>OY720425.1:0-1200000 GCA_963082815.1 Melanotus villosus
CTTCAGAAAGACATCGCTACATTCAGTAGCGATAGTGTGAGGTTGAACTTGATCTTATGTCCGACTCACTAAAACCACACCCTGTCACCCGCTACGTGGGGTAACTTCCGCTGATGGTGGCGGGATTCCGCTTTCGCATTTCACCGCCATCCATCGCCAGAGCTTCGCTCTCCTCTGGTTTCCTTCCACCGCAGTCTTTCTATATGCGGTTTTCTATCTCTGTCTATGTTCCTTCTTAAGGGGCACGTCCAAACTCTTCTGCTCCATACCTTTTTCCCTTTGCTCGGAGAACTTAGTGCAAAGGAAAATCGGTCTTCGCTTCCCGAGCGTGTACCACCCTATTCTATCCCCTTTTCTCACTCTCTCTCTCCGTTGGTTGGAGAGCCGCGTCGCAACTCCGTTTCCATCCTCCCTCGGCTCGGAGAACTTAGTGCCGAGGGGCTCTGGGACCGGCGATCCTCTGCTGCTCTCTTTCCAGCTCTTCCTTGGCTCTCCCGATGGTCGAGGCCAGCTCTGCGACTGTCTTCCAATCCTCGTCGCTCCTGAGCATGATGGAGACGAGGTTTCTGGGCAACAGCTCTTCTCCCACTGCCAGGGACGCCGCGATCCGCTCTCTCTCCCAGCGGTAGCACTGGAAGAAGGTGTGCTCTGCGGTATCGTCGTCCTCGCAGTGCTCGCATTTGGGGGTGGGTAGCTTCTTTATGCGGTGTTTGTAGTGGTTGAAGCACCCGTGACCAGTGAGGAGCTGGGTAAGATGGTAGTCCAGCTCCCCGTGTTTCCTCTCTACCCATGGTTGGAGGTCGGGTATGAGAGTTCTGGTCCACTGGCCCTTTTCGGCTTCTTCCCAGAGGCGCTGCCACTCCGCTATGGTGTCTGCGCGGGTGATCTGCGTGCCTTCGTATCTCGCGGCCCGTTCGGCTGCCACCAGATGGATGGGTGGCATCGCCGCGATTACCAGCGCCGCTTCTCTCGACACGGTCCTGTATGCGCAGGCGACTCTGAGCGCCATCCTCCTCTGTACGCTCAGCAGTCTGTCCCTGTTCCTCTGGAATGCCAGTGCCCCCTGCCAGACCGGTGCTGCATACAGCATGATAGATTGCGCTACCATGCTGAGCAGTTTTCTCTTCGCGGTCTTTGGGCCTCCCATGTTGGGCATTATGCGAGCCAGCTGCGTAGTGGTGGTCGCCGCCCTCGCCGATGCTGCCCGGATGTGCTCGGCGTAGTTCATGTGTTTATCCACAATTACGCCGAGGATCTTGACGGAGCCTTTAAGTTGGATTTCGGCTCCGTCGAGTCTGAGACGAATCTGTGGGCACCTTCTTCTTCCGCACACCATTACCGCCTCAGACTTCTCCGGGACGAGAGTTAGGCCTCGTTCGGTTGTCCAGCGAAGCACTCTCTCGATCGCCTCGTTCGCCCTCGCCTCCACTGTCTCCGCCTCCCTGCCGGACACGACCAATGTTAGGTCGTCCGCGAATCCGTACAGGGTAGCCTCCTCCGGCAAGGCCAGGTTCAGGACCCCGTCATACATGACGTTCCACAGCGTAGGTCCCTTCACCGAGCCCTGCGGGACTCCGCTGGTCACCTCCATCTCCTCCGATGACCCGTCCTCGAGGCTGAGCCTGATCCTCCTGTTGCTTAGGTACGAGGCAACGATGTTGAAGAGGTGAGGCTCGATGTTTTTCCTCCGGAGAGCCTCGAGGATCCATCTCCAGCCCGCGCAGTTGAAGGCGTTCCTCACATCCAACGTTACAACGAGGCAGAATCTCCTCGTCCTCCACGTGCCGCTGCGAGCTTCCTGGGCCGCCCTCGTGATGGCCGAGAGGGCGTCGATGGTTGAGCGTCCTGTCCTGAACCCGAACTGCCTATCCGACAGTCCGCCGGCCTCTTCGATGTTCTTAGTTAGCCGGTTCAGGATCATCCGCTCCAGGAGCTTTCCTACGTGGTCCAGCAGACATATGGGCCGATACGAGGAAGGGTCTTCCACTGGCTTGTCCCCCTTCCTGATCAGTACCAGCTTCGCCACTTTCCAGATGTCCGGGAAAGTTCCGGATTCTAAACAGCCGTTGAACGCCTCCAAAAACGCGGGTTCCTCCGCGGCGACGGCGATCTTGATGGCCTTTGCAGGGACGTTGTCGGGGCCCGGCGCCTTGTCTACGCTCATGCGGGAGACGGCCACCCTCAGCTCCTCTGCTGTGAGTGGCACGAGCGTTCCAGGGGGGCAGTCCATCCTCTGCGCTTCCAGTCGGTCGTGTTTGGGAAACAGCGACTCCGCTATCTTCCGGACCCTTGATGGAGTGAGTCCGGGCTGCGACTTCTTCCCCCTGAGTTTTTGCCTGACGATCTTGTAGGCCAGGCCCCACGGGTCTTCCTCTATTTGGCCGAGGAGTTCGTTCCAGGAGCGGCGCTTGCTCTCCTTGATCTCGATGGAGAGCCTCTTCTTGGCCTGACGGTAGTTCTCCTCCTCATCTTCTGATGGGAGGTTCCGTCTTCGAAGCCTTTGCGCCGTCCTCCTGCACCGGTTGGCTTCGGCGCGCAGGTCCGCTATCTCGGAGTTCCACCAGTGGACCGGCCTGCGGACGCTGCTCTTACTCCTCCTCGGCATCCCTGCGTCGCACGCCGCCGCTATCGCTCGAACGAGCCCCTCCACCCCGCTCTCCTTCCCCACCTCCGCGTGGAGAGCGGCTCGGAAGGGCTCGGCGCTGAACTTGTGTGCCGCCCAGCCTCCTCCTACTGACGATGAACGACTTGCCTGCTGGTTGTCTCGCAGGTCGAAGGTAATGTATCTATGGTCGCTCATCGTCTCCTCATCCAGCACCCGCCAGTTGTCAATGCGGGGCGCGGTCACCGGGCTGGCAAAGGTGAGGTCCAGTATAGAGCTGGCCTCGCCTCTCACAAACGTCGGCGTTGTTCCCTCGTTGCACACTACTAGTGAGAGATGTGCAAACGCCGACGCCAGCGCCTCTCCTCTTGGGCACTCGACAGGGGCGCCCCACTCTGGAGATTTGGAGTTGAAATCTCCTCCCACGATGACTGGGGCCCCCTGGCCTCTTACGCTCCCGACCAGGTCGTCTAGCTGCCTTTCGTAACCTAACCTAACCTAACCTAACCTAACCTAACCTAACCTAACCTAACCTAACCTAACCTAACCTAACCTAACCTAACCTAACCTAACCTAACCTAACCTAACCTAACCTAACCTAACCTAACCTAACCTAACCTAACCTAACCTAACCTAACCTAACCTAACCTAACCTAACCTAACCTAACCTAACCTAACCTAACCTAACCTAACCTAACCTAACCTAACCTAACCTAACCTAACCTAACCTAACCTAACCTAACCTAACCTAACCTAACCTAACCTAACCTAACCTAACCTAACCTAACCTAACCTAACCTAACCTAACCTAACCTAACCTAACCTAACCTAACCTAACCTAACCTAACCTAACCTAACCTAACCTAACCTAACCTAACCTAACCTAACCTAACCTAACCTAACCTAACCTAACCTAACCTAACCTAACCTAACCTAACCTAACCTAACCTAACCTAACCTAACCTAACCTAACCTAACCTAACCTAACCTAACCTAACCTAACCTAACCTAACCTAACCTAACCTAACCTAACCTAACCTAACCTAACCTAACCTAACCTAACCTAACCTAACCTAACCTAACCTAACCTAACCTAACCTAACCTAACCTAACCTAACCTAACCTAACCTAACCTAACCTAACCTAACCTAACCTAACCTAACCTAACCTAACCTAACCTAACCTAACCTAACCTAACCTAACCTAACCTAACCTAACCTAACCTAACCTAACCTAACCTAACCTAACCTAACCTAACCTAACCTAACCTAACCTAACCTAACCTAACCTAACCTAACCTAACCTAACCTAACCTAACCTAACCTAACCTAACCTAACCTAACCTAACCTAACCTAACCTAACCTAACCTAACCTAACCTAACCTAACCTAACCTAACCTAACCTAACCTAACCTAACCTAACCTAACCTAACCTAACCTAACCTAACCTAACCTAACCTAACCTAACCTAACCTAACCTAACCTAACCTAACCTAACCTAACCTAACCTAACCTAACCTAACCTAACCTAACCTAACCTAACCTAACCTAACCTAACCTAACCTAACCTAACCTAACCTAACCTAACCTAACCTAACCTAACCTAACCTAACCTAACCTAACCTAACCTAACCTAACCTAACCTAACCTAACCTAACCTAACCTAACCTAACCTAACCTAACCTAACCTAACCTAACCTAACCTAACCTAACCTAACCTAACCTAACCTAACCTAACCTAACCTAACCTAACCTAACCTAACCTAACCTAACCTAACCTAACCTAACCTAACCTAACCTAACCTAACCTAACCTAACCTAACCTAACCTAACCTAACCTAACCTAACCTAACCTAACCTAACCTAACCTAACCTAACCTAACCTAACCTAACCTAACCTAACCTAACCTAACCTAACCTAACCTAACCTAACCTAACCTAACCTAACCTAACCTAACCTAACCTAACCTAACCTAACCTAACCTAACCTAACCTAACCTAACCTAACCTAACCTAACCTAACCTAACCTAACCTAACCTAACCTAACCTAACCTAACCTAACCTAACCTAACCTAACCTAACCTAACCTAACCTAACCTAACCTAACCTAACCTAACCTAACCTAACCTAACCTAACCTAACCTAACCTAACCTAACCTAACCTAACCTAACCTAACCTAACCTAACCTAACCTAACCTAACCTAACCTAACCTAACCTAACCTAACCTAACCTAACCTAACCTAACCTAACCTAACCTAACCTAACCTAACCTAACCTAACCTAACCTAACCTAACCTAACCTAACCTTTTTTTTTTTTTTTTTTTTTTTTTTTTTTTTTTTTTTCGCAGGGGAAATCCTTTATGGACACCACGACCTATCTGTAGAGGTAGTGTGGGACTCCTACTCCTTAGTATACCCACTAAAACCCCTGCGTCTTCTCTCTCAGCAGCAACGGCTATCCTCCTCTTTGGAGTATTCTACGATGCTTAGAGTTGTCCTTATACTTCTAGTTTATTTAGTTCAGAGTCCTTGCGTTTCTCTTTCTTCCCTCTCCTTGATCGCCATGATCTTCTTGATTGCATCGTGAATCGCCCTCCAATTCTCCCTAGTTTCAGTCATTACATCTATTATGTTTTCCATGCTAACCTGTCCACCTATCCTGATCTCCATCTCATGTCTGTACCGGTACCATCTTTCGCACTCGAAAAATGTGTGCCGTGCCGTGTCTTCTTGTTCTCCACAGTATATGCACACGCTATCTTCCTTTTTCCCAATTCTTTTGGTGTAGCTGCTATATGATCCATGCCCCGACAAAAACTGACATAAGTAGTAATCCATGATTCTATGTTTGCATAGAGTCCATGCTTTTACGTTCTTGATTAACTTCTTAATCCATGGACTTTTTTCCGGATTGCTAGTCCACTCCTCCTGCCATCTACTCAGCGTTTCTTCCCTTTCTTGTACTTTTGCTTCCTTGGATTTTCCATCTTGTCTATACCATAATCTAACTCTCTCCCGCGCCAGTAACGTTATAGGAGGAGTTCCTGTAATGGCCTGTATTGCGATCGCGGATACTGTTCTGTATCCACATCCAATTCGCAGTAGCGCACGTCTCTGTACGTTTACCAGCATGCTTTCATACCTCTTTATGTGTAGTACCCTGACCCATATGGGAACTGCATATAAGATGATGGAGTTTACTACTCCATATAATACTCTTCTCTTTAGGTCCTTTGGGCCTCCTAGGTTGGGTGTTAATTTCGTAACTGCCAGTATCCTGTTTTCGGCTTTCCTGGTTATCTCTCTTATGTGCTGCCCGAATATCAGTTTATCGTCGAGTGTTACTCCCAAGTATTTTATGTACTTTTTGGGTTTTATCTCCTCCATATCAATTTTTACCATTATATTTTCCCTTTTCCTGGGTCCTTTTAATATCACCATTTCTGATTTCTCAGGGGCCAACTTCATTGATCGTGTCTTCATCCAATGCGTTATTAACATTATGGCGTCCTCGGCTTTATAATTTATTTCCTCGACATTGTCAGCTTCTATGATAACCGCCAGATCATCAGCGTAGGCGACAGTACTTACGCCTTCACACCATTCTGTTCTAAGTAGACTATCATACATTATATTCCATAATGTTGGTCCGAGTACTGAACCCTGTGGTACTCCGGTGTTTATCTTGATTCTTGTTTCTTTGTCCACCCAAATAGATCGATAACTCAGATAGCTCTCTATTGTATTCCTTAGATATACGGAAATTCTCTTGTCCCTTAATTCTTGCGTGATATGTTCCCATGACGCAGTGTTGAATGCATTTCTGATGTCTACCGCCAATACGACCACCCATTTATTGTTCGATGCCTTGACTCTATCCATTACCTCTGTTATTGCCGAGACCGTTGATCGGCCTTTCCGAAACCCGTGTTGGTTTGGTGCTAGTCCGTCCTTTTCTTGAAGTTCTTCCTCTATTCTGTTTTTTATTAGTTTTTCGTATAATTTTCCTATTACATCAATTAAGCATATCGGTCGGTACGATGAGGCTTCTTCAATGTCCTTCCCTTTCCAAGCGAATATCAATCTCGCCTCTTTCCACCGCCTTGGAAAGCTTTGTTCTTGCAGAATCCTATTGTAATTTTGTAATAGCGTCTTCGGCGCTATTTTTACTAGCTGCCGTATTGCTTCCGGCGATATCGTGTCAGGTCCGGCTGCTTTTTTTTCCTTGATTGTGTCTGCTGCGGCTTGCAATTCCGCAATCGTGAATTCTTGTATTAGTCCTGCTTCTATTCTTTCCCACCTTGGTGTTCTGCTTTGCCTGTCTGGAAACAGTATTTTACACCATTGTAGTTTCCTTTCCCTTGTTGGGTTGTAGGGTAACTGCTGTCTACCTAACGCCTTTACAGCTATCCTGTAGCCTTCTCCCCATACGTCCTCTTCCAATTTACAACATAACTCTTTCCAGTGCTGTCTCTTTGACCTCTTTATTAGTCTCTGTAATTCCTTTTTCTCATTTTTATATAAACGTTTACTTTCCATGGTTGTTTGGTCATCTCTTCCTAACCTTCTTATCTTTCTTTGGAACGCTCTTCTATATCCCATACATCGCCTTCTACAGATCTCTATGTCTTGGTTCCACCAGTAGGGTATCCTTCTTTCTCCTTCTATTACTATGGTACTTTTGTTTATCGCCTTTTTTATCTCGTTTATTAATCCTTTGAGTCCTATATCTTCTCTGTCTTTCAATGTCCTGGTTATATTCAATCTATATGTTTCTTCGTTTAATATTGTCTTCCTCTGGAGCTCTATTTTCCTAGTCTTTTTTTTATCACTGCTTCTTATTTTAAATACAATGGGTTGGTGATACGTACAGTATTCTCCATTTAGGATATTCCATCCCACAATCCTGTCCGCCAAATTTTGTGACACCGCAGTGATATCGATATGGGATTTCGTATCTCCCCTTATGAACGTAGCTTCCCCGTTGTTCGCGAAATTTAAGTCCAGTTCTGCCGCCCAGTCCCCTAAATATTCCCCTCTGGGATCGGTCTTATCCGATCCCCATAAGGAGGATTTCGCGTTCACGTCTCCGGCTATGACGAAATTATTTCCGCTGTCTTTAGCCGTATTCATGATGTCATCTATTATGTCCTTGAATTCTTGCAGGGGAATGTTTGGTGAGATATATACCCCATATAAGTCCCATTCTTTGAATCTTACTTTAACAAATCCTTCTCCAACTTTGTGATGTACTACTTCTATTCTTTTATTTATTATCTGTATGGCTACACTCTCATTATCATCCATAATTAAACCTCTATTTTTGGCCAACTTGACATTGGGCTCCGATATGATTACCACATCTGCCTCTTCTTCTATCGCAGCCTTGTATGCAAGGTCGTGGGCGGCTATCGCACGACCCAGGTTAGTTTGCATAACACTAAGCGTCATGGGTTGTGGGTTGCCTAGCTCCCCTATCAGTCCCAAGACGGCTCGCCATCGCATTCAGCATCTTCCTGTACTCAGGGCACCTTGTGTGGTCTGAACGGTGGCCTGCTTTCCCACACGTTAGACAGAACGACTGCTTCTCACATTCTTTCGCTTTGTGTCCAGCTTCCGTGCAGTTCATACAATTGCTGGATCTATCTTCTCCCTGGCATTCCGCCCTATGGTGTCCAAATTCTAGGCATCTGTAGCATCTGAGTAGGTTTACTCTTTGCCTTACTCTGCATCTTGTCCAGCCTATCTGTATATGTCCTTTTTTTACACATTTGTCTGCTATCTCCTTACTAGTATTTACAGTAGCGATCTGACTTCCATTTTTAACCGTCCTCATTGATATGGACTTAATTTGTTCGCTCGTGATGTTCAGATCAGATAGTCTTAGCTCCTCTAATAATCTGCTCTTATCCACATCTTCTTCAATGTCCATGATATACAATGTTCGTTCTCTTTTTGCTAATTCTACTTTAGTGTCTTTCATCGTGTTTGCTATAATATGTTTCAGTTTTTCCGCTGTCTGTGTTCCTCCTTTAACCTCGACCAGTATGTCTCCCCTCGCCGTCTTTCTGGTAGCTTTGACTATTATTTCCTCGCTTTTAATATCCACCTCCGCTTTAACCTTTCTCAGAACACTGGCATAGTCTTTTCCTTGTGTGCTTATTATTATCTTTTCTGTTGTATTTGTAGAGTAGGTTTTCTTGCCTTTTGGTTCTGTTTGCTCTGCTCCTTTTGGGATCAGAATTTCTATTGTTTTCCCAGAGTCCTTGAATGTATATTCCGTTATCTTCCTTAGATAGTTGAAGTTTATTTTACCCCACGCACTAATCTTCAGTACTTCTTCCGCTGTGTTATTAACCATATTGTTCAACTTTTCCATTAGGTTATATAGTATCTCGCTATCATTAAATCCATTTTCATCTATAGTGTACTGCATCAGATATGTAGTATTATTTGTCGTTAGCATTGTTCCTTTGCTATTAATAATTTCGGTTCTGCTACTTACGAACTCTATTTCTCCTTCTTGTATTCCATCCTCTATAATCGTGTTTATTTCCGGGTATAGACTCCTTAGTTCCTGTACGCTATCCTTGTTTGTCTTCCCTGTGGTATCCGCTATTATTACCCGTGATTCGCCTTGTGCTCTAGGATGTAACTTGTTTACATGTTTTTTCTTGACATGCTTATACATCGCCTCCGGCCATTCAATATCCAATACACTTGCGATCGCTTCAAACGCCTTAGGTTCATTGAAGCAGTTTTCTATCTCCATTTCTTGCTTTTTGTCGGCCTCTTCGTTATGTCTTCTTATATTGTTTTTTATTATCTCAGGTGTTACCTGTACTTCTATGCTCTTCATTTCTACTGTTTTTACTTCAGTAGTTCCAGTTTCTGTAGCGTCTTTTGTGCTGGCCTGCCCTGCCCCATCCTCACCTTCCAGGTCCATTATTTCCTTTTTCCTGGCTAACCTTCCTATAGCTAGATTTAAAGTTCTTGAAATGTCTTTTATCTCCCTCTTTGTGGTCACGTTTGTTTTGATCAGGTTCATTAGTTCTCTGTTATATTTCACAACCTGTTCCAGTTCCTTGTCAAAGTCTTGTTTACCTTGTCTGGTTTTCTGTGGTATTTCGCATCGTTTCCTTTTCTTTTTCCTTCCAATTTCCTTCTCCGGGCTGTCTTCGTCTATAACTATTGTATCCGCCGCTGTTGCACTCTCCTTTAACCATCTGTCTACAGATTGTGCTGTGGATACTGCTCCCTCGGATTCGTTCGTACTCGCGGCCTCTCTTTTGTCTCCGTCCTCAAGACTGCTTCTAGACGGTGAGCGTGTAGTACTACTCTGTTCCATTATCTCTGCGCCGCTCGTTTCTTCTCTAAAGCTGCTAATACCCGGTGGCGATCTGCTCAGTGAGCTTCTTCTATTGAACTCCTCCATTAGTTTCCTTTCAGTGTTTTCCCTTACTATTGTTTCCACCACACTTTCTTTCGCTTTATTGCTCATACTGCTTTATTAAAATTTATTCACTTCTATTATTCTGAGGGATAGCCAGTCCCTTTGCGTTGTTAAATCTGATATCGCTTTATAATCAATACAATGGTTGTAACTCATTTACTTGGGTTGCACGTTCGTGCAGAACGGCCTATAATACCCCCACAGCCGGGTCCGCGCGGGTGTGGGGCCGAACGTCCATGTCCTTTCCTCCCTCCTCCGAGGAGGAACCCCCAGTTTCCCACCAGCATAAGCTTCGGAGTGGCGAATTCCTACGATCCCACGCCGAGGTCCGGGTTTACGGCGACGTGGGCACGCTTCAAGCTGGTGAGTCCCCAGAGGGCCTCCTCGGGCTCGGGAGTTCCAGAGTCGCGCCCGGGAAGGAATAGCGGGAAAGAAGGAGAAAAGACCCGTAGCCCTCGGTTAACCTAATAGCGTCGGGGTCTGAAGGAAACAAGAGTCGGTCGTCTAGAGCGGCAACCTAATAGGAAGTTGACAGAGAAGGAGAAGCACCCAAGCCAAGTTGAAATAAGGTGTCTTCTCAGCTAAGGTAGCCCAGGGTTGCCCTCCCTATCCCGCCAGATGCAGGCCTTTAGGCCCCTCCTCCTTTATCCGGGCTTGGGACCGGCAGTGCTGCCCTGAAAGAAGCTTCCAGGTCAACCCAGGCGGAGTTAACCTAACCTAACCTAACCTAACCTAACCTAACCTAACCTAACCTAACCTAACCTAACCTAACCTAACCTAACCTAACCTAACCTAACCTAACCTAACCTAACCTAACCTAACCTAACCTAACCTAACCTAACCTAACCTAACCTAACCTAACCTAACCTAACCTAACCTAACCTAACCTAACCTAACCTAACCTAACCTAACCTAACCTAACCTAACCTAACCTAACCTAACCTAACCTAACCTAACCTAACCTAACCTAACCTAACCTAACCTAACCTAACCTAACCTAACCTAACCTAACCTAACCTAACCTAACCTAACCTAACCTAACCTAACCTAACCTAACCTAACCTAACCTAACCTAACCTAACCTAACCTAACCTAACCTAACCTAACCTAACCTAACCTAACCTAACCTAACCTAACCTAACCTAACCTAACCTAACCTAACCTAACCTAACCTAACCTAACCTAACCTAACCTAACCTAACCTAACCTAACCTAACCTAACCTAACCTAACCTTTTTTTTTTTTTTTTTTTTTAATTAGTTTCGGAGGGGAAACCTTCAAAAGGGTCCTTGTGCATAGTTCTTCCTTCACAAGGGACTGTGGGATTTTTACCTCACTAAAACCCCTCCTTCTCCCAACATACCGGGACCGTTTTCACATTTCGTCAGTATGTTGGTATTTGTTAACTCGTTTGTTTCTGTCTTGTTTATATAACGTTCATTGTTTTCTCTTCTAATTCTTTAGTGCTAATCACTTTTCTTATGTATAGTGCTATTGCTGTCCAGCTTCTCTTGTTTGCTATCATTTTGTTTATAATGTTTCCTGTGGTTATTTCTCCTACCTCTGTTACTACCCGTGTTCTGTGTTCATGCCATCTGTCGCATTCAAAGAGGGTATGCTGTGCTCCGTCTTCTTCTCCGCAGTACCAGCATGTTCGGTTCGCTCTCTTTCCTATTCTATGTAGATACTCTGCGTAGCTTCCATGGCCCGTCATCGCTTGGGTGATGAAATAATCCACTTCCCCGTGTTTTCTTTCAATCCACCTAGGGATTTGTGGGACTAGAGTTCTTGTCCATTTTGCCTTATTCTCTAGATTTGTCCATCTGTTTTGCCATTTGTTGGTCATAGCTCCCCGTATCTCTTTTTTACTTCTGTTTTCCTCTCTCTGGTGTAGGATTATTCTTTCTTCAATTTGTAAGTCTATTGGCAGTGTTCGGGTGATAACCTGCAGTGCCTCTGTCGATACCGTTCTGTAAGCGCAGGCCTCTCGTATCATGATTGTTCTCTGCGTTTTTTCTAGTATCTTTCTGTACTTCTCAGTTTTAAGTACGGCTTTTCCCCAGATTGGCGCAGCGTACAGTATGACTGAGTATACCACTGCTGCCAGTATTTTCCTTTTAGAGCTTTTGACACCTCCTATGTTTGGCATTAGGTAGCTTAGTTGTTTAGTTATTTCTTCAGCCTTTTTAGTTATGTGCTCAACGTGTCTATTTACCTTCATGTTTTTGCTAAACATTACCCCCAGATATTTTAGTGTCTCTACTGTGACTACTTTAGTATCCGCGACTTCTATTTCTAATTCTGTGATTTTTCTTCTTGCAACTAACAGCACTGCCTCGGTTTTGTGTGGTGCTAGGCTTAGCCTCTTGTTTCTCATCCATTCATTTATCCTATTAGTCGCACAATTTGTCTTATATTCAAGTTCTGTCTTGTCCCTTCCTCTTACAATAATAGCAAGGTCATCTGCGTATCCTATTGTGACCACTCCTTTAGGCATCTCCAGTCTTAGTACATCGTCATAGAAAACGTTCCATAGGTGGGGCCCCAAGACGGATCCCTGTGGAACGCCTCTGGTCACTTTCATTTCTTTTTCCTCTGTTATGTAGACGCTTCTATCTTGTAGGTAGCTACCTATTATTTTGATCAGATAGGGCGATATTTTTCTTTTTTCTAGCGCTGCCATAATTTCGTTCCAGGGAGCCGAGTTGAAGGCGTTTGCCACGTCCAGAGTAACCATAACGCATAAGTCTCTACTTCTGTAATCTCCGGTGTTTACGTTCTCTGCGATTTCTCGCACCATGTTCATGGCGTCTATGGTGCTGTGTCGTTTTCTGAAGCCGTGTTGCCGATCGCTTAATGTCCTCGCATCCGTTTCCAGTTCTTCTATTAGTCTTGCACTTATTAGCTGTTCTAACGCTTTGGCCATTACGTTTAGTAAACATATTGGTCTATATTTTTTATTGTTTATATCAGAGCCAGGTTTCTCGATCAGCGTTAGTCTGGCCTTTTTCCATATGGGTGGGAAGGTACCACTACATATTATATCGCTCATCAGTTTCGTGCAGTACTTCGTATGCTTTTCTAACATTATTTTTGCGACTTCAGGTGCTATCCCGTCAGGGCCACTCGCTTTACCAGTCTTAATTTTATGTGCCACTGCCACCACTTCTTCTTCCTTGACCATTTGTATTTCCCTGTCAAGGGTTTGCTCGTCTAATCTGGTATATATAGGTGTCCAGTTTCTCTCTGTGTCCTCTGGAAAGAGTTCCCTGGCTATTTTCTCCTTTTCCTGTTCCGGCAGTTCGATTCTAGGTTTTATGTTTAATTTTTTCCGGACTATTTTATATCCTTCTCCCCAGATATCGTCTTCCACTCTTTCGCAGAGCTCCTTCCATGCTTCTTGTTTAGCTTTCCATATAGCTTTTCTTAGTATGGTTCTGCTATCTGCATATTCCTGGTGTAGCCTTTCTTTTTCTTGTATGTTTGTTATGTTTTTTTTGTTTGCTCTAACCACTTGTCTCTTTGTTTTTAGGCTTGTTTTCCTAAGCTCTGCTATGTCGGTGTTCCACCAGTACACCCCTTTCTTTTTCCCTCTATATTTCGTTTTCTTATCGAAGGTGCTATTGCAGGCGGCGGCCAATATTTGCTCGCATTCTTCCGGCGTGTACTTTGCTCTGTCTGTTAGTTTTTCCAGTTCTTCTTGCAAGTTATCTTGGAATACAGTCATCTTTCTTTGCACTATTCGCCAGCCTTTCTTGTTTTGGGCCCTATTTTCGTTTTCTTTTCTCTGTTGTCCTATTTCCTTTGTAACTATTTTGAAGTATATATTGTTGTGGTCGCTGAGATTTTCTTCGTCGCTGACTCTCCAGTCTTTGATGAACGGTGCTAGTTTTGGGGTTGCTAGTGTAATGTCTATGACTGATTTCTGGTGCCTTCTCATAAAAGTTGGGTACGTGCCTCTGTTGTTTATCATTAAGTTATTTTCTGCTATCCATTCTGCTAGCATCTGTCCCCTCGTGTCTCTGGTTGTTGATCCCCACAGGTAGGATTTACTGTTGAAGTCACCACCTATCAGTATCTTTGCATCTTTTTTTTGCAATTTTATGCTATCTCTTAATTCATCTAGCATATCGCTGTATTCCTCGTTTGTTTTATTCGGTGAGCAGTAGCAGGCGTATATGATCATATCGTTTAATGTCTTAACCCATACAAAACCTCTTCCTTTTCCCGTCTCGGTTACTACTATATCCTTTCCAACTCTTATTGCTGCATCTGTGTTTGCGCATGTGAACCATGGCCCATTTAGCACTACTTTTTTGTTCGGTTCTGCCACCAGTATTATATGCACATTTCCTTCTTCTATTATTTTACTTAGCAGGTCTTGTGCTTCTCGGCATCTGTTTAGATTTATTTGTAGGCATTTAATTTGTTCCATTTATGTGTTTTCGTGCCTCTTCTTTCTCTCTTGTCCTTGTATCTCTACTTTCTTTCACCGCCGCTCTGTACATTGAACATGCCATGGTTGCTGCTCTATGCCCTTTTTCCCCACATATGTAGCAATTAGGGGTGCTTGTACATTCTTTCAATTTGTGCCCTTTCTCATTACAATTTAGGCATACGTCTTTTAGACTTCTTTCTTCTCTGTTACAGTCTTTAGAGACATGTCCGTGTCCCTGGCATTTATAGCATCTCTGTGGTATGATAATGTCATGTATTCTACATATTATCCATCCTATTTTTATTTTGGCCCGGTCTAGTAGGAGCTTTGCTCCCTCTGCTGTTAAGCTTATCGTGGCTACTTGTGTGTTTCGCTTTTTTGCCTGGTTAAGTGTATTTATTGTTACGTGTTTTCCTTCTTCCTCCTTTAGCACGTTTACAATTGCAGTTTCGATTTCTTCTTTAGTTGTTACCTCATCTATGTCTCTGATTACTATTGTTTTCCTCTTAAGGCCGATTTGTTTAGTCTTTTTTGCCACTTCTCCTAGCGTTTGTATGGCCTTTTTCTCGAACTCTTCTGCTGCGCCCTTTCGTTTTTCCCTCAGTTGAATTCTTACATTTCCTTTTTCAGTTTTCCTTATGCTCTCGACATTTATGTCCATGTTTTCTATGTTAATTCCTTGTTTTAGTGTTCGTACTATGTCTGCGAAGGAGGTTTCGCTCACTGCCTTTGGTTCTATTTCTACTGTGGTCTTTTGCCTCTCTCTTCTTTTGTTTTTTACTTTTTCCCATTTTGTCCCTTCGGTGTTTAGTTCATTATAGCCGAATTTGGTAACCATTATCTCAATGTTAACTGTGGTGTTTTGGAAAATATATTCAGTGATCTTTCTTAATTTTGTTATGTTTAAGTCTGTCGTTGTGGCTAACTCCATCTTCTCCACATTTTCTTTCGTTGTCACTTTTTTTAAGTTTTCTAGTATCTCAATAATATTTTGCTCTTTCTCTTGCTCATTTATTTCGTTTTTATGTATTCGTACGTTAGCTATGAACGTTAGTGTTTCTCCTTTATCGATCTCTACTTCTTCCGTTTCGTTCTCGCAATTTTGTATGTTAATTTCGCTCTTTTCTCTTATGTAGAATATCTTTCCCGTCCCGAGGACATCTCTTTCCAGAATGTCTTTTACCACGGGTATTTGTCTCTTTAGCCTTTCTATCAGTGCATTTTGTTTATCTTGTTCTGTGTTTATGATTAGTGTCCTAGCACTTCTCTTCTTACTTTTTAGAGGATTTCCTATGTTTATCGTCGTTTTCTTATAGGCTTTTTCATCCCATTCTTTATTTATCGCTTCGGTCAGGTTTTCTGAGTTTACTTCAGCTATATCTTCTATTTTCTTCTCTTGCTCGGTGCCAATCCTTTGTGTGTCAGTGTCCGTCATTTCGTTCCATTTCTTTTTGCATTTAGGGCAGATTGCCACAGTTTCTCTTCTAATAGGCTCTTCCCAGGGTTTTTCAGCATGTGTGACCCCTGATTGGGTTTGTTCGCTTTTCCCTTTTATTGTGGTTTCCATATCGCCAGGGGCTCCTTCAGCTTTTTTGCTTCGTACCTCTCCTTGCATCTTTTCTTCATACCAATTTATCATTTCTGTGCTCAGTAGCTTTTCCACTAGCCACCTAAGGTTGCCTGCTGTGTCCTTAATTTCTTTCTTTGGTTTATATGTTTCATTTAGTGTGTCGTTTAGTGTTTTAATATTTTTTTCTATGCCCTTCATCCAATGTTTGAAGTTCTTCACCTTTGCCTTATCTTGGGTCGATTTTTCCTCTACCGTATCTATTGTTTCCACAGTATTTTGTTTTTGACTTTCTGTTTTTCTTTTAGCCTCCCTCCTAGGTGTTTGTGTCAATTCTTGAGGAGGTGTTTCTTCCCTCTCTCTTTTTCCTGTATTCTTTGTCTTAGCCTGTTGCGGTGTTTTATTGATAGCCTCTGTATCCTCCAGATCTATTAGATCTGTGACCGTCTCCCTCTCATTTTGGTTACGCGGTATCTGCATTCCTAGCCTTGGAGTTAATCGAGCGATACTATCTCTTCTTCTAAGTATTCCTATCGAGGTCGATGCCTCCCCCTCTATTTGCTTCCGGTCCGTCTCGTCTTTTTTTCTTTCGACATTTTTTTGCCCATCTTCCGTGGTGTCATCTTTTCCTTTACTCTCAGTTCTATCCTCAGTTTGGACTGGTGGGGGTGTCCTGTTTAGCGAGTTCCTTCTGTTGAAACTCGTCATGATTTCCTTTTCCATCCTCTCTCTTTCTCTTCTTTCGTCGCTGCTCTCAGTTTGTTTTTCTTTTTGTTTTTCACTCATTTTGTCTATTTTTTGTCTAATTTAAAGGTGGCCAACCTTTACACTTTTATACACTAACTATTCACTAAAGATAACTTTCATATACAACTTTCGCGAATTTGGGTTGCACGTTCGTGCAGAACGGCCTATAAAACCCCCACAGCCGGGTCCGCGCGGGTGTGGGGCCGAGCGTCCATGTCCTTTCCTCCCTCCTCCGAGAAGGAACCCCCAAGTTCCCACCAGCATAAGCTTCGGAGTGGCGAATTCCTACAATCCCACGCCGGAATCCGGGTTTACGGCGACGTGGGCACGCTTCAAGCTGGTGAGTCCCCAGAGGGCCTCCTCGGGCTCGGGAGTTCCAGAGTCGCGCCCGGGAAGGAATAGCGTGAAAGAAGGGGAAGAGGCCCCTAGCCCTCGGTTAACCTAATAGCGTCGGGGTCTGAAGAGAACAAGAGTCGGTTATCTAGAGCGATACCCTGATAGGAAAGATAAAATAGCGATGGTGTTCCTAAGACAAGATGAAGTAAGGGGTCACCGGAAGTAAAGCTGGACTCTCCTAAGTAGCTGCTCGTCGGTAGATCATCTCTTACTGGAGAGAGGGGGGCTGATCTTAAAGATTAGGTTTTATATTGGGGAGATATTTGTATTGACCCCGTTACAGAAAGTTGCCACTTATAGGCCTTTTATCTAGAAATGAAAGGTTATAGAGAGGAGATGCGATGAGGAGATAAAGGATTTCTCAGCTCAGGGTACAGAAAATAACGAGTTATCACCTCTGGCTAAAAATCATCCCTTTCTGTCGAGGGGAATAGAAGATATAGCCCCTTCGACTCCTAATCTACTTTGTGTTGTTAGTGGACCTCGCTTAAATTCCAACCCGGTAATAAATTCAAATTGTATCCGTAGGATAAAACCTGCTAAATTGATTATCTTCTGCCCTGATTGTCAGAAAGTTCTGAGACTAGTGTCATTAGGTAGCTATTTCCGTTATCTATCCTATCGATGATTTAGATCTTTAATCAGATATTGGGAAGATTGAGCGCGTCAACGAGAAAGGCAGAAGGAATGCCCCAAGGTGAAACTAAATTCGATTTTAATTTTGCATTACACAGGAAAAACCTCTTTATAATTAATAACTTCTGTCCTGCTTGTCAGAAAATTCGGTGGACGGTATCAGACGAAAGCAGCTTCCGTAATCTACCTTATCGTTATCTCAGATCTTCGATTAGATAAGGCGGAAATTTTTCTTCGAGGATAAAATTAGCGGAATAACGTCCTTGAGAGATATAATAGATAAAAAAGAAAATTTCACTGACCTTTCGTCGTCTATTTGGACTTGTTGTGGTAGAATCCTGTGTAAATTGCAAGCGGTAAGCTGGCTGACCTTGCCTCGTGCCGGTGAATTACGGGAATTTTCCAGGCCGGATGTCCATATTTATGGCTAATTTAGGAATTTATAACGGAAATAGGGTGGTAAACGGGAGAATGATTCAATTTAGAGATGAATAGAAGTTTAGATTTGTTAGGCTAGCCTTATTTATGGGCTTTTAACAACTTTGCGAATTTATTAGCGTGATCTCGGGCAAATTTAGCTTCGCGTCACGTAGAAATTACGATTAGTTCAACGGCGAATATTGAAATTGTTATCGCCGGCTTATTTAAAGATGTTTTAAGCTGAAATCTTCGTTTCGGGATGGTGTTACCCCATCTGCTCACCGCATCTCACTTTCACTATTTAATTACCGCGTTTATTCGAGTTAAAATTACTTTTCACGGAGCCTCTTTCTACAGCGTCCGCACGCTCCGAGCCACTTAAGAGAGTGTCAACCTAACCTAACCTAACCTAACCTAACCTAACCTAACCTAACCTAACCTAACCTAACCTAACCTAACCTAACCTAACCTAACCTAACCTAACCTAACCTAACCTAACCTAACCTAACCTAACCTAACCTAACCTAACCTAACCTAACCTAACCTAACCTAACCTAACCTAACCTAACCTAACCTAACCTAACCTAACCTAACCTAACCTAACCTAACCTAACCTAACCTAACCTAACCTAACCTAACCTAACCTAACCTAACCTAACCTAACCTAACCTAACCTAACCTAACCTAACCTAACCTAACCTAACCTAACCTAACCTAACCTAACCTAACCTAACCTAACCTAACCTAACCTAACCTAACCTAACCTAACCTAACCTAACCTAACCTAACCTAACCTAACCTAACCTAACCTAACCTAACCTAACCTAACCTAACCTAACCTAACCTAACCTAACCTAACCTAACCTAACCTAACCTAACCGAACCGAACCCAACCTAACCTAACCTAACCTAACCTAACCGAACCGAACCTACCCGAACCGAACCGAACCGAACCGAACCGAACCGAACCGAACCGAACCGAACCGAACCGAACCGAACCGAACCGAACCGAACCGAACCGAACCGAACCGAACCGAACCCAACCGAACCGAACCCAACCGAACCCAACCCAACCGAACCCAACCCAACCGAACCCAACCCAACCGAACCCAACCCAACCTAACCCAACCCAACCTAACCCAACCCAACCTAACCCAACCCAACCTAACCCAACCCAACCTAACCTAACCTAACCTAACCTAACCTAACCTTTTTTTTTTTTTTTTTTTTTTGGTCAGGAGGTGAAATCTTTATGGACTTGCCCCGGGGTATGGTTCTTCCTCCCCCCGGGAGTGCTGGACTCCAGAGACTCAAGAGCCACTGTATACCAGCTAAAACACCTCCTCATCTACTGGATAGCCCTCAGGAACCGCTTTTCGCATTTTCTTCTTTAGGCTATTTCGTCACTTAATTATTATCTTCCAACCTGTCTGTGTCTATCTTGTTTTCCGTATACTAATGGTTTTGTTAGTTGTAGTTTTTTAGTCACCTTGTCGCTCTCTTTCTTCTTTCTCCTTTTGTCGCATGATATTGAGAACAAATTTTTGCCCATTCTCCCAGTTATCCTTACTTTCCATCATCCATTCCAGCCAATTGCGTTCAGTCACTGCTTCTCCCAGTAGCGTCTCTAGTTCCGTCCTATATACGATCCATCTATTACATTCTGCAATGGTATGGAGCACTGTATCGGTGGCTCCACAGTAGAAGCAGGTATCTTCTGCAATTTTGCCCATCCTCTTGAGGTACCCATTAAATGCACCATGCCCGGACAACACCTGTGTTAGATAGTAATCTTCTTTCCTGTGTTTACAGTCTATCCATCTTCTGACGTCGGGAATCAGCCTTTTAGTCCACTGTGCCACGGTTGTATTTCCTTCCCAAGATCTTTGCCATATTGCTATAGATAGCTCCCGTTCTTGGGCTCTAACTTCTTTTTTATTCTCTCCCATTCTTGTATAGATCCTTCCACGTTCCGCTGCTAGTATATGCAATGGCACTAACCCCGTAATTACCTGTAGTGCTTCGTTGGAAGCAGTACGATAAGCGCTAGCCACTCGAATTAGGGCTCTTCTCTCTACTCCTCTTACCATTTCTCGGTATCTTTTAACCTCTAGCTGTTTATGCCATATTGGCGCCCCATATAATATAGCAGATTTTAACACGTTATAGAGTAGTTTCCTCTTAGCACTGCTAGGCCCGCCGATATTGGGCATAATTCTTGCCAGTGCCGCCATTTTCGCTTGAGCCTTTCTTATAGTGGCTTTAATGTGCTCTCCAAACCAGCCTCTTTCGCTTATAGTGACTCCCAAGTACCCAACATGCCTTTTTGGCGCAACCTCTAATCCCATGCACTTAAATACTGCATCTCTGCTCCATCCCTGCCTTTTAATAAGTAGCGCCTCCGTTTTGTGCGGGGCCAATTTCAGGCCATGTACCTGCAGCCAGTCTTCCACTATTTCCAGCGCTCCATCACCTTGGAATTGCAGCTGTTCTTTATTTTCCGCCGTTATCACGAGGGCTAGGTCGTCCGCAAACCCTATTGCTGTAACTCCCTCTGGCCAATTCTGTATCAGCAGATCATCATAGACTATGTTCCACAGGGTCGGCCCCAGTACCGATCCCTGTGGAACTCCCGCCGTAATTGTCTTTATGTCTGTTTTAGTTAGTTGCAGCTTTCTATTGCCTAAATAACTTCTTATTAAATTTATTATGTACTTCGATATGTGCCATTTCTCTAGGGCCTCCATAATTCTGTTCCACGGTAGGCTGTTGAAAGCGTTACAAACATCCAGCGTGATCAGTGCACACCATCTTCCGTTATGTTCTGCTACGTCTAGTACTTTCTTTATAGCATCAATCGTACTGCGCCCCTTTCGGAAACCAAACTGGTATTGGGACAGTCCTCCTGCTCTTTCGATTTCCTCCTCCAATCTAATCTTAATTAGTGCTTCGTACACCTTGCTAATCGTGTTTAGCAAGCACAAAGGGCGAAACTTGTTTTCCGTTGTGCTAGTCGCCTTGGGGATTAAGACTAGCTTTGCGGTTTTCCAGTCGTCCGGGAATTCCTGTTTAGTCAATAACTGATTTAATACTTCTAACAGCCATTCCTGTGATATTTCGCTAGCTATCTTAACTGCTTCTGCTGGAATCCTGTCCAGCCCCGGAGCTCTTCCCTTTTTTAGATTATTAATTGTTTTTATTAATTCCTCTGGAGTGAACAGCATAATGTTCTCCTCTTTACTTATGGTATATTCCCCTTGTTCCTTATTATCCGGGAACAGTTCAGCTACCACCTCTTGTCTTTGGCGCTCACTTATCTGGTAGGGCGCATATAGCTGGAATTTCTTCATTGTTATCTTAAAGGCATCCCCCCATATATTCCCATCCAACTCTTTAGTTAATTCGTTCCAGAAGTTCTTCTTGGTGCTATTTATCAGGTGTTGCAACTCTTTCTTAGCTCTTCTGTACCCCTCTCTTGCAACCTGCACCCTTTCATTGTCGGGTGTCGCGTTTCTGCACTCTCTTGTGTGGCGACGTCGTAGTCTAAGACATTCCTGTCGCTTTATGTCTATATCGGCTGTCCACCAATACGGCATTTTCCTAAAGCTTTCAAACCTTTTCCTTGCACTACCCTCATAAGCTTCGTTCATTGCTTGTGTATAGTAGGCCACAGTGCTTCTTACGGCTTGATCACTTCTTTCCAGATTCCACCTTAACAGTTGTTCAAACACTTTCCATTCATGCATAAGTACAGTCCTTCCCCGATTAGCCTTTATTGGTGCATCAACGGGGACTTCGAAGTAGATGTATCTGTGTTCCGTCAACGTTTCCTCATCCATAACTTTCCATTTCTGTATCCCTCTACCTATCTTATTCGTAGAGCATGTTATGTCTATAAACGACTGGCTGTGTCCCCTCACGAATGTGGGTTTTCCTCCTGTATTATGTATGGTAAGGTTTAAGGCTACTACCCATTCGCAAAAATGCTGTCCCCTAGCGTCCGTATGGTCGGCCCCCCACTCTACTGCTTTAGCATTGACATCTCCAAGAATAATTTTTTCTTTGCTGTCTTTCCTGCATTCTTCCATAAGCGCATCAACTCTTGTTTTGTATTGCTCTAAACTGATGTTTGGCGAGATGTATGTAGCTATGATTTTGCACTTTTCTAGTGTTAGTAAAATCATTCCTTCTTTTGCTTCAGCTTTTTCTACGACAATGCTGTTATTTCTGATATAAACTGCCACATCTTGTCTATTATCCGTAAGCCATCTTCTGCCTTCCGTTAGTTTTTTGTTAGGTTCTCCCACAATTATAATGTCCACATCATATGTTGCTGCAGTTGCATGCGCCACATCATGTGCCGCCCTTTTTCTACCTAAGTTAGTTTGGAGTACCCTAATATACCCCTTTCCCCCCCTTCCCCTGTTTGGTGCTGGTGTCGTACTAGGCATAATTTTGTTCTATCTTTCCCTTCTTTGCTCTAGCCCTCCTCGTGCTTTCGACCAGTTGTCTGAAACAAGGGCATTTCATATTCCCACCTCTATGTCCTGTCACCTTACAGTTAAAGCAGTACTGTATGTCACTATTGGGGCATTCTTTAACTATATGTCCCCTTTTTCCGCATTTAAGGCAGTCGTCAGTTCCATCCCGTCCTTTGCACCCTTTACTAATATGCCCGTACTCGTGGCACCTATAGCACCTCAGCACGTCAACTCTCTCTTTAACTGTACAGCTTAGCCAGTCTACCCTTAGCTTTTCACTACTTAGTAGGGCTCCTGCCAGCTCGTCTGGGAGCTCTATTGTAGCAATCTGGTTCCCATGCCGCGTAGGTCTCATTGATTTTAGCTCAATACCTTCCGTGTTCCTAGGGCTTAATTGCTTCTTTATTGCTACAATTACGTCGCTCTCGCTAGTGACCCCATCTATGCCTATGACATTAAGAATCTTATTCCTTGCTCCACCCCTCATTGCCACTTTAGTATTTCTGCCGTCTTTCACTATTGCCTCCTTGGCCTCCTTAGCCTCCTCGTTGCCTCCTTTTACCGTAAGCGCTAAGTTGCCTTCTTTAGTTCTCCTAACAGCTCGCACGGTGATATTCTTGTCGGCTGCTGTAATATTTTCCTTCACTTCCTTCAATAACTCCGCATACTGTTTTTTTCCTGCCTCTACTATGACCGTTCTGGTTTCCACTTTTCCTTGTGTGCTTACTAACCTTTGCCTCTCTCTTCTTTTGTTTTTTACTTTTTCCCATTTTGTCCCTTCGGTGTTTAGTTCATTATAGTCGAATTTGGTAACCATTATCTCAATGTTGACTGTGGTGTTTTGGAAAATATATTCAGTGATCTTTCTCAATTTTGTTATGTTTAAGTCTGTCGTTGTGGCTAGCTCCATCTTCTCCACATTTTCTTTCATTGTCACTTTTTTTAAGTTTTCTAGTATCTCAATAATATTTTGCTCTTTCTCTTGCTCGTTTATTTCGTTTTTATGTATTCGTACGTTAGCTATGAACGTTAGTGTTTCTCCTTTATCGATCTCTACTTCTTCCGTTTCGTTCTCGCAATTTTGTATATTAATTTCACTCTTTTCTCTTATATAAAATATCTTTCCCGTCCCGAGGTCATCTCTTTCCAGAATGTCTTTTACCACTGGTATTTGTCTCTTTAGCCTTTCTATCAGTGCATTTTGTTTATCTTGTTCTGTGTTTATGATTAGTGCCCTAGCACTTCTCTTCTTACTTTTTAGAGGATTTCCTATGTTTATCGTCGTTTTCTTATAGGCTTTTTCATCCCATTCTTTATTTATCGCTTCGGTCAAGTTTTCTGCGTTTACTTCAGCTATATCTTCTATTTTCTTCTCTTGCTCGGTGCCAATCCTTTGTATATCAGTGTCCGTCATCTCGTTCCATTTCTTTTTGCATTTAGGGCAGATTGCCACAGTTTCTCTTCTAATAGGCTCTTCCCAGGGTTTTCCAGCATGTGTGGCCCCTGATTGGGTTTGTTCGCTTTTCCCTTTTATTGTGGTTTCCGTGTCGCCAGGGGCTCCTTCAGCTTTTTTGCTTTGTACTTCTCCTTGCATCTTTTCTTCATACCAGTTTATCATTTCTGTGCTCAGTAGCTTTTCAACTAGCCATCTAAGGTTGCCTGCTGTGTCCTTAATTTCTTTTTTTTGTTTATACAGGGTGGTGACTCGAACACCCGAACATAGGGATTTAACATGTAAAATCATATTTTCGTAATTACCTGCTCCCCTAATTATTTTAGGTAAAAAAGCTTCAAATAAAAGTTGTAGAGCATAAAATCCTGCATCTGAATCAATAAACAAAATTAATTTTGCGTGCCTTGTAACCTCAGAAATTAGGTATGAAAATGACGTAAATCACCCCAAAAATAGCGATAGCCATGGAATTCAAACAAAAATTAACAAATGTTAACAGTTTATCTGTCAAATTTCATGGTGGACGGAAAATTTAAAAGATTTAAATTTGTGTTTTTTTAATATTTTTAGGACCGTGGTGTGGTGCAAACCTAATTCAGATCCAATTTCTCTGAGGCTCACATTTGGATTATTTGATACCGCAGCCAATACATTGATTTCGTTAGCGTTATGATCTTCAGCTTCAATATCTTCTTCTGGTGCAATATTTATTTGTTTTTTAGTACAACTCTTGCAAGGGACGAACACTGGCCCATATTTTGTTTGATTATTGATGATGGTATGGATTGTTGATGTCGACGGAATTGGTAGAATGACGATATAAATTCGCAAATAGATCTCGTACTTGTCTTATACTGTTACCACTGTAAAATAACTTTAAAAATTGATTTTTTTCACTTATTGTATAATTGTTGGCCATATTTTCACTTTAACAGTAATTACAAGTAATAATAAACGTAACTTGACAGATAAACCGTTAACATTTGTTAATTTTTGTTTGAATTCAACGGCTATCGCTATTTTTGGGGTGATTTACGTCATTTTCATACCTAATTTCTGAGGTTACAAGGCACGTAAAATTAATTTTGTTTATTGATTCAGATGCAGAATTTTATGCTCTAAAACTTTTATTTGAAGCTTTTTTACCTAAAATAATTAGGGGAGCAGGAAATTATGAAAATATGATTTTACACGTTAAATCCCTATGTTCGGGTGTTCGAGTCACCACCCTGTATGTTTCATTTAGTGTAACGTTTAGGGTTTTAATATTTTTTTCTATTCCCTTCATCCAATTTTTGAAGTTCTTCACCTTTGCCTTATCTTGGGTCGATTTTTCCTCTACCGTATCTATTGTTTCCACAGTATTTTGTCTTTGACTTTCTGTTTTTCTTTTAGCCTCCCTCCTAGGTGTTTGTGTCAATTCTTGGGGAGGTGTTTCTTCCCTCTCTCTTTTTCCTGTATTTTTTGTCTTAGCCTGTTGCGGTGTTTTATTGATAGCCTCTGTATCCTCCAGATCTATTAGATCTGTGGCCGTCTCCCTCTCATTTTGGTTACGCGGTATCTGCATTCCTAGCCTTGGAGGTAATCGAGCGATACTATCTCTTCTTCTGAGTATTCCTATCGAGGTCGATGCCTCCCCCTCTATTTGCTTCCGGTCCGTCTCGTCTTTTTTTCTTTCGACATTTGTTTGCCCATCTTCCATGGTGTCTTCTTTTCCTTTGCCCTCAGTTCCATCCTCAGTTTGAACTGTTGGGGGGGTCCTGTTTAGCGAGTTCCTTCTATTGAAGCTCGTCATGATTTCCTTTTCCATCCTCTCCCTTTCTCTTCTTTCGTCGCTGCTCTCAGTCTGCTTTTCTTTTTGTTTTCCACTCATTTTGTCTATTTTTGTCTAATTTAAAAGGTGGCCAACCTTTACACTTTATAGACTAGCTATTCACTAACGATAACTTTTATATACAACTTTCGCGAAATTGGGTTGCACGTTCGTGCAGAACGGCCTATAATACCCCCACAGCCGGGTCCGCGCGGGTGTGGGGCCGAGCGTCCATGTCCTTTCCTCCCTCCTCCGAGAAGGAACCCCCAAGTTCCCACCAGCATAAGCTTCGGAGTGGCGAATTCCTACAATCCCACGCCGAGGTCCGGGTTTACGGCGACGTGGGCACGCTTCAAGCTGGTGAGTCCCCAGAGGGCCTCCTCGGGCTCGGGAGTTCCAGAGTCGCGCCCGGGAAGGAATAGCAGGAAAGAAGGGGAAAAGGCCCCTAGCCCCCGGTTAACCTAATAGCGTCGGGGTCAGAAGAGAACAAGAGTCGGTTATCTAGAGCGATAACCTGATAGGAGAGATAAACTAACGGGGGTGTTCCTAAGACAAGTTGAAGTAAGGGTCACCGGAAGTAAAGCTGGACTCTCTTGCCACGCGGGGGTGCAGACGATTGAGGGAGGTGAAATTACAGATCTTAAAGATAAGCGGAATATATGAGAGGACTATCAGTGATGGAGATGGTATAGAAAATTCCTACTTATCGGCCTTTAATCTGTGTTTGAAAGGCTGTAGCAGGAAGCCTGATGGAGAGATAACCGATTTTTTTTGGTCGGGAATTAGAAAATAGCGAGTTACTAGCTAATGCCAGAAATCATATTCTTTCGCCGGAGGGTTTGGAAGATATAGCCCTTTGAAGTTAGTACGGTTAAGGCAGTGTAAACACGCCTCCCGAAATTTCCAACGCAGATTTTAATTAAAAAGATCCCGGATGTAAAAACTGTTATGCCATTTACTCCGCTCCCGCTTATCGTAGAATTATGTGGAATGTCTCGGTCGTTTGCTGAAAGGGTTGTCTAGGTTTTCCAGCTTTTAGATCTGCCCCTAGATAAGGGTAAAATCAAGCGCGGCGACAAAGTTTGGCGAGAAGTGCCTTTTTAATTGAATAACTTCCGAATGGTTAGTCCTAAAAAACGGGGAATAGTGTTAGATGATAGCCCCTAACGATATCTTCCTAATCCATGTCGTAGATCTTAGATTAGATAATGGGTATAGTTTTATACAAGGACAAAACCCTTCGAAAAAAATAGCCTTTGGGCAGTGAGATAAATACAGATAATTTCACTGACCTTAAAAATCCAAATAGGGTTGAAATGGCGAAATCCTACGCCGTTTGTTTGTAAGGAGAAGCGTGGCCTTGCCTCGTGCCGATGAATTCGCTGGAAATTTCCAGGCCGGATATTCACTTTCGCTGGTAGTCACATGTTGTTTGAAGCAAAATTGGTGGCAGATGAGCCAGGGATGCACTTAGGGGATGACTAGGGCGTTTAGATTTAAAGGATAAGCCCTAGTCGTAATTTTAGCGCAAAAATTACGGTTTATATTCCCGTGTTCACTTGCGATTCAGCTACGCGACACCTATAATTTTGTACGTTCGGCGGTGAAAATTTGAAAGCTAATCACCGGTTTAATTATGGACCTTTTCACTTGATTTTTCACACCAGTGTACTACAACCCTATCCGCATGTCACTCATCACTCCCACAATTTTTATCACCACGATTAAACTTAACAGAATCACTTTTCTTGCGGAGCCATTTTGAGCACGTCTGCACGCTCCCACTATTGGCAAGAGAGTCAACCTAACCTAACCAACCTAACTTTTTTTTTTTTTTTTGTCAGGAGGTGAAATTCTTTATGAACTATCCCCGGGCGTATGACTCTTGCGCGCGCCCGGGAGTGCTGGACTCCAGTGTCTCTAGACACCGTATACCAGCTAAAACACCTCCTCTTGTTCAACTTTGACCCTGGAAACCGCCTTTCGGCATTACTTCAGAGACAAAGTCACCTTCTGTGACACCTATTTTTTTTGTTTTTTATATCGTTCTTTTTACTCTAGTACCAGTCTTTCTTCTTCTTCCTTACATTTTATTATTTTAGAGATATTTATCTCTATATGTTCCCATTTTTTTTCGCTTTCGAGCATGTTCTTGACTATATTCTCCGGTGTGAGATGTTGCCCAACGTTTTCCATCATTTCTGACCTTTCTACTTCCCATCTCTCGCATTCAAAGAAAGTGTGTTCAGCTGTGTCATCGCTACCGCAATACAAGCAATCTTCGCTTTCTTTTATGCCCATTCTATACAAATAATTTGCAAAGCATCCGTGGCCTGTTAATAGTTGCGTTAGTTGGTAGCTAACCTCTCCATGTTTCCTTTCCACCCATTGTCTTACATATGGTATGAGACGTCTTGTCCATCTCGCCTTCTCTCCTTCCTTTTCCCATTCTTGTTGCCATATTCTAAATGTTTCCTCTCTTGCTGTTTTTTTTTGTTCTTTTTTGTTTGCGCCTGGGTCGTATGATCTTTCCCCAACCATTAAATGGATCGGGATGACTCCTGCCACCACTTGTATTCCCTTCGTGGAGACGGTTCTATAGGAACTGGCTATCCTGATGGCTACTCTTCTTTGAATGCCCTCTAGTTTTTTTTTATATTTCTCCGCTCCTATGTATTCCTTCCATGCCGGGGCCCCGTACAGTATAATCGAATTGATTACTGAGCTTAATATCCTTCTTCGGCCCGCCTTGGCTCCTCCTATATTCGGCATTATTTTGCTCAGCGCTACCAGCGTTCGCTCTGCTTTGCTTGCTGCATATGTCACGTGGTGTCCCATATTTGTGTTTCTTCCAAACACAATCCCCAGGTATTTTACACAGTTTGTGCTTTCAAGCGTTTCTTGTCCTATGTCTATTTTCACTTGTTTAATTTTATTTCTTCCCGATAGGATAACCATTTCTGTCTTCTTTGGTTCCAATTGAAGCTCTTTCTCTTGTAGCCAGTTTTCTACTTGCATTAGTGACCATTCAGTGTTTTCGATCAGCGTCTCCTTGTCTCTCGCGCAGACCACCATCGCCAGATCATCGGCGTAGCCAATAAGGGTAACTCCTTCAGGTAGGGTTATGTTAAGCACCCCGTTTTAGTACATGTTCCACAAGGTGGGTCCTATTATGGAGCCCTGTGGAACTCCACATCTCATATGAAGTTTCTTTTGTCCTACTCTTAGTTCCCTGTCTGTGAGGTAGTTCTTTAACATTTTGATCAAATAGGGCGCCACTTGTCTTTCTTCCAATTCTTTTACTATACCCTTCCATGGAACGCTGTTAAACGCGTTGCGTACATCGAGTATGACTAATATGACGTAGTCTTTCTTTGGGTATTTACCGGCTTCCTCTTTGATCCTTCTGACTTCCATAATGGCATCTATGGTGGATTTGCCCTTTTTAAAGCCATATTGTCGTTCGCTAATCTCTCCTGTTCGCTCTATCTCTTTCAACAATCTGTTATTGATTATTCTTTCTAAAAGTTTGCCCATTACATCTATCAGGCATATGGGTCTATATTTCTTTTCTTCGCCGTTTTTGCTTGCCTTTTCTATAAGCACCACTCGCGCTTCTTTCCAAATTTTTGGAAAGTTTCCTTCCTTCATTAATTTATTAATGATTTGCTGGCAAGTCTCTGTGAAATTTTCTACTACCAGTTTTGCCATTTCTGGTGCTACGCCATCTGGGCCGGGTGCTTTTTTGGGTGCGATTCTCTTTCCTGCTTCTACTATTTCCTCGACTGTACATTCGGGAATCTCCATTTCTTCCTCTTGCGTGTTTAGCCAAGTCTGCGGTCTGTGGTCTGGAAACAGGTCCCTTACTATTTTGACTTGTTCCTCTTCGGTTAGGGTGATCGGTGACCTTAGTCCTAATTTTCCGCTAACTATTTTATATGCCGTGCCCCATACATCTTTATCTATCTCTTCGCATAATGTATTCCAGGATTTCTTTTTTGCCGTCCGAATAGCTTTCTTCAGCAATTTCCTTTTTTCATTATATACTCTTATTGCTTCTGTTTTCTGTATCTCACTTGCGTTGATATTTTTATTTATTCTTGTGGCCATTCTTTTTGCCCTTAGGCTTTGTTTTCTTATTTCGGCAATTTCTCCATTCCACCAATACATTGGTTTTCTATTGGTGTTGTTATTTCGTTTCTTGAAAACTTTGTTACAAGCTGTGCTTATGGCAGCCATTAGTCTATCTGGTGTTTGTTCGAAGTTTTCTGCTTCAATTTCTTCTCGTAATGTTTCCACGTATGTTTCTTTCCTTGTGTTATCGTATATCCATCCTTTCCGTTGGGTTAAGTTTCGTTCCGTTTTAGTACTATCTTTCTTAACTTCGACGTATATGTTGTTGTGCGGGCTTAAGTTTTCTTCCTCTGCCACATACCATTCGGTTATATTTCTGCAGATGTCTCTCGTGCACATTGTGATATCAATGTAGGATTCACTTCCGTTTCTTTCGAAGGTTGGCTTGTTACCCCTGTTTAGGGTATACAGGTCTAGTTGTGCCATCCATTCTACTAGAAGTTCACCTCTTCTATCTTCCACTGGTGACCCCCATCTGTACGCCTTAGCGTTGAAGTCTCCTCCTACTATTACCTTCCGACCTTGTCTTACTTCTCTATCCAGTTTCGTCAGATATTGTTCGAAACTGTCAGTGGTTATATTTGGGGATACGTAACAGGAGTAGATTGTAGTACCGCTGATGTTAGCTCTCACGAACCCCTCTCCTCGTGTTATTTTAGAGATGGCCACTCCATTTTGTGGCATGTATATGGCTACATCTTCGTTGATATCTAATATCCATCTATTGTTGTTTTTTGCAATATTACGATTAGGTTCTGCTATTAGGGCTATGTCTATACTGGCTTCTGTACACTTTTGTCTGAGTAGGTCCATCGCTCCCCTGTCCCTGTTTAAATTTGCTTGTAAAACTTTCATAATGATGTGGAAGGTATCCTCCCTGGTTTCTCCCTCTGCCGAACCATGTCCCTATATTTTGGACATCTCATGGACTCGCTTTTATGTCCCTCTTCGTTACAGAGGTAGCACTTCGATGGATTCGTGCATTCTTTTTTCATATGATCTGCCTCCCCGCAGTTGTAGCAGCCAATTTTGTTGTTCTCTAGTTTACAGTTTTTTGCTATGTGACCTATCCGGTTACACCTATAGCATTTTATTGGGGTGTTCATTTCCCTAACCCTCCACACTTAGTGGCACTTCCTTTCCCTCCCTTCGGCGAGGGGGTGGCGATCTGCCTATACTGGCTCTTCTTTCGAAACTCCCTATCATCTGCTTCTCCAGCTCCTCTCTTTCCATCCTTTCCGTCTCACTCTCACTATCCATCGTTTTCGTTTTATACTCTAGGGATAGCCAATCCCTGTAGATACCTCGATATACACTTTATACGTTATCTATACTCTGCTTTTATTCTACTTTTTAGGGGTGCACGTTCGTGCAGAACGGCCTATAATAACCCCCCAGCCGGGTCCGCGCGGGTGTGGGGCCGAGCGTCCATGTCCTTTCCTCCCTCCTCCGAGAAGGAACCCCCAGGTTCCCACCAGCATAAGCTTCGGAGTGGCGAATTCCTACAATCCCACGCCGGGATCCGGGTTTACGGCGACGTGGGCACGCTTCAAGCTGGTGAGTCCCCAGAGGGCCTCCTCGGGCTCGGGAGTTCCAGAGTCGCGCCCGGGAAGGAATAGCAGGAAAGAAGGGGAAAAGGCCCCTAGCCCTCGGTTAACCTAATAGCGTCGGGGTCTGAAGAGAACAAGAGTCGGTTATCTAGAGCGATAACCTGATAGAAAAGATAAAAAAGCGGGGGTGTTCCTAAGACAAGATGAAGTAAGGGGTCACCGGAAGTAAAGCTGGACTCTCTTGCCGCGCGGGGGTGCAGACGATTGTGTGAGGTGAAAATACAGATCTTAAAGATAAGCGGAATATAAGAGAGGACTATCAGTGATGGAGCTGGTATAGAAAATTCCTACTTATCGGCCTTTAATCTGTGTTTGAAAGGCTGTAGCAGGAAGCCTGATGAAGAGATAACAGATTTTTTTTGGTCGGGAATTAGAAAATAGCGAGTTACTAGCTAATGGCAGAAATCATATTCTTTCGTCGGAGGGTTTGGAAGATATAGCCCTTTGAAGTTAATACGGTTAAGGCAGTGTAAACACGCCTCCCGAAATTTCCAACGCAGATTTTAATTAAAAGATCCCGGATGTAAAAACTGTTATGCTATTTACTCCGCTCCCGCTTATCGTAGAATTATGTGGAATGTCTCGGTCGTTTGCTGAAAGGGTTGTCTAGGTTTTCCAGCTGTTATATCTGCCCCTAAATAAGGGTAAGATCAAGCGCGGCGACAAAGTTTGGCGAGAAGTGTTAGCCCAAAATGAAATCTGGTTTGATTTGAATTTGAATATGCATAGGAAAGTGCCTTTTTAATTGAATAACTTCCGAATGGTTAGTCCTAAAAAACGGGGAATAGTGTTAGATGATAGCCCCTAACGATATCTTCCTAATCCATGTCGTAGATCTTAGATTAGATAATGGATATAGTTTTATACAAGGACAAAACCCTTCGAAAAATTAGCCTTTGGGCAGTGAGATAAATACAAAAAATTTCACTGACCTTAAATATCCAAATAGGGTTGAAATGGCGAAATCCTATGCCGTTTGTTTGTAAGGAGTAGCGTGGCCTTGCCTCGTGCCGATGAATTCGCTGGAAATTTCCAGGCCGGATATTCATTTTCGCTAGTAGTCACATGTTGTTTGAAGCAAAATTGGTGTCAGATGAGCCAGGGATGCACTTAGGGGATGACTAGGGCGTTTAGATTTAAAGGATAAGCCCTAGTCGTAATTTTAGCGCAAAATTTACGGTTTATATTCCCGTGTTCGCGTGCGATTCAGCTACGCGACACCTATAATTTTTGTACGTTTGGCGGTGAATATTTGAAAGCTAATCACCGGTTTAATTATGGACCTTTTCACTTGATTTTTTTACCCCAGTGTACTACAACCCTATCCGCATGTCACTCATCACTCCCACCATTTTTATCACCACGATTAAACCTAACAGAACCACTTTTCTTGCGGAGCCATTTTAAGCACGTCTGCACGCTCCCACTATTGGCAAGAGAACAACCTAACCTAACCTAACCTAACCTAACCTAACCTAACCTAACCTAACCTAACCTAACCTAACCTAACCTAACCTAACCTAACCTAACCTAACCTAACCTAACCTAACCTAACCTAACCTAACCTAACCTAACCTAACCTACCCTAACCTAACCTAACCTAACCTAACCTAACCTAACCTAACCTAACCTAACCTAACCTAACCTAACCTAACCTAACCTAACCTAACCTAAGCTACCCTAACCTAACCTAACCTAACCTAACCTAACCTAACCTAACCTAACCTAACCTAACCTAACCTAACCTAACCTAACCTAACCTAACCTAACCTAACCTAACCTAACCTAACTTTTTTTTTTTTTTTTTGTTTAATGGATGTGGAAATCTTCTAAAAGACACCGCTACTTTCTGTAGCGGTAGTGTGAGGTTGAACCTAAGTCCGACTCACTAAACCCACACCCTCAACGGATCAGATCCGTTGTTCCGCTGATGGGAGGCGGGATTCCGCTTCCGCATTTCACCGCCTTCCCTCGCCAGAGCTTCGCTCTCTTCCCATTTCTTCCCCGCAGTCTTTCTATGCGGTTTCCTCCTTGGTGTAAGCTCGCTCGCTCGCTCGCTCACTTCCTCTCTCTTCTCTCTCCTTTCCCTCGTCCTGTCGTTGGTTTGAGAGCTTCTTGTCACCTTCGCTGGCTTCCCTCCTCCCCCGGCTCGGAGAACTTAGTGCCGAGGGGCTCTGGGCCCAGCGATCCTTTGCTGCTCCCTCTCCAGCTCTTCTTTGGCCTTCCCGATGGTCGAGGCCAACTCCGCGACTGTCGTCCAGTCCTCGTTGCTCCTGAGCATGATGGGGACGAGGTTTCTGGGTGACCGTTCTTCTCCCACTGCCCGGGACGCGTCGATCCGCTGTCTCTCCCAGTGATGGCACTGGAAGAAGGTGTGTTCTGCGGTATCGGCTTCCTCGCAGTACTCGCATTTGGGGGTGGGTAGCTTCTTTATCCGATGTTTATAATAGTTGAAGCACCCGTGACCAGTGAGGAGCTGTGTTAGATGGTAGCTCAGCTCCCCGTGTTTCCTCTCTACCCACGGTTGGAGGTCGGGTATGAGAGTTCTGGTCCACTGGCCCTTGTCGGCTTCTTCCCAGCAACGCTGCCACTCCGCTATGGTGTCGGTTCGGGTGATCTCTTCTCCGTCGTATTTCGCGGCACGTTCGGCTGCCACCAGATGGATGGGTGGCATCGCCGCGACTACTAGCGCCGCTTCTCTTGAAACCGTCCTATAGGCGCAGGCGACTCTGAGCGCCATCCTCCTCTGCACGCTCAGCAGCCTGTCCCTGTTCCTTTGGAAGGCCAGTGCCCCCTGCCAGACCGGTGCTGCATACAACATGATAGATTGCGCTACCATGCTGAGCAGTTTTCTCTTCGCGGTCTTTGGGCCTCCCACGTTGGGCATAATGCGGGCCAGTTGCGCAGTGGTGGTCGCCGCCCTTGCCGAGGCTGCCCGGGTGTGCTCGGCATAGTTCATGTGCTTGTCTATGCGCACGCCGAGGATCTTGACGGAGCCTTTAAGTTGGATCTCGGCTCCGTCTAGCCGGAGGCGTATCTGCGGGCATCTTCTTCTTCCGCTCACCATTACCGCCTCTGACTTCTCCGGGACGAGAGTCAGGCCTCGTTCCGATGTCCATCGAAGCACTCTCTCGATCGCCTCGTTTGCCCTCGTCTCCACCGTACCCGCCTCCCTGCCGGACACGACCAGTGTGAGGTCGTCCGCGAAGCCGTACAGGGTGGCCTCCTCCGGCATGGCCAGGTCCAGGACGCCGTCGTACATTACGTTCCACAACGTAGGTCCCTTCACCGAGCCCTGCGGGACTCCGCTGGTCACCTCCATCTCCTCCGATGACCCGTCCTCGAGGCTGAGCCTAATCCTCCTGTTGCTTAAGTACGAAGCAACGATGTTGAAGAGGTGAGGCTCTATGTTTCTCCGCCGTAGAGCCTCGAGGATCCATCTCCAGCCCGCGCAGTTGAAGGCGTTCCTCACATCCAATGTCACGATGAGGCAAAACCTCCTCGTCCTCCACGTGCCGCTGCGTGCTTCCTGGGCCGCCCTCGTGATAGCCGAGAGGGCGTCGATGGTTGAACGTCCTGTCCTGAAGCCGAACTGCCTGTCCGACAGTCCGCCTGACTCTTCGATGTTCGAGTTTAAGCGGTTCAGGATCGTCCGCTCCAGTAGCTTTCCGACGTGGTCCAGCAGGCATATGGGCCGGTACGAGGAAGGGTCTTCTACGGGCTTATCTCCCTTCCTGATCAGCACCAGCCTCGCGACTTTCCAGATGTCAGGGAAAGTTCCGGATGCGAGGCAGCCGTTAAACACCTCCAAGAATGCGGGCTCCTCCGCGGCGACGGCGAGCTTGATTGCCTTCGCCGGGACGTTGTCGGGGCCCGGCGCCTTGTCGACGCTGATCCGCGCGATGGCCGCTCTCAGCTCCTCCGCTGTGAATGGCACGAACGTTCCAGGGGGGCAGTCCATTCTCTGCACGTCGAGTCGGTCGTGTTTCGGGAACAGCGACTCTGCTATGACCCGGACTCTAGATGGAGTGAGCCCAGGCTGCGACCTCTTCCCCCTGAGCTTCTGCCTAACGATCTTGTAGGCCAGGCCCCACGGGTCTTCCTCTATTTGCTCGAGGAGTTCGTTCCAGGAGCGGCGCTTGCTCTCCTTGATCTCGATGGAGAGCCTCTTCTTGGCCTGACGATAGTTCTGCTCCTCATCTTCTGATGGGAGGTTCCGTCTTCGAAGCCTTTGCGCCGTCCTCCTGCACCGGTTGGCTTCGGCGCGCAGGTCCGCTATCTCCGAGTTCCACCAGTGGACCGGCCTGCGGACACTGCCCCTGCCCCTCCTCGGCATCCCTGCGTCGCACGCCGTCGCTATCGCTCGTACTAGCCCCTCCGCGCCCCTCTCCCTCTCAACTTCCTCGTGGAGAGCGGCTCGGAAGAGCTCGGCGCTCAGCTTGTGTGCCGCCCAGCCTCCTCCTTCCGACGATGAGCGGTCTACCTGCTGGTTATCAAGCAGGTCGAAGACTATGTAACGGTGGTCGCTCATTGTCTCTTCGTCTAGCACCCGCCAGTTGTCTATGCGGGGCGCGATCGCTGGGCTGGCAAAGGTGAGGTCCAGTATGGAACTGGGCTCGCCTCTTACAAACGTCGGCGTTGTTCCCTCGTTGCACACTACCAACGAGAGGTGTGCGAACGCCGTCATTAGCGCCTCTCCTCTTGGACACTCGTCCGGGGCGCCCCACTCTGGAGACTTGGAGTTGAAGTCTCCACCCACGATGACCGGGGCCCCCTGTCTCCTAACGCTCACGACCAGGTCGTCGAGCTGCCTTTCGAAGGTCCGCAGCTCGTCGTTTGGGGAGAAGTAGCAGCTATAGATGGCTACTCCCCCCGTCTTAATCCAGGCGAACCCGGCTCCCCCTCCTGCGCCCTCGATGGTACGGGCTGCTGGCAGGTAGATGGCAGCCCTGCCGGTGGTGTCCTCGAACCAGTCGTCTCGCCTTCCATGGTTCGGTTCCGACACCAGGGCGACGTCTATCTTCCTCTGTTGCAGCGTCGCCATTAGGAGGTCCTGGGCCGCGCGGGCCGTGTGGAGGTTCGCCTGAACGAACCTGGTCCGTCTCTTCTCCGGGGTTTCTAGCCTCCCGGGGCACGTCAAACTCGCCGGAAAACCGTGCCTTTCGGCGTGGATTCCGGGCTTCCCTGCTGCCTCTTCGGTGGCGACAAATATGCCGCCATCTCAGCGCGCTCCTGCTGGAACCCCTGCCTCCACTTCGTCCTGATGTGGTTGGCGAAGGTGGCGAGTTCCTTGTTGGGGTCTATACCCGGGGGGCAGTACGCCTTGAAGTAGTCGGCGTAAAGCCTGGCCATCGTCCTCTTGTCTCTCGGCAGCCCTTCCTGTGCCAGCGCGGCAGACATCATCGCCGCGGTCCTGCCCTCGAAGGTGGCTTCGGGGTACTCCTGGTGGAAAGTGAGGAGCAATTGAATGCTCCTGAGTACCGACGGCTCTCTCAGGCGGGACAGCAGATACCTGTCCCCTGCCTGCGTCTCTAACGCAATTCTCGCCTCGTCCCCTGCTGCCTGGAGGGACATTCACACCGACGGCGGGGTCAGTGGGTCGACCACCGGCGGGCCTCCATCCCCCGGGGTGATCGTCACCGCCGATCCTTGCGCCAGTGCCCCTTTCTTTGCTGCCTCGATGGCCTCTCTGTCCGACGTGATGGTTATCGTCAGAGGGTTCAGAGGTGGCCGTTTCGTCGTAGACGGCGGGGTCTTCTTACTTCCTTGTCCGGCTGGGGCCAGAGTCTTTCTGCCTCCCTCTGGTCCCCTCTTCGCCGCTGCAGGCCCTGGGCACTTCTCTCCACCTTCTCGGTGCCCGGGCTTGTCGCAGAGGCGACAGTGCGCCCTGTTTTTGCACGTTGACAGGAAGTGCCCCTCTTCGCCGCAATTCTTGCAGCACTTCCTCCGGTCCGGCCCTCGGCATTCCCACTGGCTGTGAAGCTTCTTCAGGAGGGGCACCGCTTTGCCCTCGCCTCCTCCGATCTCCATGAGGACGTGGCCCTCCCTGGTCGACCTGACCTGGTTAACCTGGACCGCGATTTCGTCCAGGTTGACCTTTCCCTTGATCTCGCTGAGGACCTCAGCGAACGTCTTTCCTTTCTCTACCGCCACCACGACCGCCTCTGGTCTGGTCCTGATCTTCTGGACCGGAGGGGCTGGAGGGGCAGTCCTTTTCTCGGCCTCAGGTTTGGCCTTCCTTCTATTCCTCCTCGTCGGCTTGCCGGCGTTCGGTGGCTTCGCCGCCGCCGTTGCTACCGTTCGGGAGGTTGCGACCGGCTTCGCGGCCGCACTCTTCCTCTTCCCCCTCGCCACCGGCCACTCCATCTCTTCCGGCGGCGACACGTCGGTCCCCATGAGCGGGGGGGGGGGACGGTCTCGCTCCCTCAAATCCCGGGGGGGGTCTGAGAGCGGGCCTATCTCCGCTCTTTGGCCGGGCCTGCGCGGGAGGCGCCGTTGGGCGCGCGCTTGCGGCCGGTGGTCCCTGCGGAACTTCGAGGAGGGCTTGGAGTCGTCTGTGCGTATTCTCCGTGTCCGGCCCTTGCTCCGGTGCCGCCTGGCCTTCGAGGGCGATACGGATGCCCCGTTGTTCCGCCCTCAACTCCCTCACTTCCTCCGTGAGGGAAGCAATCGCTGCGGATAGCTCCGCCGTTGGGGCCTCCTCCCGGTTTTCCTTTACTTCCCTCCTGAGTTCCTGGAACTCGGCCACCATTTCGGTGATGGCCGTGAACTCATGGAAGGGCAGGGCCGTGCTCGTCTCGAGCCCTGTCCTCGCCAGCTCCTGGACGTCCTCCGCTACCGTCGTCAGGACGTTCCTGGCCTCGAAAAGACCTTCCGCGGTCCTTTTCGATCCCTCCGTTGCCCTCTGGATGTCCTGGGCTAGGACCGCGAGGTTCGCCTCCAGCGATCCCTTCAGGGCCGCTATCTCCTGCATCGCGCGCTCGAACGAGACCTCGTCCGCCGCGGTCCTCTTCGACCCCTGGACCGCCCTCTCGATTTCCTGGGATAGGACGGCGAGATTTGCCTCCCAGGATGCCTTAAGGGCCGCCGTCTCATCCAACGTACGCGCAAACATGTCCCTACACTCGCGACCTGACCCGTCCGCCTCTCTCGCCGGTGACGGCGTAGTGGGCGCATGGGTCGGCGTAGGTGCCCTCCTCACGGGGGTGGCCTCGATGTTATCGATGAGGGCCTGTACCGCGTTTTTTACTTCCAGCGCGGTATTGCCGTGCTTCCGCAGAAATTTTTGCACGTCGGCGATGCACGCACTAGTGTCTCTCGCTCGTGTCCCCTTAGGGATGGCCCCGGTGGTCGGCATTTTCAAAGGGGGGGGAGCGAAAAATTTTGAAGAAAAATTTTTTTGACCCCGGATTTGGGCCGACCAAAATTGGTTGGGGTGGGTGGTGTTGGGGGGGGGATTTGGGGGGGGAGATTTTTTTCCGGGGGGGTTGGGGGCAGGGGGTTGGGGGGTGTTCAGCAGTCCTTCCTGTCCAAGCCCGACCCTTATCCGACTTACGGTTTCGAAGATATCCCCGAAATACCGCACTGTCGGAAAACTTTCGGAACGTCCTCCGTGTGTATACGCGCGAGCGAAAACCTTTCTTGCGGGCCCCGTATGTCGGGCTCGCTGAAAGAATCTGCCCGCGTCGTATCAAGGCCGAGTTCGTTCACCGGCGTCTTAGGAAAATTCCCAATAAACCGGTAGCCGGAAAACGCCTCAAAAGCCAAGTGCTCCCTTATTTGTGGCCCGATTTCCACGAAATAAACTCCATTCGAAAGACCTTGTCTTTCCTCACCCCCTGGAGCCTATCTCGCTTTTTTTGGGCCACGGGTTCGCGCTGGAGGACGATTTAAATTTCGCCCTCCTACGTGTTATTGAAAACACCCAAAAACAAAAGTCTTACCTTATTGTTGGGCCGATTTCCGCGAAGCAAGTTTTATTCGAGAGCACTTAACTTTTCCCACACACTTATGCTTATCCCGGTTCCCACGGGCCACGGGTTCCCTCGGGAGAACGGTTTGAAGTCCCCGCTCGGTTTCCGGGCCGTTAAAAATCCAAATTTTCTCCGATTTTGAAAATTTTTACACTTTCTTATCGGGAATCACACCGCGCACACAACCACAGTTGCAGAATCTGGATTAGGGCACAATTACTTTCGCTACGAATTTTCAACTCAGAGCGCTGTATCTGTGCGTCTTCTCACTATCGGAGCCGAGTTTCGACTCCAACCTAACCTAACCTAACCTAACCTAACCTAACCTAACCTAACCTAACCTAACCTAACCTAACCTAACCTAACCTAACCTAACCTAACCTAACCTAACCTAACCTAACCGAACCTAACCTAACCTAACCTAAAATAATCCATTCTTAACTCAAATGTTCTTGTTACAAATACTTCATTTGCGAGTATAAAAAATAATTAATTTTCGACTGAAATACAAAGCCAAAGTTACCCTTCTTAACTCATGTGTTCCTATTACCAAAAGTTCGGTTTCGAGTGCGATAAATTATTAATTTTGACTGAAATGCAAATCCAAATTTACCCTCCTTAACTCATGCGTTCCTGCTACACACAGTTCATTTTCGAGAACGAAAAATCATCAATTTTAGACTGAAATACGAAGCCAAACTTACCCTTCTTAACTCATGTGTGCCTATTACCAAAAGTTGGTTTTCGAGTGCGACAAATTATTAATTTTGGACTGAAATACAAAGCCAAAGTTACCCTTCTTAGCTCATGTGTTCCTATTACCAAAAGTTCGTTTTCGCGTGCGACAAATTATTAATTTTGGACTGAAATGCAAAGCCAAATTTACCCTCCTTAACTCATGCGTTCCTGCTACAAACAATTCATTTCCGAGAACGAAAAATTATTAATTTTCGACTGAAATACAAAGCCAAAGTTACGCTTCTTAACTCATGTGTTCCTATTACCAAAAGTTCGTTTTCGAGTGCGAAAAATTATTAATTTTGGACTGAAATACGAAGCCAAACTTACCCTTCTTAACTCATGTGTTCCTATTACCAAAAGGTCGTTTTCGAGTGCGACAAATTATTAATTTTAAACTGAAATACAAAGCCAAAGTTACCCTTCTTAACTCATGTGTTCCTATTACCAAAAGTTTGTTTTCGCGTGCGACAAATTATTAATTTTGGACTGAAATGCAAACCCAAATTTACCCTCCTTAGCTCATGCGTTCCTGCCAAAAACAGTTCATTTTCGAGAACGAAAAATTATTAATTTTGGACTTAAATACGAAGCCAAACTTACCCTTCTTAACTCATGTGTTCCTATTACCAAAAGTTCGTTTTCGCGTGCGACAAATTATTAATTTTGGACTGAAATGCAAAGCCAAATTTACCCTCCTTAACTCATGCGTTCCTGGTACAAATAATTCATTTTCGAGAACGAAAAATTATTAATTTTAGACTGAAATACGAAGCCAAACTTACCCTTCTTAACTCATGTGTGCCTATTACCAAAAGTTCGTTTTCGAGTGCGAAAAATTATTAATTTTGGACTGAAATACGAAGCCAAACTTACCCTTCTTAACTCATGTGTTCCTATTACCAAAAGTTCGTTTTCGCGTGCGACAAATTATTAATTTTGGACTGAAATGCAAAGCCAAATTTACCCTCCTTAACTCATGCGTTCCTGGTACAAACAATTCATTTTCGAGAACGAAAAATTATTAATTAGGTTAGGTTGGAGCCGAGTTTCGACTCCAACCTAACCTAACCTAACCTAACCTAACCTAACCTAACCTAACCTAACCTAACCTAACCTAACCTAACCTAACCTAACCTAACCTAACCTAACCTAACCGAACCTAACCTAACCTAACCTAACCTAATCCATTCTTAACTCAAATGTTCTTGTTACAAATACTTCATTTTCGAGTATAAAAAATAATTAATTTTCGACTGAAATACAAAGCCAAAGTTACCCTTCTTAACTCATGTGTTCCTATTACCAAAAGTTCGGTTTCGAGTGCGATAAATTATTAATTTTGACTGAAATGCAAATCCAAATTTACCCTCCTTAACTCATGCGTTCCTGCTACACACAGTTCATTTTCGAGAACGAAAAATCATCAATTTTAGACTGAAATACGAAGCCAAACTTACCCTTCTTAACTCATGTGTGCCTATTACCAAAAGTTGGTTTTCGAGTGCGACAAATTATTAATTTTGGACTGAAATACAAAGCCAAAGTTACCCTTCTTAGCTCATGTGTTCCTATTACCAAAAGTTCGTTTTCGCGTGCGACAAATTATTAATTTTGGACTGAAATGCAAAGCCAAATTTACCCTCCTTAACTCATGCGTTCCTGCTACAAACAATTCATTTCCGAGAACGAAAAATTATTAATTTTCGACTGAAATACAAAGCCAAAGTTACGCTTCTTAACTCATGTGTTCCTATTACCAAAAGTTCGTTTTCGAGTGCGAAAAATTATTAATTTTGGACTGAAATACGAAGCCAAACTTACCCTTCTTAACTCATGTGTTCCTATTACCAAAAGGTCGTTTTCGAGTGCGACAAATTATTAATTTTAAACTGAAATACAAAGCCAAAGTTACCCTTCTTAACTCATGTGTTCCTATTACCAAAAGTTTGTTTTCGCGTGCGACAAATTATTAATTTTGGACTGAAATGCAAACCCAAATTTACCCTCCTTAGCTCATGCGTTCCTGCCAAAAACAGTTCATTTTCGAGAACGAAAAATTATTAATTTTGGACTTAAATACGAAGCCAAACTTACCCTTCTTAACTCATGTGTTCCTATTACCAAAAGTTCGTTTTCGCGTGCGACAAATTATTAATTTTGGACTGAAATGCAAAGCCAAATTTACCCTCCTTAACTCATGCGTTCCTGGTACAAACAATTCATTTTCGAGAACGAAAAATTATTAATTTTAGACTGAAATACGAAGCCAAACTTACCCTTCTTAACTCATGTGTGCCTATTACCAAAAGTTCGTTTTCGAGTGCGAAAAATTATTAATTTTGGACTGAAATACGAAGCCAAACTTACCCTTCTTAACTCATGTGTTCCTATTACCAAAAGTTCGTTTTCGCGTGCGACAAATTATTAATTTTGGACTGAAATGCAAAGCCAAATTTACCCTCCTTAACTCATGCGTTCCTGGTACAAACAATTCATTTTCGAGAACGAAAAATTATTAATTTTAGACTGAAATACGAAGCCAAACTTACCCTTCTTAACTCATGTGTTCCTATTACCAAAAGGTCGTTTTCGAGTGCGACAAATTATTAATTTTAAACTGAAATACGAAGCCAAAGTTACCCTTCTTAACTCATGTGTTCCTATTACCAAAAGTTTGTTTTCGCGTTCGACAAATTATTAATTTTGGACTGAAATGCAAAGACAAATTTACCCTCCTTAACACATGCGTTCCTGCCAAAAACAGTTCATTTTCGAGAACGAAAAATTATTAATTTTGGACTGAAATACGAAGCCAAACTTACCCTTCTTAACTCATGTGTTCCTATTACCAAAAGGTCGTTTTCGAGTGCGACAAATTATTAATTTTAAACTGAAATACGAAGCCAAAGTTACCCTTCTTAACTCATGTGTTCCTATTACCAAAAGTTTGTTTTCGCGTTCGACAAATTATTAATTTTGGACTGAAATGCAAAGACAAATTTACCCTCCTTAACACATGCGTTCCTGCCAAAAACAGTTCATTTTCGAGAACGAAAAATTATTAATTTTAGACTGAAATACGAAGCCAAACTTACCCTTCTTAACTCATGTGTTCCTATTACCAAAAGGTCGTTTTCGAGTGCGACAAATTATTAATTTTAAACTGAAATACGAAGCCAAAGTTACCCTTCTTAACTCATGTGTTCCTATTACCAAAAGTTTGTTTTCGCGTTCGACAAATTATTAATTTTGGACTGAAATGCAATCCCAAATTTACCCTCCTTAACTCATGCGTTCCTGCCAAAAACAGTTCATTTTCGAGAACGAAAAATTATTAATTTTGGACTGAAATACGAAGCCAAACTTACCCTTCTTAACTCATGTGTTCCTATTACCAAAAGTTCGTTTTCGCGTTCGACAAATTATTAATTTTGGACTGAAATGCAAAGACAAATTTACCCTCCTTAACACATGCGTTCCTGCTACAAACAGTTCATTTTCGAGAACGAAAAATTATTAATTTTGGATTGAAATACGAAGCCAAACTTACCCTTCTTAACTCATGTGTTCCTATTACCAAAAGTTTGTTTTCGAGTCGACAAATTATTAATATTGGACTGAAATACAAAGCCAAAGTTACCCTTCTTAACTCATGTGCTCCTATTACCAAAAGTTCGTTTTCGAGTGCCAAAAATTATTAATTTTGGACTGAAATACGAAGCCAAACTTACCCTTCTTAACTCATGTGTTCCTATTACCAAAAGGTCGTTTTCGAGTGCGACAAATTATTAATTTTGGACTGAAATACAAAGCCATAGTTACCATTCTTAACTCATGTGTTCCGATTACCAAAAGTTCGTTTTCGAGTGCGACAAATTATTAATTTTGGACTGAAATGCAAAGCCAAATTTACCCTCCTTAACTCATGCGTTCCTGCTACAAACAATTCATTTTCGAGAACGAAAAATTATTAATTTTCGACTGAAATACAAAGCCAAAGTTACGCTTCTTAACTCATGTGTTCCTATTACCAAAAGTTCGTTTTCGAGTGCGACAAATTATTAATTTTGGACTGAAATGCAAAGCCAAATTTACCCTCCTTAACTCATGTGTTCCTGTTACAAACAGTTCATTTTCGAGTAAGAAAAATTATTAATTTTGGTCGGAAATACAAAGCCAAAGTTACCATTCTTAACTCAAATGTTCTTGTTACAAATAGTTCATTTTCGAGTATAAAAAATTATTAATTTTCGACTGAAATACAAAGCCAAAGTTACCCTTCTTAACTCATGTGTTCCTATTACCAAAAGTTCGGTTTCGAGTGCGATAAATTATTAAATTTGGACTGAAATGCAAAGCCAAATTTACCCTCCTTAACTCATGCGTTCCTGCTACAAACAGTTCATTTTCGAGAACGAAAAATCATCAATTTTTGACTGAAATACAAAGCCAAATTTACCCTCCTTAACTCATGCGTTCCTGCTACAAACAATTCATTTTCGAGAACGAAAAATTATTAATTTTGGACTGAAATACGAAGCCAAACCCTTCTTAACTCATGTGTTCCTATTACCAAAAGTTCGTTTTCGAGTGCGACAGATTATTACTTTTGGACTGAAATACAAAGCCAAAGTTACGCTTCTTAACTCATGTGTTCCTATTACCAAAAGTTCGTTTTCGAGTGCGAAAAATTATTAATTTTGGACTAAAATACGAAGCCAAACTTACCCTTCTTAACTCATGTGTTCCTATTACCAAAAGGTCGTTTTCGAGTGCGACAAATTATTAATTTTAAACTGAAATACAAAGCCAAAGTTACCCTTCTTAACTCATGTGTTCCTATTACCAAAAGTTTGTATTCGCGTGCGACAAATTATTAATTTTGGACTGAAATGCAAACCCAAATTTACCCTCCTTAACTCATGCGTTCCTGTCGAAAACAGTTCATTTTCGAGAACGAAAAATTATTAATTTTGGACTGAAATACGAAGCCAACCCTTCTTAACTCATGTGTTCCTATTACCAAAAGTTCGTTTTCGAGTGCGACAAATTATTAATTTTGGACTGAAATGCAAAGCCAAATATACCCTCCTTAACTCATGCGTTCCTGCTACAAACAGTTCATTTGCGAGAACGAAAAATTAGTAATTTTGGACTGAAATACGCAGCCAAACTTACCCTTCTTAACTCATGTGTTCCTATTACCAAAAGTTCGTTTTCGAGTGCGAAAAATTATTAATTTTGGGCTGAAATACAAAGCCAAAGTTACCCTTCTTAACTCATGTGTTCCTATTACCAAAAGTTCGTTTTCGCGTGCGACAGATTATTAACTTTGGACTGAAATGCAAAGGCAAATTTACCCTCCTTAACTCATGCGTTCCTGCTACAAACAGTTCATATTCGAGAACGAAAAATTATTCATTTTGGACTGAAATACGAAGCCAAACTTACCCTTCTTAACTCATGTATTCCTGTTAGAAACAGTTCACTTTCGAGTGTGAAAAATTATTAATTTTGGACTGAAATACAAAGCCAAAGTTACCCTTCTTAACTCATGTGTTCCTATTACCAACAGTTCGTTTTCGAGGTGCGACAAATTATTAATTTTGGACTGAAATGCAAAGCAAAATTTACCCTCCTTAACTCATGCGTTCCTGCAACAAACAGTTCATTTTCGAGAACGAAAAATTATTAATTTTGGACTGAAATACGAAGCCAAACCTACCCTTCTTAACTCATGTGTTCCTATTACCAAAAGTTCGTTTTCGAGTGCGAAAAATTATTAATTTTGGGCTGAAATACAAGGCCAAAGTTACCCTTCTTAACTCATGTGTTCCTATTACCAAAAGTTCGTTTTAGCGTGCGACAAATTATTAATTTTGGACTGAAATGCAAAGCCAAATTTACCCTGCTTAACTCATGCGTTCCTGCTACAAACAGTTCATTTTCGAGAACGAAAAATTATTAATTTTGGACTGAAATACGAAGCCAAACTTACCCTTCTTAACTCATGTGTTCCTATTACCAAAAGTTCGTTTTCGCGTGCGACAAATTATTAATTTTGGACTGAAATGCAAAGCCAAATTTACCCTCCTTAACTCATGCGTTGCTGGTACAAACAATTCATTTTCGAGAACGAAAAATTATTAATTTTAGACAGAAATACGAAGCCAAACTTACCCTTCTTAACTCATGTGTGCCTATTACCAAAAGTTCGGTTTCGAGTGCGACAAATTATTAATTTTGGACTGAAATACAAAGCCAAAGTTACCCTTCTTAGCTCATGTGTTCCTATTACCAAAAGTTCGTTTTCGCGTGCGACAAATTATTAATTTTGGACTGAAATGCAAAAGCCAAATTTACCCTCCTTAACTCATGCGTTAATGCTACAAACAATTCAGTTTCGAGAACGAAAAATTATTAATTTTGGACTGAAATACGAAGCCAAACTTACCCTTCTTAACTCATGTGTTCCTATTACCACAAGTTCGTTTTCGAGTGCGACAGATTATTAATTTTGGACTGTAATACAATGCCAAAGTTACGCATCTTAACTCATGTGTTCCTATTACCAAAAGTTCGTTTTCGAGTGCGAAAAATTATTAATTTTGGACTGAAATACGAAGCCAAACTTACCCTTCTTAACTCATGTGTTCCTATTACCAAAAGGTCGTTTTCGAGAGCGACAAATTATTAATTTTAAACTGAAATAAAAGCCAAAGTTACCCTTCTTAACTCATGTGTTCCTATTACCAAAAGTTTGTTTTCGCGTGCGACAAATTATTAATTTTGGACTGAAATGCAAAGCCAAAGTTACCCTTCTTAGCTCATGTGTTCCGATTACCAAAAGTTCGTTTTCGCGTGCGACAAATTATTAATTTTGGACTGAAATGCAAAGCCAAATTTACCCTCCTTAACTCATGCGTTCCTGCTACAAACAATTCATTTTCGAGAACGAAAAATTATTAATTTTGGACTGAAATACGAAGCCAAACTTACCCTTCTTAACTCATGTGTTCCTATTACCACAAGTTCGTTTTCGAGTGCGACAGATTATTAATTTTGGACTGTAATACAAAGCCAAAGTTACGCATCTTAACTCATGTGTTCCTATTACCAAAAGTTCGTTTTCGAGTGCGAAAAATTATTAATTTTGGACTGAAATACGAAGCCAAACTTACCCTTCTTAACTCATGTGTTCCTATTACCAAAAGGTCGTTTTCGAGAGCGACAAATTATTAATTTTAAACTGAAATAAAAGCCAAAGTTACCCTTCTTAACTCATGTGTGTCTATTACCAAAAGTTGGTTTTCGAGTGCGACAAATTATTAATTTTGGACTGAAATACAAAGCCAAAGTTACCCTTCTTAGCTCATGTGTTCCGATTACCAAAAGTTCGTTTTCGCGTGCGACAATTTATTAATTTTGGACTGAAATGCAAAGCCAAATTTACCCTCCTTAACTCATGCGTTCCTGCTACAAACAATTCATTTTCGAGAACGAAAAATTATTAATTTTCGACTGAAATACAAAGCCAAAGTTACGCTTCTTAACTCATGTGTTCCTATTACCAAAAGTTCGTTTTCGAGTGCGACAAATTATTAATTTTGGACTGAAATGCAAAGCCAAATTTACCCTCCTTAACTCATGTGTTCCTGTTACAAACAGTTCATTTTCGAGTAAGAAAAATTATTAATTTTGGTCGGAAATACAAAGCCAAAGTTACCATTCTTAACTCAAATGTTCTTGTTACAAATAGTTCGTTTTCGCGTGCGACAAATTATTAATTTTGGACTGAAATGCAAAGCCAAATTTACCCTCCTTAACTCATGCGTTGCTGGTACAAACAATTCATTTTCGAGAACGAAAAATTATTAATTTTAGACTGAAATACGAAGCCAAACTTACCCTTCTTAACTCATGTGTTCCTATTACCAAAAGGTCGTTTTCGAGTGCGACAAATTATTAATTTTAAACTGAAATACGAAGCCAAAGTTACCCTTCTTAACTCATGTGTTCCTATTACCAAAAGTTTGTTTTCGCGTTCGACAAATTATTAATTTTGGACTGAAATGCAATCCCAAATTTACCCTCCTTAACTCATGCGTTCCTGCCAAAAACAGTTCATTATCGAGAACGAAAAATTATTAATTTTGGACTGAAATACGAAGACAAACTTACCCTTCTTAACTCATGTGTTCCTATTACCAAAAGTTCGTTTTCGCGTTCGACAAATTATTAATTTTGGACTGAAATGCAAAGACAAATTTACCCTCCTTAACACATGCGTTCCTGCTACAAACAGTTCATTTTCGAGAACGAAAAATTATTAATTTTGGATTGAAATACGAAGCCAAACTTACCCTTCTTAACTCATGTGTTCCTATTACCAAAAGTTTGTTTTCGAGTCGACAAATTATTAATATTGGACTGAAATACAAAGCCAAAGTTACCCTTCTTAACTCATGTGCTCCTATTACCAAAAGTTCGTTTTCGAGTGCCAAAAATTATTAATTTTGGACTGAAATACGAAGCCAAACTTACCCTTCTTAACTCATGTGTTCCTATTACCAAAAGGTCGTTTTCGAGTGCGACAAATTATTAATTTTGGACTGAAATACAAAGCCATAGTTACCATTCTTAACTCATGTGTTCCTATTACCAAAAGTTCGTTTTCGAGTGCGACAAATTATTAATTTTGGACTGAAATGCAAAGCCAAATTTACCCTCCTCAACTCATGTGTTCCTGTTACAAACAGTTCATTTTCGAGTAAGAAAAATTATTAATTTTGGCCGGAAATACAAAGCCAAAGTTACCATTCTTAACTCATGTGTTCCTATTACCAAAAGTTCGTTTTCGAGTGCGACAAATTGTTAATTTTGGACTGAAATACAAAGCCAAAGTTACCCCTCTTAACTCATGTGTTCCTATTACCAAAAGTTCGTTTTCGAGTGCGACAAATTATTAATTTTGGACTGAAATGCAAAGCCAAATTTACCCTCCTCAACTCATGTGTTCCTGTTACAAACAGTTCATTTTCGAGTATGAAAAATTATTAATTTTGGTCGGAAATACAAAGCCAAAGTTACCATTCTTAACTCAAATGTTCTTGTTACAAATAGTTCATTTTCGAGTATAAAAAATTATTAATTTTCGACTGAAATACAAAGCCAAAGTTACCCTTCTTAACTCATGTGTTCCTATCACCAAAAGTTCGGTTTCGAGTGCGATAAATTATTAATTTTGGACTGAAATGCAAATACAAATTTACCCTCCTTAACTCATGCGTTCCTGCTACAAACAGTTCATTTTCGAGAACGAAAAATCATCAATTTTAGACTGAAATACGAAGCCAAACTTACCCTTCTTAACTCATGTGTGTCTATTACCAAAAGTTGGTTTTCGAGTGCGACAAATTATTAATTTTGGACTGAAATACAAAGCCAAAGTTACCCTTCTTAGCTCATGTGTTCCGATTACCAAAAGTTCGTTTTCGCGTGCGACAAATTATTAATTTTGGACTGAAATGCAAAGCCAAATTTACCCTCCTTAACTCATGCGTTCCTGCTACAAACAATTCATTTTCGAGAACGAAAAATTATTAATTTTCGACTGAAATACAAAGCCAAAGTTACGCTTCTTAACTCATGTGTTCCTATTACCAAAAGTTCGTTTTCGAGTGCGACAAATTATTAATTTTGGACTGAAATGCAAAGCCAAATTTACCCTCCTTAACTCATGTGTTCCTGTTACAAACAGTTCATTTTCGAGTAAGAAAAATTATTAATTTTGGTCGGAAATACAAAGCCAAAGTTACCATTCTTAACTCAAATGTTCTTGTTACAAATAGTTCATTTTCGAGTATAAAAAATTATTAATTTTCGACTGAAATACAAAGCCAAAGTTACCCTTCTTAACTCATGTGTTCCTATTACCAAAAGTTCGGTTTCGAGTGCGATAAATTATTAAATTTGGACTGAAATGCAAAGCCAAATTTACCCTCCTTAACTCATGCGTTCCTGCTACAAACAGTTCATTTTCGAGAACGAAAAATCATCAATTTTTGACTGAAATACAAAGCCAAATTTACCCTCCTTAACTCATGCGTTCCTGCTACAAACAATTCATTTTCGAGAACGAAAAATTATTAATTTTGGACTGAAATACGAAGCCAAACCCTTCTTAACTCATGTGTTCCTATTACCAAAAGTTCGTTTTCGAGTGCGACAGATTATTACTTTTGGACTGAAATACCAAGCCAAAGTTACGCTTCTTAACTCATGTGTTCCTATTACCAAAAGTTCGTTTTCGAGTGCGAAAAATTATTAATTTTGGACTAAAATACGAAGCCAAACTTACCCTTCTTAACTCATGTGTTCCTATTACCAAAAGGTCGTTTTCGAGTGCGACAAATTATTAATTTTAAACTGAAATACAAAGCCAAAGTTACCCTTCTTAACTCATGTGTTCCTATTACCAAAAGTTTGTATTCGCGTGCGACAAATTATTAATTTTGGACTGAAATGCAAACCCAAATTTACCCTCCTTAACTCATGCGTTCCTGTCGAAAACAGTTTCGTTTTCGAGAACGAAAAATTATTAATTTTGGACTGAAATACGAAGCCAAACCCTTCTTAACTCATGTGTTCCTATTACCAAAAGTTCGTTTTCGAGTGCGACAAATTATTAATTTTGGACTGAAATGCAAAGCCAAATATACCCTCCTTAACTCATGCGTTCCTGCTACAAACAGTTCATTTGCGAGAACGAAAAATTAGTAATTTTGGACTGAAATACGCAGCCAAACTTACCCTTCTTAACTCATGTGTTCCTATTACCAAAAGTTCGTTTTCGAGTGCGAAAAATTATTAATTTTGGGCTGAAATACAAAGCCAAAGTTACCCTTCTTAACTCATGTGTTCCTATTACCAAAAGTTCGTTTTCGCGTGCGACAGATTATTAACTTTGGACTGAAATGCAAAGGCAAATTTACCCTCCTTAACTCATGCGTTCCTGCTACAAACAGTTCATATTCGAGAACGAAAAATTATTCATTTTGGACTGAAATACGAAGCCAAACTTACCCTTCTTAACTCATGTATTCCTGTTAGAAACAGTTCACTTTCGAGTGTGAAAAATTATTAATTTTGGACTGAAATACAAAGCCAAAGTTACCCTTCTTAACTCATGTGTTCCTATTACCAACAGTTCGTTTTCGAGGTGCGACAAATTATTAATTTTGGACTGAAATGCAAAGCAAAATTTACCCTCCTTAACTCATGCGTTCCTGCAACAAACAGTTCATTTTCGAGAACGAAAAATTATTAATTTTGGACTGAAATACGAAGCCAAACCTACCCTTCTTAACTCATGTGTTCCTATTACCAAAAGTTCGTTTTCGAGTGCGAAAAATTATTAATTTTGGGCTGAAATACAAGGCCAAAGTTACCCTTCTTAACTCATGTGTTCCTATTACCAAAAGTTCGTTTTAGCGTGCGACAAATTATTAATTTTGGACTGAAATGCAAAGCCAAATTTACCCTGCTTAACTCATGCGTTCCTGCTACAAACAGTTCATTTTCGAGAACGAAAAATTATTAATTTTGGACTGAAATACGAAGCCAAACTTACCCTTCTTAACTCATGTGTTCCTATTACCAAAAGTTCGTTTTCGCGTGCGACAAATTATTAATTTTGGACTGAAATGCAAAGCCAAATTTACCCTCCTTAACTCATGCGTTGCTGGTACAAACAATTCATTTTCGAGAACGAAAAATTTTTAATTTTAGACTGAAATACGAAGCCAAACTTACCCTTCTTAACTCATGTGTGCCTATTACCAAAAGTTCGGTTTCGAGTGCGACAAATTATTAATTTTGGACTGAAATACAAAGCCAAAGTTACCCTTCTTAGCTCATGTGTTCCTATTACCAAAAGTTCGTTTTCGCGTGCGACAAATTATTAATTTTGGACTGAAATGCAAAAGCCAAATTTACCCTCCTTAACTCATGCGTTAATGCTACAAACAATTCAGTTTCGAGAACGAAAAATTATTAATTTTGGACTGAAATACGAAGCCAAACTTACCCTTCTTAACTCATGTGTTCCTATTACCACAAGTTCGTTTTCGAGTGCGACAGATTATTAATTTTGGACTGTAATACAATGCCAAAGTTACGCATCTTAACTCATGTGTTCCTATTACCAAAAGTTCGTTTTCGAGTGCGAAAAATTATTAATTTTGGACTGAAATACGAAGCCAAACTTACCCTTCTTAACTCATGTGTTCCTATTACCAAAAGGTCGTTTTCGAGAGCGACAAATTATTAATTTTAAACTGAAATAAAAGCCAAAGTTACCCTTCTTAACTCATGTGTTCCTATTACCAAAAGTTTGTTTTCGCGTGCGACAAATTATTAATTTTGGACTGAAATGCAAAGCCAAAGTTACCCTTCTTAGCTCATGTGTTCCGATTACCAAAAGTTCGTTTTCGCGTGCGACAAATTATTAATTTTGGACTGAAATGCAAAGCCAAATTTACCCTCCTTAACTCATGCGTTCCTGCTACAAACAATTCATTTTCGAGAACGAAAAATTATTAATTTTGGACTGAAATACGAAGCCAAACTTACCCTTCTTAACTCATGTGTTCCTATTACCACAAGTTCGTTTTCGAGTGCGACAGATTATTAATTTTGGACTGTAATACAAAGCCAAAGTTACGCATCTTAACTCATGTGTTCCTATTACCAAAAGTTCGTTTTCGAGTGCGAAAAATTATTAATTTTGGACTGAAATACGAAGCCAAACTTACCCTTCTTAACTCATGTGTTCCTATTACCAAAAGGTCGTTTTCGAGAGCGACAAATTATTAATTTTAAACTGAAATAAAAGCCAAAGTTACCCTTCTTAACTCATGTGTGTCTATTACCAAAAGTTGGTTTTCGAGTGCGACAAATTATTAATTTTGGACTGAAATACAAAGCCAAAGTTACCCTTCTTAGCTCATGTGTTCCGATTACCAAAAGTTCGTTTTCGCGTGCGACAAATTATTAATTTTGGACTGAAATGCAAAGCCAAATTTACCCTCCTTAACTCATGCGTTCCTGCTACAAACAATTCATTTTTGAGAACGAAAAATTATTAATTTTCGACTGAAATACAAAGCCAAAGTTACGCTTCTTAACTCATGTGTTCCTATTACCAAAAGTTCGTTTTCGAGTGCGACAAATTATTAATTTTGGACTGAAATGCAAAGCCAAATTTACCCTCCTTAACTCATGTGTTCCTGTTACAAACAGTTCATTTTCGAGTAAGAAAAATTATTAATTTTGGTCGGAAATACAAAGCCAAAGTTACCATTCTTAACTCAAATGTTCTTGTTACAAATAGTTCGTTTTCGCGTGCGACAAATTATTAATTTTGGACTGAAATGCAAAGCCAAATTTACCCTCCTTAACTCATGCGTTGCTGGTACAAACAATTCATTTTCGAGAACGAAAAATTATTAATTTTAGACTGAAATACGAAGCCAAACTTACTCTTCTTAACTCATGTGTGCCTATTACCAAAAGTTCGGTTTCGAGTGCGACAAATTATTAATTTTGGACTGAAATACAAAGCCAAAGTTACCCTTCTTAGCTCATGTGTTCCTATTACCAAAAGTTCGTTTTCGCGTGCGACAAATTATTAATTTTGGACTGAAATGCAAAAGCCAAATTTACCCTCCTTAACTCATGCGTTAATGCTACAAACAATTCAGTTTCGAGAACGAAAAATTATTAATTTTGGACTGAAATACGAAGCCAAACTTACCCTTCTTAGCTCATGTGTTCCTATTACCACAAGTTCGTTTTCGAGTGCGACAGATTATTAATTTTGGACTGTAATACAATGCCAAAGTTACGCATCTTAACTCATGTGTTCCTATTACCAAAAGTTCGTTTTCGAGTGCGAAAAATTATTAATTTTGGACTGAAATACGAAGCCAAACTTACCCTTCTTAACTCATGTGTTCCTATTACCAAAAGGTCGTTTTCGAGAGCGACAAATTATTAATTTTAAACTGAAATAAAAGCCAAAGTTACCCTTCTTAACTCATGTGTTCCTATTACCAAAAGTTTGTTTTCGCGTGCGACAAATTATTAATTTTGGACTGAAATGCAAAGCCAAAGTTACCCTTCTTAGCTCATGTGTTCCGATTACCAAAAGTTCGTTTTCGCGTGCGACAAATTATTAATTTTGGACTGAAATGCAAAGCCAAATTTACCCTCCTTAACTCATGCGTTCCTGCTACAAACAATTCATTTTCGAGAACGAAAAATTATTAATTTTGGACTGAAATACGAAGCCAAACTTACCCTTCTTAACTCATGTGTTCCTATTACCACAAGTTCGTTTTCGAGTGCGACAGATTATTAATTTTGGACTGTAATACAAAGCCAAAGTTACGCATCTTAACTCATGTGTTCCTATTACCAAAAGTTCGTTTTCGAGTGCGAAAAATTATTAATTTTGGACTGAAATACGAAGCCAAACTTACCCTTCTTAACTCATGTGTTCCTATTACCAAAAGGTCGTTTTCGAGAGCGACAAATTATTAATTTTAAACTGAAATAAAAGCCAAAGTTACCCTTCTTAACTCATGTGTGTCTATTACCAAAAGTTGGTTTTCGAGTGCGACAAATTATTAATTTTGGACTGAAATACAAAGCCAAAGTTACCCTTCTTAGCTCATGTGTTCCGATTACCAAAAGTTCGTTTTCGCGTGCGACAAATTATTAATTTTGGACTGAAATGCAAAGCCAAATTTACCCTCCTTAACTCATGCGTTCCTGCTACAAACAATTCATTTTCGAGAACGAAAAATTATTAATTTTCGACTGAAATACAAAGCCAAAGTTACGCTTCTTAACTCATGTGTTCCTATTACCAAAAGTTCGTTTTCGAGTGCGACAAATTATTAATTTTGGACTGAAATGCAAAGCCAAATTTACCCTCCTTAACTCATGTGTTCCTGTTACAAACAGTTCATTTTCGAGTAAGAAAAATTATTAATTTTGGTCGGAAATACAAAGCCAAAGTTACCATTCTTAACTCATGTGTTCCCATTACCAAAGGTTCGTTTTCGAGTGCGACAAATTGTTAATTTTGGACTGAAATACAAAGCCATAGTTACCCTTCTTAACTCATGTGTTCCTATTACCAAAAGTTCGGTTTCGAGTGCGATAAATTATTAAATTTGGACTGAAATGCAAAGCCAAATTTACCCTCCTTAACTCATGCGTTCCTGCTACAAACAGTTCATTTTCGAGAACGAAAAATCATCAATTTTTGACTGAAATACAAAGCCAAATTTACCCTCCTTAACTCAAGCGTTCCTGCTACAAACAATTCATTTTCGAGAACGAAAAATTATTAATTTTGGACTGAAATACGAAGCCAAACCCTTCTTAACTCATGTGTTCCTATTACCAAAAGTTCGTTTTCGAGTGCGACAGATTATTACTTTTGGACTGAAATACAAAGCCAAAGTTACGCTTCTTAACTCATGTGTTCCTATTACCAAAAGTTCGTTTTCGAGTGCGAAAAATTATTAATTTTGGACTAAAATACGAAGCCAAACTTACCCTTCTTAACTCATGTGTTCCTATTACCAAAAGGTCGTTTTCGAGTGCGACAAATTATTAATTTTAAACTGAAATACAAAGCCAAAGTTACCCTTCTTAACTCATGTGTTCCTATTACCAAAAGTTTGTATTCGCGTGCGACAAATTATTAATTTTGGACTGAAATGCAAACCCAAATTTACCCTCCTTAACTCATGCGTTCCTGCTACAAACAGTTCATTTGCGGGAACGAAAAATTAGTAATTTTGGACTGAAATACGCAGCCAAACTTACCCTTCTTAACTCATGTGTTCCTATTACCAAAAGTTCGTTTTCGAGTGCGAAAAATTATTAATTTTGGGCTGAAATACAAAGCCAAAGTTACCCTTCTTAACTCATGTGTTCCTATTACCAAAAGTTCGTTTTCGCGTGCGACAGATTATTAACTTTGGACTGAAATGCAAAGGCAAATTTACCCTCCTTAACTCATGCGTTCCTGCTACAAACAGTTCATATTCGAGAACGAAAAATTATTCATTTTGGACTGAAATACGAAGCCAAACTTACCCTTCTTAACTCATGTATTCCTGTTAGAAACAGTTCACTTTCGAGTGTGAAAAATTATTAATTTTGGACTGAAATACAAAGCCAAAGTTACCCTTCTTAACTCATGTGTTCCTATTACCAACAGTTCGTTTTCGAGGTGCGACAAATTATTAATTTTGGACTGAAATGCAAAGCAAAATTTACCCTCCTTAACTCATGCGTTCCTGCAACAAACAGTTCATTTTCGAAAACGAAAAATTATTAATTTTGGACTGAAATACGAAGCCAAACCTACCCTTCTTAACTCATGTGTTCCTATTACCAAAAGTTCGTTTTCGAGTGCGAAAAATTATTAATTTTGGGCTGAAATACAAGGCCAAAGTTACCCTTCTTAACTCATGTGTTCCTATTACCAAAAGTTCGTTTTAGCGTGCGACAAATTATTAATTTTGGACTGAAATGCAAAGCCAAATTTACCCTGCTTAACTCATGCGTTCCTGCTACAAACAGTTCATTTTCGAGAACGAAAAATTATTAATTTTGGACTGAAATACGAAGCCAAACTTACCCTTCTTAACTCATGTGTTCCTATTACCAAAAGTTCGTTTTCGCGTGCGACAAATTATTAATTTTGGACTGAAATGCAAAGCCAAATTTACCCTCCTTAACTCATGCGTTGCTGGTACAAACAATTCATTTTCGAGAACGAAAAATTATTAATTTTAGACTGAAATACGAAGCCAAACTTACCCTTCTTAACTCATGTGTGCCTATTACCAAAATTTCGGTTTCGAGTGCGACAAATTATTAATTTTGGACTGAAATACAAAGCCAAAGTTACCCTTCTTAGCTCATGTGTTCCTATTACCAAAAGTTCGTTTTCGCGTGCGACAAATTATTAATTTTGGACTGAAATGCAAAAGCAAAATTTACCCTCCTTAACTCATGCGTTAATGCTACAAACAATTCAGTTTCGAGAACGAAAAATTATTAATTTTGGACTGAAATACGAAGCCAAACTTACCCTTCTTAACTCATGTGTTCCTATTACCACAAGTTCGTTTTCGAGTGCGACAGATTATTAATTTTGGACTGTAATACAAAGCCAAAGTTACGCATCTTAACTCATGTGTTCCTATTACCAAAAGTTCGTTTTCGAGTGCGAAAAATTATTAATTTTGGACTGAAATACGAAGCCAAACTTACCCTTCTTAACTCATGTGTTCCTATTACCAAAAGGTCGTTTTCGAGAGCGACAAATTATTAATTTTAAACTGAAATAAAAGCCAAAGTTACCCTTCTTAACTCATGTGTTCCTATTACCAAAAGTTTGTTTTCGCGTGCGACAAATTATTAATTTTGGACTGAAATGCAAACCCAAATTTACCCTCCTCAACTCATGCGTTCCTGCCAAAAACAGTTCATTTTCGAGAACGAAAAATTATTAATTTTGGACTGAAATACGAAGCCAAACTTACCCTTCTTAACTCATGTGTTCCTATTACCAAAAGTTTGTTTTCGCGTTCGACAAATTATTAATTTTGGACTGAAATGCAAAGACAAATTTACCCTCCTTAACACATGCGTTCCTGCTACAAACAGTTCATTTTCGAGAACGAAAAATTATTAATTTTGTACTGAAATACGAAGCCAAACTTACCCTTCTTAACTCATGTGCTCCTATTACCAAAAGTTCGTTTTCGAGTGCGACAAATTATTAATTTTGGACTGAAAAGCAAAGCCAAATTTACCCTCCTTAACTCATGCGTTCCTGCAACAAACAGTTCATTTTCGAGAACGAAAAATTATTAATTAGGGACTGAAATACGAAGCCAAACCTACCCTTCTTAACTCATGTGTTCCTATTACCAAAAGTTCGTTTTCGAGTGCGAAAAATTATTAATTTTGGGCTGACATACAAGGCCAAAGTTATCCTTCTTAACACATGTGTTCCTATTACCAAAAGTTCGTTTTCGCGTGCGACAAATTATTAATTTTGGACTGAAATGCAAAGCCAAATTTACCCTTCTTAACTCATGTGTTCCTATTACCAAAAGTTCGTTTTCGAGTGCGACAGATTATTAATTTTGGACTGAAATACAAAGCCAAAGTTACGCTTCTTAACTCATGTGTTCCTATTACCAAAAGTTCGTTTTCGAGTGCGAAAAATTATTAATTTTGGACTGAAATACGAAGCCAAACTTACCCTTCTTAACTCATGTGTTCCTATTACCAAAAGTTCGTTTTCGAGTGCGACAAATTGTTAATTTTGGACTGAAATACAAAGCCAAAGTTACCCTTCTTAACTCATGTGTTCCTATTACCAAAAGTTCGTTTTCGAGTGCGACAAATTATTAATTTTGGACTGAAATGCAAAGCCAAATTTACCCTCCTTAACTCATGTGCTCCTGTTACAAACAGTTCATTTTCGAGTAAGAAAAATTATTAATTTTGGTCGGAAATACAAAGCCAAAGTTACCATTCTTAACTCATGTGTTCCTATTACCAAAAGTTCGGTTTCGAGTGCGATAAATTATTAAATTTGGACTGAAATACGAAGCCAAAGTTACGCTTCTTAACTCATGTGTTCCTATTACCAAAAGTTCGTTTTCGAGTGCGAAAAATTATTAATTTTGGACTGAAATACGAAGCCAAACTTACCCTTCTTAACTCATGTGTTCCTATTACCAAAAGTTCGTTTTCGAGTGCGACAAATTGTTAATTTTGGACTGAAATACAAAGCCAAAGTTACCCTTCTTAACTCATGTGTTCCTATTACCAAAAGTTCGTTTTCGAGTGCGACAAATTATTAATTTTGGACTGAAATGCAAAGCCAAATTTACCCTCCTTAACTCATGCGTTCCTGCTACAAACAGTTCATTTTCGAGAACGAAAAATCATCAATTTTTGACTGAAATACAAAGCCAAATTTACCCTCCTTAACTCATGCGTTCCTGCTACAAACAATTCATTTTCGAGAACGAAATATTATTAATTTTGGACTGAAATACGAAGCCAAACTTACCCTTCTTAACTCATGTGTTCCTATTACCAAAAGTTCGTTTTCGAGTGCGACAGATTATTAATTTTGGACTGAAATACAAAGCCAAAGTTACGCTTCTTAACTCATGTGTTCCTATTACCAAAAGTTCGTTTTCGAGTGCGAAAAATTATTAATTTTGGACTGAAATACGAAGCCAAACTTACCCTTCTTAACTCATGTGTTCCTATTACCAAAAGGTCGTTTTCGAGTGCGACAATTTATTAATTTTAAACTGAAATAGAAAGCCAAAGTTACCCTTCTTAACTCATGTGTTCCTATTACCAAAAGTTTGTTTTCGCGTGCGACAAATTATTAATTTTGGACTGAAATGCAAACCCAAATTTACCCTCCTTAACTCATGCGTTCCTGCCAAAAACAGTTCATTTTCGAGAACGAAAAATTATTAATTTTGGACTGAAATACGAAGCCAAACTTACCCTTCTTAACTCATGTGTTCCTATTACCAAAAGTTCGTTTTCGAGTACGACAAATTGTTAATTTTGGACTGAAATACAAAGCCAAAGTTACTCTTCTTAACTCATGTGTTCCTATTACCAAAAGTTCGTTTTCGAGTGCGACAAATTATTAATTTTGGACTGAAATGCGAAGCCAAATTTACCCTCCTCAACTCATGTGTTCCTGTTACAAACAGTTCATTTTCGAGTAAGAAAAATTATTAATTTTGGTCGGAAATACAAAGCCAAAGTTACCATTCTTAACTCATGTGTTCCTATTACCAAAAGTTCGCTTTCGAGTGCGACAAATTGTTAATTTTGGACTGAAATACACAGCCAAAGTTACCCCTCTTAACTCATGTGTTCCTATTACCAAAAGTTCGTTTTCGAGTGCGACAAATTATTAATTTTGGACTGAAATACAAAGCCAAATTTACCCTCCTTAACTCATGTGTTCCTGTTACAAACAGTTCATTTTCGAGTATGAAAAATTATTAATTTTGGTCGGAAATACAAAGCCAAAGTTACCATTCTTAACTCAAATGTTCTTGTTACAAATAGTTCATTTTCGAGTATAAAAAATTATTAATTTTCGACTGAAATACAAAGCCAAAGCTACCCTTCTTAACTCATGTGTTCCTATTACCAAAAGTTCGGTTTCGAGTGCGATAAATTATTAATTTTGGACTGAAATGCAAAGCCAAATTTACCCTCCTTAACTCATGCGTTCCTGCTACAAACAGTTCATTTTCGAGAACGAAAAATCATCAATTTTTGACTGAAATACAAAGCCAAATTTACCCTCCTTAACTCATACGTTCCTGCTACAAACAATTCATTTTCGAGAACGAAATATTATTAATTTTGGACTGAAATACGAAGCCAAATTTACCCTTCTTAACTCATGTGTTCCTATTACCAAAAGTTCGTTTTCGAGTGCTACAGATTATTACTTTTGGACTGAAATACAAAGCCAAAGTTACGCTTCTTAACTCATGTGTTCCTACTACCAAAAGTTCGTTTTCGAGTGCGAAAAATTATTAATTTTGGACTGAAATACGAAGCCAAACTTACCCTTCTTAACTCATGTGTTCCTATTACCAAAAGTTCGTTTTCGAGTGCGACAAATTATTAATTTTGGACTGAAATGCAAAGCCAAGTTTACCCTCCTTAACTCATGCGTTCCTGCTACAAACAGTTCATTTTCGAGAACGAAAAATTATTAATTTTGGACTGAAATACGAAGCCAGACTTACCCTTCTTAACTCATGTGTTCCTATTACCAACAGTTCGTTTTCGAGGTGCGACAAATTATTAATTTTGGACTGAAATGCAAAGCCAAATTTACCCTCCTTAACTCATGCGTTCCTGCAACAAACAGTTCATTTTCGAGAACGAAAAATTATTAATTTTGGACTGAAATACGAAGTCAAACTTACCCTTCTTAACTCATGCGTTCCTATTACTAAAAGTTCGTTTTCGCGTGCGACAAATTATTAATTTTGGACTGAAATGCAAAGCCAAATTTACCCTCCTTAACTCATGCGTTCCTGCTACAAACAATTCATTTTCGAGAACGAAAAATTATTAATTTTGGACTGAAATACGAAGCCAAACTTACCCTTCTTAACTCATGTGTTCCTATTACCAAAAGTTCGTTTTCGAGTGCGACAGATTATTAATTTTGGACTGAAATACAAAGCCAAAGTTACGCTTCTTAACTCATGTGTTCCTATTACCAAAAGTTCGTTTTCGAGTGCGAAAAATTATTAATTTTGGACTGAAATACGAAGCCAAACTTACCCTTCTTAACTCATGTGTTCCTATTACCAAAAGTTCGTTTTCGAGTGCGACAAATTGTTAATTTTGGACTGAAATACAAAGCCAAAGTTACCCTTCTTAACTCATGTGTTCCTATTACCAAAAGTTCGTTTTCGAGTGCGACAAATTATTAATTTTGGACTGAAACGCAAAGCCAAATTTACCCTCCTCAACTCATGTGTTCCTGTTACAAACAGTTCATTTTCGAGTAAGAAAAATTATTAATTTTGTTCGGAAATACAAAGCCAAAGTTACCATTCTTAACTCATGTGTTCCTATTACCAAAAGTTCGTTTTCGAGTACGACAAGTTGTTAATTTTGGACTGAAATACAAAGCCAAAGTTACCCCTCTTAACTCATGTGTTCCTATTACCAAAAGTTCGTTTTCGAGTGCGACAAATTATTAATTTTGGACTGAAATACAAGCCAAATTTACCCTCCTTAACTCATGTGTTCCTGTTACAAACAGTTCATTTTCGAGTATGAAAAATTATTAATTTTGGTCGGAAATACAAAGCCAAAGTTACCATTCTTAACTCAAATGTTCTTGTTACAAATAGTTCATTTTCGAGTATAAAAAATTATTAATTTTCGACTGAAATACAAAGCCAAAGTTACCCTTCTTAACTCATGTGTTCCTATTACCAAAAGTTCGGTTTCGAGTGCGATAAATTATTAATTTTGGACTGAAATTCAAATCCAAATTTACCCTCCTTAACTCATGCGTTCCTGCTACAAACAGTTCATTTTCGAGAACGAAAAATCATCAATTTTAGACTGAAATACGAAGCCAAACTTACCCTTCTTAACTCATGTGTGCCTATTACCAAAAGTTGGTTTTCGAGTGCGACAAATTATTAATTTTGGACTGAAATACAAAGCCAAAGTTACCCTTCTTAGCTCATGTGTTCCTATTACCAAAAGTTCGTTTTCGCGTGCGACAAATTATTAATTTTGGACTGAAATGCAAAGCCAAATTTACCCTCCTTAACTCATGCGTTCCTGCTACAAACAATTCATTTTCGAGAACGAAAAATTATTAATTTTCTACTGAAATACAAAGCCAAAGTTACGCTTCTTAACTCATGTGTTCCTATTACCAAAAGTTCGTTTTCGAGTGCGAAAAATTATTAATTTTGGACTGAAATACGAAGCCAAACTTACCCTTCTTAACTCATGTGTTCCTATTACCAAAAGGTCGTTTTCGAGTGCGAAAAATTATTAATTTTGGGCTGAAATACAAAGCCAAAGTTACCCTTCTTAAGTCATGTGTTCCTATTACCAAAAGGTCGTTTTCGAGTGCGAAAAATTATTAATTTTAAACTGAAATACAAAGCCAAAGTTACCCTTCTTAACTCATGTGTTCCTATTACCAAAAGTTTGTTTTCGCGTGCGACAAATTATTAATTTTGGACTGAAATGCAAACCCAAATTTACCCTCCTTAACTCATCCGTTCCTGTCAAAAACAGTTCATTTTCGAGAACGAAAAATTATTAATTTTGGACTGAAATACGAAGCCAAACTTACCCTTCTTAACTCATGTGTTCCTATTACCAAAAGGTCGTTTTCGAGTGCGAAAAATTATTAATTTTAAACTGAAATACAAAGCCAAAGTTACCCTTCTTAACTCATGTGTTCCTATTACCAAAAGTTTGTTTTCGCGTGCGACAAATTATTAATTTTGGACTGAAATGCAAACCCAAATTTACCCTCCTTAACTCATCCGTTCCTGTCAAAAACAGTTCATTTTCGAGAACGAAAAATTATTAATTTTGGACTGAAATACGAAGCCAAACTTACCCTTCTTAACTCATGTGTTCCTATTACCAAAAGTTCGTTTTCGAGTGCGAAAAATTATTAATTTTGGGCTGAAATACAAAGCCAAAGTTACCCTTCTTAAGTCATGTGTTCCTATTACCAAAAGTTCGTTTTCGCGTGCGACAGATTATTAACTTTGGACTGAAATGCAAAGCCAAATTTACCCTCCTTAACTCATGCGTTCCTGCTACAAACAGTTCATATTCGAGAACGAAAAATTATTCATTTTGGACTGAAATACGAAGCCAAACTTACCCTTCTTAACTCATGTATTCCTGTTAGAAACAGTTCACTTTCGAGTGTGAAAAATTATTAATTTTGGACTGAAATACAAAGCCAAAGTTACCCTTCTTAACTCATGTGTTCCTATTACCAAAAGTTCGTTTTCCAGTGCGACAAATTATTAATTTTGGACTGAAATACGAAGCCAAACTTACCCTTCTTAACTCATGTGTTCCTGTTACAAACAGTTCATTTTCGAGTAAGAAAAATTATTATTTTTGGTCGGAAATACAAAGCCAAAGTTACCATTCTTAACTCATGTGTTCCTATTACCAAAAGTTCGTTTTCGAGTGCGACAAATTGTTAATTTTGGACTGAAATACAAAGCCAAATTTACCCTCCTTAACTCATGTGTTCCTGTTACAAACAGTTCATTTTCGAGTATGAAAAATTATTAATTTTGGTCGGAAATACAAAGCCAAAGTTACCATTCTTAACTCAAATGTTCTTGTTACAAATAGTTCATTTTCGAGTATAAAAAATTATTAATTTTCGACTGAAATACAAAGCCAAAGTTACCCTTCTTAACTCATGTGTTCCTATTACCAAAAGTTCGTTTTAGCGTGCGACAAATTATTAATTTTGGACTGAAATGCAAAGCCAAATTTACCCTGCTTAACTCATGCGTTCCTGCTACAAACAGTTCATTTTCGAGAACGAAAAATTATTAATTTTGGACTGAAATACGAAGCCAAACTTACCCTTCTTAACTCATGTGTTCCTATTACCAAAAGTTCGTTTTCGCGTGCGACAAATTATTAATTTTGGACTGAAATGCAAAGCCAAATTTACCCTCCTTAACTCATGCGTTGCTGGTACAAACAATTCATTTTCGAGAACGAAAAATTATTAATTTTAGACTGAAATACGAAGCCAAACTTACCCTTCTTAACTCATGTGTGCCTATTACCAAAATTTCGGTTTCGAGTGCGACAAATTATTAATTTTGGACTGAAATACAAAGCCAAAGTTACCCTTCTTAGCTCATGTGTTCCTATTACCAAAAGTTCGTTTTCGCGTGCGACAAATTATTAATTTTGGACTGAAATGCAAAAGCAAAATTTACCCTCCTTAACTCATGCGTTAATGCTACAAACAATTCAGTTTCGAGAACGAAAAATTATTAATTTTGGACTGAAATACGAAGCCAAACTTACCCTTCTTAACTCATGTGTTCCTATTACCACAAGTTCGTTTTCGAGTGCGACAGATTATTAATTTTGGACTGTAATACAAAGCCAAAGTTACGCATCTTAACTCATGTGTTCCTATTACCAAAAGTTCGTTTTCGAGTGCGAAAAATTATTAATTTTGGACTGAAATACGAAGCCAAACTTACCCTTCTTAACTCATGTGTTCCTATTACCAAAAGGTCGTTTTCGAGAGCGACAAATTATTAATTTTAAACTGAAATAAAAGCCAAAGTTACCCTTCTTAACTCATGTGTTCCTATTACCAAAAGTTTGTTTTCGCGTGCGACAAATTATTAATTTTGGACTGAAATGCAAACCCAAATTTACCCTCCTCAACTCATGCGTTCCTGCCAAAAACAGTTCATTTTCGAGAACGAAAAATTATTAATTTTGGACTGAAATACGAAGCCAAACTTACCCTTCTTAACTCATGTGTTCCTATTACCAAAAGTTTGTTTTCGCGTTCGACAAATTATTAATTTTGGACTGAAATGCAAAGACCAATTTACCCTCCTTAACACATGCGTTCCTGCTACAAACAGTTCATTTTCGAGAACGAAAAATTATTAATTTTGTACTGAAATACGAAGCCAAACTTACCCTTCTTAACTCATGTGCTCCTATTACCAAAAGTTCGTTTTCGAGTGCGACAAATTATTAATTTTGGACTGAAAAGCAAAGCCAAATTTACCCTCCTTAACTCATGCGTTCCTGCAACAAACAGTTCATTTTCGAGAACGAAAAATTATTAATTAGGGACTGAAATACGAAGCCAAACCTACCCTTCTTAACTCATGTGTTCCTATTACCAAAAGTTCGTTTTCGAGTGCGAAAAATTATTAATTTTGGGCTGACATACAAGGCCAAAGTTATCCTTCTTAACACATGTGTTCCTATTACCAAAAGTTCGTTTTCGCGTGCGACAAATTATTAATTTTGGACTGAAATGCAAAGCCAAATTTACCCTTCTTAACTCATGTGTTCCTATTACCAAAAGTTCGTTTTCGAGTGCGACAGATTATTAATTTAGGACTGAAATACAAAGCCAAAGTTACGCTTCTTAACTCATGTGTTCCTATTACCAAAAGTTCGTTTTCGAGTGCGAAAAATTATTAATTTTGGACTGAAATACGAAGCCAAACTTACCCTTCTTAACTCATGTGTTCCTATTACCAAAAGTTCGTTTTCGAGTGCGACAAATTGTTAATTTTGGACTGAAATACAAAGCCAAAGTTACCCTTCTTAACTCATGTGTTCCTATTACCAAAAGTTCGTTTTCGAGTGCGACAAATTATTAATTTTGGACTGAAATGCAAAGCCAAATTTACCCTCCTTAACTCATGTGCTCCTGTTACAAACAGTTCATTTTCGAGTAAGAAAAATTATTAATTTTGGTCGGAAATACAAAGCCAAAGTTACCATTCTTAACTCATGTGTTCCTATTACCAAAAGTTCGGTTTCGAGTGCGATAAATTATTAAATTTGGACTGAAATACGAAGCCAAAGTTACGCTTCTTAACTCATGTGTTCCTATTACCAAAAGTTCGTTTTCGAGTGCGAAAAATTATTAATTTTGGACTGAAATACGAAGCCAAACTTACCCTTCTTAACTCATGTGTTCCTATTACCAAAAGTTCGTTTTCGAGTGCGACAAATTGTTAATTTTGGACTGAAATACAAAGCCAAAGTTACCCTTCTTAACTCATGTGTTCCTATTACCAAAAGTTCGTTTTCGAGTGCGACAAATTATTAATTTTGGACTGAAATGCAAAGCCAAATTTACCCTCCTTAACTCATGCGTTCCTGCTACAAACAGTTCATTTTCGAGAACGAAAAATCATCAATTTTTGACTGAAATACAAAGCCAAATTTACCCTCCTTAACTCATGCGTTCCTGCTACAAACAATTCATTTTCGAGAACGAAATATTATTAATTTTGGACTGAAATACGAAGCCAAACTTACCCTTCTTAACTCATGTGTTCCTATTACCAAAAGTTCGTTTTCGAGTGCGACAGATTATTAATTTTGGACTGAAATACAAAGCCAAAGTTACGCTTCTTAACTCATGTGTTCCTATTACCAAAAGTTCGTTTTCGAGTGCGAAAAATTATTAATTTTGGACTGAAATACGAAGCCAAACTTACCCTTCTTAACTCATGTGTTCCTATTACCAAAAGGTCGTTTTCGAGTGCGACAATTTATTAATTTTAAACTGAAATAGAAAGCCAAAGTTACCCTTCTTAACTCATGTGTTCCTATTACCAAAAGTTTGTTTTCGCGTGCGACAAATTATTAATTTTGGACTGAAATGCAAACCCAAATTTACCCTCCTTAACTCATGCGTTCCTGCCAAAAACAGTTCATTTTCGAGAACGAAAAATTATTAATTTTGGACTGAAATACGAAGCCAAACTTACCCTTCTTAACTCATGTGTTCCTATTACCAAAAGTTCGTTTTCGAGTACGACAAATTGTTAATTTTGGACTGAAATACAAAGCCAAAGTTACTCTTCTTAACTCATGTGTTCCTATTACCAAAAGTTCGTTTTCGAGTGCGACAAATTATTAATTTTGGACTGAAATGCGAAGCCAAATTTACCCTCCTCAACTCATGTGTTCCTGTTACAAACAGTTCATTTTCGAGTAAGAAAAATTATTAATTTTGGTCGGAAATACAAAGCCAAAGTTACCATTCTTAACTCATGTGTTCCTATTACCAAAAGTTCGCTTTCGAGTGCGACAAATTGTTAATTTTGGACTGAAATACACAGCCAAAGTTACCCCTCTTAACTCATGTGTTCCTATTACCAAAAGTTCGTTTTCGAGTGCGACAAATTATTAATTTTGGACTGAAATACAAAGCCAAATTTACCCTCCTTAACTCATGTGTTCCTGTTACAAACAGTTCATTTTCGAGTATGAAAAATTATTAATTTTGGTCGGAAATACAAAGCCAAAGTTACCATTCTTAACTCAAATGTTCTTGTTACAAATAGTTCATTTTCGAGTATAAAAAATTATTAATTTTCGACTGAAATACAAAGCCAAAGCTACCCTTCTTAACTCATGTGTTCCTATTACCAAAAGTTCGGTTTCGAGTGCGATAAATTATTAATTTTGGACTGAAATGCAAAGCCAAATTTACCCTCCTTAACTCATGCGTTCCTGCTACAAACAGTTCATTTTCGAGAACGAAAAATCATCAATTTTTGACTGAAATACAAAGCCAAATTTACCCTCCTTAACTCATACGTTCCTGCTACAAACAATTCATTTTCGAGAACGAAATATTATTAATTTTGGACTGAAATACGAAGCCAAATTTACCCTTCTTAACTCATGTGTTCCTATTACCAAAAGTTCGTTTTCGAGTGCTACAGATTATTACTTTTGGACTGAAATACAAAGCCAAAGTTACGCTTCTTAACTCATGTGTTCCTACTACCAAAAGTTCGTTTTCGAGTGCGAAAAATTATTAATTTTGGACTGAAATACGAAGCCAAACTTACCCTTCTTAACTCATGTGTTCCTATTACCAAAAGTTCGTTTTCGAGTGCGACAAATTATTAATTTTGGACTGAAATGCAAAGCCAAGTTTACCCTCCTTAACTCATGCGTTCCTGCTACAAACAGTTCATTTTCGAGAACGAAAAATTATTAATTTTGGACTGAAATACGAAGCCAGACTTACCCTTCTTAACTCATGTGTTCCTATTACCAACAGTTCGTTTTCGAGGTGCGACAAATTATTAATTTTGGACTGAAATGCAAAGCCAAATTTACCCTCCTTAACTCATGCGTTCCTGCAACAAACAGTTCATTTTCGAGAACGAAAAATTATTAATTTTGGACTGAAATACGAAGTCAAACTTACCCTTCTTAACTCATGCGTTCCTATTACTAAAAGTTCGTTTTCGCGTGCGACAAATTATTAATTTTGGACTGAAATGCAAAGCCAAATTTACCCTCCTTAACTCATGCGTTCCTGCTACAAACAATTCATTTTCGAGAACGAAAAATTATTAATTTTGGACTGAAATACGAAGCCAAACTTACCCTTCTTAACTCATGTGTTCCTATTACCAAAAGTTCGTTTTCGAGTGCGACAGATTATTAATTTTGGACTGAAATACAAAGCCAAAGTTACGCTTCTTAACTCATGTGTTCCTATTACCAAAAGTTCGTTTTCGAGTGCGAAAAATTATTAATTTTGGACTGAAATACGAAGCCAAACTTACCCTTCTTAACTCATGTGTTCCTATTACCAAAAGTTCGTTTTCGAGTGCGACAAATTGTTAATTTTGGACTGAAATACAAAGCCAAAGTTACCCTTCTTAACTCATGTGTTCCTATTACCAAAAGTTCGTTTTCGAGTGCGACAAATTATTAATTTTGGACTGAAACGCAAAGCCAAATTTACCCTCCTCAACTCATGTGTTCCTGTTACAAACAGTTCATTTTCGAGTAAGAAAAATTATTAATTTTGTTCGGAAATACAAAGCCAAAGTTACCATTCTTAACTCATGTGTTCCTATTACCAAAAGTTCGTTTTCGAGTACGACAAGTTGTTAATTTTGGACTGAAATACAAAGCCAAAGTTACCCCTCTTAACTCATGTGTTCCTATTACCAAAAGTTCGTTTTCGAGTGCGACAAATTATTAATTTTGGACTGAAATACAAGCCAAATTTACCCTCCTTAACTCATGTGTTCCTGTTACAAACAGTTCATTTTCGAGTATGAAAAATTATTAATTTTGGTCGGAAATACAAAGCCAAAGTTACCATTCTTAACTCAAATGTTCTTGTTACAAATAGTTCATTTTCGAGTATAAAAAATTATTAATTTTCGACTGAAATACAAAGCCAAAGTTACCCTTCTTAACTCATGTGTTCCTATTACCAAAAGTTCGGTTTCGAGTGCGATAAATTATTAATTTTGGACTGAAATTCAAATCCAAATTTACCCTCCTTAACTCATGCGTTCCTGCTACAAACAGTTCATTTTCGAGAACGAAAAATCATCAATTTTAGACTGAAATACGAAGCCAAACTTACCCTTCTTAACTCATGTGTGCCTATTACCAAAAGTTGGTTTTCGAGTGCGACAAATTATTAATTTTGGACTGAAATACAAAGCCAAAGTTACCCTTCTTAGCTCATGTGTTCCTATTACCAAAAGTTCGTTTTCGCGTGCGACAAATTATTAATTTTGGACTGAAATGCAAAGCCAAATTTACCCTCCTTAACTCATGCGTTCCTGCTACAAACAATTCATTTTCGAGAACGAAAAATTATTAATTTTCTACTGAAATACAAAGCCAAAGTTACGCTTCTTAACTCATGTGTTCCTATTACCAAAAGTTCGTTTTCGAGTGCGAAAAATTATTAATTTTGGACTGAAATACGAAGCCAAACTTACCCTTCTTAACTCATGTGTTCCTATTACCAAAAGGTCGTTTTCGAGTGCGAAAAATTATTAATTTTGGGCTGAAATACAAAGCCAAAGTTACCCTTCTTAAGTCATGTGTTCCTATTACCAAAAGGTCGTTTTCGAGTGCGAAAAATTATTAATTTTAAACTGAAATACAAAGCCAAAGTTACCCTTCTTAACTCATGTGTTCCTATTACCAAAAGTTTGTTTTCGCGTGCGACAAATTATTAATTTTGGACTGAAATGCAAACCCAAATTTACCCTCCTTAACTCATCCGTTCCTGTCAAAAACAGTTCATTTTCGAGAACGAAAAATTATTAATTTTGGACTGAAATACGAAGCCAAACTTACCCTTCTTAACTCATGTGTTCCTATTACCAAAAGGTCGTTTTCGAGTGCGAAAAATTATTAATTTTAAACTGAAATACAAAGCCAAAGTTACCCTTCTTAACTCATGTGTTCCTATTACCAAAAGTTTGTTTTCGCGTGCGACAAATTATTAATTTTGGACTGAAATGCAAACCCAAATTTACCCTCCTTAACTCATCCGTTCCTGTCAAAAACAGTTCATTTTCGAGAACGAAAAATTATTAATTTTGGACTGAAATACGAAGCCAAACTTACCCTTCTTAACTCATGTGTTCCTATTACCAAAAGTTCGTTTTCGAGTGCGAAAAATTATTAATTTTGGGCTGAAATACAAAGCCAAAGTTACCCTTCTTAAGTCATGTGTTCCTATTACCAAAAGTTCGTTTTCGCGTGCGACAGATTATTAACTTTGGACTGAAATGCAAAGCCAAATTTACCCTCCTTAACTCATGCGTTCCTGCTACAAACAGTTCATATTCGAGAACGAAAAATTATTCATTTTGGACTGAAATACGAAGCCAAACTTACCCTTCTTAACTCATGTATTCCTGTTAGAAACAGTTCACTTTCGAGTGTGAAAAATTATTAATTTTGGACTGAAATACAAAGCCAAAGTTACCCTTCTTAACTCATGTGTTCCTATTACCAAAAGTTCGTTTTCCAGTGCGACAAATTATTAATTTTGGACTGAAATACGAAGCCAAACTTACCCTTCTTAACTCATGTGTTCCTGTTACAAACAGTTCATTTTCGAGTAAGAAAAATTATTATTTTTGGTCGGAAATACAAAGCCAAAGTTACCATTCTTAACTCATGTGTTCCTATTACCAAAAGTTCGTTTTCGAGTGCGACAAATTGTTAATTTTGGACTGAAATACAAAGCCAAATTTACCCTCCTTAACTCATGTGTTCCTGTTACAAACAGTTCATTTTCGAGTATGAAAAATTATTAATTTTGGTCGGAAATACAAAGCCAAAGTTACCATTCTTAACTCAAATGTTCTTGTTACAAATAGTTCATTTTCGAGTATAAAAAATTATTAATTTTCGACTGAAATACAAAGCCAAAGTTACCCTTCTTAACTCATGTGTTCCTATTACCAAAAGTTCGTTTTCGAGTGCGACAAATTATTAATTTTGGACTGAAATGCAAAGCCAAATTTACCCTCCTCAACTCATGTGTTCCTGTTACAAACAGTTCATTTTCGAGTAAGAAAAATTATTAATTTTGGTCGGAAATACAAAGCCAAAGTTACCATTCTTAACTCATGTGTTCCTATTACCAAAAGTTCGTTTTCGAGTGCGACAAATTGTTAATTTTGGACTGAAATACAAAGCCAAATTTACCCTCCTTAACTCATGTGTTCCTGTTACAAACAGTTCATTTTCGAGTATGAAAAATTATTAATTTTGGTCGGAAATACAAAGCCAAAGTTACCATTCTTAACTCAAATGTTCTTGTTACAAATAGTTCATTTTCGAGTATAAAAAATTATTAATTTTCGACTGAAATACAAAGCCAAAGTTACCCTTCTTAACTCATGTGTTCCTATTACCAAAAGTTCGGTTTCGAGTGCGATAAATTATTAATTGTGGACTGAAATGCAAATCCAAATTTACCCTCCTTAACTCATGCGTTCCTGCTACAAACAATTCATTTTCGAGAACGAAAAATTATTAATTTTCGACTGAAATACAAAGCCAAAATTACGCTTCTTAACTCATGTGTTCCTATTACCAAAAGTTCGTTTTCGAGTGCGAAAAATTATTAATTTTGGACTGAAATACGAAGCCAAACTTACCCTTCTTAACTCATGTGTTCCTATTACCAAAGGGTCGTTTTCGAGTGCGACAAATTATTAATTTTAAACAGAAATACAAAGCCAAAGTTACCCTTCTTAACTCATGTGTTCCTATTACCAAAAGTTTGTTTTCGCGTGCGACAAATTATTAATTTTGGACTGAAATGCAAACCCAAATTTACCCTCCTTAACTCATGCGTTCCTGCCAAAAACAGTTCATTTTCGAGAACGAAAAATTATTAATTTTGGACTGAAATACGAAGCCAAACTTACCCTTCTTAACTCATGTGTTCCTATTACCAAAAGTTCGTTTTCGAGTGCGACAAGCTGTTAATTTTGGACTGAAATACAAAGCCAAAGTTACCCTTCTTAACTCATGTGTTAGTATTACCAAAAGTTCGTTTTCGAGTGCGACAAATTATTAATTTTGGAATGAAATGCAAAGCCAAATTTACCCTCCTTAACTCATGTGTTCCTGTTACAAACAGTTCATTTTCGAGTAAGAAAAATTATTAATTTTGGTCGGAAATACAAAGCCAAAGTTACCATTCTTAACTCATGTGTTCCTATTACCCAAAGTTCGTATTCGAGTGCGACAAATTGTTAATTTTGGACTGAAATACAAAGCCAAAGTTACCCTTCTTAACTCATGTGTTCCTATTACCAAAAGTTCGTTTTCGAGTGCGACAAATTATTAATTTGGACTGAAATGCAAAGCCAAATTTACCCTCCTTAACTCATGTGTTCCTGTTACAAACAGTTCATTTTCGAGTATGAAAAATTATTAATTTTTGACTGAAATACAAAGCCAAATTTACCCTCCTTAACTCATGCGTTCCTGCTACAAACAATTCATTTTCGAGAACGAAAAATTATTAATTTTAGACTGAAATACGAAGCCAAACTTACCCTTCTTAACTCATGTGTGCCTATTACCAAAAGTTGGTTTTCGAGTGCGACAAATTATGAATTTTGGACTGAAATACAAAGCCAAAGTTACCCTTCTTAGCTCATGTGTTCCTATTACCAAAAGTTCGTTTTCGCGTGCGACAAATTATTAATTTTGGACTGAAATGCAAACCCAAATTTACCCTCCTTAACTCATGCGTTCCTGCCAAAAACAGTTCATTTTCGAGAACGAAAAATTGTTAATTTTGGACTGAAATACGAAGCCAAACTTACCCTTCTTAACTCATGTGTTCCTATTACCAAAAGTTCGTTTTCGAGTGCGACAGATTATTAATTTTGGACTGAAATACAAAGCCAAAGTTACGCATCTTAACTCATGTGTTCCTATTACCAAAAGTTCGTTTTCGAGTGCGAAAAATTATTAATTCTGGACTGAAATACGAAGCCAAACTTACCCTTCTTAACTCATGTGTTCCTATTACCAAAAGGTCGTTTTCGCGTTCGACAAATTTTTAATTTTGGACTGAAATGCAAAGACAAATTTACCCTCCTTAACACATGCGTTCCTGCTACAAACAGTTCATTTTCGAGAACGAAAAATTATTAATTTTGTACTGAAATACGAAGCCAAACTTACCCTTCTTAACTCATGTGTTCCTATTACCAACAGTTTGTTTTCGAGTCGACAAATTATTAATTTTGGACTGAAATACAAAGCCAAAGTTACCCTTCTTTACTCATGTGCTCCTATTACCAAAAGTTCGTTTTCGAGTGCGAAAAATTATTAGTTTTAGACTGAAATACGAAGCCAAACTTACCCTTCTTAACTCATGTGTTCCTCTTACCAAAAGTTCGTTTTCGAGTGCGACAAATTATTAATTTTGGACTGAAATGCAAACCCAAATTTACCCTCCTTAACTCATGCGTTCCTGCCAAAAACAGTTCATTTTCGAGAACGAAAAATTATTAATTTTGGACTGAAATACGAAGCCAAACTTACCCTTCTTAACTCATGTGTTCCCATTACCAAAGGTTCGTTTTCGAGTGCGACAAATTGTTAATTTTGGACTGAAATACAAAGCCATAGTTACCCTTCTTAACTCATGTGTTCCTATTACCAAAAGTTCGTTTTCGAGTGCGACAAATTATTAATTTTGGACTGAAATGCAAAGCCAAATTTACCCTCCTCAACTCATGTGTTCCTGTTACAAACAGTTCATTTTCGAGAACGAAAAATCATCAATTTTAGACTGAAATACGAAGCCAAACTTCCCCTTCTTAACTCATGTGTGCCTATTACCAAAAGTTGGTTTTCGAGTGCGACAAATTATTAATTTTGGACTGAAATACAAAGCCAAAGTTACCCTTCTTAGCTCATGTGTTCCTATTACCAAAAGTTCGTTTTCGCGTGCGACAAATTATTAATTTTGGACTGAAATGCAAAGCCAAATTTACCCTCCTTAACTCATGCGTTCCTGCTACAAACAATTCATTTTCGAGAACGAAAAATTATTAATTTTCGACTGAAATACAAAGCCAAAGTTACGCTTCTTAACTCATGTGTTCCTATTACCAAAAGTTCGTTTTCGAGTGCGAAAAATTATTAATTTTGGACTGAAATACGAAGCCAAACTTACCCTTCTTAACTCATGTGTTCCTATTACCAAAAGGTAGTTTTCGAGTGCGACAAATTATTAATTTTAAACTGAAATACAAAGCCAAAGTTACCCTTCTTAACTCATGTGTTCCTATTACCAAAAGTTTGTTTTCGCGAGCGACAAATTATTAATTTTGGACTGAAATGCAAACCCAAATTTACCCTCCTTAGCTCATGCGTTCTTGCCAAAAACAGTTCATTTTCGAGAACGAAAAATTATTAATTTTGGACTGAAATACGAAGCCAAACTTACCCTTCTTAACTCATGTGTTCCTATTACCAAAAGTTCGTTTTCGAGTGCGACAAATTGTTAATTTTGGACTGAAATACAAAGCCAAAGTTACCCTTCTTAACTCATGTGTTCCTATTACCAAAAGTTCGTTTTCGAGTGCGACAAATTATTAATTTTGGACTGAAATGCAAAGCCAAATTTACCCTCCTTAACTCATGTGTTCCTGTTACAAACAGTTCATTTTCCAGTAAGAAAAATTATTAATTTTGGTCGGAAATACAAAGCCAAAGTTACCATTCTTAACTCATGTGTTCCTATTACCAAAAGTTCGTATTCGAGTGCGAAAAATTGTTAATTTTGGACTGAAATACAAAGCCAAAGTTACCCTTCTTAACTCATGTGTTCCTATTACCAAAAGTTCGTTTTCGAGTGCGACAAATTATTAATTTTGGACTGAAATGCAAAGCCAAATTTACCCTCCTTAACTCATGTGTTCCTGTTACAAACAGTTCATTTTCGAGTATGAAAAATTATTAATTTTGGTCGGAAATACAAAGCCAAAGTTACCATTCTTAACTCAAATGTTCTTGTTCCAAATAGTTCATTTTCGAGTTTAAAAAATTATTAATTTTCGACTGAAATACAAAGCCAAAGTTACCCTTCTTAACTCATGTGTACCTATTACCAAAAGTTCGGTTTCGAGTGCGATAAATTATTAAATTTGGACTGAAATGCAAAGCCAAATTTACCCTCCTTGACTCATGCGTTCCTGCTACAAACAGTTCATTTTCGAGAACGAAAAATCATCAATTTTTGACTGAAATACAAAGCCAAATTTACCCTCCTTAACTCATGCGTTCCTGCTACAAACAATTCATTTTGGAGAACGAAAAATTATTAATTTTGGACTGAAATACGAAGCCAAACTTACCCTTCTTAACTCATGTGTTCCTATTACCAAAAGTTCGTTTTCGAGTGCGACAGATTATTACTTTTGGACTGAAATACAAAGCCAAAGTTGCGCTTCTTAACTCATGTGTTCCTATTACCAAAAGTTCGTTTTCGAGTGCGAAAAATTATTAATTTTGGACTGAAATACGAAGCCAAACTTACCCTTCTTAACTCATGTGTTCCTATTACCAAAAGGTCGTTTTCGAGTGCGACAAATTATTAATTTTAAACTGAAATACAAAGCCAAAGTTACCCTTCTTAACTCATGTGTTCCTATTACCAAAAGTTCGTTTTCGCGTGCGACAAATTATTAATTTTGGACTGAAATGCAAACCCAAATTTACCCTCCTTAACTCATGCGTTCCTGTCGAAAACAGTTCATTTTCGAGAACGAAAAATTATTAATTTTGGACTGTAATACGAAGCCAAACTTACCCTTCTTAACTCATGTGTTCCTATTACCAAAAGTTCGTTTTCGAGTGCGACAAATTACTAATTTTGGACTGAAATGCAAAGCCAAATTTACCCTCCTTAACTCATGCGTTCCTGCTACAAACAGTTCATTTGCGAGAACGAAAAATTAGTAATTTTGGACTGAAATACGAAGCCAAACTTACCCTTCTTAACTCATGTGTTCCTATCACCAAAAGTTCGTTTTCGAGTGGGAAAAATTATTAATTTTGGGCTGAAATACAAAGCCAAAGTTACCCTTCTTAACTCATGTGTTCCTATTACCAAAAGTTCGTTTTCGCGTGCGACAGATTATTAACTTTGGACTGAAATGCAAAGCCAAATTTACCCTCCTTAACTCATGCGTTCCTGCTACAAACAGTTCATATTCGAGAACGAAAAATTATTCATTTTGGAATGAAATACGAAGCCAAACTTACCCTTCTTAACTCATGTATTCCTGTTAGAAACAGTTCACTTTCGAGTGTGAAAAATTATTAATTTTGGACTGTAATACAAAGCCAAAGTTACCCTTCTTAACTCATGTGTTCCTATTTCCAAAAGTTCGTTTTCGAGTACGACAAATTATTAATTTTGGACTGAAATGCAAAGCCAAGTTTACCCTCCTTAACTCATGCGTTCCTGCTACAAACAGTTCATTTTCGAGAACGAAAAATTATTAATTTTGGACTGAAATACGAAGCCAAACTTACCCTTCTTAACTCATGTGTTCCTATTACCAACAGTTCGTTTTCGAGGTGCGACAAATTATTAATTGTGGACTGAAATGCAAAGCCAAATTTACCCTCCTTAACTCATGCGTTCCTGGTACAAACAATTCATTTTCGAGAACGAAAAATTATTAATTTTAGACTGAAATACGAAGCCAAACTTACCCTTCTTAACTCATGTGTGCCTATTACCAAAAGTTCGTTTTCGCGTGCGACAAATTATTAATTTTGGACTGAAATACAAGGCCAAAGTTACCCTTCTTAACTCATGTGTTCCTATTACCAAAAGTTCGTTTTCGCGTGCGACAAATTATTAATTTTGGACTGAAATGCAAAGCCAAATTTACCCTGCTTAACTCATGCGTTCCTGCTACAAACAGTTCATTTTCGAGAACGAAAAATTATTAATTTTGGACTGAAATACGAAGCCAAACTTACCCTTCTTAACTCATGTGTTCCTATTACCAAAAGTTCGTTTTGGCGTGCGACAAATTATTAATTTTGGACTGAAATGCAAAGCCAAATTTACCCTCCTTAACTCATGCGTTCCTGGTACAAACAATTCATTTTCGAGAACGAAAAATTATTAATTTTAGACTGAAATACGAAGCCAAACTTACCCTTCTTAACTCATGTGTGCCTATTACCAAAAGTTGGTTTTCGAGTGCGACAAATTATGAATTTTGGACTGAAATACAAAGCCAAAGTTACCCTTCTTAACTCATGTGTTAGTATTACCAAAAGTTCGTTTTCGAGTGCGACAAATTATTAATTTTGGAATGAAATGCAAAGCCAAATTTACCCTCCTTAACTCATGTGTTCCTGTTACAAACAGTTCATTTTCGAGTAAGAAAAATTATTAATTTTGGTCGGAAATACAAAGCCAAAGTTACCATTCTTAACTCATGTGTTCCTATTACCCAAAGTTCGTATTCGAGTGCGACAAATTGTTAATTTTGGACTGAAATACAAAGCCAAAGTTACCCTTCTTAACTCATGTGTTCCTATTACCAAAAGTTCGTTTTCGAGTGCGACAAATTATTAATTTGGACTGAAATGCAAAGCCAAATTTACCCTCCTTAACTCATGTGTTCCTGTTACAAACAGTTCATTTTCGAGTATGAAAAATTATTAATTTTTGACTGAAATACAAAGCCAAATTTACCCTCCTTAACTCATGCGTTCCTGCTACAAACAATTCATTTTCGAGAACGAAAAATTATTAATTTTAGACTGAAATACGAAGCCAAACTTACCCTTCTTAACTCATGTGTGCCTATTACCAAAAGTTGGTTTTCGAGTGCGACAAATTATGAATTTTGGACTGAAATACAAAGCCAAAGTTACCCTTCTTAGCTCATGTGTTCCTATTACCAAAAGTTCGTTTTCGCGTGCGACAAATTATTAATTTTGGACTGAAATGCAAACCCAAATTTACCCTCCTTAACTCATGCGTTCCTGCCAAAAACAGTTCATTTTCGAGAACGAAAAATTGTTAATTTTGGACTGAAATACGAAGCCAAACTTACCCTTCTTAACTCATGTGTTCCTATTACCAAAAGTTCGTTTTCGAGTGCGACAGATTATTAATTTTGGACTGAAATACAAAGCCAAAGTTACGCATCTTAACTCATGTGTTCCTATTACCAAAAGTTCGTTTTCGAGTGCGAAAAATTATTAATTCTGGACTGAAATACGAAGCCAAACTTACCCTTCTTAACTCATGTTTTCCTATTACCAAAAGGTCGTTTTCGAGTGCGACAAATTATTAATTTTAAACTGAAATACAAAGCCAAAGTTACCCTTCTTAACTCATGTGTTCCTATTACCAAAAGTTTGTTTTCGCGTGCGACAAATTATTAATTTTGGACTGAAATGCAAACCCAAATTTACCCTCCTTAACTCATGCGTTCCTGCCAAAAACCGTTCATTTTCGAGAACGAAAAATTATTAATTTTGGACTGTAATACGAAGCCAAACTTACCCTTCTTAACTCATGTGTTCCTATTACCAAAAGTTCGTTTTCGAGTGCGACAAATTACTAATTTTGGACTGAAATGCAAAGCCAAATTTACCCTCCTTAACTCATGCGTTCCTGCTACAAACAGTTCATTTGCGAGAACGAAAAATTAGTAATTTTGGACTGAAATACGAAGCCAAACTTACCCTTCTTAACTCATGTGTTCCTATCACCAAAAGTTCGTTTTCGAGTGGGAAAAATTATTAATTTTGGGCTGAAATACAAAGCCAAAGTTACCCTTCTTAACTCATGTGTTCCTATTACCAAAAGTTCGTTTTCGCGTGCGACAGATTATTAACTTTGGACTGAAATGCAAAGCCAAATTTACCCTCCTTAACTCATGCGTTCCTGCTACAAACAGTTCATATTCGAGAACGAAAAATTATTCATTTTGGAATGAAATACGAAGCCAAACTTACCCTTCTTAACTCATGTATTCCTGTTAGAAACAGTTCACTTTCGAGTGTGAAAAATTATTAATTTTGGACTGTAATACAAAGCCAAAGTTACCCTTCTTAACTCATGTGTTCCTATTTCCAAAAGTTCGTTTTCGAGTACGACAAATTATTAATTTTGGACTGAAATGCAAAGCCAAGTTTACCCTCCTTAACTCATGCGTTCCTGCTACAAACAGTTCATTTTCGAGAACGAAAAATTATTAATTTTGGACTGAAATACGAAGCCAAACTTACCCTTCTTAACTCATGTGTTCCTATTACCAACAGTTCGTTTTCGAGGTGCGACAAATTATTAATTGTGGACTGAAATGCAAAGCCAAATTTACCCTCCTTAACTCATGCGTTCCTGCAACAAACAGTTCATTTTCGAGAACGAAAAATTATTAATTTTGGACTGAAATACGAAGCCAAACCTACCCTTCTTAAATCATGTGTTCCTATTACCAAAAGTTCGCTTTCGAGTGCGAAAAATTATTAATTTTGGGCTGAAATACAAGGCCAAAGTTACCCTTCTTAACTCATGTGTTCCTATTACCAAAAGTTCGTTTTCGCGTGCGACAAATTATTAATTTTGGACTGAAATGCAAAGCCAAATTTACCCTGCTTAACTCATGCGTTCCTGCTACAAACAGTTCATTTTCGAGAACGAAAAATTATTAATTTTGGACTGAAATACGAAGCCAAACTTACCCTTCTTAACTCATGTGTTCCTATTACCAAAAGTTCGTTTTGGCGTGCGACAAATTATTAATTTTGGACTGAAATGCAAAGCCAAATTTACCCTCCTTAACTCATGCGTTCCTGGTACAAACAATTCATTTTCGAGAACGAAAAATTATTAATTTTAGACTGAAATACGAAGCCAAACTTACCCTTCTTAACTCATGTGTGCCTATTACCAAAAGTTGGTTTTCGAGTGCGACAAATTATGAATTTTGGACTGAAATACAAAGCCAAAGTTACCCTTCTTAACTCATGTGTTAGTATTACCAAAAGTTCGTTTTCGAGTGCGACAAATTATTAATTTTGGAATGAAATGCAAAGCCAAATTTACCCTCCTTAACTCATGTGTTCCTGTTACAAACAGTTCATTTTCGAGTAAGAAAAATTATTAATTTTGGTCGGAAATACAAAGCCAAAGTTACCATTCTTAACTCATGTGTTCCTATTACCCAAAGTTCGTATTCGAGTGCGACAAATTGTTAATTTTGGACTGAAATACAAAGCCAAAGTTACCCTTCTTAACTCATGTGTTCCTATTACCAAAAGTTCGTTTTCGAGTGCGACAAATTATTAATTTGGACTGAAATGCAAAGCCAAATTTACCCTCCTTAACTCATGTGTTCCTGTTACAAACAGTTCATTTTCGAGTATGAAAAATTATTAATTTTTGACTGAAATACAAAGCCAAATTTACCCTCCTTAACTCATGCGTTCCTGCTACAAACAATTCATTTTCGAGAACGAAAAATTATTAATTTTAGACTGAAATACGAAGCCAAACTTACCCTTCTTAACTCATGTGTGCCTATTACCAAAAGTTGGTTTTCGAGTGCGACAAATTATGAATTTTGGACTGAAATACAAAGCCAAAGTTACCCTTCTTAGCTCATGTGTTCCTATTACCAAAAGTTCGTTTTCGCGTGCGACAAATTATTAATTTTGGACTGAAATGCAAACCCAAATTTACCCTCCTTAACTCATGCGTTCCTGCCAAAAACAGTTCATTTTCGAGAACGAAAAATTGTTAATTTTGGACTGAAATACGAAGCCAAACTTACCCTTCTTAACTCATGTGTTCCTATTACCAAAAGTTCGTTTTCGAGTGCGACAGATTATTAATTTTGGACTGAAATACAAAGCCAAAGTTACGCATCTTAACTCATGTGTTCCTATTACCAAAAGTTCGTTTTCGAGTGCGAAAAATTATTAATTCTGGACTGAAATACGAAGCCAAACTTACCCTTCTTAACTCATGTGTTCCTATTACCAAAAGGTCGTTTTCGAGTGCGACAAATTATTAATTTTAAACTGAAATACAAAGCCAAAGTTACCCTTCTTAACTCATGTGTTCCTATTACCAAAAGTTTGTTTTCGCGTGCGACAAATTATTAATTTTGGACTGAAATGCAAACCCAAATTTACCCTCCTTAACTCATGCGTTCCTGCCAAAAACCGTTCATTTTCGAGAACGAAAAATTATTAATTTTGGACTGAAATACGAAGGCAAACTTACCCTTCTTAACTCATGTGTTCCTATTACCAAAAGTTCGTTTTCGCGTTCGACAAATTTTTAATTTTGGACTGAAATGCAAAGACAAATTTACCCTCCTTAACACATGCGTTCCTGCTACAAACAGTTCATTTTCGAGAACGAAAAATTATTAATTTTGTACTGAAATACGAAGCCAAACTTACCCTTCTTAACTCATGTGTTCCTATTACCAACAGTTTGTTTTCGAGTCGACAAATTATTAATTTTGGACTGAAATACAAAGCCAAAGTTACCCTTCTTTACTCATGTGCTCCTATTACCAAAAGTTCGTTTTCGAGTGCGAAAAATTATTAATTTTAGACTGAAATACGAAGCCAAACTTACCCTTCTTAACTCATGTGTTCCTCTTACCAAAAGTTCGTTTTCGAGTGCGACAAATTATTAATTTTGGACTGAAATGCAAACCCAAATTTACCCTCCTTAACTCATGCGTTCCTGCCAAAAACAGTTCATTTTCGAGAACGAAAAATTATTAATTTTGGACTGAAATACGAAGCCAAACTTACCCTTCTTAACTCATGTGTTCCCATTACCAAAGGTTCGTTTTCGAGTGCGACAAATTGTTAATTTTGGACTGAAATATAAAGCCATAGTTACCCTTCTTAACTCATGTGTTCCTATTACCAAAAGTTCGTTTTCGAGTGCGACAAATTATTAATTTTGGACTGAAATGCAAAGCCAAATTTACCCTCCTCAACTCATGTGTTCCTGTGCAAAAAAACAACATAACTTGCTAATAAAGACAACAAAACAACAGTTTTTTCAGAATCATATATTAGCTTCTAATAATCCAACTCGCGCAGCGTGGGCAGTTGCTAATCAATTATCAAATAAACGACAATCCGTTAATAATATTAATTTAGAAATCAATGGTGTAATTCAAGAGAATCCTTTTGTGGTATCTTCTTATTTAAATGATTTCTTTCAGAACTCGCCCATTAGGATTCGTAACAAGATTTCAAATCCCGTTGTAAATGTTGATATGACTGTCTCAGCTCAAACACATTCCCTGTTTCTTTATCCGTTTACATCTGAGGAATTGGCAAAGCTATTACAAACCTCATTAAAAAATAAACCTTCGTCGGGTCCAGATGGTGTCCCTAGTTCGTTTTTAAAGCAAATATTGGCGGATATTGTTGAACAACTAACATATCTAGTAAACTTATCGTTCGTAACAGGTAATTTCCCGTCTTTGCTTAAATTGGGAAAAGTGATCCCCGTCTATAAAAAAGGAAACGTTTTCAATCCAGATAACTATAGACCAGTAACACTTTGTAGTGTTTTTTCTAAAATATTTGAATACTGTTACCTAGATCGTCTACTAAAATTTTTAACGTGTTTTAACATTTTAAATCAGAATCAGCATGGCTTTTCTACGGGTAAGTCTACTTTTACTGCTATGATGGATCTATACTCCAAGCTAGTTGATAAAGTTGAGTGTGGTGAATGTCCAGTGGGAATCTTTTTTGACCTGTCGAAGGCTTTCGACAGTGTCAACCATCCTTTGTTACTGCAGGCGCTTTATAATTGTGGTATTCGAGGAATACCTCTTGATTGGATTGAGGCATTTTTGAAAAATCGAAAACAATACGTCTCCCTACGATATTTAAACAATGGTGTTATCAATACTGCTAACTCTGATTCCTTGAACACTGATATAGGTGTCCCGCAAGGGTCCGTTTTGGGGCCTATTTTATTCGTTATGTTTATTAACAACTTGAATAATATAGAACTGGATGCATCTTTAATTCTTTATGCAGATGATACTTCGATATGCGTATCGGATAAAGACGACGAAATCCTCTCTTTGAAATGTAACAGGGCAGCAAATAAACTAAGTTCCTGGTTTTCTTCAAATTTATTATACTTAAATACCTCTAAAAGTGCAGTTATTCGTTTTCACAATCGACAAAAAGAATGTAGCAACATTAAAGTTATGGTAAATTCTCTACCTCTACCCAATGTAAATAGTATTAAGTTTTTGGGTGTTTGGTTCGACGAAAATCTTTGTTGGTCGAAACATTGTCACGAATTAACTAGTAAATTAATTTCTACTTCCTTCTTGTTTAGGAATCTAAAAACCGTTCTTTCAACTGAACAACTTATTATGATGTATTATGCGTTGGTTGAGTCACGAATAAGATATGGGATAACTCTTTGGGGGGCATCTGCTACTGCAGATGATGTTTTTGTCGCGCAAAAACGAATTTTACGATGCATTGCGGGGGTTCATGGCATGTATTCATGTAGAACGTTGTTTAAAAAGTACTCAATCCTTACTCTTAAAGCTTTATTTGTCTTTGAACTATCTGTCTATGTATTTATAAATAAAAGCAAATTTAAGAAAAACTATGATGTACATTGCGTAAACACAAGATCCAGAGAGGACTTTAGAATACCATATTATCGATATAAAATTTCTATGAATTCGCCTAACTCCTTAGGAATTCGGATTTTCAACCACTTACCACTCTCAATTAAAAACTGTACTTCTGTAGGGTGTTTTAAGAGCACTTTAAAAGCCTATCTTCTTCAAAACACTTTTTATACTTTGGAGGAATTCTATCGGCTCTTTTACATTTGAATTTTAATTTTAAATTAATGATCTTTGATTATACGTGTATTTATAGATAGGAGTTTTTAACTTGTATGTTTATTTGTATGTTTATTATTATAATGCAACGTATATACCTTATGTTTGTATATGTATATATATATATTTTTTGACGTTTCCTATACTGTTTTTGTACAGTCTTTGGGATTAAATAAACTATTACTATTACTATTATTACTATTACTATATATTACTATGTTACAAACAGTTCATTTTCGAGTAAGAAAAATTATTAATTTTGGTCGGAAATACAAAGCCAAAGTTACCATTCTTAACTCAAATGTTCTTGTTACAAATAGTTCATTTTCGAGTATAAAAAATTATTAATTTTCGACTGAAATACAAAGCCAAAGTTACCCTTCCTAACTCATGTGTTCCTATTACCAAAAGTTCGGTTTCGAGTGCGATAAATTATTAATTTTGGACTGAAATGCAAATCCAAATTTACCCTCCTTAACTCATGCGTTCCTGCTACAAACAGTTCATTTTCGAGAACGAAAAATCATCAATTTTAGACTGAAATACGAAGCCAAACTTCCCCTTCTTAACTCATGTGTGCCTATTACCAAAAGTTGGTTTTCGAGTGCGACAAATTATTAATTTTGGACTGAAATACAAAGCCAAAGTTACCCTTCTTAGCTCATGTGTTCCTATTACCAAAAGTTCGTTTTCGCGTGCGACAAATTATTAATTTTGGACTGAAATGCAAATCCAAATTTACCCTCCTTAACTCATGCGTTCCTGCTACAAACAATTCATTTTCGAGAACGAAAAATTATTAATTTTCGACTGAAATACAAAGCCAAAGTTACGCTTCTTAACTCATGTGTTCCTATTACCAAAAGTTCGTTTTCGAGTGCGAAAAATTATTAATTTTGGACTGAAATACGAAGCCAAACTTACCCTTCTTAACTCATGTGTTCCTATTACCAAAAGGTAGTTTTCGAGTGCGACAAATTATTAATTTTAAACTGAAATACAAAGCCAAAGTTACCCTTCTTAACTCATGTGTTCCTATTACCAAAAGTTTGTTTTCGCGTGCGACAAATTATTAATTTTGGACTGAAATGCAAACCCAAATTTACCCTCCTTAGCTCATGCCTTCTTGCCAAAAACAGTTCATTTTCGAGAACGAAAAATTATTAATTTTGGACTGAAATACGAAGCCAAACTTACCCTTCTTAACTCATGTGTTCCTATTACCAAAAGTTCGTTTTCGAGTGCGACAAATTGTTAATTTTGGACTGAAATACAAAGCCAAAGTTACCCTTCTTAACTCATGTGTTCCTATTACCAAAAGTTCGTTTTCGAGTGCGACAAATTATTAATTTTGGACTGAAATGCAAAGCCAAATTTACCCTCCTTAACTCATGTGTTCCTGTTACAAACAGTTCATTTTCCAGTAAGAAAAATTATTAATTTTGGTCGGAAATACAAAGCCAAAGTTACCATTCTTAACTCATGTGTTCCTATTACCAAAAGTTCGTATTCGAGTGCGAAAAAATTGTTAATTTTGGACTGAAATACAAAGCCAAAGTTACCCTTCTTAACTCATGTGTTCCTATTACCAAAAGTTCGTTTTCGAGTGCGACAAATTATTAATTTTGGACTGAAATGCAAAGCCAAATTTACCCTCCTTAACTCATGTGTTCCTGTTACAAACAGTTCATTTTCGAGTATGAAAAATTATTAATTTTGGTCGGAAATACAAAGCCAAAGTTACCATTCTTAACTCAAATGTTCTTGTTCCAAATAGTTCATTTTCGAGTTTAAAAAATTATTAATTTTCGACTGAAATACAAAGCCAAAGTTACCCTTCTTAACTCATGTGTACCTATTACCAAAAGTTCGGTTTCGAGTGCGATAAATTATTAAATTTGGACTGAAATGCAAAGCCAAATTTACCCTCCATAACTCATGCGTTCCTGCTACAAACAGTTCATTTTCGAGAACGAAAAATCATCAATTTTTGACTGAAATACAAAGCCAAATTTACCCTCCTTAACTCATGCGTTCCTGCTACAAACAATTCATTTTGGAGAACGAAAAATTATTAATTTTGGACTGAAATACGAAGCCAAACTTACCCTTCTTAACTCATGTGTTCCTATTACCAAAAGTTCGTTTTCGAGTGCGACAGATTATTACTTTTGGACTGAAATACAAAGCCAAAGTTACGCTTCTTAACTCATGTGTTCCTATTACCAAAAGTTCGTTTTCGAGTGCGAAAAATTATTAATTTTGGACTGAAATACGAAGCCAAACTTACCCTTCTTAACTCTTGTGTTCCTATTACCAAAAGGTCGTTTTCGAGTGCGACAAATTATTAATTTTAAACTGAAATACAAAGCCAAAGTTACCCTTCTTAACTCATGTGTTCCTATTACCAAAAGTTCGTTTTCGCGTGCGACAAATTATTAATTTTGGACTGAAATGCAAACCCAAATTTACCCTCCTTAACTCATGCGTTCCTGTCGAAAACAGTTCATTTTCGAGAACGAAAAATTATTAATTTTGGACTGTAATACGAAGCCAAACTTACCCTTCTTAACTCATGTGTTCCTATTACCAAAAGTTCGTTTTCGAGTGCGACAAATTACTAATTTTGGACTGAAATGCAAAGCCAAATTTACCCTCCTTAACTCATGCGTTCCTGCTACAAACAGTTCATTTGCGAGAACGAAAAATTAGTAATTTTGGACTGAAATACGAAGCCAAACTTACCCTTCTTAACTCATGTGTTCCCATCACCAAAAGTTCGTTTTCGAGTGGGAAAAATTATTAATTTTGGGCTGAAATACAAAGCCAAAGTTACCCTTCTTAACTCATGTGTTCCTATTACCAAAAGTTCGTTTTCGCGTGCGACAGATTATTAACTTTGGACTGAAATGCAAAGCCAAATTTACCCTCCTTAACTCATGCGTTCCTGCTACAAACAGTTCATATTCGAGAACGAAAAATTATTCATTTTGGAATGAAATACGAAGCCAAACTTACCCTTCTTAACTCATGTATTCCTGTTAGAAACAGTTCACTTTCGAGTGTGAAAAATTATTAATTTTGGACTGTAATACAAAGCCAAAGTTACCCTTCTTAACTCATGTGTTCCTATTTCCAAAAGTTCGTTTTCGAGTACGACAAATTATTAATTTTGGACTGAAATGCAAAGCCAAGTTTACCCTCCTTAACTCATGCGTTCCTGCTACAAACAGTTCATTTTCGAGAACGAAAAATTATTAATTTTGGACTGAAATACGAAGCCAAACTTACCCTTCTTAACTCATGTGTTCCTATTACCAACAGTTCGTTTTCGAGGTGCGACAAATTATTAATTGTGGACTGAAATGCAAAGCCAAATTTACCCTCCTTAACTCATGCGTTCCTGCAACAAACAGTTCATTTTCGAGAACGAAAAATTATTAATTTTGGACTGAAATACGAAGCCAAACCTACCCTTCTTAAATCATGTGTTCCTTTTACCAAAAGTTCGTTTTCGAGTGCGAAAAATTATTAATTTTGGGCTGAAATACAAGGCCAAAGTTACCCTTCTTAACTCATGTGTTCCTATTACCAAAAGTTCGTTTTCGCGTGCGACAAATTATTAATTTTGGACTGAAATGCAAAGCCAAATTTACCCTGCTTAACTCATGCGTTCCTGCTACAAACAGTTCATTTTCGAGAACGAAAAATTATTAATTTTGGACTGAAATACGAAGCCAAACTTACCCTTCTTAACTCATGTGTTCCTATTACCAAAAGTTCGTTTTGGCGTGCGACAAATTATTAATTTTGGACTGAAATGCAAAGCCAAATTTACCCTCCTTAACTCATGCGTTCCTGGTACAAACAATTCATTTTCGAGAACGAAAAATTATTAATTTTAGACTGAAATACGAAGCCAAACTTACCCTTCTTAACTCATGTGTGCCTATTACCAAAAGTTGGTTGTCGAGTGCGACAAATTATGAATTTTGGACTGAAATACAAAGCCAAAGTTACCCTTCTTAGCTCATGTGTTCCTATTACCAAAAGTTCGTTTTCGCGTGCGACAAATTATTAATTTTGGACTAAAATGCAAACCCAAATTTACCCTCCTTAACTCATGCGTTCCTGCCAAAAACCGTTCATTTTTGAGAACGAAAAATTATTAATTTTGGACTGAAATACGAAGCCAAACTTACCCTTCTTAACTCATGTGTTCCTATTACCAAAAGTTCGTTTTCGCGTGCGACAAATTATTAATTTTGGACTAAAATGCAAACCCAAATTTACCCTCCTTAACTCATGCGTTCCTGCCAAAAACCGTTCATTTTTGAGAACGAAAAATTATTAATTTTGGACTGAAATACGAAGCCAAACTTACCCTTCTTAACTCATGTGTGCCTATTACCAAAAGTTGGTTTTCGAGTGCGACAAATTATGAATTTTGGACTGAAATACAAAGCCAAAGTTACCCTTCTTAGCTCATGTGTTCCTATTACCAAAAGTTCGTTTTCGCGTGCGACAAATTATTAATTTTGGACTAAAATGCAAACCCAAATTTACCCTCCTTAACTCATGCGTTCCTGCCAAAAACCGTTCATTTTTGAGAACGAAAAATTATTAATTGTGGACTGAAATGCAAATCCAAATTTACCCTCCTTAACTCATGCGTTCCTGCTACAAACAATTCATTTTCGAGAACGAAAAATTATTAATTTTCGACTGAAATACAAAGCCAAAATTACGCTTCTTAACTCATGTGTTCCTATTACCAAAAGTTCGTTTTCGAGTGCGAAAAATTATTAATTTTGGACTGAAATACGAAGCCAAACTTACCCTTCTTAACTCATGTGTTCCTATTACCAAAGGGTCGTTTTCGAGTGCGACAAATTATTAATTTTAAACAGAAATACAAAGCCAAAGTTACCCTTCTTAACTCATGTGTTCCTATTACCAAAAGTTTGTTTTCGCGTGCGACAAATTATTAATTTTGGACTGAAATGCAAACCCAAATTTACCCTCCTTAACTCATGCGTTCCTGCCAAAAACAGTTCATTTTCGAGAACGAAAAATTATTAATTTTGGACTGAAATACGAAGTCAAACTTACCCTTCTTAACTCATGTGTTCCTATTACCAAAAGTTCGTTTTCGAGTGCGACAAGCTGTTAATTTTGGACTGAAATACAAAGCCAAAGTTACCCTTCTTAACTCATGTGTTAGTATTACCAAAAGTTCGTTTTCGAGTGCGACAAATTATTAATTTTGGAATGAAATGCAAAGCCAAATTTACCCTCCTTAACTCATGTGTTCCTGTTACAAACAGTTCATTTTCGAGTAAGAAAAATTATTAATTTTGGTCGGAAATACAAAGCCAAAGTTACCATTCTTAACTCATGTGTTCCTATTACCCAAAGTTCGTATTCGAGTGCGACAAATTGTTAATTTTGGACTGAAATACAAAGCCAAAGTTACCCTTCTTAACTCATGTGTTCCTATTACCAAAAGTTCGTTTTCGAGTGCGACAAATTATTAATTTGGACTGAAATGCAAAGCCAAATTTACCATCCTTAACTCATGTGTTCCTGTTACAAACAGTTCATTTTCGAGTATGAAAAATTATTAATTTTTGACTGAAATACAAAGCCAAATTTACCCTCCTTAACCCATGCGTTCCTGCTACAAACAATTCATTTTCGAGAACGAAAAATTATTAATTTTGGACTGAAATACGAAGCCAAACTTACCCTTCTTAACTCATGTGTTCCTATTACCAAAAGTTCGTTTTCGAGTGCGACAGATTATTAATTTTGGTCGGAAATACAAAGCCAAAGTTACCATTCTTAACTCATGTGTTCCTATTACCAAAAGTTCGTATTCGAGTGCGAAAAAATTGTTAATTTTGGACTGAAATACAAAGCCAAAGTTACCCTTCTTAACTCATGTGTTCCTATTACCAAAAGTTCGTTTTCGAGTGCGACAAATTATTAATTTTGGACTGAAATGCAAAGCCAAATTTACCCTCCTTAACTCATGTGTTCCTGTTACAAACAGTTCATTTTCGAGTATGAAAAATTATTAATTTTGGTCGGAAATACAAAGCCAAAGTTACCATTCTTAACTCAAATGTTCTTGTTCCAAATAGTTCATTTTCGAGTTTAAAAAATTATTAATTTTCGACTGAAATACAAAGCCAAAGTTACCCTTCTTAACTCATGTGTACCTATTACCAAAAGTTCGGTTTCGAGTGCGATAAATTATTAAATTTGGACTGACATGCAAAGCCAAATTTACCCTCCATAACTCATGCGTTCCTGCTACAAACAGTTCATTTTCGAGAACGAAAAATCATCAATTTTTGACTGAAATACAAAGCCAAATTTACCCTCCTTAACTCATGCGTTCCTGCTACAAACAATTCATTTTGGAGAACGAAAAATTATTAATTTTGGACTGAAATACGAAGCCAAACTTACCCTTCTTAACTCATGTGTTCCTATTACCAAAAGTTCGTTTTCGAGTGCGACAGATTATTACTTTTGGACTGAAATACAAAGCCAAAGTTACGCTTCTTAACTCATGTGTTCCTATTACCAAAAGTTCGTTTTCGAGTGCGAAAAATTATTAATTTTGGACTGAAATACGAAGCCAAACTTACCCTTCTTAACTCATGTGTTCCTATTACCAAAAGGTCGTTTTCGAGTGCGACAAATTATTAATTTTAAACTGAAATACAAAGCCAAAGTTACCCTTCTTAACTCATGTGTTCCTATTACCAAAAGTTCGTTTTCGCGTGCGACAAATTATTAATTTTGGACTGAAATGCAAACCCAAATTTACCCTCCTTAACTCATGCGTTCCTGTCGAAAACAGTTCATTTTCGAGAACGAAAAATTATTAATTTTGGACTGTAATACGAAGCCAAACTTACCCTTCTTAACTCATGTGTTCCTATTACCAAAAGTTCGTTTTCGAGTGCGACAAATTACTAATTTTGGACTGAAATGCAAAGCCAAATTTACCCTCCTTAACTCATGCGTTCCTGCTACAAACAGTTCATTTGCGAGAACGAAAAATTAGTAATTTTGGACTGAAATACGAAGCCAAACTTACCCTTCTTAACTCATGTGTTCCTATCACCAAAAGTTCGTTTTCGAGTGGGAAAAATTATTAATTTTGGGCTGAAATACAAAGCCAAAGTTACCCTTCTTAACTCATGTGTTCCTATTACCAAAAGTTCGTTTTCGCGTGCGACAGATTATTAACTTTGGACTGAAATGCAAAGCCAAATTTACCCTCCTTAACTCATGCGTTCCTGCTACAAACAGTTCATATTCGAGAACGAAAAATTATTCATTTTGGAATGAAATACGAAGCCAAACTTACCCTTCTTAACTCATGTATTCCTGTTAGAAACAGTTCACTTTCGAGTGTGAAAAATTATTAATTTTGGACTGTAATACAAAGCCAAAGTTACCCTTCTTAACTCATGTGTTCCTATTTCCAAAAGTTCGTTTTCGAGTACGACAAATTATTAATTTTGGACTGAAATGCAAAGCCAAGTTTACCCTCCTTAACTCATGCGTTCCTGCTACAAACAGTTCATTTTCGAGAACGAAAAATTATTAATTTTGGACTGAAATACGAAGCCAAACTTACCCTTCTTAACTCATGTGTTCCTATTACCAACAGTTCGTTTTCGAGGTGCGACAAATTATTAATTGTGGACTGAAATGTAAAGCCAAATTTACCCTCCTAAACTCATGCGTTCCTGCTACAAACAGTTCATTTTCGAGAACGAAAAATTATTAATTTTGGACTGAAATACGAAGCCAAACTTACCCTTCTTAACTCATGTGTTCCTATTACCAAAAGTTCGTTTTGGCGTGCGACAAATTATTAATTTTGGACTGAAATGCAAAGCCAAATTTACCCTCCTTAACTCATGCGTTCCTGGTACAAACAATTCATTTTCGAGAACGAAAAATTATTAATTTTAGACTGAAATACGAAGCCAAACTTACCCTTCTTAACTCATGTGTGCCTATTACCAAAAGTTGGTTGTCGAGTGCGACAAATTATGAATTTTGGACTGAAATACAAAGCCAAAGTTACCCTTCTTAGCTCATGTGTTCCTATTACCAAAAGTTCGTTTTCGCGTGCGACAAATTATTAATTTTGGACTAAAATGCAAACCCAAATTTACCCTCCTTAACTCATGCGTTCCTGCCAAAAACCGTTCATTTTTGAGAACGAAAAATTATTAATTTTGGACTGAAATACGAAGCCAAACTTACCCTTCTTAACTCATGTGTTCCTATTACCAAAAGTTCGTTTTCGCGTGCGACAAATTATTAATTTTGGACTAAAATGCAAACCCAAATTTACCCTCCTTAACTCATGCGTTCCTGCCAAAAACCATTCATTTTTGAGAACGAAAAATTATTAATTTTGGACTGAAATACGAAGCCAAACTTACCCTTCTTAACTCATGTGTGCCTATTACCAAAAGTTGGTTTTCGAGTGCGACAAATTATGAATTTTGGACTGAAATACAAAGCCAAAGTTACCCTTCTTAGCTCATGTGTTCCTATTACCAAAAGTTCGTTTTCGCGTGCGACAAATTATTAATTTTGGACTAAAATGCAAACCCAAATTTACCCTCCTTAACTCATCCGTTCCTGTCAAAAACAGTTCATTTTCGAGAACGAAAAATTATTAATTTTGGACTGAAATACGAAGCCAAACTTACCCTTCTTAACTCATGTGTTCCTATTACCAAAAGTTCGTTTTCGAGTGCGAAAAATTATTAATTTTGGGCTGAAATACAAAGCCAAAGTTACCCTTCTTAAGTCATGTGTTCCTATTACCAAAAGTTCGTTTTCGCGTGCGACAGATTATTAACTTTGGACTGAAATGCAAAGCCAAATTTACCCTCCTTAACTCATGCGTTCCTGCTACAAACAGTTCATATTCGAGAACGAAAAATTATTCATTTTGGACTGAAATACGAAGCCAAACTTACCCTTCTTAACTCATGTATTCCTGTTAGAAACAGTTCACTTTCGAGTGTGAAAAATTATTAATTTTGGACTGAAATACAAAGCCAAAGTTACCCTTCTTAACTCATGTGTTCCTATTACCAAAAGTTCGTTTTCCAGTGCGACAAATTATTAATTTTGGACTGAAATACGAAGCCAAACTTACCCTTCTTAACTCATGTGTTCCTGTTACAAACAGTTCATTTTCGAGTAAGAAAAATTATTATTTTTGGTCGGAAATACAAAGCCAAAGTTACCATTCTTAACTCATGTGTTCCTATTACCAAAAGTTCGTTTTCGAGTGCGACAAATTGTTAATTTTGGACTGAAATACAAAGCCAAATTTACCCTCCTTAACTCATGTGTTCCTGTTACAAACAGTTCATTTTCGAGTATGAAAAATTATTAATTTTGGTCGGAAATACAAAGCCAAAGTTACCATTCTTAACTCAAATGTTCTTGTTACAAATAGTTCATTTTCGAGTATAAAAAATTATTAATTTTCGACTGAAATACAAAGCCAAAGTTACCCTTCTTAACTCATGTGTTCCTATTACCAAAAGTTCGTTTTCGAGTGCGACAAATTATTAATTTTGGACTGAAATGCAAAGCCAAATTTACCCTCCTCAACTCATGTGTTCCTGTTACAAACAGTTCATTTTCGAGTAAGAAAAATTATTAATTTTGGTCGGAAATACAAAGCCAAAGTTACCATTCTTAACTCATGTGTTCCTATTACCAAAAGTTCGTTTTCGAGTGCGACAAATTGTTAATTTTGGACTGAAATACAAAGCCAAATTTACCCTCCTTAACTCATGTGTTCCTGTTACAAACAGTTCATTTTCGAGTATGAAAAATTATTAATTTTGGTCGGAAATACAAAGCCAAAGTTACCATTCTTAACTCAAATGTTCTTGTTACAAATAGTTCATTTTCGAGTATAAAAAATTATTAATTTTCGACTGAAATACAAAGCCAAAGTTACCCTTCTTAACTCATGTGTTCCTATTACCAAAAGTTCGGTTTCGAGTGCGATAAATTATTAATTGTGGACTGAAATGCAAATCCAAATTTACCCTCCTTAACTCATGCGTTCCTGCTACAAACAATTCATTTTCGAGAACGAAAAATTATTAATTTTCGACTGAAATACAAAGCCAAAATTACGCTTCTTAACTCATGTGTTCCTATTACCAAAAGTTCGTTTTCGAGTGCGAAAAATTATTAATTTTGGACTGAAATACGAAGCCAAACTTACCCTTCTTAACTCATGTGTTCCTATTACCAAAGGGTCGTTTTCGAGTGCGACAAATTATTAATTTTAAACAGAAATACAAAGCCAAAGTTACCCTTCTTAACTCATGTGTTCCTATTACCAAAAGTTTGTTTTCGCGTGCGACAAATTATTAATTTTGGACTGAAATGCAAACCCAAATTTACCCTCCTTAACTCATGCGTTCCTGCCAAAAACAGTTCATTTTCGAGAACGAAAAATTATTAATTTTGGACTGAAATACGAAGCCAAACTTACCCTTCTTAACTCATGTGTTCCTATTACCAAAAGTTCGTTTTCGAGTGCGACAAGCTGTTAATTTTGGACTGAAATACAAAGCCAAAGTTACCCTTCTTAACTCATGTGTTAGTATTACCAAAAGTTCGTTTTCGAGTGCGACAAATTATTAATTTTGGAATGAAATGCAAAGCCAAATTTACCCTCCTTAACTCATGTGTTCCTGTTACAAACAGTTCATTTTCGAGTAAGAAAAATTATTAATTTTGGTCGGAAATACAAAGCCAAAGTTACCATTCTTAACTCATGTGTTCCTATTACCCAAAGTTCGTATTCGAGTGCGACAAATTGTTAATTTTGGACTGAAATACAAAGCCAAAGTTACCCTTCTTAACTCATGTGTTCCTATTACCAAAAGTTCGTTTTCGAGTGCGACAAATTATTAATTTGGACTGAAATGCAAAGCCAAATTTACCCTCCTTAACTCATGTGTTCCTGTTACAAACAGTTCATTTTCGAGTATGAAAAATTATTAATTTTTGACTGAAATACAAAGCCAAATTTACCCTCCTTAACTCATGCGTTCCTGCTACAAACAATTCATTTTCAAGAACGAAAAATTATTAATTTTAGACTGAAATACGAAGCCAAACTTACCCTTCTTAACTCATGTGTGCCTATTACCAAAAGTTGGTTTTCGAGTGCGACAAATTATGAATTTTGGACTGAAATACAAAGCCAAAGTTACCCTTCTTAGCTCATGTGTTCCTATTACCAAAAGTTCGTTTTCGCGTGCGACAAATTATTAATTTTGGACTGAAATGCAAACCCAAATTTACCCTCCTTAACTCATGCGTTCCTGCCAAAAACAGTTCATTTTCGAGAACGAAAAATTGTTAATTTTGGACTGAAATACGAAGCCAAACTTACCCTTCTTAACTCATGTGTTCCTATTACCAAAAGTTCGTTTTCGAGTGCGACAGATTATTAATTTTGGACTGAAATACAAAGCCAAAGTTACGCATCTTAACTCATGTGTTCCTATTACCAAAAGTTCGTTTTCGAGTGCGAAAAATTATTAATTCTGGACTGAAATACGAAGCCAAACTTACCCTTCTTAACTCATGTGTTCCTATTACCAAAAGGTCGTTTTCGCGTTCGACAAATTTTTAATTTTGGACTGAAATGCAAAGACAAATTTACCCTCCTTAACACATGCGTTCCTGCTACAAACAGTTCATTTTCGAGAACGAAAAATTATTAATTTTGTACTGAAATACGAAGCCAAACTTACCCTTCTTAACTCATGTGTTCCTATTACCAACAGTTTGTTTTCGAGTCGACAAATTATTAATTTTGGACTGAAATACAAAGCCAAAGTTACCCTTCTTTACTCATGTGCTCCTATTACCAAAAGTTCGTTTTCGAGTGCGAAAAATTATTAGTTTTAGACTGAAATACGAAGCCAAACTTACCCTTCTTAACTCATGTGTTCCTCTTACCAAAAGTTCGTTTTCGAGTGCGACAAATTATTAATTTTGGACTGAAATGCAAACCCAAATTTACCCTCCTTAACTCATGCGTTCCTGCCAAAAACAGTTCATTTTCGAGAACGAAAAATTATTAATTTTGGACTGAAATACGAAGCCAAACTTACCCTTCTTAACTCATGTGTTCCCATTACCAAAGGTTCGTTTTCGAGTGCGACAAATTGTTAATTTTGGACTGAAATACAAAGCCATAGTTACCCTTCTTAACTCATGTGTTCCTATTACCAAAAGTTCGTTTTCGAGTGCGACAAATTATTAATTTTGGACTGAAATGCAAAGCCAAATTTACCCTCCTCAACTCATGTGTTCCTGTTACAAACAGTTCATTTTCGAGTAAGAAAAATTATTAATTTTGGTCGGAAATACAAAGCCAAAGTTACCATTCTTAACTCAAATGTTCTTGTTACAAATAGTTCATTTTCGAGTATAAAAAATTATTAATTTTCGACTGAAATACAAAGCCAAAGTTACCCTTCCTAACTCATGTGTTCCTATTACCAAAAGTTCGGTTTCGAGTGCGATAAATTATTAATTTTGGACTGAAATGCAAATCAAAATTTACCCTCCTTAACTCATGCGTTCCTGCTACAAACAGTTCATTTTCGAGAACGAAAAATCATCAATTTTAGACTGAAATACGAAGCCAAACTTCCCCTTCTTAACTCATGTGTGCCTATTACCAAAAGTTGGTTTTCGAGTGCGACAAATTATTAATTTTGGACTGAAATACAAAGCCAAAGTTACCCTTCTTAGCTCATGTGTTCCTATTACCAAAAGTTCGTTTTCGCGTGCGACAAATTATTAATTTTGGACTGAAATGCAAAGCCAAATTTACCCTCCTTAACTCATGCGTTCCTGCTACAAACAATTCATTTTCGAGAACGAAAAATTATTAATTTTCGACTGAAATACAAAGCCAAAGTTACGCTTCTTAACTCATGTGTTCCTATTACCAAAAGTTCGTTTTCGAGTGCGAAAAATTATTAATTTTGGACTGAAATACGAAGCCAAACTTACCCTTCTTAACTCATGTGTTCCTATTACCAAAAGGTAGTTTTCGAGTGCGACAAATTATTAATTTTAAACTGAAATACAAAGCCAAAGTTACCCTTCTTAACTCATGTGTTCCTATTACCAAAAGTTTGTTTTCGCGAGCGACAAATTATTAATTTTGGACTGAAATGCAAACCCAAATTTACCCTCCTTAGCTCATGCGTTCTTGCCAAAAACAGTTCATTTTCGAGAACGAAAAATTATTAATTTTGGACTGAAATACGAAGCCAAACTTACCCTTCTTAACTCATGTGTTCCTATTACCAAAAGTTCGTTTTCGAGTGCGACAAATTGTTAATTTTGGACTGAAATACAAAGCCAAAGTTACCCTTCTTAACTCATGTGTTCCTATTACCAAAAGTTCGTTTTCGAGTGCGACAAATTATTAATTTTGGACTGAAATGCAAAGCCAAATTTACCCTCCTTAACTCATGTGTTCCTGTTACAAACAGTTCATTTTCCAGTAAGAAAAATTATTAATTTTGGTCGGAAATACAAAGCCAAAGTTACCATTCTTAACTCATGTGTTCCTATTACCAAAAGTTCGTATTCGAGTGCGAAAAATTGTTAATTTTGGACTGAAATACAAAGCCAAAGTTACCCTTCTTAACTCATGTGTTCCTATTACCAAAAGTTCGTTTTCGAGTGCGACAAATTATTAATTTTGGACTGAAATGCAAAGCCAAATTTACCCTCCTTAACTCATGTGTTCCTGTTACAAACAGTTCATTTTCGAGTATGAAAAATTATTAATTTTGGTCGGAAATACAAAGCCAAAGTTACCATTCTTAACTCAAATGTTCTTGTTCCAAATAGTTCATTTTCGAGTTTAAAAAATTATTAATTTTCGACTGAAATACAAAGCCAAAGTTACCCTTCTTAACTCATGTGTACCTATTACCAAAAGTTCGGTTTCGAGTGCGATAAATTATTAAATTTGGACTGAAATGCAAAGCCAAATTTACCCTCCTTGACTCATGCGTTCCTGCTACAAACAGTTCATTTTCGAGAACGAAAAATCATCAATTTTTGACTGAAATACAAAGCCAAATTTACCCTCCTTAACTCATGCGTTCCTGCTACAAACAATTCATTTTGGAGAACGAAAAATTATTAATTTTGGACTGAAATACGAAGCCAAACTTACCCTTCTTAACTCATGTGTTCCTATTACCAAAAGTTCGTTTTCGAGTGCGACAGATTATTACTTTTGGACTGAAATACAAAGCCAAAGTTACGCTTCTTAACTCATGTGTTCCTATTACCAAAAGTTCGTTTTCGAGTGCGAAAAATTATTAATTTTGGACTGAAATACGAAGCCAAACTTACCCTTCTTAACTCATGTGTTCCTATTACCAAAAGGTCGTTTTCGAGTGCGACAAATTATTAATTTTAAACTGAAATACAAAGCCAAAGTTACCCTTCTTAACTCATGTGTTCCTATTACCAAAAGTTCGTTTTCGCGTGCGACAAATTATTAATTTTGGACTGAAATGCAAACCCAAATTTACCCTCCTTAACTCATGCGTTCCTGTCGAAAACAGTTCATTTTCGAGAACGAAAAATTATTAATTTTGGACTGTAATACGAAGCCAAACTTACCCTTCTTAACTCATGTGTTCCTATTACCAAAAGTTCGTTTTCGAGTGCGACAAATTACTAATTTTGGACTGAAATGCAAAGCCAAATTTACCCTCCTTAACTCATGCGTTCCTGCTACAAACAGTTCATTTGCGAGAACGAAAAATTAGTAATTTTGGACTGAAATACGAAGCCAAACTTACCCTTCTTAACTCATGTGTTCCTATCACCAAAAGTTCGTTTTCGAGTGGGAAAAATTATTAATTTTGGGCTGAAATACAAAGCCAAAGTTACCCTTCTTAACTCATGTGTTCCTATTACCAAAAGTTCGTTTTCGCGTGCGACAGATTATTAACTTTGGACTGAAATGCAAAGCCAAATTTACCCTCCTTAACTCATGCGTTCCTGCTACAAACAGTTCATATTCGAGAACGAAAAATTATTCATTTTGGAATGAAATACGAAGCCAAACTTACCCTTCTTAACTCATGTATTCCTGTTAGAAACAGTTCACTTTCGAGTGTGAAAAATTATTAATTTTGGACTGTAATACAAAGCCAAAGTTACCCTTCTTAACTCATGTGTTCCTATTTCCAAAAGTTCGTTTTCGAGTACGACAAATTATTAATTTTGGACTGAAATGCAAAGCCAAGTTTACCCTCCTTAACTCATGCGTTCCTGCTACAAACAGTTCATTTTCGAGAACGAAAAATTATTAATTTTGGACTGAAATACGAAGCCAAACTTACCCTTCTTAACTCATGTGTTCCTATTACCAACAGTTCGTTTTCGAGGTGCGACAAATTATTAATTGTGGACTGAAATGCAAAGCCAAATTTACCCTCCTTAACTCATGCGTTCCTGGTACAAACAATTCATTTTCGAGAACGAAAAATTATTAATTTTAGACTGAAATACGAAGCCAAACTTACCCTTCTTAACTCATGTGTGCCTATTACCAAAAGTTCGTTTTCGCGTGCGACAAATTATTAATTTTGGACTGAAATACAAGGCCAAAGTTACCCTTCTTAACTCATGTGTTCCTATTACCAAAAGTTCGTTTTCGCGTGCGACAAATTATTAATTTTGGACTGAAATGCAAAGCCAAATTTACCCTGCTTAACTCATGCGTTCCTGCTACAAACAGTTCATTTTCGAGAACGAAAAATTATTAATTTTGGACTGAAATACGAAGCCAAACTTACCCTTCTTAACTCATGTGTTCCTATTACCAAAAGTTCGTTTTGGCGTGCGACAAATTATTAATTTTGGACTGAAATGCAAAGCCAAATTTACCCTCCTTAACTCATGCGTTCCTGGTACAAACAATTCATTTTCGAGAACGAAAAATTATTAATTTTAGACTGAAATACGAAGCCAAACTTACCCTTCTTAACTCATGTGTGCCTATTACCAAAAGTTGGTTTTCGAGTGCGACAAATTATGAATTTTGGACTGAAATACAAAGCCAAAGTTACCCTTCTTAACTCATGTGTTAGTATTACCAAAAGTTCGTTTTCGAGTGCGACAAATTATTAATTTTGGAATGAAATGCAAAGCCAAATTTACCCTCCTTAACTCATGTGTTCCTGTTACAAACAGTTCATTTTCGAGTAAGAAAAATTATTAATTTTGGTCGGAAATACAAAGCCAAAGTTACCATTCTTAACTCATGTGTTCCTATTACCCAAAGTTCGTATTCGAGTGCGACAAATTGTTAATTTTGGACTGAAATACAAAGCCAAAGTTACCCTTCTTAACTCATGTGTTCCTATTACCAAAAGTTCGTTTTCGAGTGCGACAAATTATTAATTTGGACTGAAATGCAAAGCCAAATTTACCCTCCTTAACTCATGTGTTCCTGTTACAAACAGTTCATTTTCGAGTATGAAAAATTATTAATTTTTGACTGAAATACAAAGCCAAATTTACCCTCCTTAACTCATGCGTTCCTGCTACAAACAATTCATTTTCGAGAACGAAAAATTATTAATTTTAGACTGAAATACGAAGCCAAACTTACCCTTCTTAACTCATGTGTGCCTATTACCAAAAGTTGGTTTTCGAGTGCGACAAATTATGAATTTTGGACTGAAATACAAAGCCAAAGTTACCCTTCTTAGCTCATGTGTTCCTATTACCAAAAGTTCGTTTTCGCGTGCGACAAATTATTAATTTTGGACTGAAATGCAAACCCAAATTTACCCTCCTTAACTCATGCGTTCCTGCCAAAAACAGTTCATTTTCGAGAACGAAAAATTGTTAATTTTGGACTGAAATACGAAGCCAAACTTACCCTTCTTAACTCATGTGTTCCTATTACCAAAAGTTCGTTTTCGAGTGCGACAGATTATTAATTTTGGACTGAAATACAAAGCCAAAGTTACGCATCTTAACTCATGTGTTCCTATTACCAAAAGTTCGTTTTCGAGTGCGAAAAATTATTAATTCTGGACTGAAATACGAAGCCAAACTTACCCTTCTTAACTCATGTGTTCCTATTACCAAAAGGTCGTTTTCGAGTGCGACAAATTATTAATTTTAAACTGAAATACAAAGCCAAAGTTACCCTTCTTAACTCATGTGTTCCTATTACCAAAAGTTTGTTTTCGCGTGCGACAAATTATTAATTTTGGACTGAAATGCAAACCCAAATTTACCCTCCTTAACTCATGCGTTCCTGCCAAAAACCGTTCATTTTCGAGAACGAAAAATTATTAATTTTGGACTGTAATACGAAGCCAAACTTACCCTTCTTAACTCATGTGTTCCTATTACCAAAAGTTCGTTTTCGAGTGCGACAAATTACTAATTTTGGACTGAAATGCAAAGCCAAATTTACCCTCCTTAACTCATGCGTTCCTGCTACAAACAGTTCATTTGCGAGAACGAAAAATTAGTAATTTTGGACTGAAATACGAAGCCAAACTTACCCTTCTTAACTCATGTGTTCCTATCACCAAAAGTTCGTTTTCGAGTGGGAAAAATTATTAATTTTGGGCTGAAATACAAAGCCAAAGTTACCCTTCTTAACTCATGTGTTCCTATTACCAAAAGTTCGTTTTCGCGTGCGACAGATTATTAACTTTGGACTGAAATGCAAAGCCAAATTTACCCTCCTTAACTCATGCGTTCCTGCTACAAACAGTTCATATTCGAGAACGAAAAATTATTCATTTTGGAATGAAATACGAAGCCAAACTTACCCTTCTTAACTCATGTATTCCTGTTAGAAACAGTTCACTTTCGAGTGTGAAAAATTATTAATTTTGGACTGTAATACAAAGCCAAAGTTACCCTTCTTAACTCATGTGTTCCTATTTCCAAAAGTTCGTTTTCGAGTACGACAAATTATTAATTTTGGACTGAAATGCAAAGCCAAGTTTACCCTCCTTAACTCATGCGTTCCTGCTACAAACAGTTCATTTTCGAGAACGAAAAATTATTAATTTTGGACTGAAATACGAAGCCAAACTTACCCTTCTTAACTCATGTGTTCCTATTACCAACAGTTCGTTTTCGAGGTGCGACAAATTATTAATTGTGGACTGAAATGCAAAGCCAAATTTACCCTCCTTAACTCATGCGTTCCTGCAACAAACAGTTCATTTTCGAGAACGAAAAATTATTAATTTTGGACTGAAATACGAAGCCAAACCTACCCTTCTTAAATCATGTGTTCCTATTACCAAAAGTTCGCTTTCGAGTGCGAAAAATTATTAATTTTGGGCTGAAATACAAGGCCAAAGTTACCCTTCTTAACTCATGTGTTCCTATTACCAAAAGTTCGTTTTCGCGTGCGACAAATTATTAATTTTGGACTGAAATGCAAAGCCAAATTTACCCTGCTTAACTCATGCGTTCCTGCTACAAACAGTTCATTTTCGAGAACGAAAAATTATTAATTTTGGACTGAAATACGAAGCCAAACTTACCCTTCTTAACTCATGTGTTCCTATTACCAAAAGTTCGTTTTGGCGTGCGACAAATTATTAATTTTGGACTGAAATGCAAAGCCAAATTTACCCTCCTTAACTCATGCGTTCCTGGTACAAACAATTCATTTTCGAGAACGAAAAATTATTAATTTTAGACTGAAATACGAAGCCAAACTTACCCTTCTTAACTCATGTGTGCCTATTACCAAAAGTTGGTTTTCGAGTGCGACAAATTATGAATTTTGGACTGAAATACAAAGCCAAAGTTACCCTTCTTAACTCATGTGTTAGTATTACCAAAAGTTCGTTTTCGAGTGCGACAAATTATTAATTTTGGAATGAAATGCAAAGCCAAATTTACCCTCCTTAACTCATGTGTTCCTGTTACAAACAGTTCATTTTCGAGTAAGAAAAATTATTAATTTTGGTCGGAAATACAAAGCCAAAGTTACCATTCTTAACTCATGTGTTCCTATTACCCAAAGTTCGTATTCGAGTGCGACAAATTGTTAATTTTGGACTGAAATACAAAGCCAAAGTTACCCTTCTTAACTCATGTGTTCCTATTACCAAAAGTTCGTTTTCGAGTGCGACAAATTATTAATTTGGACTGAAATGCAAAGCCAAATTTACCCTCCTTAACTCATGTGTTCCTGTTACAAACAGTTCATTTTCGAGTATGAAAAATTATTAATTTTTGACTGAAATACAAAGCCAAATTTACCCTCCTTAACTCATGCGTTCCTGCTACAAACAATTCATTTTCGAGAACGAAAAATTATTAATTTTAGACTGAAATACGAAGCCAAACTTACCCTTCTTAACTCATGTGTGCCTATTACCAAAAGTTGGTTTTCGAGTGCGACAAATTATGAATTTTGGACTGAAATACAAAGCCAAAGTTACCCTTCTTAGCTCATGTGTTCCTATTACCAAAAGTTCGTTTTCGCGTGCGACAAATTATTAATTTTGGACTGAAATGCAAACCCAAATTTACCCTCCTTAACTCATGCGTTCCTGCCAAAAACAGTTCATTTTCGAGAACGAAAAATTGTTAATTTTGGACTGAAATACGAAGCCAAACTTACCCTTCTTAACTCATGTGTTCCTATTACCAAAAGTTCGTTTTCGAGTGCGACAGATTATTAATTTTGGACTGAAATACAAAGCCAAAGTTACGCATCTTAACTCATGTGTTCCTATTACCAAAAGTTCGTTTTCGAGTGCGAAAAATTATTAATTCTGGACTGAAATACGAAGCCAAACTTACCCTTCTTAACTCATGTGTTCCTATTACCAAAAGGTCGTTTTCGAGTGCGACAAATTATTAATTTTAAACTGAAATACAAAGCCAAAGTTACCCTTCTTAACTCATGTGTTCCTATTACCAAAAGTTTGTTTTCGCGTGCGACAAATTATTAATTTTGGACTGAAATGCAAACCCAAATTTACCCTCCTTAACTCATGCGTTCCTGCCAAAAACCGTTCATTTTCGAGAACGAAAAATTATTAATTTTGGACTGAAATACGAAGGCAAACTTACCCTTCTTAACTCATGTGTTCCTATTACCAAAAGTTCGTTTTCGCGTTCGACAAATTTTTAATTTTGGACTGAAATGCAAAGACAAATTTACCCTCCTTAACACATGCGTTCCTGCTACAAACAGTTCATTTTCGAGAACGAAAAATTATTAATTTTGTACTGAAATACGAAGCCAAACTTACCCTTCTTAACTCATGTGTTCCTATTACCAACAGTTTGTTTTCGAGTCGACAAATTATTAATTTTGGACTGAAATACAAAGCCAAAGTTACCCTTCTTTACTCATGTGCTCCTATTACCAAAAGTTCGTTTTCGAGTGCGAAAAATTATTAATTTTAGACTGAAATACGAAGCCAAACTTACCCTTCTTAACTCATGTGTTCCTCTTACCAAAAGTTCGTTTTCGAGTGCGACAAATTATTAATTTTGGACTGAAATGCAAACCCAAATTTACCCTCCTTAACTCATGCGTTCCTGCCAAAAACAGTTCATTTTCGAGAACGAAAAATTATTAATTTTGGACTGAAATACGAAGCCAAACTTACCCTTCTTAACTCATGTGTTCCCATTACCAAAGGTTCGTTTTCGAGTGCGACAAATTGTTAATTTTGGACTGAAATATAAAGCCATAGTTACCCTTCTTAACTCATGTGTTCCTATTACCAAAAGTTCGTTTTCGAGTGCGACAAATTATTAATTTTGGACTGAAATGCAAAGCCAAATTTACCCTCCTCAACTCATGTGTTCCTGTGCAAAAAAACAACATAACTTGCTAATAAAGACAACAAAACAACAGTTTTTTCAGAATCATATATTAGCTTCTAATAATCCAACTCGCGCAGCGTGGGCAGTTGCTAATCAATTATCAAATAAACGACAATCCGTTAATAATATTAATTTAGAAATCAATGGTGTAATTCAAGAGAATCCTTTTGTGGTATCTTCTTATTTAAATGATTTCTTTCAGAACTCGCCCATTAGGATTCGTAACAAGATTTCAAATCCCGTTGTAAATGTTGATATGACTGTCTCAGCTCAAACACATTCCCTGTTTCTTTATCCGTTTACATCTGAGGAATTGGCAAAGCTATTACAAACCTCATTAAAAAATAAACCTTCGTCGGGTCCAGATGGTGTCCCTAGTTCGTTTTTAAAGCAAATATTGGCGGATATTGTTGAACAACTAACATATCTAGTAAACTTATCGTTCGTAACAGGTAATTTCCCGTCTTTGCTTAAATTGGGAAAAGTGATCCCCGTCTATAAAAAAGGAAACGTTTTCAATCCAGATAACTATAGACCAGTAACACTTTGTAGTGTTTTTTCTAAAATATTTGAATACTGTTACCTAGATCGTCTACTAAAATTTTTAACGTGTTTTAACATTTTAAATCAGAATCAGCATGGCTTTTCTACGGGTAAGTCTACTTTTACTGCTATGATGGATCTATACTCCAAGCTAGTTTATAAAGTTGAGTGTGGTGAATGTCCAGTGGGAATCTTTTTTGACCTGTCGAAGGCTTTCGACAGTGTCAACCATCCTTTGTTACTGCAGGCGCTTTATAATTGTGGTATTCGAGGAATACCTCTTGATTGGATTGAGGCATTTTTGAAAAATCGAAAACAATACGTCTCCCTACGATATTTAAACAATGGTGTTATCAATACTGCTAACTCTGATTCCTTGAACACTGATATAGGTGTCCCGCAAGGGTCCGTTTTGGGGCCTATTTTATTCGTTATGTTTATTAACAACTTGAATAATATAGAACTGGATGCATCTTTAATTCTTTATGCAGATGATACTTCGATATGCGTATCGGATAAAGACGACGAAATCCTCTCTTTGAAATGTAACAGGGCAGCAAATAAACTAAGTTCCTGGTTTTCTTCAAATTTATTATACTTAAATACCTCTAAAAGTGCAGTTATTCGTTTTCACAATCGACAAAAAGAATGTAGCAACATTAAAGTTATGGTAAATTCTCTACCTCTACCCAATGTAAATAGTATTAAGTTTTTGGGTGTTTGGTTCGACGAAAATCTTTGTTGGTCGAAACATTGTCACGAATTAACTAGTAAATTAATTTCTACTTCCTTCTTGTTTAGGAATCTAAAAACCGTTCTTTCAACTGAACAACTTATTATGATGTATTATGCGTTGGTTGAGTCACGAATAAGATATGGGATAACTCTTTGGGGGGCATCTGCTACTGCAGATGATGTTTTTGTCGCGCAAAAACGAATTTTACGATGCATTGCGGGGGTTCATGGCATGTATTCATGTAGAACGTTGTTTAAAAAGTACTCAATCCTTACTCTTAAAGCTTTATTTGTCTTTGAACTATCTGTCTATGTATTTATAAATAAAAGCAAATTTAAGAAAAACTATGATGTACATTGCGTAAACACAAGATCCAGAGAGGACTTTAGAATACCATATTATCGATATAAAATTTCTATGAATTCGCCTAACTCCTTAGGAATTCGGATTTTCAACCACTTACCACTCTCAATTAAAAACTGTACTTCTGTAGGGTGTTTTAAGAGCACTTTAAAAGCCTATCTTCTTCAAAACACTTTTTATACTTTGGAGGAATTCTATCGGCTCTTTTACATTTGAATTTTAATTTTAAATTAATGATCTTTGATTATACGTGTATTTATAGATAGGAGTTTTTAACTTGTATGTTTATTTGTATGTTTATTATTATAATGCAACGTATATACCTTATGTTTGTATATGTATATATATATATTTTTTGACGTTTCCTATACTGTTTTTGTACAGTCTTTGGGATTAAATAAACTATTACTATTACTATTATTACTATTACTATATATTACTATGTTACAAACAGTTCATTTTCGAGTAAGAAAAATTATTAATTTTGGTCGGAAATACAAAGCCAAAGTTACCATTCTTAACTCAAATGTTCTTGTTACAAATAGTTCATTTTCGAGTATAAAAAATTATTAATTTTCGACTGAAATACAAAGCCAAAGTTACCCTTCCTAACTCATGTGTTCCTATTACCAAAAGTTCGGTTTCGAGTGCGATAAATTATTAATTTTGGACTGAAATGCAAATCCAAATTTACCCTCCTTAACTCATGCGTTCCTGCTACAAACAGTTCATTTTCGAGAACGAAAAATCATCAATTTTAGACTGAAATACGAAGCCAAACTTCCCCTTCTTAACTCATGTGTGCCTATTACCAAAAGTTGGTTTTCGAGTGCGACAAATTATTAATTTTGGACTGAAATACAAAGCCAAAGTTACCCTTCTTAGCTCATGTGTTCCTATTACCAAAAGTTCGTTTTCGCGTGCGACAAATTATTAATTTTGGACTGAAATGCAAATCCAAATTTACCCTCCTTAACTCATGCGTTCCTGCTACAAACAATTCATTTTCGAGAACGAAAAATTATTAATTTTCGACTGAAATACAAAGCCAAAGTTACGCTTCTTAACTCATGTGTTCCTATTACCAAAAGTTCGTTTTCGAGTGCGAAAAATTATTAATTTTGGACTGAAATACGAAGCCAAACTTACCCTTCTTAACTCATGTGTTCCTATTACCAAAAGGTAGTTTTCGAGTGCGACAAATTATTAATTTTAAACTGAAATACAAAGCCAAAGTTACCCTTCTTAACTCATGTGTTCCTATTACCAAAAGTTTGTTTTCGCGTGCGACAAATTATTAATTTTGGACTGAAATGCAAACCCAAATTTACCCTCCTTAGCTCATGCGTTCTTGCCAAAAACAGTTCATTTTCGAGAACGAAAAATTATTAATTTTGGACTGAAATACGAAGCCAAACTTACCCTTCTTAACTCATGTGTTCCTATTACCAAAAGTTCGTTTTCGAGTGCGACAAATTGTTAATTTTGGACTGAAATACAAAGCCAAAGTTACCCTTCTTAACTCATGTGTTCCTATTACCAAAAGTTCGTTTTCGAGTGCGACAAATTATTAATTTTGGACTGAAATGCAAAGCCAAATTTACCCTCCTTAACTCATGTGTTCCTGTTACAAACAGTTCATTTTCCAGTAAGAAAAATTATTAATTTTGGTCGGAAATACAAAGCCAAAGTTACCATTCTTAACTCATGTGTTCCTATTACCAAAAGTTCGTATTCGAGTGCGAAAAAATTGTTAATTTTGGACTGAAATACAAAGCCAAAGTTACCCTTCTTAACTCATGTGTTCCTATTACCAAAAGTTCGTTTTCGAGTGCGACAAATTATTAATTTTGGACTGAAATGCAAAGCCAAATTTACCCTCCTTAACTCATGTGTTCCTGTTACAAACAGTTCATTTTCGAGTATGAAAAATTATTAATTTTGGTCGGAAATACAAAGCCAAAGTTACCATTCTTAACTCAAATGTTCTTGTTCCAAATAGTTCATTTTCGAGTTTAAAAAATTATTAATTTTCGACTGAAATACAAAGCCAAAGTTACCCTTCTTAACTCATGTGTACCTATTACCAAAAGTTCGGTTTCGAGTGCGATAAATTATTAAATTTGGACTGAAATGCAAAGCCAAATTTACCCTCCATAACTCATGCGTTCCTGCTACAAACAGTTCATTTTCGAGAACGAAAAATCATCAATTTTTGACTGAAATACAAAGCCAAATTTACCCTCCTTAACTCATGCGTTCCTGCTACAAACAATTCATTTTGGAGAACGAAAAATTATTAATTTTGGACTGAAATACGAAGCCAAACTTACCCTTCTTAACTCATGTGTTCCTATTACCAAAAGTTCGTTTTCGAGTGCGACAGATTATTACTTTTGGACTGAAATACAAAGCCAAAGTTACGCTTCTTAACTCATGTGTTCCTATTACCAAAAGTTCGTTTTCGAGTGCGAAAAATTATTAATTTTGGACTGAAATACGAAGCCAAACTTACCCTTCTTAACTCTTGTGTTCCTATTACCAAAAGGTCGTTTTCGAGTGCGACAAATTATTAATTTTAAACTGAAATACAAAGCCAAAGTTACCCTTCTTAACTCATGTGTTCCTATTACCAAAAGTTCGTTTTCGCGTGCGACAAATTATTAATTTTGGACTGAAATGCAAACCCAAATTTACCCTCCTTAACTCATGCGTTCCTGTCGAAAACAGTTCATTTTCGAGAACGAAAAATTATTAATTTTGGACTGTAATACGAAGCCAAACTTACCCTTCTTAACTCATGTGTTCCTATTACCAAAAGTTCGTTTTCGAGTGCGACAAATTACTAATTTTGGACTGAAATGCAAAGCCAAATTTACCCTCCTTAACTCATGCGTTCCTGCTACAAACAGTTCATTTGCGAGAACGAAAAATTAGTAATTTTGGACTGAAATACGAAGCCAAACTTACCCTTCTTAACTCATGTGTTCCCATCACCAAAAGTTCGTTTTCGAGTGGGAAAAATTATTAATTTTGGGCTGAAATACAAAGCCAAAGTTACCCTTCTTAACTCATGTGTTCCTATTACCAAAAGTTCGTTTTCGCGTGCGACAGATTATTAACTTTGGACTGAAATGCAAAGCCAAATTTACCCTCCTTAACTCATGCGTTCCTGCTACAAACAGTTCATATTCGAGAACGAAAAATTATTCATTTTGGAATGAAATACGAAGCCAAACTTACCCTTCTTAACTCATGTATTCCTGTTAGAAACAGTTCACTTTCGAGTGTGAAAAATTATTAATTTTGGACTGTAATACAAAGCCAAAGTTACCCTTCTTAACTCATGTGTTCCTATTTCCAAAAGTTCGTTTTCGAGTACGACAAATTATTAATTTTGGACTGAAATGCAAAGCCAAGTTTACCCTCCTTAACTCATGCGTTCCTGCTACAAACAGTTCATTTTCGAGAACGAAAAATTATTAATTTTGGACTGAAATACGAAGCCAAACTTACCCTTCTTAACTCATGTGTTCCTATTACCAACAGTTCGTTTTCGAGGTGCGACAAATTATTAATTGTGGACTGAAATGCAAAGCCAAATTTACCCTCCTTAACTCATGCGTTCCTGCAACAAACAGTTCATTTTCGAGAACGAAAAATTATTAATTTTGGACTGAAATACGAAGCCAAACCTACCCTTCTTAAATCATGTGTTCCTTTTACCAAAAGTTCGTTTTCGAGTGCGAAAAATTATTAATTTTGGGCTGAAATACAAGGCCAAAGTTACCCTTCTTAACTCATGTGTTCCTATTACCAAAAGTTCGTTTTCGCGTGCGACAAATTATTAATTTTGGACTGAAATGCAAAGCCAAATTTACCCTGCTTAACTCATGCGTTCCTGCTACAAACAGTTCATTTTCGAGAACGAAAAATTATTAATTTTGGACTGAAATACGAAGCCAAACTTACCCTTCTTAACTCATGTGTTCCTATTACCAAAAGTTCGTTTTGGCGTGCGACAAATTATTAATTTTGGACTGAAATGCAAAGCCAAATTTACCCTCCTTAACTCATGCGTTCCTGGTACAAACAATTCATTTTCGAGAACGAAAAATTATTAATTTTAGACTGAAATACGAAGCCAAACTTACCCTTCTTAACTCATGTGTGCCTATTACCAAAAGTTGGTTGTCGAGTGCGACAAATTATGAATTTTGGACTGAAATACAAAGCCAAAGTTACCCTTCTTAGCTCATGTGTTCCTATTACCAAAAGTTCGTTTTCGCGTGCGACAAATTATTAATTTTGGACTAAAATGCAAACCCAAATTTACCCTCCTTAACTCATGCGTTCCTGCCAAAAACCGTTCATTTTTGAGAACGAAAAATTATTAATTTTGGACTGAAATACGAAGCCAAACTTACCCTTCTTAACTCATGTGTTCCTATTACCAAAAGTTCGTTTTCGCGTGCGACAAATTATTAATTTTGGACTAAAATGCAAACCCAAATTTACCCTCCTTAACTCATGCGTTCCTGCCAAAAACCGTTCATTTTTGAGAACGAAAAATTATTAATTTTGGACTGAAATACGAAGCCAAACTTACCCTTCTTAACTCATGTGTGCCTATTACCAAAAGTTGGTTTTCGAGTGCGACAAATTATGAATTTTGGACTGAAATACAAAGCCAAAGTTACCCTTCTTAGCTCATGTGTTCCTATTACCAAAAGTTCGTTTTCGCGTGCGACAAATTATTAATTTTGGACTAAAATGCAAACCCAAATTTACCCTCCTTAACTCATGCGTTCCTGCCAAAAACCGTTCATTTTTGAGAACGAAAAATTATTAATTGTGGACTGAAATGCAAATCCAAATTTACCCTCCTTAACTCATGCGTTCCTGCTACAAACAATTCATTTTCGAGAACGAAAAATTATTAATTTTCGACTGAAATACAAAGCCAAAATTACGCTTCTTAACTCATGTGTTCCTATTACCAAAAGTTCGTTTTCGAGTGCGAAAAATTATTAATTTTGGACTGAAATACGAAGCCAAACTTACCCTTCTTAACTCATGTGTTCCTATTACCAAAGGGTCGTTTTCGAGTGCGACAAATTATTAATTTTAAACAGAAATACAAAGCCAAAGTTACCCTTCTTAACTCATGTGTTCCTATTACCAAAAGTTTGTTTTCGCGTGCGACAAATTATTAATTTTGGACTGAAATGCAAACCCAAATTTACCCTCCTTAACTCATGCGTTCCTGCCAAAAACAGTTCATTTTCGAGAACGAAAAATTATTAATTTTGGACTGAAATACGAAGTCAAACTTACCCTTCTTAACTCATGTGTTCCTATTACCAAAAGTTCGTTTTCGAGTGCGACAAGCTGTTAATTTTGGACTGAAATACAAAGCCAAAGTTACCCTTCTTAACTCATGTGTTAGTATTACCAAAAGTTCGTTTTCGAGTGCGACAAATTATTAATTTTGGAATGAAATGCAAAGCCAAATTTACCCTCCTTAACTCATGTGTTCCTGTTACAAACAGTTCATTTTCGAGTAAGAAAAATTATTAATTTTGGTCGGAAATACAAAGCCAAAGTTACCATTCTTAACTCATGTGTTCCTATTACCCAAAGTTCGTATTCGAGTGCGACAAATTGTTAATTTTGGACTGAAATACAAAGCCAAAGTTACCCTTCTTAACTCATGTGTTCCTATTACCAAAAGTTCGTTTTCGAGTGCGACAAATTATTAATTTGGACTGAAATGCAAAGCCAAATTTACCATCCTTAACTCATGTGTTCCTGTTACAAACAGTTCATTTTCGAGTATGAAAAATTATTAATTTTTGACTGAAATACAAAGCCAAATTTACCCTCCTTAACCCATGCGTTCCTGCTACAAACAATTCATTTTCGAGAACGAAAAATTATTAATTTTGGACTGAAATACGAAGCCAAACTTACCCTTCTTAACTCATGTGTTCCTATTACCAAAAGTTCGTTTTCGAGTGCGACAGATTATTAATTTTGGTCGGAAATACAAAGCCAAAGTTACCATTCTTAACTCATGTGTTCCTATTACCAAAAGTTCGTATTCGAGTGCGAAAAAATTGTTAATTTTGGACTGAAATACAAAGCCAAAGTTACCCTTCTTAACTCATGTGTTCCTATTACCAAAAGTTCGTTTTCGAGTGCGACAAATTATTAATTTTGGACTGAAATGCAAAGCCAAATTTACCCTCCTTAACTCATGTGTTCCTGTTACAAACAGTTCATTTTCGAGTATGAAAAATTATTAATTTTGGTCGGAAATACAAAGCCAAAGTTACCATTCTTAACTCAAATGTTCTTGTTCCAAATAGTTCATTTTCGAGTTTAAAAAATTATTAATTTTCGACTGAAATACAAAGCCAAAGTTACCCTTCTTAACTCATGTGTACCTATTACCAAAAGTTCGGTTTCGAGTGCGATAAATTATTAAATTTGGACTGAAATGCAAAGCCAAATTTACCCTCCATAACTCATGCGTTCCTGCTACAAACAGTTCATTTTCGAGAACGAAAAATCATCAATTTTTGACTGAAATACAAAGCCAAATTTACCCTCCTTAACTCATGCGTTCCTGCTACAAACAATTCATTTTGGAGAACGAAAAATTATTAATTTTGGACTGAAATACGAAGCCAAACTTACCCTTCTTAACTCATGTGTTCCTATTACCAAAAGTTCGTTTTCGAGTGCGACAGATTATTACTTTTGGACTGAAATACAAAGCCAAAGTTACGCTTCTTAACTCATGTGTTCCTATTACCAAAAGTTCGTTTTCGAGTGCGAAAAATTATTAATTTTGGACTGAAATACGAAGCCAAACTTACCCTTCTTAACTCATGTGTTCCTATTACCAAAAGGTCGTTTTCGAGTGCGACAAATTATTAATTTTAAACTGAAATACAAAGCCAAAGTTACCCTTCTTAACTCATGTGTTCCTATTACCAAAAGTTCGTTTTCGCGTGCGACAAATTATTAATTTTGGACTGAAATGCAAACCCAAATTTACCCTCCTTAACTCATGCGTTCCTGTCGAAAACAGTTCATTTTCGAGAACGAAAAATTATTAATTTTGGACTGTAATACGAAGCCAAACTTACCCTTCTTAACTCATGTGTTCCTATTACCAAAAGTTCGTTTTCGAGTGCGACAAATTACTAATTTTGGACTGAAATGCAAAGCCAAATTTACCCTCCTTAACTCATGCGTTCCTGCTACAAACAGTTCATTTGCGAGAACGAAAAATTAGTAATTTTGGACTGAAATACGAAGCCAAACTTACCCTTCTTAACTCATGTGTTCCTATCACCAAAAGTTCGTTTTCGAGTGGGAAAAATTATTAATTTTGGGCTGAAATACAAAGCCAAAGTTACCCTTCTTAACTCATGTGTTCCTATTACCAAAAGTTCGTTTTCGCGTGCGACAGATTATTAACTTTGGACTGAAATGCAAAGCCAAATTTACCCTCCTTAACTCATGCGTTCCTGCTACAAACAGTTCATATTCGAGAACGAAAAATTATTCATTTTGGAATGAAATACGAAGCCAAACTTACCCTTCTTAACTCATGTATTCCTGTTAGAAACAGTTCACTTTCGAGTGTGAAAAATTATTAATTTTGGACTGTAATACAAAGCCAAAGTTACCCTTCTTAACTCATGTGTTCCTATTTCCAAAAGTTCGTTTTCGAGTACGACAAATTATTAATTTTGGACTGAAATGCAAAGCCAAGTTTACCCTCCTTAACTCATGCGTTCCTGCTACAAACAGTTCATTTTCGAGAACGAAAAATTATTAATTTTGGACTGAAATACGAAGCCAAACTTACCCTTCTTAACTCATGTGTTCCTATTACCAACAGTTCGTTTTCGAGGTGCGACAAATTATTAATTGTGGACTGAAATGTAAAGCCAAATTTACCCTCCTTAACTCATGCGTTCCTGCTACAAACAGTTCATTTTCGAGAACGAAAAATTATTAATTTTGGACTGAAATACGAAGCCAAACTTACCCTTCTTAACTCATGTGTTCCTATTACCAAAAGTTCGTTTTGGCGTGCGACAAATTATTAATTTTGGACTGAAATGCAAAGCCAAATTTACCCTCCTTAACTCATGCGTTCCTGGTACAAACAATTCATTTTCGAGAACGAAAAATTATTAATTTTAGACTGAAATACGAAGCCAAACTTACCCTTCTTAACTCATGTGTGCCTATTACCAAAAGTTGGTTGTCGAGTGCGACAAATTATGAATTTTGGACTGAAATACAAAGCCAAAGTTACCCTTCTTAGCTCATGTGTTCCTATTACCAAAAGTTCGTTTTCGCGTGCGACAAATTATTAATTTTGGACTAAAATGCAAACCCAAATTTACCCTCCTTAACTCATGCGTTCCTGCCAAAAACCGTTCATTTTTGAGAACGAAAAATTATTAATTTTGGACTGAAATACGAAGCCAAACTTACCCTTCTTAACTCATGTGTTCCTATTACCAAAAGTTCGTTTTCGCGTGCGACAAATTATTAATTTTGGACTAAAATGCAAACCCAAATTTACCCTCCTTAACTCATGCGTTCCTGCCAAAAACCATTCATTTTTGAGAACGAAAAATTATTAATTTTGGACTGAAATACGAAGCCAAACTTACCCTTCTTAACTCATGTGTGCCTATTACCAAAAGTTGGTTTTCGAGTGCGACAAATTATGAATTTTGGACTGAAATACAAAGCCAAAGTTACCCTTCTTAGCTCATGTGTTCCTATTACCAAAAGTTCGTTTTCGCGTGCGACAAATTATTAATTTTGGACTAAAATGCAAACCCAAATTTACCCTCCTTAACTCATGCGTTCCTGCTACAAACAATTCATTTTCGAGAACGAAAAATTATTAATTTTCGACTGAAATACAAAGCCAAAATTACGCTTCTTAACTCATGTGTTCCTATTACCAAAAGTTCGTTTTCGAGTGCGAAAAATTATTAATTTTGGACTGAAATACGAAGCCAAACTTACCCTTCTTAACTCATGTGTTCCTATTACCAAAGGGTCGTTTTCGAGTGCGACAAATTATTAATTTTAAACAGAAATACAAAGCCAAAGTTACCCTTCTTAACTCATGTGTTCCTATTACCAAAAGTTTGTTTTCGCGTGCGACAAATTATTAATTTTGGACTGAAATGCAAACCCAAATTTACCCTCCTTAACTCATGCGTTCCTGCCAAAAACAGTTCATTTTCGAGAACGAAAAATTATTAATTTTGGACTGAAATACGAAGCCAAACTTACCCTTCTTAACTCATGTGTTCCTATTACCAAAAGTTCGTTTTCGAGTGCGACAAGCTGTTAATTTTGGACTGAAATACAAAGCCAAAGTTACCCTTCTTAACTCATGTGTTAGTATTACCAAAAGTTCGTTTTCGAGTGCCACAAATTATTAATTTTGGAATGAAATGCAAAGCCAAATTTACCCTCCTTAACTCATGTGTTCCTGTTACAAACAGTTCATTTTCGAGTAAGAAAAATTATTAATTTTGGTCGGAAATACAAAGCCAAAGTTACCATTCTTAACTCATGTGTTCCTATTACCCAAAGTTCGTATTCGAGTGCGACAAATTGTTAATTTTGGACTGAAATACAAAGCCAAAGTTACCCTTCTTAACTCATGTGTTCCTATTACCAAAAGTTCGTTTTCGAGTGCGACAAATTATTAATTTGGACTGAAATGCAAAGCCAAATTTACCCTCCTTAACTCATGTGTTCCTGTTACAAACAGTTCATTTTCGAGTATGAAAAATTATTAATTTTTGACTGAAATACAAAGCCAAATTTACCCTCCTTAACTCATGCGTTCCTGCTACAAACAATTCATTTTCGAGAACGAAAAATTATTAATTTTAGACTGAAATACGAAGCCAAACTTACCCTTCTTAACTCATGTGTGCCTATTACCAAAAGTTGGTTGTCGAGTGCGACAAATTATGAATTTTGGACTGAAATACAAAGCCAAAGTTACCCTTCTTAGCTCATGTGTTCCTATTACCAAAAGTTCGTTTTCGCGTGCGACAAATTATTAATTTTGGACTAAAATGCAAACCCAAATTTACCCTCCTTAACTCATGCGTTCCTGCCAAAAACCGTTCATTTTTGAGAACGAAAAATTATTAATTTTGGACTGAAATACGAAGCCAAACTTACCCTTCTTAACTCATGTGTTCCTATTACCAAAAGTTCGTTTTCGCGTGCGACAAATTATTAATTTTGGACTAAAATGCAAACCCAAATTTACCCTCCTTAACTCATGCGTTCCTGCCAAAAACCATTCATTTTTGAGAACGAAAAATTATTAATTTTGGACTGAAATACGAAGCCAAACTTACCCTTCTTAACTCATGTGTGCCTATTACCAAAAGTTGGTTTTCGAGTGCGACAAATTATGAATTTTGGACTGAAATACAAAGCCAAAGTTACCCTTCTTAGCTCATGTGTTCCTATTACCAAAAGTTCGTTTTCGCGTGCGACAAATTATTAATTTTGGACTAAAATGCAAACCCAAATTTACCCTCCTTAACTCATGCGTTCCTGCTACAAACAATTCATTTTCGAGAACGAAAAATTATTAATTTTCGACTGAAATACAAAGCCAAAATTACGCTTCTTAACTCATGTGTTCCTATTACCAAAAGTTCGTTTTCGAGTGCGAAAAATTATTAATTTTGGACTGAAATACGAAGCCAAACTTACCCTTCTTAACTCATGTGTTCCTATTACCAAAGGGTCGTTTTCGAGTGCGACAAATTATTAATTTTAAACAGAAATACAAAGCCAAAGTTACCCTTCTTAACTCATGTGTTCCTATTACCAAAAGTTTGTTTTCGCGTGCGACAAATTATTAATTTTGGACTGAAATGCAAACCCAAATTTACCCTCCTTAACTCATGCGTTCCTGCCAAAAACAGTTCATTTTCGAGAACGAAAAATTATTAATTTTGGACTGAAATACGAAGTCAAACTTACCCTTCTTAACTCATGTGTTCCTATTACCAAAAGTTCGTTTTCGAGTGCGACAAGCTGTTAATTTTGGACTGAAATACAAAGCCAAAGTTACCCTTCTTAACTCATGTGTTAGTATTACCAAAAGTTCGTTTTCGAGTGCGACAAATTATTAATTTTGGAATGAAATGCAAAGCCAAATTTACCCTCCTTAACTCATGTGTTCCTGTTACAAACAGTTCATTTTCGAGTAAGAAAAATTATTAATTTTGGTCGGAAATACAAAGCCAAAGTTACCATTCTTAACTCATGTGTTCCTATTACCCAAAGTTCGTATTCGAGTGCGACAAATTGTTAATTTTGGACTGAAATACAAAGCCAAAGTTACCCTTCTTAACTCATGTGTTCCTATTACCAAAAGTTCGTTTTCGAGTGCGACAAATTATTAATTTGGACTGAAATGCAAAGCCAAATTTACCATCCTTAACTCATGTGTTCCTGTTACAAACAGTTCATTTTCGAGTATGAAAAATTATTAATTTTTGACTGAAATACAAAGCCAAATTTACCCTCCTTAACCCATGCGTTCCTGCTACAAACAATTCATTTTCGAGAACGAAAAATTATTAATTTTAGACTGAAATACGAAGCCAAACTTACCCTTCTTAACTCATGTGTGCCTATTACCAAAAGTTGGTTTTCGAGTGCGACAAATTATGAATTTTGGACTTAAATACAAAGCTAAAGTTACCCTTCTTAGCTCATGTGTTCCTATTACCAAAAGTTCGTTTTCGCGTGCGACAAATTATTAATTTTGGACTGAAATGCAAACCCAAATTTACCCTCCTTAACTCATGCGTTCCTGCCAAAAACAGTTCATTTTCGAGAACGAAAAATTGTTAATTTTGGACTGAAATACGAAGCCAAACTTACCCTTCTTAACTCATGTGTTCCTATTACCAAAAGTTCGTTTTCGAGTGCGAAAAATTATTAATTCTGGACTGAAATACGAAGCCAAACTTACCCTTCTTAACTCATGTGTTCCTATTACCAAAAGGTCGTTTTCGCGTTCGACAAATTTTTAATTTTGGACTGAAATGCAAAGACAAATTTACCCTCCTTAACACATGCGTTCCTGCTACAAACAGTTCATTTTCGAGAACGAAAAATTATTAATTTTGTACTGAAATACGAAGCCAAACTTACCCTTCTTAACTCATGTGTTCCTATTACCAACAGTTTGTTTTCGAGTCGACAAATTATTAATTTTGGACTGAAATACAAAGCCAAAGTTACCCTTCTTTACTCATGTGCTCCTATTACCAAAAGTTCGTTTTCGAGTGCGAAAAATTATTAATTTTAGACTGAAATACGAAGCCAAACTTACCCTTCTTAACTCATGTGTTCCTCTTACCAAAAGTTCGTTTTCGAGTGCGACAAATTATTAATTTTGGACTGAAATGCAAACCCAAATTTACCCTCCTTAACTCATGCGTTCCTGCCAAAAACAGTTCATTTTCGAGAACGAAAAATTATTAATTTTGGACTGAAATACGAAGCCAAACTTACCCTTCTTAACTCATGTGTTCCCATTACCAAAGGTTCGTTTTCGAGTGCGACAAATTGTTAATTTTGGACTGAAATACAAAGCCATAGTTACCCTTCTTAACTCATGTGTTCCTATTACCAAAAGTTCGTTTTCGAGTGCGACAAATTATTAATTTTGGACTGAAATGCAAAGCCAAATTTACCCTCCTCAACTCATGTGTTCCTGTTACAAACAGTTCATTTTCGAGTAAGAAAAATTATTAATTTTGGTCGGAAATACAAAGCCAAAGTTACCATTCTTAACTCAAATGTTCTTGTTACAAATAGTTCATTTTCGAGTATAAAAAATTATTAATTTTCGACTGAAATACAAAGCCAAAGTTACCCTTCCTAACTCATGTGTTCCTATTACCAAAAGTTCGGTTTCGAGTGCGATAAATTATTAATTTTGGACTGAAATGCAAATCAAAATTTACCCTCCTTAACTCATGCGTTCCTGCTACAAACAGTTCATTTTCGAGAACGAAAAATCATCAATTTTAGACTGAAATACGAAGCCAAACTTCCCCTTCTTAACTCATGTGTGCCTATTACCAAAAGTTGGTTTTCGAGTGCGACAAATTATTAATTTTGGACTGAAATACAAAGCCAAAGTTACCCTTCTTAGCTCATGTGTTCCTATTACCAAAAGTTCGTTTTCGCGTGCGACAAATTATTAATTTTGGACTGAAATGCAAAGCCAAATTTACCCTCCTTAACTCATGCGTTCCTGCTACAAACAATTCATTTTCGAGAACGAAAAATTATTAATTTTCGACTGAAATACAAAGCCAAAGTTACGCTTCTTAACTCATGTGTTCCTATTACCAAAAGTTCGTTTTCGAGTGCGAAAAATTATTAATTTTGGACTGAAATACGAAGCCAAACTTACCCTTCTTAACTCATGTGTTCCTATTACCAAAAGGTAGTTTTCGAGTGCGACAAATTATTAATTTTAAACTGAAATACAAAGCCAAAGTTACCCTTCTTAACTCATGTGTTCCTATTACCAAAAGTTTGTTTTCGCGTGCGACAAATTATTAATTTTGGACTGAAATGCAAACCCAAATTTACCCTCCTTAGCTCATGCGTTCTTGCCAAAAACAGTTCATTTTCGAGAACGAAAAATTATTAATTTTGGACTGAAATACGAAGCCAAACTTACCCTTCTTAACTCATGTGTTCCTATTACCAAAAGTTCGTTTTCGAGTGCGACAAATTATTAATTTTGGACTGAAATGCAAAGCCAAATTTACCCTCCTTAACTCATGTGTTCCTGTTACAAACAGTTCATTTTCCAGTAAGAAAAATTATTAATTTTGGTCGGAAATACAAAGCCAAAGTTACCATTCTTAACTCATGTGTTCCTATTACCAAAAGTTCGTATTCGAGTGCGAAAAATTGTTAATTTTGGATTGAAATACAAAGCCAAAGTTACCCTTCTTAACTCATGTGTTCCTATTACCAAAAGTTCGTTTTCGAGTGCGACAAATTATTAATTTTGGACTGAAATGCAAAGCCAAATTTACCCTCCTTAACTCATGTGTTCCTGTTACAAACAGTTCATTTTCGAGTATGAAAAATTATTAATTTTGGTCGGAAATACAAAGCCAAAGTTACCATTCTTAACTCAAATGTTCTTGTTCCAAACAGTTCATTTTCGAGTTTAAAAAATTATTAATTTTCGACTGAAATACGAAGCCAAAGTTACCCTTCTTAACTCATGTGTACCTATTACCAAAAGTTCGGTTTCGAGTGCGATAAATTATTAAATTTGGACTGAAATGCAAAGCCAAATTTACCCTCCTTGACTCATGCGTTCCTGCTACAAACAGTTCATTTTCGAGAACGAAAAATCATCAATTTTTGACTGAAATACAAAGCCAAATTTACCCTCCTTAACTCATGCGTTCCTGCTACAAACAATTCATTTTGGAGAACGAAAAATTATTAATTTTGGACTGAAATACGAAGCCAAACTTACCCTTCTTAACACATGTGTTCCTATTACCAAAAGTTCGTTTTCGAGTGCGACAGATTATTACTTTTGGACTGAAATACAAAGCCAAAGTTACGCTTCTTAACTCATGTGTTCCTATTACCAAAAGTTCGTTTTCGAGTGCGAAAAATTATTAATTTTGGACTGAAATACGAAGCCAAACTTACCCTTCTTAACTCATGTGTTCCTATTACCAAAAGGTCGTTTTCGAGTGCGACAAATTATTAATTTTAAACTGAAATACAAAGCCAAAGTTACCCTTCTTAACTCATGTGTTCCTATTACCAAAAGTTCGTTTTCGCGTGCGACAAATTATTAATTTTGGACTGAAATGCAAACCCAAATTTACCCTCCTTAACTCATGCGTTCCTGTCGAAAACAGTTCATTTTCGAGAACGAAAAATTATTAATTTTGGACTGTAATACGAAGCCAAACTTACCCTTCTTAACTCATGTGTTCCTATTACCAAAAGTTCGTTTTCGAGTGCGACAAATTACTAATTTTGGACTGAAATGCAAAGCCAAATTTACCCTCCTTAACTCATGCGTTCCTGCTACAAACAGTTCATTTGCGAGAACGAAAAATTAGTAATTTTGGACTGAAATACGAAGCCAAACTTACCCTTCTTAACTCATGTGTTCCTATCACCAAAAGTTCGTTTTCGAGTGGGAAAAATTATTAATTTTGGGCTGAAATACAAAGCCAAAGTTACCCTTCTTAACTCATGTGTTCCTATTACCAAAAGTTCGTTTTCGCGTGCGACAGATTATTAACTTTGGACTGAAATGCAAAGCCAAATTTACCCTCCTTAACTCATGCGTTCCTGCTACAAACAGTTCATATTCGAGAACGAAAAATTATTCATTTTGGAATGAAATACGAAGCCAAACTTACCCTTCTTAACTCATGTATTCCTGTTAGAAACAGTTCACTTTCGAGTGTGAAAAATTATTAATTTTGGACTGTAATACAAAGCCAAAGTTACCCTTCTTAACTCATGTGTTCCTATTTCCAAAAGTTCGTTTTCGAGTACGACAAATTATTAATTTTGGACTGAAATGCAAAGCCAAGTTTACCCTCCTTAACTCATGCGTTCCTGCTACAAACAGTTCATTTTCGAGAACGAAAAATTATTAATTTTGGACTGAAATACGAAGCCAAACTTACCCTTCTTAACTCATGTGTTCCTATTACCAACAGTTCGTTTTCGAGGTGCGACAAATTATTAATTGTGGACTGAAATGCAAAGCCAAATTTACCCTCCTTAACTCATGCGTTCCTGCAACAAACAGTTCATTTTCGAGAACGAAAAATTATTAATTTTGGACTGAAATACGAAGCCAAACCTACCCTTCTTAAATCATGTGTTCCTATTACCAAAAGTTCGCTTTCGAGTGCGAAAAATTATTAATTTTGGGCTGAAATACAAGGCCAAAGTTACCCTTCTTAACTCATGTGTTCCTATTACCAAAAGTTCGTTTTCGCGTGCGACAAATTATTAATTTTGGACTGAAATGCAAAGCCAAATTTACCCTGCTTAACTCATGCGTTCCTGCTACAAACAGTTCATTTTCGAGAACGAAAAATTATTAATTTTGGACTGAAATACGAAGCCAAACTTACCCTTCTTAACTCATGTGTTCCTATTACCAAAAGTTCGTTTTGGCGTGCGACAAATTATTAATTTTGGACTGAAATGCAAAGCCAAATTTACCCTCCTTAACTCATGCGTTCCTGGTACAAACAATTCATTTTCGAGAACGAAAAATTATTAATTTTAGACTGAAATACGAAGCCAAACTTACCCTTCTTAACTCATGTGTGCCTATTACCAAAAGTTGGTTTTCGAGTGCGACAAATTATGAATTTTGGACTGAAATACAAAGCCAAAGTTACCCTTCTTAACTCATGTGTTAGTATTACCAAAAGTTCGTTTTCGAGTGCGACAAATTATTAATTTTGGAATGAAATGCAAAGCCAAATTTACCCTCCTTAACTCATGTGTTCCTGTTACAAACAGTTCATTTTCGAGTAAGAAAAATTATTAATTTTGGTCGGAAATACAAAGCCAAAGTTACCATTCTTAACTCATGTGTTCCTATTACCCAAAGTTCGTATTCGAGTGCGACAAATTGTTAATTTTGGACTGAAATATAAAGCCAAAGTTACCCTTCTTAAGTCATGTGTTCCTATTACCAAAAGTTCGTTTTCGAGTGCGACAAATTATTAATTTGGACTGAAATGCAAAGCCAAATTTACCCTCCTTAACTCATGTGTTCCTGTTACAAACAGTTCATTTTCGAGTATGAAAAATTATTAATTTTTGACTGAAATACAAAGCCAAATTTACCCTCCTTAACTCATGCGTTCCTGCTACAAACAATTCATTTTCGAGAACGAAAAATTATTAATTTTAGACTGAAATACGAAGCCAAACTTACCCTTCCTAACTCATGTGTGCCTATTACCAAAAGTTGGTTTTCGAGTGCGACAAATTATGAATTTTGGACTGAAATACAAAGCCAAAGTTACCCTTCTTAGCTCATGTGTTCCTATTATCAAAAGTTCGTTTTCGCGTGCGACAAATTATTAATTTTGGACTGAAATGCAAACCCAAATTTACCCTCCTTAACTCATGCGTTCCTGCCAAAAACAGTTCATTTTCGAGAACGAAAAATTGTTAATTTTGGACTGAAATACGAAGCCAAACTTACCCTTCTTAACTCATGTGTTCCTATTACCAAAAGTTCGTTTTCGAGTGCGACAGATTATTAATTTTGGACTGAAATACAAAGCCAAAGTTACGCATCTTAACTCATGTGTTCCTATTACCAAAAGTTCGTTTTCGAGTGCGAAAAATTATTAATTCTGGACTGAAATACGAAGCCAAACTTACCCTTCTTAACTCATGTGTTCCTATTACCAAAAGGTCGTTTTCGAGTGCGACAAATTATTAATTTTAAACTGAAATACAAAGCCAAAGTTACCCTTCTTAACTCATGTGTTCCTATTACCAAAAGTTTGTTTTCGCGTGCGACAAATTATTAATTTTGGACTGAAATGCAAACCCAAATTTACCCTCCTTAACTCATGCGTTCCTGCCAAAAACCGTTCATTTTCGAGAACGAAAAATTATTAATTTTGGACTGAAATACGAAGGCAAACTTACCCTTCTTAACTCATGTGTTCCTATTACCAAAAGTTCGTTTTCGCGTTCGACAAATTTTTAATTTTGGACTGAAATGCAAAGACAAATTTACCCTCCTTAACACATGCGTTCCTGCTACAAACAGTTCATTTTCGAGAACGAAAAATTATTAATTTTGTACTGAAATACGAAGCCAAACTTACCCTTCTTAACTCATGTGTTCCTATTACCAACAGTTTGTTTTCGAGTCGACAAATTATTAATTTTGGACTGAAATACAAAGCCAAAGTTACCCTTCTTTACTCATGTGCTCCTATTACCAAAAGTTCGTTTTCGAGTGCGAAAAATTATTAATTTTAGACTGAAATACGAAGCCAAACTTACCCTTCTTAACTCATGTGTTCCTCTTACCAAAAGTTCGTTTTCGAGTGCGACAAATTATTAATTTTGGACTGAAATGCAAACCCAAATTTACCCTCCTTAACTCATGCGTTCCTGCCAAAAACAGTTCATTTTCGAGAACGAAAAATTATTAATTTTGGACTGAAATACGAAGCCAAACTTACCCTTCTTAACTCATGTGTTCCCATTACCAAAGGTTCGTTTTCGAGTGCGACAAATTGTTAATTTTGGACTGAAATACAAAGCCATAGTTACCCTTCTTAACTCATGTGTTCCTATTACCAAAAGTTCGTTTTCGAGTGCGACAAATTATTAATTTTGGACTGAAATGCAAAGCCAAATTTACCCTCCTCAACTCATGTGTTCCTGTTACAAACAGTTCATTTTCGAGTAAGAAAAATTATTAATTTTGGTCGGAAATACAAAGCCAAAGTTACCATTCTTAACTCAAATGTTCTTGTTACAAATAGTTCATTTTCGAGTATAAAAAATTATTAATTTTCGACTGAAATACAAAGCCATAGTTACCCTTCTTAACTCATGTGTTCCTATTACCAAAAGTTCGGTTTCGAGTGCGATAAATTATTAATTTTGGACTGAAATGCAAATCCAAATTTACCCTCCTTAACTCATGCGTTCCTGCTACAAACAGTTCATTTTCGAGAACGAAAAATCATCAATTTTAGACTGAAATACGAAGCCAAACTTCCCCTTCTTAACTCATGTGTGCCTATTACCAAAAGTTGGTTTTCGAGTGCGACAAATTATTAATTTTGGACTGAAATACAAAGCCAAAGTTACCCTTCTTAGCTCATGTGTTCCTATTACCAAAAGTTCGTTTTCGCGTGCGACAAATTATTAATTTTGGACTGAAATGCAAATCCAAATTTACCCTCCTTAACTCATGCGTTCCTGCTACAAACAATTCATTTTCGAGAACGAAAAATTATTAATTTTCGACTGAAATACAAAGCCAAAGTTACGCTTCTTAACTCATGTGTTCCTATTACCAAAAGTTCGTTTTCGAGTGCGAAAAATTATTAATTTTGGACTGAAATACGAAGCCAAACTTACCCTTCTTAACTCATGTGTTCCTATTACCAAAAGGTAGTTTTCGAGTGCGACAAATTATTAATTTTAAACTGAAATACAAAGCCAAAGTTACCCTTCTTAACTCATGTGTTCCTATTACCAAAAGTTTGTTTTCACGTGCGACAAATTATTAATTTTGGACTGAAATGCAAACCCAAATTTACCCTCCTTAGCTCATGCGTTCTTGCCAAAAACAGTTCATTTTCGAGAACGAAAAATTATTAATTTTGGACTGAAATACGAAGCCAAACTTACCCTTCTTAACTCATGTGTTCCTATTACCAAAAGTTCGTTTTCGAGTGCGACAAATTGTTAATTTTGGACTGAAATACAAAGCCAAAGTTACCCTTCTTAACTCATGTGTTCCTATTACCAAAAGTTCGTTTTCGAGTGCGACAAATTATTAATTTTGGACTGAAATGCAAAGCCAAATTTACCCTCCTTAACTCATGTGTTCCTGTTACAAACAGTTCATTTTCCAGTAAGAAAAATTATTAATTTTGGTCGGAAATACAAAGCCAAAGTTACCATTCTTAACTCATGTGTTCCTATTACCAAAAGTTCGTATTCGAGTGCGAAAAATTGTTAATTTTGGACTGAAATACAAAGCCAAAGTTACCCTTCTTAACTCATGTGTTCCTATTACCAAAAGTTCGTTTTCGAGTGCGACAAATTATTAATTTTGGACTGAAATGCAAAGCCAAATTTACCCTCCTTAACTCATGTGTTCCTGTTACAAACAGTTCATTTTCGAGTATGAAAAATTATTAATTTTGGTCGGAAATACAAAGCCAAAGTTACCATTCTTAACTCAAATGTTCTTGTTCCAAATAGTTCATTTTCGAGTTTAAAAAATTATTAATTTTCGACTGAAATACAAAGCCAAAGTTACCCTTCTTAACTCATGTGTACCTATTACCAAAAGTTCGGTTTCGAGTGCGATAAATTATTAAATTTGGACTGAAATGCAAAGCCAAATTTACCCTCCTTAACTCATGCGTTCCTGCTACAAACAGTTCATTTTCGAGAACGAAAAATCATCAATTTTTGACTGAAATACAAAGCCAAATTTACCCTCCTTAACTCATGCGTTCCTGCTACAAACAATTCATTTTGGAGAACGAAAAATTATTAATTTTGGACTGAAATACGAAGCCAAACTTACCCTTCTTAACTCATGTGTTCCTATTACCAAAAGTTCGTTTTCGAGTGCGACAGATTATTACTTTTGGACTGAAATACAAAGCCAAAGTTACGCTTCTTAACTCATGTGTTCCTATTACCAAAAGTTCGTTTTCGAGTGCGAAAAATTATTAATTTTGGACTGAAATACGAAGCCAAACTTACCCTTCTTAACTCATGTGTTCCTATTACCAAAAGTTCGTTTTCGAGTGCGACAAATTACTAATTTTGGACTGAAATGCAAAGCCAAATTTACCCTCCTTAACTCATGCGTTCCTGCTACAAACAGTTCATTTGCGAGAACGAAAAATTAGTAATTTTGGACTGAAATACGAAGCCAAACTTACCCTTCTTAACTCATGTGTTCCTATCACCAAAAGTTCGTTTTCGAGTGCGACAAATTACTAATTTTGGACTGAAATGCAAAGCCAAATTTACCCTCCTTAACTCATGCGTTCCTGCTACAAACAGTTCATTTGCGAGAACGAAAAATTAGTAATTTTGGACTGAAATACGAAGCCAAACTTACCCTTCTTAACTCATGTGTTCCTATCACCAAAAGTTCGTTTTCGAGTGCGACAAATTACTAATTTTGGACTGAAATGCAAAGCCAAATTTACCCTCCTTAACTCATGCGTTCCTGCTACAAACAGTTCATTTGCGAGAACGAAAAATTAGTAATTTTGGACTGAAATACGAAGCCAAACTTACCCTTCTTAACTCATGTGTTCCTATCACCAAAAGTTCGTTTTCGAGTGGGAAAAATTATTAATTTTGGGCTGAAATACAAAGCCAAAGTTACCCTTCTTAACTCATGTGTTCCTATTACCAAAAGTTCGTTTTCGCGTGCGACAGATTATTAACTTTGGACTGAAATGCAAAGCCAAATTTACCCTCCTTAACTCATGCGTTCCTGCTACAAACAGTTCATATTCGAGAACGAAAAATTATTCATTTTGGAATGAAATACGAAGCCAAACTTACCCTTCTTAACTCATGTATTCCTGTTAGAAACAGTTCACTTTCGAGTGTGAAAAATTATTAATTTTGGACTGTAATACAAAGCCAAAGTTACCCTTCTTAACTCATGGGTTCCTATTTCCAAAAGTTCGTTTTCGAGTACGACAAATTATTAATTTTGGACTGAAATGCAAAGCCAAGTTTACCCTCCTTAACTCATGCGTTCCTGCTACAAACAGTTCATTTTCGAGAACGAAAAATTATTAATTTTGGACTGAAATACGAAGCCAAACTTACCCTTCTTAACTCATGTGTTCCTATTACCAACAGTTCGTTTTCGAGGTGCGACAAATTATTAATTGTGGACTGAAATGCAAAGCCAAATTTACCCTCCTTAACTCATGCGTTCCTGCAACAAACAGTTCATTTTCGAGAACGAAAAATTATTAATTTTGGACTGAAATACGAAGCCAAACCTACCCTTCTTAAATCATGTGTTCCTATTACCAAAAGTTCGTTTTCGAGTGCGAAAAATTATTAATTTTGGGCTGAAATACAAGGCCAAAGTTACCCTTCTTAACTCATGTGTTCCTATTACCAAAAGTTCGTTTTCGCGTGCGACAAATTATTAATTTTGGACTGAAATGCAAAGCCAAATTTACCCTGCTTAACTCATGCGTTCCTGCTACAAACAGTTCATTTTCGAGAACGAAAAATTATTAATTTTGGACTGAAATACGAAGCCAAACTTACCCTTCTTAACTCATGTGTTCCTATTACCAAAAGTTCGTTTTCGCGTGCGACAAATTATTAATTTTGGACTGAAATGCAAAGCCAAATTTACCCTCCTTAACTCATGCGTTCCTGGTACAAACAATTCATTTTCGAGAACGAAAAATTATTAATTTTAGACTGAAATACGAAGCCAAACTTACCCTTCTTAACTCATGTGTGCCTATTACCAAAAGTTGGTTTTCGAGTGCGACAAATTATGAATTTTGGACTGAAATACAAAGCCAAAGTTACCCTTCTTAGCTCATGTGTTCCTATTACCAAAAGTTCGTTTTCGCGTGCGACAAATTATTAATTTTGGACTAAAATGCAAACCCAAATTTACCCTCCTTAACTCATGCGTTCCTGCCAAAAACCGTTCATTTTTGAGAACGAAAAATTATTAATTTTGGACTGAAATACGAAGCCAAACTTACCCTTCTTAACTCATGTGTTCCTATTACCAAAAGTTCGTTTTCGCGTTCGACAAATTATTAATTTTGGACTGAAATGCAAAGACAAATTTACCCTCCTTAACACATGCGTTCCTGCTACAAACAGTTCATTTTCGAGAACGAAAAATTGTTAATTTTGGACTGAAATACGAAGCCAAACTTACCCTTCTTAACTCATGTGTTCCTATTACCAAAAGTTCGTTTTCGAGTGCGACAGATTATTAATTTTGGACTGAAATACAAAGCCAAAGTTACGCATCTTAACTCATGTGTTCCTATTACCAAAAGTTCGTTTTCGAGTGCGAAAAATTATTAATTCTGGACTGAAATACGAAGCCAAACTTACCCTTCTTAACTCATGTGTTCCTATTACCAAAAGGTCGTTTTCGAGTGCGACAAATTATTAATTTTAAACTGAAATACAAAGCCAAAGTTACCCTTCTTAACTCATGTGTTCCTAATACCAAAAGTGTGTTTTCGCGTGCGACAAATTATTAATTTTGGACTGAAATGCAAACCCAAATTTACCCTCCTTAACTCATGCGTTCCTGCCAAAAACCGTTCATTTTTGAGAACGAAAAATTATTAATTTTGGACTGAAATACGAAGCCAAACTTACCCTTCTTAACTCATGTGTTCCTATTACCAAAAGTTCGTTTTCGCGTTCGACAAATTATTAATTTTGGCTGAAATGCAAAGACAAATTTACCCTCCTTAACACATGCGTTCCTGCTACAAACAGTTCATTTTCGAGAACGAAAAATTATTAATTTTGTACTGAAATACGAACCCAAACTTACCCTTCTTAACTCATGTGTTCCTATTACCAAAAGTTTGTTTTCGAGTCGACAAATTATTAATTTTGGACTGAAATACAAAGCCAAAGTTACCCTTCTTTACTCATGTGCTCCTATTACCAAAAGTTCGTTTTCGAGTGCGAAAAATTATTAATTTTAGACTGAAATACGAAGCCAAACTTACCCTTCTTAACTCATGTGTTCCTCTTACCAAAAGTTCGTTTTCGAGTGCGACAAATTATTAATTTTGGACTGAAATGCAAACCCAAATTTACCCTCCTTAACTCATGCGTTCCTGCCAAAAACAGTTCATTTTCGAGAACGAAAAATTATTAATTTTGGACTGAAATACGAAGCCAAACTTACCCTTCTTAACTCATGTGTTCCCATTACCAAAGGTTCGTTTTCGAGTGCGACAAATTGTTAATTTTGGACTGAAATACAAAGCCATAGTTACCCTTCTTAACTCATGTGTTCCTATTACCAAAAGTTCGTTTTCGAGTGCGACAAATTATTAATTTTGGACTGAAATGCAAAGCCAAATTTACCCTCCTCAACTCATGTGTTCCTGTTACAAACAGTTCATTTTCGAGTAAGAAAAATTATTAATTTTGGTCGGAAATACAAAGCCAAAGTTACCATTCTTAACTCAAATGTTCTTGTTACAAATAGTTCATTTTCGAGTATAAAAAATTATTAATTTTCGACTGAAATACAAAGCCAAAGTTACCCTTCCTAACTCATGTGTTCCTATTACCAAAGGTTCGTTTTCGAGTGCGACAAATTGTTAATTTTGGACTGAAATACAAAGCCATAGTTACCCTTCTTAACTCATGTGTTCCTATTACCAAAAGTTGGTTTTCGAGTGCGACAAATTATTAATTTTGGACTGAAATACAAAGCCAAAGTTACCCTTCTTAGCTCATGTGTTCCTATTACCAAAGGTTCGTTTTCGAGTGCGACAAATTGTTAATTTTGGACTGAAATACAAAGCCATAGTTACCCTTCTTAACTCATGTGTTCCTATTACCAAAAGTTCGTTTTCGAGTGCGACAAATTATTAATTTTGGACTGAAATACAAAGCCAAAGTTACCCTTCTTAGCTCATGTGTTCCTATTACCAAAAGTTCGTTTTCGCGTGCGACAAATTATTAATTTTGGACTGAAATGCAAAGCCAAATTTACCCTCCTTAACTCATGCGTTCCTGCTACAAACAATTCATTTTCGAGAACGAAAAATTATTAATTTTCGACTGAAATACAAAGCCAAAGTTACGCTTCTTAACTCATGTGTTCCTATTACCAAAAGTTCGTTTTCAAGTGCGAAAAATTATTAATTTTGGACTGAAATACGAAGCCAAACTTACCCTTCTTAACTCATGTGTTCCTATTACCAAAAGGTAGTTTTCGAGTGCGACAAATTATTAATTTTAAACTGAAATACAAAGCCAAAGTTACGCTTCTTAACTCATGTGTTCCTATTACCAAAAGTTCGTTTTCGCGTGCGACAAATTATTAATTTTGGACTTAAATGCAAAGCCAAATTTACCCTGCTTAACTCATGCGTTCCTGCTACAAACAGTTCATTTTCGAGAACGAAAAATTATTAATTTTGGACTGAAATACGAAGCCAAACTTACCCTTCTTAACTCATGTGTTCCTATTACCAAAAGTTCGTTTTCGCGTGCGACAAATTATTAATTTTGGACTGAAATGCAAAGCCAAATTTACCCTCCTTAACTCATGCGTTCCTGGTACAAACAATTCATTTTCGAGAACGAAAAATTATTAATTTTAGACTGAAATACGAAGCCAAACTTACCCTTCTTAACTCATGTGTGCCTATTACCAAAAGTTGGTTTTCGAGTGCTACAAATTATTAATTTTGGACTGAAATACAAAGCCAAAGTTACCCTTCTTAGCTCATGTGTTCCTATTACCAAAAGTTCGTTTTCGCGTGCGACAAATTATTAATTTTGGACTGAAATGCAAAGCCAAATTTACCCTCCTTAACTCATGCGTTCCTGCTACAAACAATTCATTTTCGAGAACGAAAAATTATTAATTTTGGACTGAAATACGAAGCCAAACTTACCCTTCTTAACTCATGTGTTCCTATTACCAAAAGTTCGTTTTCGAGTGCGACAGATTATTAATTTTGGACTGAAATACAAAGCCAAAGTTACGCTTCTTAACTCATGTGTTCCTATTACCAAAAGTTCGTTTTCGAGTGCGAAAAATTATTAATTTTGGACTGAAATACGAAGCCAAACTTGCCCTTCTTAACTCATGTGTTCCTATTACCAAAAGTTCGTTTTCGAGTGCGACAAATTGTTAATTTTGGACTGAAATACAAAGCCAAAGTTACCCTTCTTAACTCATGTGTTCCTATTACCAAAAGTTCGTTTTCGAGTGCGACAAATTATTAATTTTGGACTGAAATGCAAAGCCAAATTTACCCTCCTCAACTCATGTGTTCCTGTTACAAACAGTTCATTTTCGAGTAAGAAAAATTATTAATTTTGGTCGGAAATACAAAGCCAAAGTTACCATTCTTAACTCATGTGTTCCTATTACCAAAAGTTCGTTTTCGAGTGCGACAAATTGTTAATTATGGACTGAAATACAAAGCCAAAGTTACCCTTCTTAACTCATGTGTTCCTATTACCAAAAGTTCGTTTTCGAGTGCGACAAATTATTAATTTTGTACTGAAATGCAAAGCCAAATTTACCCTCCTTAACTCATGTGGTCCTGTTACAAACAGTTCATTTTCGAGTATGAAAAATTATTAATTTTGGTCGGAAATACAAATCCAAAGTTACCATTCTTAACTCAAATGTTCTTGTTACAAATAGTTCATTTTCGAGTATAAAAAATTATTAATTTTCGACTGAAATACAAAGCCAAAGTTACCCTTCTTAACACATGTGTTCCTATTACCAAAAGTTCGGTTTCGAGTGCGACAAATTATTAATTTTGGACTGAAATGCAAAGCCAAATTTACCCTCCTTAACTCATGCGTTCCTGCTACAAACAATTCATTTTCGAGAACGAAAAATTATTAATTTTCGACTGAAATACAAAGCCAAAGTTACGCTTCTTAACTCATGTGTTCCTATTACCAAAAGTTCGTTTTCGAGTGCGAAAAATTATTAATTTTGGACTGAAATACGAAGCCAAACTTACCCTTCTTAACTCATGTGTTCCTATTACCAAAAGGTCGTTTTCGAGTGCGACAAATTATTAATTTTAAACTGAAATACAAAGCCAAAGTTACCATTCTTAACTCATGAGTTCCTATTACCAAAAGTTTGTTTTCGCGTGCGACAAATTATTAATTTTGGACTGAAATGCAAACCCAAATTTACCCTCCTTAACTCATGCGTTCCTGCCAAAAACAGTTCATTTTCGAGAACGAAAAATTATTAATTTTGGTCGGAAATACAAAGCCAAAGTTACCATTCTTAACTCATGTGTTCCTATTACCAAAAGTTCGTTTTCGAGTGCGACAAATTGTTAATTTTGGACTGAAATACAAAGCCAAAGTTACCCTTCTTAACTCATGTGTTCCTATTACCAAAAGTTCGTTTTCGAGTGCGACAAATTATTAATTTTGTACTGAAATACAAAGCCAAATTTACCCTCCTTAACTCATGTGGTCCTGTTACAAACAGTTCATTTTCGAGTATGAAAAATTATTAATTTTGGTCGGAAATACAAAGCCAAAGTTACCATTCTTAACTCAAATGTTCTTGTTACAAATAGTTCATTTTCGAGTATAAAAAATTATTAATTTTCGACTGAAATACAAAGCCAAAGTTACCCTTCTTAACACATGTGTTCCTATTACCAAAAGTTCGGTTTCGAGTGCGACAAATTATTAATTTTGGACTGAAATGCAAAGCCAAATTTACCCTCCTTAACTCATGCGTTCCTGCTACAAACAATTCATTTTCGAGAACGAAAAATTATTAATTTTCGACTGAAATACAAAGCCAAAGTTACGCTTCTTAACTCATGTGTTCCTATTACCAAAAGTTCGTTTTCGAGTGCGAAAAATTATTAATTTTGGACTGAAATACGAAGCCAAACTTACCCTTCTTAACTCATGTGTTCCTATTACCAAAAGGTCGTTTTCGAGTGCGACAAATTATTAATTTTAAACTGAAATACAAAGCCAAAGTTACCATTCTTAACTCATGAGTTCCTATTACCAAAAGTTTGTTTTCGCGTGCGACAAATTATTAATTTTGGACTGAAATGCAAACCCAAATTTACCCTCCTTAACTCATGTGTTCCTATTACCAAAAGTTCGTTTTCGAGAACGAAAAATTATTAATTTTGGACTGAAATACGAAGCCAAACTTACCCTTCTTAACTCATGTGTTCCTATTACCAAAAGTTCGTTTTCGAGTGCGAAAAATTATTAATTTTGGACTGAAATACGAAGCCAAACTTACCCTTCTTAACTCATGTGTTCCTATTACCAAAAGTTCGTTTTCGAGTGCGAAAAATTATTAATTTTGGACTGAAATACGAAGCCAAAGTTACCCTTCTTAACTCATGTGTTCCTATTACCAAAAGTTTGTTTTCGCGTGCGACAAATTATTAATTTTGGACTGAAATGCAAACCCAAATTTACCCTCCTTAACTCATGCGTTCCTGTCGAAAACAGTTCATTTTCGAGAACGAAAAATTATTAATTTTGGACTGAAATACGAAGCCAAAGTTACCCTTCTTAAATCATGTGTTCCTATTACCAAAAGTTCGTTTTCGAGTGCGACAAATTATTAATTTTGGACTGAAATGCAAAGCCAAATTTACCCTCCTTAACTCGTGCGTTCCTGCTACAAACAGTTCATTTGCGAGAACGAAAAATTGGTAATTTTGGACTGAAATACGAAGCCACACTTACCCTTCTTAACTCATGTGTTCCTATCACCAAAAGTTCGTTTTCGAGTGCGAAAAATTATTAATTTTGGGCTGAAATACAAAGCCAAAGTTACCCTTCTTAACTCATGTGTTCCTATTACCAAAAGTTCGTTTTCGCGTGCGACAGATTATTAACTTTGGACTGAAATGCAAAGCCACATTTACCCTCCTTAACTCATGCGTTCCTGCTACAAACAGTTCATATTCGAGAACGAAAAATTATTCATTTTGGACTGAAATACGAAGCCAAACTTACCCTTCTTAACTCATGTATTCCTGTTAGAAACAGTTCACTTTCGAGTGTGAAAAATTATTAATTTTGGACTGAAATACAAAGCCAAAGTTACCCTTCTTAACTCATGTGTTCCTATTACCAAAAGTTCGTTTTCGAGTGCGACAAATTATAAATTTTGGGCTGAAATACAAGGCCAAAGTTACCCTTCTTAACTCATGTGTTCCTATTACCAAAAGTTCGTTTTCGCGTGCGACAAATTATTAATTTTGGACTGAAATGCAAAGCCAAATTTACCCTGCTTAACTCATGCGTTCCTGCTACAAACAGTTCATTTTCGAGAGCGAAAAATTATTAATTTTGGACTGAAATACGAAGCCAAACTTACCCTTCTTAACTCATGTATTCCTGTTAGAAACAGTTCACTTTCGAGTGTGAAAAATTATTAATTTTGGACTGAAATACGAAGCCAAACTTACCCTTCTTAACTCATGTGTTCCTATTACCAACAGTTCGTTTTCGAGGTGCGACAAATTATTAACTTTGGACTGAAATGCAAAGCCAAATTTACCCTCCTTAACTCATGCGTTCCTGCAACAAACAGTTCATTTTCGAGAACGAAAAATTATTAATTTTGGACTGAAATACAAAGCCAAAGTTACGCTTCTTAACTCATGTGTTCCTATTACCAAAAGTTCGTTTTCGAGTGCGAAAAATTATTAATTTTGGACTGAAATACGAAGCCAAACTTACCCTTCTTAACTCATGTGTTCCTATTACCAAAAGGTCGTTTTCGAGTGCGACAAATTATTAATTTTAAACTGAAATACAAAGCCAAAGTTACCATTCTTAACTCATGAGTTCCTATTACCAAAAGTTTGTTTTCGCGTGCGACAAATTATTAATTTTGGACTGAAATGCAAACCCAAATTTACCCTCCTTAACTCATGTGTTCCTATTACCAAAAGTTCGTTTTCGAGAACGAAAAATTATTAATTTTGGACTGAAATACGAAGCCAAACTTACCCTTCTTAACTCATGTGTTCCTATTACCAAAAGTTCGTTTTCGAGTGCGAAAAATTATTAATTTTGGACTGAAATACGAAGCCAAACTTACCCTTCTTAACTCATGTGTTCCTATTACCAAAAGTTCGTTTTCGAGTGCGAAAAATTATTAATTTTGGACTGAAATACGAAGCCAAAGTTACCCTTCTTAACTCATGTGTTCCTATTACCAAAAGTTTGTTTTCGCGTGCGACAAATTATTAATTTTGGACTGAAATGCAAACCCAAATTTACCCTCCTTAACTCATGCGTTCCTGTCGAAAACAGTTCATTTTCGAGAACGAAAAATTATTAATTTTGGACTGAAATACGAAGCCAAAGTTACCCTTCTTAAATCATGTGTTCCTATTACCAAAAGTTCGTTTTCGAGTGCGACAAATTATTAATTTTGGACTGAAATGCAAAGCCAAATTTACCCTCCTTAACTCGTGCGTTCCTGCTACAAACAGTTCATTTGCGAGAACGAAAAATTGGTAATTTTGGACTGAAATACGAAGCCACACTTACCCTTCTTAACTCATGTGTTCCTATCACCAAAAGTTCGTTTTCGAGTGCGAAAAATTATTAATTTTGGGCTGAAATACAAAGCCAAAGTTACCCTTCTTAACTCATGTGTTCCTATTACCAAAAGTTCGTTTTCGCGTGCGACAGATTATTAACTTTGGACTGAAATGCAAAGCCACATTTACCCTCCTTAACTCATGCGTTCCTGCTACAAACAGTTCATATTCGAGAACGAAAAATTATTCATTTTGGACTGAAATACGAAGCCAAACTTACCCTTCTTAACTCATGTATTCCTGTTAGAAACAGTTCACTTTCGAGTGTGAAAAATTATTAATTTTGGACTGAAATACAAAGCCAAAGTTACCCTTCTTAACTCATGTGTTCCTATTACCAAAAGTTCGTTTTCGAGTGCGACAAATTATAAATTTTGGGCTGAAATACAAGGCCAAAGTTACCCTTCTTAACTCATGTGTTCCTATTACCAAAAGTTCGTTTTCGCGTGCGACAAATTATTAATTTTGGACTGAAATGCAAAGCCAAATTTACCCTGCTTAACTCATGCGTTCCTGCTACAAACAGTTCATTTTCGAGAGCGAAAAATTATTAATTTTGGACTGAAATACGAAGCCAAACTTACCCTTCTTAACTCATGTATTCCTGTTAGAAACAGTTCACTTTCGAGTGTGAAAAATTATTAATTTTGGACTGAAATACGAAGCCAAACTTACCCTTCTTAACTCATGTGTTCCTATTACCAACAGTTCGTTTTCGAGGTGCGACAAATTATTAACTTTGGACTGAAATGCAAAGCCAAATTTACCCTCCTTAACTCATGCGTTCCTGCAACAAACAGTTCATTTTCGAGAACGAAAAATTATTAATTTTGGACTGAAATACGAAGCCAAACCTACCCTTCTTAACTCATGTGTTCCTATTACCAAAAGTTCGTTTTCGAGTGCGAAAAATTATTAATTTTGGGCTGAAATACAAGGCCAAAGTTACCCTTCTTAATTCATGTGTTCCTATTACCAAAAGTTCGTTTTCGCGTGCGACAAATTATTAATTTTGGACTGAAATGCATAGCCAAATTTACCCTGCTTAACTCATGCGTTCCTGCTACAAACAGTTCATTTTCGAGAGCGAAAAATTATTAATTTTGGACTGAAATACGAAGCCAAACTTACCCTTCTTAACTCATGTGTTCCTATTACCAAAAGTTCGTTTTCGCGTGCGACAAATTATTAATTTTGGACTGAAATGCAAAGCCAAATTTACCCTCCTTAACTCATGCGTTCCTGCAACAAACAATTCATTTTCGAGATCGAAAAATTATTAATTTTGGACTAAAATACGAAGCCAAACCTACCCTTCTTAACTCATGTGTTCCTATTACCAAAAGTTCGTTTTCGAGTGCGAAAAATTATAAATTTTGGGCTGAAATACAAGGCCAAAGTTACCCTTCTTAACTCATGTGTTCCTATTACCAAAAGTTCGTTTTCGCGTGCGACAAATTATTAATTTTGGACTGAAATGCAAAGCCAAATTTACCCTGCTTAACTCATGCGTTCCTGCTACAAACAGTTCATTTTCGAGAGCGAAAAATTATTAATTTTGGACTGAAATACGAAGCCAAACTTACCCTTCTTAACTCATGTGTTCCTATTACCAAAAGTTCGTTTTCGCGTGCGACAAATTTTAATTTTGGACTGAAATGCAAAGCCAAATTTACCCTCCTTAACTCATGCGTTCCTGGTACAAACAATTCATTTTCGAGATCGAAAAATTATTAATTTTAGACTGAAATACGAAGCCAAACTTACCCTTCTTAACTCATGTGTGCCTATTACCAAAAGTTGGTTTTCGAGTGCGACAAATTATTAATTTTGGACTGAAATACAAAGCGAAAGTTACCCTTCTTAGCTCATGTGTTCCTATTACCAAAAGTGCGTTTTCGCGTGGGACAAATTATTAATTTTGGACTGAAATGCAAAGCCAAATTTACCCTCCTTAACTCATGCGTTCCTGCTACAAACAATTCATTTTCGAGAACGAAAAATTATTAATTTTGGACTGAAATACGAAGCCAAACTTACCCTTCTTAACTCATGTGTTCCTATTACCAAAAGTTCGTTTTCGAGTGCGACAGATTATTAATTTTGTACTGAAATACAAAGCCAAAGTTACGCTTCTTAACTCATGTGTTCCTATTACCAAAAGTTCGTTTTCGAGTGCGAAAAATTATTAATTTTGGACTGAAATACGAAGCCAAACTTGCCCTTCCTAACTCATGTGTTCCTATTACCAAAAGTTCGTTTTCGAGTGCGACAAATTGTTAATTTTGGACTGAAATACAAAGCCAAAGTTACCCTTCTTAACTCATGTGTTCCTATTACCAAAAGTTGGTTTTCGAGTGCGACAAATTATTAATTTTGGACTGAAATGCAAAGCCACATTTACCCTCCTCAACTCATGTGTTCCTGTTACAAACAGTTCATTTTCGAGTAAGAAAAATTATTAATTTTGGTCGGAAATACAAAGCCAAAGTTACCATTCTTAACTCATGTGTTCCTATTACCAAAAGTTCGTTTTCGAGTGCGACAAATTGTTAATTTTGGACTGAAATACAAAGCCAAAGTTACCCTTCTTAACTCATGTGTTCCTATTACCAAAAGTTCGTTTTCGAGTGCGACAAATTATTAATTTTGTACTGAAATACAAAGCCAAATTTACCCTCCTTAACTCATGTAGTCCTGTTACAAACAGTTCATTTTCGAGTATGAAAAATTATTAATTTTGGTCGGAGATACAAAGCCAAAGTTACCATTCTTAACTCAAATGTTCTTGTTACAAATAGTTCATTTTCGAGTATAAAAAATTATTAATTTTCGACTGAAATACAAAGCCAAAGTTACCCTTCTTAACACATGTGTTCCTATTACCAAAAGTTCGGTTTCGAGTGCGACAAATTATTAATTTTGGACTGAAATGCAAAGCCAAATTTACACTCCTTAACTCATGCGTTCCTGCTACAAACAATTCATTTTCGAGAACGAAAAATTATTAATTTTCGACTGAAATACAAAGCCAAAGTTACGCTTCTTAACTCATGTGTTCCTATTACCAAAAGTTCGTTTTCGAGTGCGAAAAATTATTAATTTTGGACTGAAATACGAAGCCAAACTTACCCTTCTTAACTCATGTGTTCCTATTACCAAAAGGTCGTTTTCGAGTGCGACAAATTATTAATTTTAAACTGAAATACAAAGCCAAAGATACCAATCTTAACTCATGAGTTCCTATTACCAAAAGTTTGTTTTCGCGTGCGACAAATTATTAATTTTGGACTGAAATGCAAACCCAAATTTACCCTCCTTAACTCATGCGTTCCTGCCAAAAACAGTTCATTTTCGAGAACGAAAAATTATTAATTTTGGACTGAAATACGAAGCCAAACTTACCCTTCTTAACTCATGTGTTCCTATTACCAAAAGTTCGTTTTCGAGTGCGACAAATTGTTAATTTTGGACTGAAATACAAAGCCAAAGTTACCCTTCTTAACTCATGTGTTCCTATTACCAAAAGTTCGTTTTCGACTGCGACAAATTATTAATTTTGGACTGAAATGCAAAGCCAAATTTACCCTCCTTAACTCATGTGTTCCTGTTACAAACAGTTCATTTTCGAGTAAGAAAAATTATTAATTTTGGTCGGAAATACAAAGCCAAAGTTACCATTCTTAACTCATATGCTCTTATTACCAAAAGTTCGTATTCGAGTGCGACAAATTGTTAATTTTGGACTGAAATACAAAGCCAAAGTTACCCTTCTTAACTCATGTGTTCCTATTACCAAAAGTTCGTTTTCGAGTGCGACAAATTATTAATTTTGGACTGAAATGCAAAGCCAAATTTACCCTCCTTAACTCATGTGTTCCTGTTACAAACAGTTCATTTTCGAGTATGAAAAATTATTAATTTTGGTCGGAAATACAAAGCCAAAGTTACCATTCTTAACTCAAATGTTCTTGTTACAAATAGTTCATTTTCGAGTATAAAAAATTATTAATTTTCGACTGAAATACAAAGCCAAAGTTACCCTTCTTAACTCATGTGTTCCTATTACCAAAAGTTCGGTTTCGAGTGCGATAAATTATTAATTTTGGCCTGAAATGCAAAGCCAAATTTACCCTCCTTAACTCATGTGTTCCTGTTACAAACAGTTCATTTTCGAGTAAGAAAAATTATTAATTTTGGTCGGAAATACAAAGCCAAAGTTACCATTCTTAACTCATGTGTTCCTATTACCAAAAGTTCGTTTTCGCGTTCGACAAATTATTAATTTTGGACTGAAATGCAAAGACAAATTTACCCTCCTTAACACATGCGTTCCTGCTACAAACAGTTCATTTTCGAGAACGAAAAATTATTAATTTTAGACTGAAATACGAAGCCAAACTTACCCTTCTTAACTCATGTGTTCCTATTACCAAAAGTTTGTTTTCGAGTCGACAAATTATTAATTTTGGACTGAAATACAAAGCCAAAGTTACCCTTCTTAACTCATGTGCTCCTATTACCAAAAGTTCGTTTTCGCGTGCGACAAATTATTAATTTTGGACTGAAATGCAAAGCCAAATTTACCCTCGTTAACTCATGCGTTCCTGCTACAAACAGTTCATTTTCGAGAACGAAAAATTATTAATTTTGGACTGAAATACGAAGCCAAAGTTACCCTTCTTAACTCATGTGTTCCTATTACCAAAAGTTGGTTTTCGAGTGCGACAAATTATTAATTCTGGACTGAAATACAAAGCCAAAGTTACCCTTCTTAGCTCATGTGTTCCTATTACCAAAAGTTCGTTTTCGCGTGCGACAAATTATTAATTTTGGACTGAAATGCAAAGCCAAATTTACCCTCCTTAACTCATGCGTTCCTGCTACAAATAATTCATTTTCGAGAACGAAAAATAATTAATTTTAAACTGAAATACAAAGCCAAAGTTACCCTTCTTAACTCATGTGTTCCTATTACCAAAAGTTTGTTTTCGCGTGCGACAAATTATTAATTTTGGACTGAAATGCAAACCCTAATTAACCCTCCTTAACTCATGCGTTCCTGCCAAAAACAGTTCATTTTCGAGAACGAAAAATTATTAATTTTGGACTGAAATACGAAGCCAAACTTACCCTTCTTAAGTCATGTGTTCCTATTACCAAAAGGTCGTTTTCGAGTGCGACAAATTATTAATTTTGGACTGAAATTCAAAGCCAAATTTACCCTCCTTAACTCATGCGTTCCTGCTACAAACAGTTCATTTTCGAGAACGAAAAATTATTAATTTTGGACTGAAATACGAAGCCAAACTTACCCTTCTTAACTCATGTGTTCCTATTACCAAAAGTTCGTTTTCGAGTGCGAACAATTATTAATTTTGGGCTGAAATACAAAGCCAAAGTTACCCTTCTTAACTCATGTGTTCCTATTACCAAAAGTTCGTTTTCGCGTGCGACAGATTATTAACTTTGGACTGAAATGCAAAGCCAAATTTACCCTCCTTAACTCATGCGTTCCTGCTACAAACAGTTCATATTCGAGAACGAAAAATTATTCATTTTGGACTGAAATACGAAGCCAAACTTATCCTTCTTAACTCATGTGTTCCTATTACCAAAAGTTCGCTTTCGCGTGCGACAAATTATTAATTTTGGACTGAAATTCAAAGCCAAATTTATCCTCCTTAACTCAAGCTTTCCTGCTACAAACAATTCATTTTCGAGAACGAAAAATTATTAATTTTGGACTGAAATACGAAGCCAAACTTACCCTTCTTAACTCATGTGTTCCTATTACCAAAAGTTCGTTTTCGAGTGCGAACAATTATTAATTTTGGGCTGAAATACAAAGCCAAAGTTACCCTTCTTAACTCATGTGTTCCTATTACCAAAAGTTAGTTTTCGCGTGCGACAGATTATTAACTTTGGACTGAAATGCAAAGCCAAATTTACCCTCCTTAACTCATGCGTTCCTGCTACAAACAGTTCATATTCGAGAACGAAAAATTATTCATTTTGGACTGAAATACGAAGCCAAACTTATCCTTCTTAACTCATGTTTTCCTATTACCAAAAGTTCGCTTTCGCGTGCGACAAATTATTAATTTTGGACTGAAATGCAAACCCAAATTTACCCTCCTTAACTCATGTGTTCCTGTTACAAACAGTTCATTTTCGAGTAAGAAAAATTATTAATTTTGGTCGGAAATACAAAGCCAAAGTTACCATTCTTAACTCATGTGTTCCTATTACCAAAAGTTCGTATTCGAGTGCGACAAATTGTTAATTTTGGACTGAAATACAAAGCCAAAGTTACCCTTCTTAACTCATGTGTTCCTATTACCAAAAGTTCGTTTTCGAGTGCGACAAATTATTAATTTTGGACTGAAATGCAAAGCCAAATTTACCCTCCTTAACTCATGTGTTCCTGTTACAAACAGTTCATTTTCGAGTATGAAAAATTATTAATTTTGGTCGGAAATACAAAGCCAAAGTTACCATTCTTAACTCAAATGTTCTTGTTACAAATAGTTCATTTTCGAGTATAAAAAATTATTAATTTTCGACTGAAATACAAAGCCAAAGTTACCCTTCTTAACTCATGTGTTCCTATTACCAAAAGTTCGGTTTCGAGTGCGATAAATTATTAAATTTGGACTGAAATGCAAAGCCAAATTTACCCTCCTTAACTCATGCGTTCCTGCTACAAACAGTTCATTTTCGAGAACGAAAAATCATCAATTTTTGACTGAAATACAAAGCCAAATTTACCCTCCTTAACTCATGCGTTCCTGCTACAAACAATTCATTTTCGAGAACGAAAAATTATTAATTTTGGACTGAAATACGAAGCCAAACTTACCCTTCTTAACTAATGTGTTCCTATTACCAAAAGTTCGTTTTCGAGTGCGACAGATTATTACTTTTGGACTGAAATACAAAGCCAAAGTTACGCTTCTTAACTCATGTGTTCCTATTACCAAAAGTTCGTTTTCGAGTGCGAAAAATTATTAATTTTGGACTGAAATACGAAGCCAAACTTACCCTTCTTAACTCATGTGTTCCTATTACCAAAAGGTCGTTTTCGAGTGCGACAAATTATTAATTTTAAACTGAAATACAAAGCCAAAGTTACCCTTCTTAACTCATGTGTTCCTATTACCAAAAGTTTGTTTTCGCGTGCGACAAATTATTAATTTTGGACTGAAATGCAAACCCAAATTTACCCTCCTTAACTCATGCGTTCCTGTCGAAAACAGTTAATTTTCGAGAACGAAAAATTATTAATTTTGGACTGAAATACGAAGCCAAACTTACCCTTCTTAACTCATGTGTTCCTATTACCAAAAGTTCGTTTTCGAGTGCGACAAATTATTAATTTTGGACTGAAATGCAAAGCCAAATTTCCCTCCTTAACTCATGCGTTCCTGCTACAAACAGTTCATTTGCGAGAACGAAAAATTAGTAATTTTGGACTGAAATACGAAGCCAAACTTACCCTTCTTAACTCATGTGTTCCTATCACCAAAAGTTCGTTTTCGAGTGCGAAAAATTATTAATTTTGGGCTGAAATACAAAGCCAAAGTTACCCTCCTTAACTCATGTGTTCCTATTACCAAAAGTTCGTTTTCGCGTGCGACAGATTATTAACTTTGGACTGAAATGCAAAGCCAAATTTACCCTCCTTAACTCATGCGTTCCTGCTACAAACAGTTCATATTCGAGAACGAAAAATTATTCATTTAGGACTGAAATACGAAGCCAAACTTACCCTTCTTAACTCATGTATTCCTGTTAGAAACAGTTCACTTTCGAGTGTGAAAAATTATTAATTTTGGACTGAAATACAAAGCCAAAGTTACCCTTCTTAACTCATGTGTTCCTATTACCAAAAGTTCGTTTTCGAGTGCGACAAATTATTAATTTTGGACTGAAATGCAAAGCCAAGTTTACCCTCCTTAACTCATGCGTTCCTGCTACAAACAGTTCATTTTCGAGAACGAAAAATTATTAATTTTGGACTGAAATACGAAGCCAAACTTACCCTTCTTAACTCATATGTTCCTATTACCAACAGTTCGTTTTCGAGGTGCGACAAATTATTAATTTTGCACTGAAATGCAAAGCCAAATTTACCCTCCTTAACTCATGCGTTCCTGCAACAAACAGTTCATTTTCGAGAACGAAAAATTATTAATTTTGGACTGAAATACGAAGCCAAACCTACCCTTCTTAACTCATGTGTTCCTATTACCAAAAGTTCGTTTTCGAGTGCGAAAAATTATTAATTTTGGGCTGAAATACAAGGACAACGTTACCCTTCTTAACTCATGTGTTCCTATTACCAAAAGTTCGTTTTCGCGTGCGACAAATTATTAATTTTGGACTGAAATGCAAAGCCAAATTTACCCTGCTTAACTCATGCGTTCCTGCTACAAACAGTTCATTTTCGAGAACGAAAAATTATTAATTTTGGACTGAAATACGAAGCCAAACTTACCCTTCTTAACTCATGTGTTCCTATTACCAAAAGTTCGTTTTCGCGTGCGACAAATTATTAATTTTGGACTGAAATGCAAAGCCAAATTTACCCTCCTTAACTCATGCGTTCCTGGTACAAACAATTCATTTTCGAGAACGAAAAATTAATAATTTTAGACTGAAATACGAAGCCAAACTTACCCTTCTTAACTCATGTGTGCCTATTACCAAAAGTTGGTTTTCGAGTGCGACAAATTATTAATTTTGGACTGAAATACAAAGCCAAAATTACCCTTCTTAGCTCATGTGTTCCTATTACCAAAAGTTCGTTTTCGCGTGCGACAAATTATTAATTTTGGACTGAAATGCAAAGCCAAATTTACCCTCCTTAACTCATGCGTTCCTGCTACAAACAATTCATTTTCGAGAACGAAAAATTATTAATTTTGGACTGAAATACGAAGCCAAACTTACCCTTCTTAACTCATGTGTTCCTATTACCAAAAGTTCGTTTTCGAGTGCGACAGATTATTAATTTTGGACTGAAATACAAAGCCAAAGTTACGCTTCTTAACTCATGTGTTCCTATTACCAAAAGTTCGTTTTCGAGTGCGAAAAATTATTAATTTTGGACTGAAATACGAAGCCAAACTTGCCCTTCTTAACTCATTTGTTCCTATTACCAAAAGTTCGTTTTCGAGTGCGACAAATTGTTAATTTTGGACTGAAATACAAAGCCAAAGTTACCCTTCTTAACTCATGTGTTCCTATTACCAAAAGTTCGTTTTCGAGTGCGACAAATTATTAATTTTGGACTGAAATGCAAAGCCAAATTTACCCTCCTCAACTCATGTGTTCCTGTTACAAACAGTTCATTTTCGAGTAAGAAAAATTATTAATTTTGGTCGGAAATACAAAGCCAAAGTTACCATTCTTAACTCAAGTGTTCCTATTACCAAAAGTTCGTTTTCGAGTGCGACAAATTGTTAATTTTGGACTGAAATACAAAGCCAAAGTTACCCTTCTTAACTCATGTGTTCCTATTACCAAAAGTTCGTTTTCGAGTGCGACAAATTATTAATTTTGTACTGAAATACAAAGCCAAATTTACCCTCCTTAACTCATGTGGTCCTGTTACAAACAGTTCATTTTCGAGTATGAAAAATTATTAATTTTGGTCGGAAATACAAAGCCAAAGTTACCATTCTTAACTCAAATGTTCTTGTTACAAATAGTTCATTTTCGAGTATAAAAAATTGTTAATTTTCGACTGAAATGCAAAGCCAAATTTACCCTCCTTAACTCATGCGTTCCTGCTACAAACAATTCATTTTCGAGAACGAAAAATTATTAATTTTCGACTGAAATACAAAGCCAAAGTTACGCTTCTTAACTCATGTGTTCCTATTACCAAAAGTTCGTTTTCGAGTGCGAAAAATTATTAATTTTGGACTGAAATACGAAGCCAAACTTACCCTTCTTAACTCATGTGTTCCTATTACCAAAAGGTCGTTTTCGAGGGCAACAAATTATTAATTTTAAACTGAAATACAAAGCCAAAGTTACCCTTCTTAACTCATGTGTTCCTATTACCAAAAGTTCGTTTTCGAGTGCGACAAATTATTAATTTTGGACTGAAATGCAAAGCCAAGTTTACCCTCCTTAACTCATGCGTTCCTGCTACAAACAGTTCATTTTCGAGAACGAAAAATTATTAATTTTGGACTGAAATACGAAGCCAAACCTACCCTTCTTAACTCATGTGTTCCTATTACCAAAAGTTCGTTTTCGAGTGCGAAAAATTATTAATTTTGGGCTGAAATACAAGGCCAAAGTTACCCTTCTTAACTCATGTGTTCCTATTACCAAAAGTTCGTTTTCGCGTGCGACAAATTATTAATTTTGGACTGAAATGCAAAGCCAAATTTACCCTGCTTAACTCATGCGTTCCTGCTACAAACAGTTCATTTTCGAGAACGAAAAATTATTAATTTTGGACTGAAATACGAAGCCAAACTTACCCTTCTTAACTCATGTGTTCCTATTACCAAAAGTTCGTTTTCGCGTGCGACAAATTATTAATTTTGGACTGAAATGCAAAGCCAAATTTACCCTCCTTAACTCATGCGTTCGTGGTACAAACAATTCATTTTCGAGAACGAAAAATTATTAATTTTAGACTGAAATACGAAGCCAAACTTACCCTTCTTAACTCATGTGTGCCTATTACCAAAAGTTGGTTTTCGAGTGCGACAAATTATTAATTTTGGACTGAAATACAAAGCCAAAGTTACCCTTCTTAGCTCATGTGTTCCTATTACCAAAAGTTCGTTTTCGCGTGCGACAAATTATTAATTTTGGACTGAAATGCAAAGCCAAATTTACCCTCCTTAACTCATGCGTTCCTGCTACAAACAATTCATTTTCGAGAACGAAAAATTATTAATTTTGGACTGAAATACGAAGCCAAACTTACCCTTCTTAACTCATGTGTTCCTATTACCAAAAGTTCGTTTTCGATTGCGACAGATTATTAATTTTGGACTGAAATACAAAGCCAAAGTTACGCTTCTTAACTCATGTGTTCCTATTACCAAAAGTTCGTTTTCGACTGCGACAAATTATTAATTTTGGACTAAACTCATGTGTTCCTGTTACAAACAGTTCATTTTCGAGTATGAAAAATTATTAATTTTGGTCGGAAATACAAAGCCAAAGTTACCATTCTTAACTCAAATGTTCTTGTTACAAATAGTTCATTTTCGAGTATAAAAAATTATTAATTTTCGACTGAAATACAAAGCCAAAGTTACCCTTCTTAACTCATGTGTTCCTATTACCAAAAGTTCGGTTTCGAGTGCGATAAATTATTAATTTTGGCCTGAAATGCAAAGCCAAATTTACCCTCCTTAACTCATGCGTTCCTGCTACAAACAATTCATTTTCGAGAACGAAAAATCATCAATTTTTGACTGAAATACAAAGCCAAATTTACCCTCCTTAACTCATGTGTTCCTCTTACAAACAGTTCATTTTCGAGTAAGAAAAATTATTAATTTTGGTCGGAAATACAAAGCCAAAGTTACCATTCTTAACTCATGTGTTCCTATTACCAAAAGTTCGTTTTCGCGTTCGACAAATTATTAATTTTGGACTGAAATGCAAAGCCAAATTTACCCTCCTTAACTCATGCGTTCCTGCTAAAAACAATTCATTTTCGAGAACGAAAAATTATTAATTTTCGACTGAAATACAAAGCCAAAGTTACGCTTCTTAACTCATGTGTTCCTATTACCAAAAGTTCGTTTTCGAGTGCGAAAAATTATTAATTTTGGACTGAAATACGAAGCCAAACTTACCCTTCTTAACTCATGTGTTCCTATTACCAAAAGGTAGTTTTCGAGTGCGACAAATTATTAATTTTAAACTGAAATACAAAGCCAAAGTTACCCTTCTTAACTCATGTGTTCCTATTACCAAAAGTTTGTTTTCGCGTGCGACAAATTATTAATTTTGGACTGAAATGCAAACCCAAATTTACCCTCCTTAGCTCATGCGTTCCTGCCAAAAACAGTTCATTTTCGAGAACGAAAAATTATTAATTTTGGACTGAAATACGAAGCCAAACTTACCCTTCTTAACTCATGTGTTCCTATTACCAAAAGTTCGTTTTCGAGTGCGACAAATTGTTAATTTTGGACTGAAATACAAAGCCAAAGTTACCCTTCTTAACTCATGTGTTCCTATTACCAAAAGTTCGTTTTCGAGTGCGACAAATTATTAATTTTGGACTGAAATGCAAAGCCAAATTTACCCTCCTTAACTCATGTGTTCCTGTTACAAACAGTTCATTTTCGAGTAAGAAAAATTATTAATTTTGGTCGGAAATACAAAGCCAAAGTTACCATTCTTAACTCATGTGTTCCTATTACCAAAAGTTCGTATTCGAGTGCGACAAATTGTTAATTTTGGACTGAAATACAAAGCCAAAGTTACCCTTCTTAACTCATGTGTTCCTATTACCAAAAGTTCGTTTTCGAGTGCGACAAATTATTAATTTTGGACTGAAATGCAAAGCCAAATTTACCCTCCTTAACTCATGTGTTCCTGTTACAAACAGTTCATTTTCGAGTATGAAAAATTATTAATTTTGGTCGGAAATACAAAGCCAAAGTTACCATTCTTAACTCAAATGTTCTTGTTACAAATAGTTCATTTTCGAGTATAAAAAATTATTAATTTTCGACTGAAATACAAAGCCAAAGTTACCCTTCTTAACTCATGTGTTCCTATTACCAAAAGTTCGGTATCGAGTGCGATAAATTATTAAATTTGGACTGAAATGCAAAGCCAAATTTACCCTCCTTAACTCATGCGTTCCTGCTACAAACAGTTCATTTTCGAGAACGAAAAATCATCAATTTTTGACTGAAATACAAAGCCAAATTTACCCTCCTTAACTCATGCGTTCCTGCTACAAACAATTCATTTTCGAGAACGAAAAATTATTAATTTTGGACTGAAATACGAAGCCAAACTTACCCTTCTTAACTAATGTGTTCCTATTACCAAAAGTTCGTTTTCGAGTGCGACAGATTATTACTTTTGGACTGAAATACAAAGCCAAAGTTACGCTTCTTAACTCATGTGTTCCTATTACCAAAAGTTCGTTTTCGAGTGCGAAAAATTATTAATTTTGGACTGAAATACGAAGCCAAACTTACCCTTCTTAACTCATGTGTTCCTATTACCAAAAGGTCGTTTTCGAGTGCGACAAATTATTAATTTTAAACTGAAATACAAAGCCAAAGTTACCCTTCTTAACTCATGTGTTCCTATTACCAAAAGTTTGTTTTCGCGTGCGACAAATTATTAATTTTGGACTGAAATGCAAACCCAAATTTACCCTCCTTAACTCATGCGTTCCTGTCGAAAACAGTTCATTTTCGAGAACGAAAAATTATTAATTTTGGACTGAAATACGAAGCCAAACTTACCCTTCTTAACTCATGTGTTCCTATTACCAAAAGTTCGTTTTCGAGTGCGACAAATTATTAATTTTGGACTGAAATGCAAAGCCAAATTTCCCTCCTTAACTCATGCGTTCCTGCTACAAACAGTTCATTTGCGAGAACGAAAAATTAGTAATTTTGGACTGAAATACGAAGCCAAACTTACCCTTCTTAACTCATGTGTTCCTATCACCAAAAGTTCGTTTTCGAGTGCGAAAAATTATTAATTTTGGGCTGAAATACAAAGCCAAAGTTACCCTCCTTAACTCATGTGTTCCTATTACCAAAAGTTCGTTTTCGCGTGCGACAGATTATTAACTTTGGACTGAAATGCAAAGCCAAATTTACCCTCCTTAACTCATGCGTTCCTGCTACAAACAGTTCATATTCGAGAACGAAAAATTATTCATTTAGGACTGAAATACGAAGCCAAACTTACCCTTCTTAACTCATGTATTCCTGTTAGAAACAGTTCACTTTCGAGTGTGAAAAATTATTAATTTTGGACTGAAATACAAAGCCAAAGTTACCCTTCTTAACTCATGTGTTCCTATTACCAAAAGTTCGTTTTCGAGTGCGACAAATTATTAATTTTGGACTGAAATGCAAAGCCAAGTTTACCCTCCTTAACTCATGCGTTCCTGCTACAAACAGTTCATTTTCGAGAACGAAAAATTATTAATTTTGGACTGAAATACGAAGCCAAACTTACCCTTCTTAACTCATATGTTCCTATTACCAACAGTTCGTTTTCGAGGTGCGACAAATTATTAATTTTGCACTGAAATGCAAAGCCAAATTTACCCTCCTTAACTCATGCGTTCCTGCAACAAACAGTTCATTTTCGAGAACGAAAAATTATTAATTTTGGACTGAAATACGAAGCCAAACCTACCCTTCTTAACTCATGTGTTCCTATTACCAAAAGTTCGTTTTCGAGTGCGAAAAATTATTAATTTTGGGCTGAAATACAAGGCCAAAGTTACCCTTCTTAACTCATGTGTTCCTATTACCAAAAGTTCGTTTTCGCGTGCGACAAATTATTAATTTTGGACTGAAATGCAAAGCCAAATTTACCCTGCTTAACTCATGCGTTCCTGCTACAAACAGTTCATTTTCGAGAACGAAAAATTATTAATTTTGGACTGAAATACGAAGCCAAACTTACCCTTCTTAACTCATGTGTTCCTATTACCAAAAGTTCGTTTTCGCGTGCGACAAATTATTAATTTTGGACTGAAATGCAAAGCCAAATTTACCCTCCTTAACTCATGCGTTCCTGGTACAAACAATTCATTTTCGAGAACGAAAAATTAATAATTTTAGACTGAAATACGAAGCCAAACTTACCCTTCTTAACTCATGTGTGCCTATTACCAAAAGTTGGTTTTCGAGTGCGACAAATTATTAATTTTGGACTGAAATACAAAGCCAAAGTTACCCTTCTTAGCTCATGTGTTCCTATTACCAAAAGTTCGTTTTCGCGTGCGACAAATTATTAATTTTGGACTGAAATGCAAAGCCAAATTTACCCTCCTTAACTCATGCGTTCCTGCTACAAACAATTCATTTTCGAGAACGAAAAATTATTAATTTTGGACTGAAATACGAAGCCAAACTTACCCTTCTTAACTCATGTGTTCCTATTACCAAAAGTTCGTTTTCGAGTGCGACAGATTATTAATTTTGGACTGAAATACAAAGCCAAAGTTACGCTTCTTAACCTTCGCGGCACCGGGCGGGGTACAAATGTACCCCACGGGTAGTTTTTATGGTGTAATTCTGAAAATTTGACATCTTATACCGTCATTTTTTAATTTATCCTTGCATAGGTACACAGCAACAATATTGCATATTTAGATTAGAAAAAAAATCTAGAAATCTTCTGGTAAAAATTAAAATCTGTCTTGCGGTGCATTCGTAGCATGCTATTTTTGAGGCACCCGACTGCAGTTTGTCGTATGAATTAATTTTTCTCGAAGGTGTTCGGGCAATGTTGACATGTGCGTTGGCATGATAGTCAACAGGCAAGTAGTCAGATGACTTTAAGCCACATATACAATATCAGTCGGTCGGTTCAGTGCAGTTTTATTATGGGGTACAAATGTACCCCGCGTGGTACTCCGTGTAACTTTTTTGACGTAGTGCCGCGAAGGTTAACTCATGTGTTCCTATTACCAAAAGTTCGTTTTCGAGTGCGAAAAATTATTAATTTTGGACTGAAATACGAAGCCAAACTTGCCCTTCTTAACTCATGTGTTCCTATTACCAAAAGTTCGTTTTCGAGTGCGACAAATTGTTAATTTTGGACTGAAATACAAAGCCAAAGTTACCCTTCTTAACTCATGTGTTCCTATTACCAAAAGTTCGTTTTCGAGTGCGACAAATTATTAATTTTGGACTGAAATGCAAAGCCAAATTTACCCTCCTCAACTCATGTGTTCCTGTTACAAACAGTTCATTTTCGAGTAAGAAAAATTATTAATTTTGGTCGGAAATACAAAGCCAAAGTTACCATTCTTAACTCAAGTGTTCCTATTACCAAAAGTTCGTTTTCGAGTGCGACAAATTGTTAATTTTGGACTGAAATACAAAGCCAAAGTTACCCTTCTTAACTCATGTGTTCCTATTACCAAAAGTTCGTTTTCGAGTGCGACAAATTATTAATTTTGTACTGAAATACAAAGCCAAATTTACCCTCCTTAACTCATGTGGTCCTCTTACAAACAGTTCATTTTCGAGTATGAAAAATTATTAATTTTGGTCGGAAATACAAAGCCAAAGTTACCATTCTTAACTCAAATGTTCTTGTTACAAATAGTTCATTTTCGAGTATAAAAAATTGTTAATTTTCGACTGAAATACAAAGCCAAAGTTACCCTTCTTAACACATGTGTTCCTATTACCAAAAGTTCGGTTTCGAGTGCGACAAATTATTAATTTTGGACTGAAATGCAAAGCCAAATTTACCCTCCTTAACTCATGCGTTCCTGCTACAAACAATTCATTTTCGAGAACGAAAAATTATTAATTTTCGACTGAAATACAAAGCCAAAGTTACGCTTCTTAACTCATGTGTTCCTATTACCAAAAGTTCGTTTTCGAGTGCGAAAAATTATTAATTTTGGACTGAAATACGAAGCCAAACTTACCCTTCTTAACTCATGTGTTCCTATTACCAAAAGGTCGTTTTCGAGGGCAACAAATTATTAATTTTAAACTGAAATACAAAGCCAAAGTTACCCTTCTTAACTCATGTGTTCCTATTACCAAAAGTTCGTTTTCGAGTGCGACAAATTATTAATTTTGGACTGAAATGCAAAGCCAAGTTTACCCTCCTTAACTCATGCGTTCCTGCTACAAACAGTTCATTTTCGAGAACGAAAAATTATTAATTTTGGACTGAAATACGAAGCCAAACTTACCCTTCTTAACTCATGTGTTCCTATTACCAACAGTTCGTTTTCGAGGTGCGACAAATTATTAATTTTGGACTGAAATGCAAAGCCAAATTTACCCTCCTTAACTCATGCGTTCCTGCAACAAACAGTTCATTTTCGAGAACGAAAAATTATTAATTTTGGACTGAAATACGAAGCCAAACCTACCCTTCTTAACTCATGTGTTCCTATTACCAAAAGTTCGTTTTCGAGTGCGAAAAATTATTAATTTTGGGCTGAAATACAAGGCCAAAGTTACCCTTCTTAACTCATGTGTTCCTATTACCAAAAGTTCGTTTTCGCGTGCGACAAATTATTAATTTTGGACTGAAATGCAAAGCCAAATTTACCCTGCTTAACTCATGCGTTCCTGCTACAAACAGTTCATTTTCGAGAACGAAAAATTATTAATTTTGGACTGAAATACGAAGCCAAACTTACCCTTCTTAACTCATGTGTTCCTATTACCAAAAGTTCGTTTTCGCGTGCGACAAATTATTAATTTTGGACTGAAATGCAAAGCCAAATTTACCCTCCTTAACTCATGCGTTCCTGGTACAAACAATTCATTTTCGAGAACGAAAAATTATTAATTTTAGACTGAAATACGAAGCCAAACTTACCCTTCTTAACTCATGTGTGCCTATTACCAAAAGTTGGTTTTCGAGTGCGACAAATTATTAATTTTGGACTGAAATACAAAGCCAAAGTTACCCTTCTTAGCTCATGTGTTCCTATTACCAAAAGTTCGTTTTCGCGTGCGACAAATTATTAATTTTGGACTGAAATGCAAAGCCAAATTTACCCTCCTTAACTCATGCGTTCCTGCTACAAACAATTCATTTTCGAGAACGAAAAATTATTAATTTTGGACTGAAATACGAAGCCAAACTTACCCTTCTTAACTCATGTGTTCCTATTACCAAAAGTTCGTTTTCGATTGCGACAGATTATTAATTTTGGACTGAAATACAAAGCCAAAGTTACGCTTCTTAACTCATGTGTTCCTATTACCAAAAGTTCGTTTTCGACTGCGACAAATTATTAATTTTGGACTTAACTCATGTGTTCCTGTTACAAACAGTTCATTTTCGAGTATGAAAAATTATTAATTTTGGTCGGAAATACAAAGCCAAAGTTACCATTCTTAACTCAAATGTTCTTGTTACAAATAGTTCATTTTCGAGTATAAAAAATTATTAATTTTCGACTGAAATACAAAGCCAAAGTTACCCTTCTTAACTCATGTGCTCCTATTACCAAAAGTTCGTTTTCGCGTGCGACAAATTATTAATTTTGGACTGAAATGCAAAGCCAAATTTACCCTCCTTAACTCATGCGTTCCTGCTACAAACAGTTCATTTTCGAGAACGAAAAATTATTAATTTTGGACTGAAATACGAAGCCAAAGTTACCCTTCTTAACTCATGTGTTCCTATTACCAAAAGTTGGTTTTCGAGTGCGACAAATTATTAATTCTGGACTGAAATACAAAGCCAAAGTTACCCTTCTTAGCTCATGTGTTCCTATTACCAAAAGTTCGTTTTCGCGTGCGACAAATTATTAATTTTGGACTGAAATGCAAAGCCAAATTTACCCTCCTTAACTCATGCGTTCCTGCTACAAACAATTCATTTTCGAGAACGAATAATTATTAATTTTAAACTGAAATACAAAGCCAAAGTTACCCTTCCTTCTTAACTCGTATTACCAAAAGTTTGTTTTTGCGTGCGACAAATTATTAATTTTGGACTGAAATGCAAACCCAAATTTACCCTCCTTAACTCATGCGTTCCTGCCAAAAACAGTTCATTTTCGAGAACGAACAATTATTAATTTTGGACTGAAATACGAAGCCAAACTTACCCTTCTTAACTCATGTGTTCCTATTACCAAAAGGTCGTTTTCGAGTGCGACAAATTATTAATTTTGGACTGAAATTCAAAGCCAAATTTACCCTCCTTAACTCATGCGTTCCTGCTACAAACAGTTCATTTTCGAGAACGAAAAATTATTAATTTTGGACTGAAATACGAAGCCAAACTTACCCTTCTTAACTCATGTGTTCCTATTACCAAAAGTTCGTTTTCGCGTGCGACAGATTATTAACTTTGGACTGAAATGCAAAGCCAAATTTACCCTCCTTAACTCATGCGTTCCTGCTACAAACAGTTCATATTCGAGAACGAAAAATTATTCATTTTGGACTGAAATACGAAGCCAAACTTATCCTTCTTAACTCCGTGTTCCTATTACCAAAAGTTCGCTTTCGCGTGAGACAAATTATTAATTTTGGACTGAAATGCAAAGCCAAATTTATCCTCCTTAACTCATGCGTTCCTGCTACAAACAATTCATTTTCGAGAACGAAAAATTATTAATTTTGGACTGAAATACGAAGCCAAACTTACCCTTCTTAACTCATGTGTTCCTATTACCAAAAGTTCGTTTTCGAGTGCGACAGATTATTAATTTTGGACTGAAATACAAAACCAAAGTTACGCTTCTTAACTCATGTGTTCCTATTACCAAAAGTTCGTTTTCGAGTGCGAAAAATTATTAATTTTGGACTGAAATACGAAGCCAAACTTGCCCTTCTTAACTCATGTGTTCCTATTACCAAAAGTTCGTTTTCGAGTGCGACAAATTGTTAATTTTGGACTGAAATACAAAGCCAAAGTTACCCTTCTTAACTCATGTGTTCCTATTACCAAAAGTTCGTTTTCGAGTGCGACAAATTATTAATTTTGGACTGAAGTGCAAAGCCAAATTTACCCTCCTCAACTCATGTGTTCCTGTTACAAACAGTTCATTTTCGAGTAAGAAAAATTATTAATTTTGGTCGGAAATACAAAGCCGAAGTTACCATTCTTAACTCATGTGTTCCTATTACCAAAAGTTCGTTTTCGAGTGCGACAAATTGTTAATTTTGGACTGAAATACAAAGCCAAAGTTACCCTTCTTAACTCATGTGTTCCTATTACCAAAAGTTCGTTTTCGAGTGCGACAAATTATTAATTTTGGACTGAAATGCAAAGCCAAATTTACCCTCCTCAACTCATGTGTTCCTGTTACAAACAGTTCATTTTCGAGTAAGAAAAATTATTAATTTTGGTCGGAAATACAAAGCCGAAGTTACCATTCTTAACTCATGTGTTCCTATTACCAAAAGTTCGTTTTCGAGTGCGACAAATTGTTAATTTTGGACTGAAATACAAAGCCAAAGTTACCCTTCTTAACTCATGTGTTCCTATTACCAAAAGTTCGTTTTCGAGTGCGACAAATTATTAATTTTGGACTGAAATGCAAACCCAAATTTACCCTCCTTAACTCATGCGTTCCTGCCAAAAACAGTTCATTTTCGAGAACGAACAATTATTAATTTTGGACTGAAATACGAAGCCAAACTTACCCTTCTTAACTCATGTGTTCCTATTACCAAAAGGTCGTTTTCGAGTGCGACAAATTATTAATTTTGGACTGAAATTCAAAGCCAAATTTACCCTCCTTAACTCATGCGTTCCTGCTACAAACAGTTCATTTTCGAGAACGAAAAATTATTAATTTTGGACTGAAATACGAAGCCAAACTTACCCTTCTTAACTCATGTGTTCCTATTACCAAAAGTTCGTTTTCGCGTGCGACAGATTATTAACTTTGGACTGAAATGCAAAACCAAATTTACCCTCCTTAACTCATGCGTTCCTGCTACAAACAGTTCATATTCGAGAACGAAAAATTATTCATTTTGGACTGAAATACGAAGCCAAACTTATCCTTCTTAACTCCGTGTTCCTATTACCAAAAGTTCGCTTTCGCGTGAGACAAATTATTAATTTTGGACTGAAATGCAAAGCCAAATTTATCCTCCTTAACTCATGCGTTCCTGCTACAAACAATTCATTTTCGAGAACGAAAAATTATTAATTTTGGACTGAAATACGAAGCCAAACTTACCCTTCTTAACTCATGTGTTCCTATTACCAAAAGTTCGTTTTCGAGTGCGACAGATTATTAATTTTGGACTGAAATACAAAACCAAAGTTACGCTTCTTAACTCATGTGTTCCTATTACCAAAAGTTCGTTTTCGAGTGCGAAAAATTATTAATTTTGGACTGAAATACGAAGCCAAACTTGCCCTTCTTAACTCATGTGTTCCTATTACCAAAAGTTCGTTTTCGAGTGCGACAAATTGTTAATTTTGGACTGAAATACAAAGCCAAAGTTACCCTTCTTAACTCATGTGTTCCTATTACCAAAAGTTCGTTTTCGAGTGCGACAAATTATTAATTTTGGACTGAAATGCAAAGCCAAATTTACCCTCCTCAACTCATGTGTTCCTGTTACAAACAGTTCATTTTCGAGTAAGAAAAATTATTAATTTTGGTCGGAAATACAAAGCCGAAGTTACCATTCTTAACTCATGTGTTCCTATTACCAAAAGTTCGTTTTCGAGTGCGACAAATTGTTAATTTTGGACTGAAATACAAAGCCAAAGTTACCCTTCTTAACTCATGTGTTCCTATTACCAAAAGTTCGTTTTCGAGTGCGACAAATTATTAATTTTGTACTGAAATACAAAGCCAAATTTACCCTCCTTAACTCATGTGGTCCTGTTACAAACAGTTCATTTTCGAGTATGAAAAATTATTAATTTTGGTCGGAAATACAAAGCCAAAGTTACCATTCTTAACTCAAATGTTCTTGTTACAAATTGTTCATTTTCGAGTATAAAAAATTATTAATTTTCGACTGAAATACAAAGCCAAAGTTACCCTTCTTAAGACATGTGTTCCTATTACCAAAAGTTCGGTTTCGAGTGCGACAAATTATTAATTTTGGACTGAAATGCAAAGCCAAATTTACCCTCCTTAACTCATGCGTTCCTGCTACAAACAATTCATTTTCGAGAACGAAAAATTATTAATTTTCGACTGAAATACAAAGCCAAAGTTACGCTTCTTAACTCATGTGTTCCTATTACCAAAAGTGCGTTTTCGAGTGCGAAAAATTATTAATTTTGGACTGAAATACGAAGCCAAACTTACCCTTCTTAACTCATGTGTTCCTATTACCAAAAGGTCGTTTTCGAGTGCGACAAATTATTAATTTTAAACTGAAATACAAAGCCAAAGTTACCATTCTTAACTCATGAGTTCCTATTACCAAAAGTTTGTTTTCGCGTGCGACAAATTATTAATTTTGGACTGAAATGCAAACCCAAATTTACCCTCCTTAACTCATGCGTTCCTGCCAAAAACAGTTCATTTTCGAGAACGAAAAATTATTAATTTTGGACTGAAATACGAAGCCAAACTTACCCTTCTTAACTTATGTGTTCCTATTACCAAAAGTTCGTTTTCGAGTGCGACAAATTGTTAATTTTGGACTGAAATACAAACCCAAAGTTACCCTTCTTAACTCATGTGTTCCTATTACCAAAAGTTCGTTTTCGACTGCGACAAATTATTAATTTTGGACTGAAATGCAAAGCCAAATTTACCCTCCTTAACTCATGTGTTCCTGTTACAAACAGTTCATTTTCGAGTAAGAAAAATTATTAATTTTGGTCGGAAATACAAAGCCAAAGTTACCATTCTTAACTCATATGTTCCTATTACCAAAAGTTCGTATTCGAGTGCGACAAATTGTTAATTTTGGACTGAAATACAAAGCCAAATTTACCCTCCTTAACTCATGTGTTCCTCTTACAAACAGTTCATTTTCGAGTAAGAAAAATTATTAATTTTGGTCGGAAATACAAAGCCAAAGTTACCATTCTTAACTCATGTGTTCCTATTACCAAAAGTTCGTTTTCGCGTTCGACAAATTATTAATTTTGGACTGAAATGCAAAGACAAATTTACCCTCCTTAACACATGCGTTCCTGCTACAAACAGTTCATTTTCGAGAACGAAAAATTATTAATTTTAGACTGAAATACGAAGCCAAACTTACCCTTCTTAACTCATGTGTTCCTATTACCAAAAGTTTGTTTTCGAGTCGACAAATTATTAATTTTGGACTGAAATACAAAGCCAAAGTTACCCTTCTTAACTCATGTGCTCCTATTACCAAAAGTTCGTTTTCGCGTGCGACAAATTATTAATTTTGTCTGGGTGACTGTAACATTGATTTTCTTTTGCCTGACAATCCAGCGACAGCATATTTTAACAATATGCTGGAGTGTTTTAACTTTTATCAGGTAATTAAAGCACCTACTAGGATAGGTATAAATCGGGCTTCTTTGTTAGATGTCATAATTACGTCATGTTTATCGTTAGTTGTTAAATCTGGCATTGAAAGCACCGAGTTGTCCGATCACGAGATCGTTTATTGCAACATCCCCAATTCCGCTCCCAAATTTACTCCTACTGCCAGAACTTTTAGAAACTATAAACTTTTTAACATAAATGTCTTTCGCGCAGAGTTGGAGATGCTTCCGTTGCATCAACTTTACTATATAACCGACTTGAATGACAAGGTGGCATTTTTCAATGATCAGCTTATCAACCTCTTTGATAAACATGCACCCTGGCGAACGGTTACATTTACAAAAAAACTTGCCCCTTGGCTTACAGATAACATTAAATTGCTAATGAAATTAAGAGATAAAGCAAAAAGGAAGTACATAAAAACCAAAACTCAAGGTACATGGAACTACTACAAACTTCTCCGTAATTATACTAGTTTTGCTATCAATAAAGAAAAAAAAGCTTATTTTCAATTCAAATTTAATAATAGCAACAGCAAAGAAATGTGGAAGGAACTAAAGCATTTGGGTGTGAGCAGTCGTGGTACCAGTATTAGTACTTCATATGTTCCAGATGCAAATGATATCAATAATTATTTTATTAATAGCATACCGGATTTGCCTATTGATGAAAATATTGTAAATTCATATCTAAATAACGTACTAGTGAATACACGTTTGAAATTTAGATTGACTGATGTGGACGATGTACTTAAAATAATCAATTCATTAAAAAGTAATTCGGTAGGTCATGACGGCTTGAATGCACAGATGCTTAAGTATTGTTGTCCTTACATTGCACAATTTATTGTACACATAATAAATACTAGTATTGCGCAATAGTAATTAACGTCACAAGTCCGGGAACTCATATTTTACAGTACGAGTAAGATGTTTAAAGACGAGGCGACGCAAGGAGCCGAGTCTTGAAACTCGAAACGAGTACTGTAAAAAGAGTTCACGGACGAATGTCGTTATGTATTTTATTTCATACTGTCAACAATTTGATTTTTAATTTTTACATGTGACGCTTTTTCAAAACGTCAACATGTGACATTACTGTGTCAAAGCCGGTAGGTGTGGCTTGGTTAGACTTTTACGGGCTCTGATTGGGTGCATAAAATAACTGTCCGGAAAATGTTGCCAAGCAACATTTTCCGGCTCTGATACCGTAATAGCTCATTTTCCGGACACAAAATGGCGCCGGGAAACTGAATTTACCAGACAGTATGAAATAATAGTTATTTGCGCTCCAAGTTATGGTAAGTGAACTTTTTTATCCGAGGTGGTAATTTGTGGACCGAAGCGCAGCTGAGGTCCATAAAGCCACCGAGGATAAAAAAGAAACTTACCTACGCGTTGCGCATTACGTTTTTCTCACTACCACAAAATAAAATTCATTAATAATTTAACAAAAATTGTGACGTTTATATTTATGACAGTTTAACGGCGCTGTTGCTATGGTACAAACAAACACATAAACGCAATTTCTGTTTTCAGTAACGAAAAGAATGAAATCAAACATTTTGTAAATACACCTTCATTTAACATTCAACGTTATTCCAATTGTAAAATTAGTTTTAATATTAATAAATAAGCACGTATTCTCCATTATAACTATTTATTTTTTTTATATCCGTTATGGTGTAGCGTTATGGGGTACCATGCGCGGAAAATGACCTGGCGCGGTAAATCGTCTTTTTTGCCCTTAGATACAGTCTGTTTTTGTTCAACTAAATGTTTTAGTTTCCATTATTGTCGACTTTTTGACAATGGAATGTCAATTTACCAAGGTGGTAGTGAGAAAAATACATTTCCCGAGTTTTGGAAGAAAGCTGTAGTAGTTCCATTGCCGAAGGTTGATAACCCAGTTGAACACAAACATTTTAGACCAATTAGTATTTTGCCGGTTATGTCAAAAATACTTGAAAAAATAATCAACGCTCAATTACGTGATCACCTTCAAAATTATAAATTACTCCCTGAATGCCAATCTGGATTCCGTAAATCACATAGTTGTACAACAGCGTTACTTCACATAACCGATGACATTATTTCGGCTTATGATAACAATAAACTTACCATCTTAACGTTGTTGGATTTCAGCAAAGCCTTCGACACAATGAATCATAAATTGCTTTTAGCTATCCTTCACTATATTGGATTAGGACCGGATGCCATTCTGTTAATAAAAAGCTATCTTCACAATAGGTGTCAAACTGTTAAGATAGCTAAACACATGTCAGTGCCTATGGACATTATAAGAGGTGTGCCCCAGGGGTCAATTTTGGGTCCCCTGCTGTTCACTATATATACTAGCAATTTCAGCAAACATATTACCCACTGTAATATCCACATGTACGCGGATGACACCCAGGTGTACCTTTCTTTTATGCGAGATGATGTACACACTGCTATCCGTAAGATAAATAACGACCTTAACACCATTTCTCACCTCGCGGAGCAGCATGCTTTAATGTTAAATCCTGCTAAATCGTGTGCAATTCTACTCGGAAAAAGTACTGATCTTCAAGTAGACGCTATTCAAATTAATGACACTGAAATTCCATTTGTTGATAATGTTAAAAATTTAGGGTTAACTGTTGATAAAACATTCAGGTTCAAGCAGCAAGTCTGTAAAAATATCCAAAATGCTTTTTGCAATCTTAAATTGCTTTACCCGCATAGGTTCTACTTAAGTGTGAAACTAAAAACTATGTTATGTGAGGCGCTGGTTTTATCACAGTTCTCATACTGCGCGGTGGTATATGGGCCATGTCTTGATTTTGAAACTTCACAGAGAATACAGCGTGTACAAAATACTTGCTTGCGTTTCATTTTTGGTATCCCTAAATTTTCTCATATCTCACATAAGTTAAGAGAAGTACGCTGGCTTAATATGAGCAATAGGAGGTATCTCCATTCTGCAGTTTTGTTCCATAAAATTATTGTAGAGAAACAGCCACCTTATCTATACAATAAAATAACTTTCAGAACGGATGTGCATAACATAAATTTGAGACATAGATATTTAATTACAATTCCACATCATAATTCCGCCTTGTATGAACGATCTTTTAGTTACAACATTGCCAAAATTTATAATGAGATCCCTCAAAACCTTAAAAAGTATTCCGTTTTGCAATTTAAGAAAAACCTGTTTCTGTTACTGTTTCAGCTGCAGTCATAACGTCTTATATATATTTTTCTAGGTAGTAATTTTGTGCAATCTAAGCAATCATCTGCCATAAATATTAATTTCTCCAGGTGCCAGTGGAAGAACAGTTCCCTACTGAACTGGCACCTCGTGGTTCTGCTTTTTATAGAATAAATTTATGTATTCACTAATATTCAATTCTTTTTTTCTTTTTTTTATTGTATTGTATTGTATTATTGTATTGTATTCTTTCAAATGTATCTTTTTTTTTAATGCAGAATAAATCAATATTATTAAATGCAAAGCCAAATTTACCCTCCTTAACTCATGCGTTCCTGCTACAAACAGTTCATTTTCGAGAACGAAAAATTATTAATTTTGGACTGAAATACGAAGCCAAAGTTACCCTTCTTAACTCATGTGTTCCTATTACCAAAAGTTGGTTTTCGAGTGCGACAAATTATTAATTCTGGACTGAAATACAAAGCCAAAGTTACCCTTCTTAGCTCATGTGTTCCTATTACCAAAAGTTCGTTTTCGCGTGCGACAAATTATTAATTTTGGACTGAAATGCAAAGCCAAATTTACCCTCCTTAACTCATGCGTTCCTGCTACAAACAATTCATTTTCGAGAACGAAAAATTATTAATTTTAAACTGAAATACAAAGCCAAAGTTACCCTTCCTTCTTAACTCGTATTACCAAAAGTTTGTTTTCGCGTGCGACAAATTATTAATTTTGGACTGAAATGCAAACCCAAATTTACCCTCCTTAACTCATGCGTTCCTGCCAAAAACAGTTCATTTTCGAGAACGAAAAATTATTAATTTTGGACTGAAATACGAAGCCAAACTTACCCTTCTTAACTCATGTGTTCCTATTACCAAAAGTTCGTTTTCGAGTGCGACAAATTATTAATTTTGGACGGAAATGCAAAGCCAAATTTACCCTTCTTAACTCATGTGTTCCTGTTACAAACAGTTCATTTTCGAGTATGAAAAATTATTAATTTTGGTCGGAAATACAAAGCCAAAGTTACCATTCTTAACTCAAATGTTCTTGTTACAAATAGTTCATTTTCGAGTATAAAAAATTATTAATTTTCGACTGAAATACAAAGCCAAAGTTACCTTTCTTAACTCATGTGTTCCTATTACCAAAAGTTCGGTTTCGAGTGCGATAAATTATTAATTTTGGCCTGAAATGCAAAGCCAAATTTACCCTCCTTAACTCATGCGTTCCTGCTACAAACAATTCATTTTCGAGAACGAAAAATCATCAATTTTTGACTGAAATACAAAGCCAAATTTACCCTCCTTAACTCATGTGTTCCTATTACCAAAAGTTCGTATTCGAGTGCGACAAATTGTTAATTTTGGACTGAAATACAAAGCCAAAGTTACCCTTCTTAACTCATGTGTTCCTATTACCAAAAGTTCGTTTTCGAGTGCGACAAATTATTAATTTTGGACGGAAATGCAAAGCCAAATTTACCCTTCTTAACTCATGTGTTCCTGTTACAAACAGTTCATTTTCGAGTATGAAAAATTATTAATTTTGGTCGGAAATACAAAGCCAAAGTTACCATTCTTAACTCAAATGTTCTTGTTACAAATAGTTCATTTTCGAGTATGAAAAATTATTAATTTTCGACTGAAATACAAAGCCAAAGTTACCTTTCTTAACTCATGTGTTCCTATTACCAAAAGTTCGGTTTCGAGTGCGATAAATTATTAATTTTGGCCTGAAATGCAAAGCCAAATTTACCCTCCTTAACTCATGCGTGGTTCCTGCTACAAACAATTCATTTTCGAGAACGAAAAATCATCAATTTTTGACTGAAATACAAAGCCAAATTTACCCTCCTTAACTCATGTGTTCCTCTTACAAACAGTTCATTTTCGAGTAAGAAAAATTATTAATTTTGGTCGGAAATACAAAGCCAAAGTTACCATTCTTAACTCATGTGTTCCTATTACCAAAAGTTCGTTTTCGCGTTCGACAAATTATTAATTTTGGACTGAAATGCAAAGACAAATTTACCCTCCTTAACACATGCGTTCCTGCTACAAACAGTTGATTTTCGAGAACGAAAAATTATTAATTTTAGACTGAAATACGAAGCCAAACTTACCCTTCTTAACTCATGTGTTCCTATTACCAAAAGTTTGTTTTCGAGTCGACAAATTATTAATTTTGGACTGAAATACAAAGCCAAAGTTACCCTTCCTTCTTAACTCGTATTACCAAAAGTTTGTTTTCGCGTGCGACAAATTATTAATTTTGGACTGAAATGCAAACCCAAATTTACCCTCCTTAACTCATGCGTTCCTGCCAAAAACAGTTCATTTTCGAGAACGAAAAATTATTAATTTTGGACTGCAATACGAAGCCAAACTTACCCTTCTTAACTCATGTGTTCCTATTACCAAAAGGTCGTTTTCGAGTGCGACAAATTATTAATTTTGGGCTGAAATGCAAAGCCAAATTTACCCTCCTTAACTCATGCGTTCCTGCTAGAAACAGTTCATTTTGGAGAACGAAAAATTATTAATTTTGGACTGAAATACGAAGCCAAACTTACCCTTCTTAACTCATGTGTTCCTATTACCAAAAGTTTGTTTTCGAGTCGACAAATTATTAATTTTGGACTGAAATACAAAGGCAAAGTTACCCTTCTTAACTCATGTGCTCCTATTACCAAAAGTTCGTTTTCGAGTGCGACAAATTATTAATTTTGGGCTGAAATACAAGGCCAAAGTTACCCTTCTTAACTCATGTGTTCCTATTACCAAAAGTTTGTTTTCGCGTGCGACAAATTATTAATTTTGGACTGAAATGAAAAGCCAAATTTACCCTCCTTACTCATGCGTTCCTGCTACAAACAATTCATTTTCGAGAACGAAAAATTATTAATTTTGGACTGAAATACGTAGCCAAACTTACCCTTCTTAACTCATGTGTTCCTATTACCAAAAGTTCGTTTTCGAGTGCGAAAAATTATTAATTTTGGGCTGAAATACAAGGCCAAAGTTACCCTTCTTAACTCATGTGTTGCTATTACCAAAAGTTTGTTTTCGCGTGCGACAAATTATTAATTTTGGACTGAAATGAAAATCCAAATTTACCCTCCTTAACTCATGCGTTCCTGCTACAAACAATTCATTTTCGAGAACGAAAAATTATTAATTTTGGACTGAAATACGAAGCCAAACTTACCCTTCTTAACTCATGTGTTCCTATTACCAAAAGTTCGGTTTTCGAGGGCGACAAATTGTTAATTCTGGACTGAAATACAAAGCCAAAGTTACTATTCTTAACTCATGTGTTCCTGTTACCAAAAGTTCGTTTTCGAGTGCGACAAATTATTAATTTTGGACTGAAATGCAAAGCCAAATTTACCCTCCTTAACTCATGTGTTCCTGTTACAAACAGTTCATTTTCGAGTAAGAAAAATTATTAATTTTGGTCGGAAATACAAAGCCAAAGTTACCATTCTTAACTCATGTGTTCCTATTACCAAAAGTTCGTTTTCGAGTGCGACAAATTATTAATTTTGGGCTGAAATGCAAAGCCAAATTTACCCTCCTTAACTCATGTGTTCCTGTTACAAACAGTTCATTTTCGAGTATGAAAAATTATTAATTTTGGTCGGAAATACAAAGCCAAAGTTACCATTCTTAACTCAAACGTTCTTGTTACAAATAGTTCATTTTCGAGTATAAAAAATTATTAATTTTGGACTGAAATGCAAAACCAAAGTTACTCTTCTTAACTCATGTGTTCCTATTACCAAAAGTTCGTTTTCGAGTGCGACAAATTATTAATTTTGGACTGAAATACAAAGCCAAACTTACCCTCCTTAACTCACGTATTCCTGTTAGAAACAGTTCACTTTCGAGTATGAAAAATTATTAATCTTGGACTGAAATACAAAGCCAAAGTTACCCTTCTTAACTCATGTGTTCCTATTACCAAAAGTTTGTTTTCGCGTGCGACAAATTATTAATTTTGGACTAAAATGCAAACCCAAATTTACCCTCCTTAACTCATGCGTTCCTGCCAAAAACAGTTCATTTTCGAGAACGAAAAATTATTAATTTTGGACTGAAATACGAAGCCAAAGTTACCCTTCTTAACTCATGTGTTCCTATTACCAAAAGTTGGTTTTCGAGTGCGACAAATTATTAATTCTGGACTGAAATACAAAGCCAAAGTTACCCTTCTTAGCTCATGTGTTCCTATTACCAAAAGTTCGTTTTCGCGTGCGACAAATTATTAATTTTGGACTGAAATGCAAAGCCAAATTTACCCTCCTTAACTCATGCGTTCCTGCTACAAACAATTCATTTTCGAGAACGAAAAATTATTAATTTTAAACTGAAATACAAAGCCAAAGTTACCCTTCCTTCTTAACTCGTATTACCAAAAGTTTGTTTTCGCGTGCGACAAATTATTAATTTTGGACTGAAATGCAAACCCAAATTTACCCTCCTTAACTCATGCGTTCCTGCCAAAAACAGTTCATTTTCGAGAACGAAAAATTATTAATTTTGGACTGAAATACGAAGCCAAACTTACCCTTCTTAACTCATGTGTTCCTATTACCAAAAGTTCGTTTTCGAGTGCGACAAATTATTAATTTTGGACTGAAATGGAAACCCAAATTTACCCTCCTTAACTCATGCGTTCCTGCCACAAACAGTTCATTTTCGAGAACGAAAAATTATTAATTTTGGATTGAAATATGAAGCCAAACTTACCCTTCTTAACTCATGTGTTCCTATTACCAAAAGTTCGGTTTCGAGTGCGACAAATTATTAATTTTGGACTGAAATGCAAAGCCAAATTTACCCTCCTTAACTCATGCGTTCCTGCTAGAAACAGTTCATTTTCGAGAACGAAAAATTATTAATTTTGGACTGAAATACGAAGCCAAACTTACCCTTCTTAACTCATGTGTTCCTATTACCAAAAGTTTGTTTTCGAGTCGACAAATTATTAATTTTGGACTGAAATACAAAGGCAAAGTTACCCTTCTTAACTCATGTGCTCCTATTACCAAAAGTTCGTTTTCGAGTGCGACAAATTATTAATTTTGGGCTGAAATACAAGGCCAAAGTTACCCTTCTTAACTCATGTGTTCCTATTACCAAAAGTTTGTTTTCGCGTGCGACAAATTATTAATTTTGGACTGAAATGAAAAGCCAAATTTACCCTCCTTACTCATGCGTTCCTGCTACAAACAATTCATTTTCGAGAACGAAAAATTATTAATTTTGGACTGAAATACGTAGCCAAACTTACCCTTCTTAACTCATGTGTTCCTATTACCAAAAGTTCGTTTTCGAGTGCGAAAAATTATTAATTTTGGGCTGAAATACAAGGCCAAAGTTACCCTTCTTAACTCATGTGTTCCTATTACCAAAAGTTTGTTTTCGCGTGCGACAAATTATTAATTTTGGACTGAAATGAAAATCCAAATTTACCCTCCTTAACTCATGCGTTCCTGCTACAAACAATTCATTTTCGAGAACGAAAAATTATTAATTTTGGACTGAAATACGAAGCCAAACTTACCCTTCTTAACTCATGTGTTCCTATTACCAAAAGTTCGGTTTTCGAGGGCGACAAATTGTTAATTCTGGACTGAAATACAAAGCCAAAGTTACTCTTCTTAACTCATGTGTTCCTGTTACCAAAAGTTCGTTTTCGAGTGCGACAAATTATTAATTTTGGACTGAAATGCAAAGCCAAATTTACCCTCCTTAACTCATGTGTTCCTGTTACAAACAGTTCATTTTCGAGTAAGAAAAATTATTAATTTTGGTCGGAAATACAAAGCCAAAGTTACCATTCTTAACTCATGTGTTCCTATTACCAAAAGTTCGTTTTCGAGTGCGACAAATTATTAATTTTGGGCTGAAATGCAAAGCCAAATTTACCCTCCTTAACTCATGTGTTCCTGTTACAAACAGTTCATTTTCGAGTATGAAAAATTATTAATTTTGGTCGGAAATACAAAGCCAAAGTTACCATTCTTAACTCAAACGTTCTTGTTACAAATAGTTCATTTTCGAGTATAAAAAATTATTAATTTTGGACTGAAATGCAAAACCAAAGTTACTCTTCTTAACTCATGTGTTCCTATTACCAAAAGTTCGTTTTCGAGTGCGACAAATTATTAATTTTGGACTGAAATACAAAGCCAAACTTACCCTCCTTAACTCACGTATTCCTGTTAGAAACAGTTCACTTTCGAGTATGAAAAATTATTAATCTTGGACTGAAATACAAAGCCAAAGTTACCCTTCTTAACTCATGTGTTCCTATTACCAAAAGTTTGTTTTCGCGTGCGACAAATTATTAATTTTGGACTAAAATGCAAACCCAAATTTACCCTCCTTAACTCATGCGTTCCTGCCAAAAACAGTTCATTTTCGAGAACGAAAAATTATTAATTTTGGACTGAAATACGAAGCCAAACTTACCCTTCTTAACTCATGTGTTCCTATTACCAAAAGTTCGTTTTCGCGTGCGACAAATTATTAATTTTGGACTGAAATGCAAACCCAAATTTACCCTCCTTACCCCCCGCACAATTTTCTAATTTAACTTTTCTTCCCTACCCTTACGGTTAAGGAGCTACCCTCTTGGCCGTTTAGGGTTGTTTGCGTTTAACCCGATAGCCGCCATAGATAGGGACTCGCGTCTCATGGCAAAGTTGTTCCCCCCAACCCCCCGCACAATTTTGTAATTTAACTTTTCTTCCCTACCCTTACGGTTAAGGAGCTACCCTCTTGGCCGTTTAGGGTTGTTTGCGTTTAACCTGATAGCCGCCATAGATAGGGACTCGCGTCTCATGGCAAAGTTGTTCCCCCCAACCCCCCGCACAATTTTCTAATTTAACTTTTCTTCCCAGCCCTTACGGTTAATGAGCTACCCTCTTGGCCGTTTAGGGTTGTATGCGTTTAACCCGATAGCCGCCATAGATAGGGACTCACCTCTCATGGCAAAGTTGTTCCCCCCAACCCCCCGCACAATTTTCTAATTTAACTTTTCTTCCCAACCCTTACGGTTAATGAGCTACCCTCTTGGCCGTTTAGGGTTGTTTGCGTTTAACCCGATAGCCGCCATAGATAGGGACTCGCGTCTCATGGCAAAGTTGTTCCCCCCAACCCCCCGCACAATTTTGTAATTTAACTTTTCTTCCCAACCCTTACGGTTAAGGAGCTACCCTCTTGGCCGTTTAGGGTTGTTTGCGTTTAACCCGATAGCCGCCATAGATAGGGACTCGCGTCTCATGGCAAAGTTGGTTCCCCCAACCCCCCGCACAATTTTGTAATTTAACTTTTCTTCCCAACCCTTACGGTTAAGGAGCTACCCTCTTGGCCGTTTAGTGTTGTTTGCGGTTAACCCGATAGCCGCCATAGATAGGGACTCGCGTCTCATAGCAAAGTTGGTTCCCCCAACCGCCCGCACAATTTTGTAATTTAACTTTTCTTCCCAACCCTTACGGTTAAGGAGCTACCCTCTTGGCCGTTTAGGGTTGTTTGCGTTTAACCCGATAGCCGCCATAGATAGGGACTCGCGTCTCATGGCAAAGTTGTTCCCCCCAACGCCCCGCACAATTTTGTAATTTAACTTTTCTTCCCAACCCTTACGGTTAAGGAGCTACCCTCTTAGCCTTTTAGGGTTGTTTGCGTTTAACCCGATAGCCGCCATAGATAGGGACTCGCGTCTCATGGCAAAGTTGTTCCCCCCAACGCCCCGCACAATTTTGTAATTTAACTTTTCTTCCCAACCCTTACAGTTAAGGAGCTACCCTCTTAGCCTTTTAGGGTTGTTTGCGTTTAACCCGATAGCCGCCATAGATAGGGACTCGCGTCTCATGGCAAAGTTGTTCCACCCAACGCCCCGCACAATTTTGTAATTTAACTTTTCTTCCCAACCCTTACGGTTAAGGAGCTACCCTCTTAGACTTTTAGGGTTGTTTGCGTTTAACCCGATAGCCGCCATAGATAAGGACTCGCGTCTCATGGCAAAGTTGTTCCCCCCAATGCCCCGCACAATTTTGTAATTTAACTTTTCTTCCCTACCCTTACGGTTAAGGAGCTACCCTCTTAGCCTTTTAGGGTTGTTTGCGTTTAACCCGATAGCCGCCATAGATAGGGACTCGCGTCTCATGGCAAAGTTGTTCCCCCCAACGCCCCGCACAATTTTGTAATTTAACTTTTCTTCCCAACCCTTACGGTTAAGGAGCTACCCTCTTAGCCTTTTAGGGTTGTTTGCGTTTAACCCGATAGCCGCCATAGATAGGGACTCGCGTCTCATGGCAAAGTTGTTCCCCCCAACGCCCCGCACAATTTTGTAATTTAACTTTTCTTCCCAACCCTTACGGTTAAGGATCTACCCTCTTGGCCGTTTAGGGTTGTTTGCGTTTAACCCGATAGCCGCCATAGATAGGGACTAGCGTCTCATGGCAAAGTTGTTCCCCCCAACGCCCCGCACAATTTTGTAATTTAACTTTTCTTCCCAACCCTTACGGTTAAGGAGCTACCCTCTTAGACTTTTAGGGTTGTTTGCGTTTAACCCGATAGCCGCCATAGATAGGGACTCGCGTCTCATGGCAAAGTTGTTCCACCCAATGCCCCGCACAATTTTGTAATTTAACTTTTCTTCCCAACCCTTACGGTTAAGGAGCTACCCTCTTGGCCGTTTAGGGTTGTTTGCGGTTAACCCGATAGCCGCCATAGATAGGGGCTCGCGTCTCATGGTAAAGTTGTTCCCCCCAACACCCCGCACAATTTTGTAATTTAACTTTTCTTACCAACCCTTACGGTTAAGGAGCTACCCTCTTGGCCGTTTAGGGTTGTTTGCGGTTAACCCGATAGCCGCCATAGATAGGGGCTCGCGTCTCATGGTAAAGTTGTTCCCCCCAACACCCCGCACAATTTTGTAATTTAACTTTTCTTCCCAACCCTTACGGTTAAGGAGCTACCCTCTTGGCCGTTTAGGGTTGTTTGCGGTTAACCCGATAGCCGCCATAGATAGGGGCTCGCGTCTCATGGTAAAGTTGTTCCCCCCAACCCCCCGCACAATTTCGTAATTTAACTTTTCTTCCCAACCCTTACGGTTAAGGAGCTACCCTCTTGGCCGTTTAGGGTTGTTTGCGTTTAACCTGATAGCCGCCATAGATAGGGACTCGCGTCTCATGGCAAAGTTGTTCCCCCCAACGCCCCGCACAATTTTGTAATTTAACTTTTCTGCCCAGCCCTTACGGTTAAGGAGTGACCCTCTTGGCCGTTTAGGGTTGTTGGCGTTTAACCCGATAGCCGCCATAGATAAGGACTCGCGTCTCATGGCAAAGTTGTTCCCCCCAATGCCCCGCACAATTTTGTAATTTAACTTTTCTTCCCTACCCTTACGGTTAAGGAGCTACCCTCTTGGCCGTTTAGGGTTGTTTGCGTTTAACCCGATAGCCGCCATAGATAGGGACTCGCGTCTCATGGCAAAGTTGTTCCCCCCAACGCCCCACACAATTTTGTAATTTAACTTTTCTTCCCAACCCTTACGGTTAAGGAGCTACCCTCTTAGCCTTTTAGGGTTGTTTGCGTTTAACCCGATAGCCGCCATTGATAGGGACTCGCGTCTCATAGCAAAGTTGTTCCCCCCAACGCCCCGCACAATTTTGTAATTTAACTTTTCTTCCCAACCCTTACGGTTAAGGATCTACCCTCTTGGCCGTTTAGGGTTGTTTGCGTTTAACCCGATAGCCGCCATAGATAGGGACTCGCGTCTCATGGCAAAGTTGTTCCCCCCAACGCCCCGCACAATTTTGTAATTTAACTTTTCTTCCCAACCCTTACGGTTAAGGAGCTACCCTCTTAGACTTTTAGGGTTGTTTGCGTTTAACCCGATAGCCGCCATAGATAAGGACTCGCGTCTCATGGCAAAGTTGTTCCCCCCAATGCCCCGCACAATTTTGTAATTTAACTTTTCTTCCCTACCCTTACGGTTAAGGAGCTACCCTCTTGGCCGTTTAGGGTTGTTTGCGTTTAACCCGATAGCCGCCATAGATAGGGACTCGCGTCTCATGGCAAAGTTGTTCCCCCCAACGCCCCGCACAATTTTGTAATTTAACTTTTCTTCTCTACCCTTACGGTTAAGGAGCTACCCTCTTGGCCGTTTAGGGTTGTTTGCGTTTAACCCGATAGCCGCCATAGATAGGGACTCGCGTCTCATGGCAAAGTTGTTCCCCCCAACCCCCCGCACAATTTTCTAATTTAACTTTTCTTCCCAACCCTTACGGTTAATGTGCTACCCTCTTGGCCGTTTAGGGTTGTTTGCGTTTAACCCGATAGCCGCCATAGATAGGGACTCGCGTCTCATGCCAAAGTTGTTCCCCCCCACCCCCCGCACAATTTTGTAATTTAACTTTTCTGCCCAGCCCTTACGGTTAAGAAGTTACCCTCTTGGCCGTTTAGGGTTGTTTGCGTTTAACCCGATAGCCGCCATAGATAGGGACTCGCGTCTCATGGCAAAGTTGTTCCCCCCAACCCGCCGCACAATTTTGTAATTTAACTTTTCTTCCCTACCCTTACGGTTAAGGAGCTACCCTCTTGGCCGTTTAGGGTTGTTTGCGTTTAACCCGATAGCCGCCATAGATAGGGACTCGCGTCTCATGGCAAAGTTGTTCCCCCCAACCCCCCGCACAATTTTGTAATTTAACTTTTCTTCCCTACCCTTACGGTTAAGGAGCTACCCTCTTGGCCGTTTAGGGTTGTTTGCGTTTAACCCGATGCCGCCATAGATAGGGACTCGCGTCTCATGGCAAAGTTGTTCCCCCTAACCCCCCGCACAATTTTGTAATTTAACTTTTCTTCCCTACCCTTACGGTTAAGGAGCTACCCTCTTGGCCGTTTAGGGTTGTTTGCGTTTAACCCGATAGCCGCCATAGATAGGGACTCGCGTCTCATGGCAAAGTTGTTCCCCCCAACCCCCCGCACAATTTTGTAATTTAACTTTTAACTCATGCGTTCCTGCTACAAACAGTTCATTTTCGAGAACAAAAAATTATTAATTTTGAACTTAAATACGAAGCCAAACTTATCCTTCTTAACTCATGTGTTCCTATTACCAAAAGTTCGTTTTCGAGTGCGACAAATTATTAATTCTGGACTGAAATACAAAGCCAAACATACCCTTCTTAACTCACGTATTCCTGTTAGAAACAGTTCACTTTCGAGTATGACAAATTATTAATCTTGGACTGAAATACAAAGCCAAACTTACCCTTCTTAACTCATGTGTTCCTATTACCTAAACTTCGTCTTCGAGTGCTACAAATTATTAATTTTGGACTGAAATACAAAGCCAAAGTTACCCTTCTTAACTCAGGTGTTCCTATTACCAAAAGTTCGTTTTCGAGTGCGACAAATTATTAAATTTGGACTGAAATACAAAGCCAAACTTGCCCTTCTTAACTCATGTGTTCCTGTTACAAACAGTTCATTTTCGACTATGAAAAATTATTAATTTTCGACTGAAATACAAAGCCAAACTTACCCTTCTTAACTCGTATGTTCCTGTTACAAATAATTCATTTTCGAGTATAAAAAATTATTAATTTTGGGACTGAAATACAAAGCCAAACTTACCCTTCTTAGATCATGTGTTCCTATTACCAAAAGTACGTTTTCAAGTGGGACAAATTATGAATTTTGGACTGAAATACACAGCCAAACTTACCCTTCTTAGCTCAGGTGTTCCTGTTACAGACATTTAGCGTTCGAGTGCGAAACATTATTAATTTTAGACTTAAATAAAAAGCCCAACTTACCCTTTTTAACTCATGTGTTCCTATTACCAAAAGTTCGTTTTCGAGTGCGATAAATTATTAATTTTGGACTGAAATACAAAGCCAAACTTACCCTTCTTAACTCATATGTTCCTGTTACAAGTAGTTGTACAATTTGTACCAAAAAGTACCGAAATTGTACCGAAATTGAACCGAAATTGTACCAAAAATGTACCGAAATTGTCCCAAAAATGTACCGCATTTGTACCGAAATTATACCAAAAATATACCGAAATTGTACCAAAAATATACCCAAATTGTACCGAAATTGAATAAAAAATTTACCGAAATTGAACCGAAATTGTACAGAAATTGTACAAAAAATGTACAGAAAATGAACCGAAATTGTACCAAAATTGTACCAAAAATGTATCGAAAGTGTGCTAAAAATGTACCGAAATTGTACCGAAATAGTACCGAAATTGCACCGAAATTGTACCAAAAATGTACAGAAATTGTCCGGAAATTCGAACGAAATTGTACCGAAATTGTACCAAAAATGTACCGAAATTGTACTAAAAATGTACCGAAATTGAACGAAAATTGTACCAAAAATATACCGTAATTGTACCGAGATTGTACCGAAATTGTACCGAAATTGTACCGAAATTGTACCCTAAATGTACCGAAATTGTACTAAAAATGTACCGAAATTGTACCGAAATTGTACCAAAAATGTACCAAAATTGTACCGAAATTTTACCGAAATTGTACTGAAATTGCACCAAAAATGTACAGAAATTATACCGAAATTGTACCATAAATGTAACGAATTCGTACCGAAATTGAACCAAAAATGTACCGAAATTGTACCAAAAATGTAGCGCAATTATACCGAAATTGTACCAAAACTGTACCGAAATTGTACCGAAATTGTACCGAAATTGTACCGAAATTGTACCGAAGTTGTACAAAAATGTACCGAAATTGTACCAAAAATGTACCGAATTTGTACCGAAATTGTACCAAAAATATACCGAAATTGTACAGAAATTGTACAAAAAATTTGCCGAAATTGTACCTGAATTGTACCAAAAATGTACCGAAACTGTACTACAATTTCGGTACATTTTTAGTACAATTTCGGTACAAATTCGGTACATTTTTGGTACAATTTCGGTACAATTTCAGTTCATTTTCTGTACAATTTCGGTACTTTTTCGGTACATTTTTGGTGCAATTTCGGTACAATTTCGGTACATTTTTAGTTCAATTTCGGTACAAATTCGGTACATTTTTGGTACAATTTCGGTACAAATTTAGTACATTTTTGGTACAATTTCGGTACATTTTTGATACAATTTTGGTACAATTTCGGTACATTGATGGTACGATTTCGGTCTAATTTCGATACATTTTTGGTACAATTTCGGTACACTTTTGGTACAATTTCTGTACAATTTCGGTACATTTTTGGTACAATTTCGGTACAAATTCGGTACATTTTCTGTACAATTGCTGTACAATTTTGGTACAATTTTTGTAAAATTTTATTTTGGTACAATTTCGGTATACTTTTGGTACAATTTCGGTACATTTTCTGTACAATTGCTGTACAATTTTAGTACAATTTTTGTAAAATTTTTGTAGAATTTCGGTATACTTTTGCTACTACTTTGGTACAATTTCGGTACACATGTCGGTACAATTGTGGTACATTTTCTGTACAATAGCTGTACAATTTTGGTACAATTTTTATAAAATTTTCGTACAATTTCGGTATACTTTTGGTACTACCTTGGTACAATTTCGGTACATTTTCTGTACAATAGCGGTACAATTTCAGTCATTTTCTGTACAATTATTATCAATTTTGGACTGAAATACAAAGCCGAACTTACCCTTCTTAGATCATGTGTTCCTATTACCAAAAGTACGTTTTCAAGTGAGACAAGTTATCAGTTTTGGACTGTAATACACAGCCAAACTTACCCTTCTTAGCTCATGTGTTCCTGTTACAAACATTTTGTTTTCGAGTGCTAAACATTATTAATTTTAAACTGAAAAGCAAAGCCCAACTTACCCTTCTTAACTCATGTGTTCCTATTACCAAAAGTTCGTTTTCAAGAGCGAAAAGTTATCAATTTTGCACTGAAATACAAACCCAAACTTACCCTTCCTAACTCATGTGTTCCTGTTACAAATAATTCATTTTCGAGTATAAAAAATTAAAAATTTTGGACTGAAATACAAGGCCCAACTTACACTTCTTAACTCATGTGCTCCTATTACCAAAAGTTCGTTTTCGAGTGCGACAAATTATCAATTTTGGACTGAAATACAAAGCCAAACTTACCCTTCTTAGATAATGTGTTCCTATTACCAAAAGATCGTTTTCGAGTGCGATAAATTTTTCATTTTGGACTGAAATACAAAGCCAAACTTACCCTTGTTAACTCATATGTTCTTGTTACAAACAGTTGTACAATTTGTAAAAAAAGTACCGAAATTGTACCGAAATTGTACAGAAATTGTACCGCAATTGTACAGAAAATGTTCCGAAATTGTACCGAAATTGTACAGAATATGTACCGAAATTGTACCGAAATTGCACCGAAATTGTGGTACTCATGTACTCATGTGTTCCTGTTACAAACAGTTCATTTTCGAGTATGAAAAATTATTAATTTTGGACTGAAATACTAAGCCAAACTTACCCTTCTTAACTAATTGGTTCCTATTCCCAAAAGTTCGTTTTCGAGTTCGACAAATTATAAATTTTGGACTAAAATACAAAGCCAAACTTACCCTTCTTAACTCATGTGTTCCTGTTACAAACAGTTCATTTTCTAGTATGAAAAATTATTAATTTTGGACTGAAATACAAACGCAAAGTTACCCTTCTTAACTAATGTGTTCCTATTACCAAAAGTTCGTGTTCGAGTGCGACAAATTATTAATTTTAGACTGAAATACAAAGCCAAACTTACCCTTCTTAACTCATGTGTTCCTGTTACAAACAGTTCATTTTCGAGTATGAAAAATTATTAATTTTGGACTGAAATACGAAGCCAAACTTACCCTTGTTAGCTCATGTGTTCCAATTACCAAAAGTTTGTTTTCGAGTGTGACAAATTATTAATTTTGGACTGAAATACAAAGTCAAACTTACCCTTCCTAATTCATATGTTCCTGTTACAAATAGTTCATTTTCGAGTATACAAAATTATTAAAAAGCACGACTTGGAGTGACGACTGAAGTGCAGCAAGATCTCTTCAAGGTTTCCACTGACTACTCGATAGCTCACTGCATTTCCAAGGACCTTCATTTAGGAAGGGAAATTGCGGTTGTATTTAAGAAGAAGTTTGAGCGACTAGACGAGCTCCAAAGACAGAACCCCATGGTCGGCAAAACCGGACATCTCCCAGATCAACAACGCTTCGTTTATTATTTAGTTACGAAACAGTTCCATTACCAGAAACCGGATTATGGAAACCTCTGGAATTCTCTATGGGATTTGAAGAAGGACCTGTTCGCCAAGGGCATTAAAAAGTTGGCCGTCCCTAAACTCGGCTGTGGACTTGATCAACTGGATTGGCGGATCGTACGAAACTTGCTAGAAGTTGTCTGCAAGAACTCCGGTGTGGCTATCCTGGTTTGCAGTTGTGATCTGAAAACCGCATCTGAACCGAAGAGGAGTGTAGACTGTTATTTCTACAGCAGTGGAACATGCAGAATATGAGAACAATGCCGATACCGTCATGACCCTTTCTTCCGGAATCAAGGGCCGAAATCTGGTCTGGGACAGAACAGACTTGAAGAAGGGGGCAGTGTAGCGAGATGCGTCAGCACACGTGTGGGATCATATTCGTCATCCGCCGAGAAGCTTCCACAGCGGTCGACGGTTACTCATTCTCGCGCGACTACGGGAACGTTCTGGAATGAAGTTCTGGAAGGACGACGCTGGGATATATAAGGCGCGACCAAACGAACACAGCTAATCTAATCCAGCCTACATAAAAGGTCGAGAATATTACGTACGTCGGTAAAGTTAATATAAATATACGTGAATAGTTATAAATAAACAAATTGTACAAATAAATTAATTAGTGCTGCGGGTTAATATTAGTGTTTTGTATTAGAATTAATATTAGTGTTGTGTTTAGTGTTAAGTTGTTATTTCGTGTTTCTTCGTTGCTTAATAATTTTAATATTTGTTAATAAATAATTCACACAACGAACCGAAGTATTAAATAAACGTTTTAAAACCCTTACAATATGCTTCCATGTTAATTTTTGGAACTGGATTGAAAGTTACATAGTAGTAGATAGTTAATTATTTCCCTACGTTGGTGGAGATTTTTTCTCAGGCCTCTGGGATCGGTACTAGGCCTGGTGAGATCATTCACAGTAAGGCTTAATTAACTGTGCTCTACTCGGAAGACTGGTCTATGAGATAGAGTAACAAGACCACTACACACATAGTAACACACACATGACACAGCCGTCTGACTTGAAGTAATGCCTAAAGGCGGTTCCGAGCAGATTGACTATACACGCATAAAGGGCACAAACAAAAAGAAAGAAAGAAAGATAGTTAATTATATTATAAGCAAAGAGCTATATGGGATATACAGAGTATGTAAAAACTCGCGTACAATCTATCCGTAACTTTGTTCCTTGGACAATAATAAGGCGAAATTCTTATAGCGAAAAAGCCACCAGGTGCTTCCTCAACTCATGCGATGCGTTCAAAGTTCAAAATTGACAACGCGAAAAGGAAGCCGTTTTTGCAAAATTCTGTTACTTTATGCATAGATTTAAGTAAGAACAGAAATAATTTAGTATCGTTTATCATTTAAAAATACCAAAAAAAATACAAGTTTTCAAAATTTTATTTCACAGAATTCTCTCAAATGTGTTTGCTTGTATCAAAAATACGTTTGGCAATATTGCAAATTAAAATTAAAATTAAATTATCTTGTTGTTACTGTTTTATTTTTGTTTTTGCTTTAACTAATAATCGATGAGTTGGCTGATGGCTGTGTTTGTAAATGCAAGGTTGTCAAATTTAAATTTCTTAAATTGTTATTCTCGGGATTAACTCAGAATCTATGTACGTACATTTTTTCAATAAATTTTTTTTCTTATTTTTGTCCAAGGAATAAAGTTACGGAGAGCTTGTACGTGAGTTTTTACACACCCTGTATATATGGGAACTGTTAAAATCACAAAGAGCTGTCAATCGTTTTAAGCAGATTATATCTGAGATATTTCGGTTGCATACACACTCGAAGGCTTTTTCACGTAAATATGTTAAAATTCAAGTTTGTCTAGAAATTGTACTCGTAAACAAATAATTTGTAACTCTTTAAGGTCCTTAATCTATCCCTAATTCCGATAAAATTTGTCTTGCGGGGGTCCTTTTTTATTTTTTGTTTCAATTTTCGATTCAAAAAGGTATACGTAAAAATTAATTAATTTAAATATACAGTAATCAGAATTTTAAAATTGAAAAGGGGCCTCGTTAAACAAATTCTATTGCAATTATTTATATATTTTTGCATCAAAAGTTGTTTCGAATTATTTTTTGAACCCTTAGTTTGTATAGAAAGTTTACCGGCTTTAATGTTAGCCATTTTCCGAAATAATCTGGAAGGAAGTCACTCTCATAACTAATACAAAATTCTTTACCATCAGTAAGCAGTTCGTTACCATTTATTCTCTCTACGAACAAAATATTACATTTAGAAATAGTATACACGCTTATAAATACATAATAAAAGGTGAAAACGATAAAACCGTAGACAAAATGTATTATTAGACTTCTGCTAAAATCTAAAAGTGTGTCCATATTCGGAAATAAAGTGGAGCAATTTCTATAAAATATGCCTGTTTATGTGTGAAACTAAAATTGACATTGAAAAAAATATCGCCTATAGTAATTATTCAGAACTAGTTTGCCCTTCATGAAAGACAAAAATTATTCAATTAGGGTTAAGTATATACTGTTTCTAATATTATAATCCGACGTAGACGTGGCTGTTGAAAATTTGATATCAACAAGTTCTTCTATCCCCACGCTAATAACATCAACACTTTTGTTGCATTTTGGTCTATATTTAATACCAACGTTAGCGAAACCAATCTATAGGTAGGGTTGAGTTTTCTCTTCTTAGATTCATTTCTGACTCAATCGTAATGGCAACTGAGAAAATCGTGCCGGTTCTTATTATTATCTTAGTTGCAATAATTATTATTTCGACCGCGAATAAATGTCCACTCGCCCTAAGTGTTGACCTATCGAATGGAACGCGTTTTAAAAACGAAACCATTCTAAACGAAGATATTAATTATCCGTCTGATGTGCAGTTCTATTATGAGGGAAAGATTAGAGGATGCGTGTGTAAAATAAAGCCGTGCGTGCGGAAATGTTGCGGAAAAGGATACGCAATGATTAATAGAACGTGTCAGTTATATGAAAGCGATTTTGATTTAAAAATGTACAATTATACAAATCGCATCAACGTAACGGGAGATCATTTTCATTTTATATACGACAGCTTGTGCGATTCAAATCTGGTTTATAGATTATCTCCAACAAATTATGAAGAGGAATCGTTTTATCTGCAGTATGATGGAAATTTGTACGTGCCCTTTTTTGATAACAACATGTATTATCTGCAGAAATATTGTTTAGAAGTATTCACTGATGACGAAATGAATCAAGAATTATCTGCGATTGTTTGTCCGGAAGAAGCGAACACCAAGTTTTCGTACGGTAAGATTAATTATTGTTTCTGTGATAGCACAAAACCATCTTTAGACTTGAACGGTCCTGTTGTAATACTGAATTAAATTCAGAGTTTAAAACTTAAATAACCTACAATTGCAATTCTGTATACAAATCATATTAATAAAAAATTAAAAACTTCTAACCGTCACTTTTAAGGTACCACCTAGACCTAGAACTTCAAAACCGCTCCGCACTGGGGGTGTAAAAATAGAGGTTGTTTAATAATTTGGTGGTTTTGCTACCCACTTAACATTTCTCAGATAATTAAACAAGATCTATTTTCTACACTAAAAGTTTAAAAAAAATTTTTCGAAAAAGTAAATAGGCCAGGAGTTAGGGAGTTCGGCAGACGTAAATATCGTTTTAAATCGGGAAAAAGATTTATCTATTGGAATCGGTTTCTTTTGTACGTATTCATTTATCCCCCTCGAGCGCCCCCCGGAACACCCCGAATTTCGGCAAAATATCGCTCAAAAATCGTTTTTCTATCAATATCTCTGTTCTAAGCGGTCCTACGGCAAATAAGGTGAATATCAAAATTAAAGGTAACTGAATTCTCTATCGAAAAGGTTTAGACATATTTTTACGTAGTATCAATATTCTCGGAGCTACAGGCGGAAAAAGTTATGCGCCGTACCGCATTCGCGCAGTAGGTATATTATAATTTTTTCTATATTACCACATTTTTTTCTACTTGCTACTACTAGTGGAGTAACCTTAGGTTTATATCTCGGAACCGGTCAAAACTACTCCGATTTGAATGATTTTTTTTTAAACGTCGTAAATATAAAACATTACAACCTTTATGAGTTAAAAGTTGACGCTCATTTTTCATTAATAAATTTAATAATTTTATACAGGGTGCTCTATAAGTAATGGGACACATACCAATAATAGATTCCTTAGGCTAAAATATTACGAGTTACCTAAAATTACCTTAGTCCAGAAGTTAATATTTAGGGAGATAAAGGGTGTCAAAGTCGAAATTTGAATTTTAACTTTTTGCTGTAATTTCGAAGGTTTTCGAAATATTATATGAAAATTGGGCAAACTACCTCCATTGCGACGGGAAACGATAATCCGTCCTCAATTTTAATGTAGCTCTTAAAAGAACCTTATTTTTGCGACAGAGGTATAGGTGTAGCAAAAATAAGGTTCTTTAAAGAGCTATGTTAAAATTGAGGACGGATTATTGTTTCTCATCCCAAAAAAGGTAGTTTCCCCAATTTTCATATGAATATTTCAAAAACTTTTGAAATTACAGCAAAAAAATAAAATTCAAATTTCAACTTTAACACCCTGTATCTCCCTAAATATTAACTTTTGGACTAAGGTAATTTTAGGTAAATCGTAGATCGTAGAATGGCGGCCGAGATACGAGGCATTTAGAAATAGAGGAAGGCCATCTACTGGTTGGAGCGATGACATAAGAAGGATCGCAGGAAACTGACCTTTTTCTCGATTATCCTAAAGGATTATGGATTCGGTTTGCATACCAATTGTTTTTATAACAAGTTCAATTGTGCAAAGCAAAAAACAGTTGTCTTGTGCTTTGTGCTACATTTGCAGAAAAATATTGTTTGTAAAAATTCTGACATTTTAACAACACAATTATTGTCTCGATAAAAGGAATATCATAAAAATGTGTATTCTCATTTAGCGAAACAAGTACAGGCTTGACGTAATTAAAAAGCTTTGTGTTTTCTACTAAATTTACTTCTTAATACCCCATTATTTATATTATGTGCTTTGGCAAATAAACAATTTTCAATTATACTCGAATCAATGCTAAGATTGCTTCTTTTTAATGCTGTAATAATAATATTGCTATTTAGTTTATTAACGTTTAGAATTCCATTGATAACAAACTGTATAATTTTGTCCGGTAAAAGATATTTCGATTCTGAAGTTAAATATAGAAAACTAAGCACGGCTACCAATTTTTCAGAATCTATGTCTTTAACGCCTATTTCGTTATCTGTATCCATAATTTATATCCATGTATCTATCCATTGATAACTGTAACTTTCATTATTAAAATCGTCATTACTGTTTTATATTTTTAAAGAATCGGCAATCTTATCATGATTTTCTGATAAAGAATATGCTGCTTTAATGTATCGACATTTTCGTTTAGACATTGTTGAAAGAAGAGACATATCACATGCATGTAAGAACACAATTTTAATATAATTTTACCTAAGGTTGTGACAAAAATATATTATTGAATTAAAAATTATAAGAGGTCATCTGAAAATGTACATTTATAATTGAAATTTTAAGGAATAATCAAGGAATACTTATAATTTTAAGGCAAATAATTTGTTACAATACATTTACTTTTTTCAGTGTAGGATTATTAGAGAGAAAATTCAAACACTATTATTTATTGACTTTTCTAATTTCTAAAACTCTAAAATAAATAAAGACTGTAACACGCGAATTTTAATTAGTTAAGAGGCAAACTTAATTAGCTTTTATATTAATTACCTTATTTTTAAGGTTTTAATTACGTAACCGCTATTACATTCATAAACATTATTTTTATAGGGGTCGAGAAAAGTCGAAACGGAACAAAAATGCAATACGTAATAACACAGAACGTGAAGGAAAATTTGCTAGGAAAACTGACCGGAGTTTATTATCAAAACACACATCCGTACACTAATAACCGCGGAAACTGTTATATTTTCAGTATAATTTTGACCCGCGAGTTAGTTAGCAGAATCGATTTGAAAGAAGTGGTCATTTTTAATTCGCTATTAAAGTGTTATGTTTCTCGAGCTGCATCTAAAATGTTTCTTTGGTTGGTTCTAATTAACCTCTTAATTATAAGTGTATCACCTACGTACGAAACAAAGTGCCCTTTAGTGTTAAGTTTAGACCTCACTAACGGCACACGTTTAAAAGATGGAACGATCGTAAGCGAAGGAATTTCCTTTGCACCTCATCTGCAGTTTAAACACGAAGGTTCGGCGAGGGGTTGCGTTTGTGAAATAAAACGTTGCATTCGTAAATGTTGCCCTCCGGGTCATGCCATGGTAAACAGGACTTGTCAAGCTTACGATAATGATTTTCTTCTGACAATTCACGACAACGACGTACCCCTTGCTGTGGCAAGTGATCATTTTCACTACGTACACAACAGTAAATGCAGCCAAAAAGGTTTCTACAGACTCTCCCCTGCGGAGTACGAAGAGGACGCGTTTTACGTTCAACAAGATGGGAAAATGCTTATGCCACTTGCCGCTCCAGGAAACGAAATTTTAAATCCCGAAAAATATTGCGTAGAGACTTTCGTAGACGAGACAATGGAAAATATTTCCGCTTTAGTTTGTTTTGAAGAAGAAGAAACTAAAGTGGACAGCATGCTATCATGTGGTAAGATTTCTGAATCTTTCATAAAGTCACATTTATTATCCGCATTCAATTTGCGGTTTTATTGAAATTCTATATTTACTTACTTCAAAGGGCATATACCTGCTAAACTTTATAATATTCACTTTTTCACGGTGAAATCCTAGGATTTGGATTAGAAATAAACTTTTGGAAAGTTGTTCTTATTTTCACCACATAAAACAATAGCTTATAATAAGTAAAAACTTTTCTTTGGAAGGAAAGATACACTTTTTCAATATAATCTTTGTGCCCCATTATTATCAAATTCTAGTGGTTTTCATAAAAATTATGTGATTTTACTGCGAAGGGTTGAAACAAATGGTAGTTATTGTAAACACATTTTCGAGTAAGTTTTATTTTCGCCATAAAAAAAACGGGATGTTAGTTAAGTTTTAAACTTTATAGGTTTTATTAGGCACCTCCAAAAGAAAAATCGACTACTTAAACATACCGAATATTGTACTCTATCGATCTTTAATATCAATTTGATGAAGTTAACTTCATTATGAGAGATAATTTGTGTAATTATTTCTGAGACAAATGCACAAATGGTCGTCTTCTATCGAACACAATTTTTATTACTTCGTAGAGTCGTAAATTTTGTAATACAAATGACCTACTAAATCGGACAAAGAAAATGCAACAGCTATGGAGATCTTTGTTGAAGATAAATTCAAGGTGTATTAAAATTAAAAACGGCGTTAAAAAACACTTTTTTGCATTTTGACAAAAAAAGTGAACTTTTTTTATTAAAAAATCGTAAAGAAAGCAACATTTTTGTAACTATTTAATTTTACATTTTGCATTAAGTAAGTGTGCTTTAAATAAAATATTGTAAATTATCAGTTTGACAACTGTAAATTCTCAAATCCTTTTTATCCTGTTTTGAGGGATTTAAGATGTCAAAATGCAAAAAAATATTGTGTACAACTCGTATGAAAGCATCTTTTTTTCACTCGTTTGATTGATGCACTCCGGCTTCGCCGTCGTGCATCAAACTTCAAACTCATGAAAAAAAGTATTGCTTTCATTACTAGTTGTAAAAATAACTATTTCTGAACAATCTAAACGATAAAAAATGTATTTTCTTTTTAATACGCAGAAAATTTATAATTAGATAGATTCATCATAATAATTCCATACCATGGCCACCTTGATCGTGTGACCTCAAGCTTTTAGATTACACGTGGTTATATTAAATGGATTGATTATATTAAAGTCTCTTAGTTATATTTATAGAGCTCGTTGGCGCAGTGGTTTAGAGCCCTGGACTCCTAGCTAGAAGTCTTGGGTTCGAATCTCACTCAGTGGTAAGGGTTTTTACAAAAAATTCCCTACTGTTCAAGGTTGGTACTTGAGCGAGTGAAGCCATTTAATCGTCTGGTTACAATTAACGATTCTGTCTGCGGAATGCTCGACTGCAAATAGTAACAAGACACACATACTTATACACTTAATACACACTCACAAACTCCGCAGAAGGCAATGAGAAACCGCTGCAGAGACCACACTTCCTGAGTATAAGGGGAATATAACAAAGTTTACGGCGTCAAGTCGTTTAAAAATGTGGCTTTGACCCCCTCGTCAACGCCCTTAAAAGGATCACAGAAAAAAGTTATATATAGGGTGATTCAAATTCAGGGTCGACCATGGGAATTCCGCTTATTATAATATAATACTGCGAAGTTACTTAACTACAACCATTTGTGAGTTATTACAAAAAAACGAAAATATCCAATTTCCCATTTTTTGTATCTTGCATCTTTAAAATAAAGTCAAAAATTTGTAAACACTTTCTTAATACATTTTTTATGCTATGTGGGATAAAATAATCACAATTTTAAAATTATGTCTCATTTATCTTCCAACATCGGATTCTTTCGTATTTTAATGGAATTGAATAGAGCTTAATTTGCTGAATTCAGAAATACATGATATGCTTAAGTTATTTTTATTAACAAGGGCAAAAACTTTTTGACCTATTGTATCAATAATTATTGGTAATTCCGGATTCTCATAGTCATAAAGTAATTAAATCCTAAGTACTTGAAGGTTTTATCAAAACTTAAACACGAGTTGTGTCCAATAAATTTGAAAGTGGTTCTCATTAGTAACATAGTTAAAACCCTCATAATGCCAATGGGGTCAGGACAGACCCCATTGTGTCTTGCATTTTATTAAATATCTTATTTTATACTTTTTTCTGTATAGTAGCGTCATGTTTTTATTTTCTGAATATGTTACAAACATTTCATTTCAATTTCGGCGCTTCTACAGTATTTTTCATCTAGCATTTGTGTTGTGACGTCAACTTGCCCCGCCCAAAAACTATATGGGTAGACACGCGTTCGTGCGCAGTAGGTAATGAAAACCTAGTTTAGAAAGAGATGAATTATAGTTGGATTGCGAATTTATAAACAGCGCGTTGACGTCACAACCCAAATCCTAGGTGATAAATATTGTACTAATTATTTTTCTTGTTTTTTTTTAACTGGGGTCTTAGTAGGCTCTATTTGGTTTCTTAAGTTTGCCACATATTTGAAATTCCCGTCATGTTTCTATGTTTCTAACATCAAATTTATTCCTGTTACTGTTTCAGTGAGCTTTGTTGTTTTATTAACGTTCTAGTAAATTAAAGCTATATTATAAGTTCGGATTGTAATCAAAATCACAACTTGTTTTTCGTGATCTGGATAAACTTACATACAGAGAATTAGAATAGTTACCTGAAGCCAAAGACAAGGAATTTTTTTATGAGAGGTTAGAAGACAGTGCAAGTGAGAATGAAGACAATGTGGTGGTAGAGGAAGATGTAGACCGTAGACGACGTTATCAAGGTAGAGAATGTGATATCTGAAAGTATTAGGCTTTGCGCAGAAACTTCGTTTACTCCGAAACATATTTCAAAAAACGGCCTTGAACGGACAAAGCATCCATTTTATACCTACGTCGGTCTTCTGTGAACGTAATAGAGACAGGAATAGGAATAAGTGTTCTAATTATATAATTATATTTGTATGACACATTCGTCGCCAACTTTTACCTGTTAAAACTATCAATTAGCTATGTAACTTAGGCTATTTCAATAAATATTCTCATAGCAAATGTGTAAACTTTATCAGCTAATTATGTATAAAATGGAACAATGTGCTTTTGAAACAAATTACCCTGAAAATAAGTTAAATTAACATGGGGTTTGAGCAGACCCCATTTGATAAGATATAAAATATTTTAAACCTGGTATTACGAGGGTTAACGTGAGTGTTCTACTCTCTTTCGAATGTGACATAAAATAGCAGGTCCTTCGCCACATGATACTCAGCACAAAAAAGTTCATTTCCAAGAATAGAAGTCTTGTGGGTTCAGCAAAATTCTAATCAGGTAGTGCTAAATGATCACAGCAGTAGACGCACGATGAGATCGTTGGCACAAGCAAGCCACAAGTCTAGATATTGCTCAATTAACAAATAAGCAATCAAATATTTCTAGAATTTCTGTTACAAAAATAATGTAATGTATGCCAATCATACCACGCTGTTTTTAATCGGATAAAATAAGTTATTATTGCGTATTGTTTAGTGAATTATTTGAAGTAATAAACAACAATAATTAATAATTGAGGTGTTCTACTTTCAAATTTATTCAATAATCATTACAGACAACTTCTAATATTTGAAATTTTATGAAATAAACCCCACAAATACTACTTGAAAAAACAAACATAGCTGCGCTACAAACATGCGGCCATATTGAATTATTCTTTAGTGAAAAATAAATTTTCAAAGATTCAATTACTTGATTATTAAAAAGAACTGAAATTGTTAATCGAAATGTCCTAGACATCTAGACATATCATTTCAGAAAACAAAGTAAAATTCCCAACCTTTCTAAAATATTCAGTTTTGTGAGATATAACCTTATAACTTAACACGTATATAATTGTATATTACTTAATGGTAATACAAAAAGTAGTTTGACTTAGAAGGCTTTGAAAAAACAACGAAAAATAACAAAAACTATCAAAAGCATTCCAATTGCTTCACTCGTTGTTTTTGTCAAAGTCTTTTGAGTTAAACATTTTTTTTTAAGTTTTACTTTATCATTTACCTCTACAGGTTTGTTATTCTTTTACTTTAGACCGAAGTCTGTTTCACGCTTTTCTTGTTCGTGGGGTTTCTGTTGATGTGGACACCCAACTCTTACAAGCTTACAGGCATTACAAAATAATGAACGGATATTCAAGATATTAGTACTGTTGAATTTGTAAAAGCATTGGCATATTGAAATAATCTAGTGAGCCACCATTGTTCCATTTTAGAAAACTTTGTTACATCTTTAAAGAAAGGCGACTTTCAAAACACTGAACGCCAGTATTTGATATTGTACAGAAGTCCGTAACTGTACGAACCTCAGGTGTGTTACCCTTTACAGTTTTTCGTTGTGATCGTCTAGTTTTTTTTTTTACTAAGATTTCATTTACCCTCTAGCATTATTGGTTACGTGAAAATCTTACCCTTTACTCAGATAACTGACTATTTAGTCAGAGGACCCTTAATGTGGTTGTGATTCGTTGATCTAGTTAGAGTAGCTCACCTTTAACACCTTATAAACAAAAAATAAATACTCCATCAAGTTTAATATTATAAAGTCATATTAATTTATGTACAGATATTTACAAATACAGTAAATAATTAAGCATAGAGAATGGACATCAAACTAGGCAAGTCAATTATGGGCAGTGGCTTGAATAATTATTATTCTTTTGTTTTATATTTTGATGTAATCAGGGTGACCTATGTGCGTGGTTTGATCATAAGAAATTATGGTGGAAGTCGGTGCGTCAGTCAGATATATATTGTAACGAGATGCGTCAGCACACGTGTGGGATCATATTCGTCATCCGCCGAGAAGCTTCCACAGCGGTCGACGGTTACTCATACTCGCGCGACTAGTGGAACTTTGTGGAATGGAGTTCTGGAAGGACGAGCTGGGATATACCGGGTGTCTCAGGTAAGACGCACCATAGGGAAACACCAATGTATTTTTTCAGAAAGGATCCGCAGTGCCTTTGGAATATGTATGGATTCAGTGTTCAACGTATGTTATTGGATTTAGTTAACGCTAGAAAGAGATAGAAATACTGAAAGCATCTGTCATTGCGACAGGCGATTATTTCATTGTTTATTTTTTATATTTGTCAATTTTGACAGCGACAAAACGTCAAATTGTTAAACTTGTCAGGTGCTAAAGAACCTACATCTACAATGCAATGAAGCACAATTATAGATTCATCATTATTATTATTATACTAAAACAATAAGTATAATTTAACAAATTTATTTATAATGCCATAATACTTTACATATTTACTAAAATCACTATTTACGTAAACGTATAATTGTTACATTTTTCTCTATGTAACCAATTTCACACCTATCTACATGAACCATTAAAATTTGTAAGTTGCATTAATAACTTCTGACTAGACAAATTCTTATTTTCATTACAGTTTTAAGTTCATTCGGTACCTGACTGATGAGTGATGACTGATGACGTTGATTGAAGGAATAGGATGATCAGTTGCTTTCTTTTGATAGGATTCAATACTATTCCATGTTTATAGAATTTACTTACGTTTTCTTTACGTGTGCTGTTGTAATAGAGCGAATTCAATTTAATATATGCAGAATGCGGAAACGGCGATTTAAAAAATTACGTATTTTGCATGTTTTTATTGTAAATGAAAGTTTTAGGTTTTAGGTAGGTGCTGTCAAAATTGACAGATATAAAAATAAACAATGAAATAATCGCCTGTCGCAATGGCAGACGCCTTCGGTATTTCTATCTCTTTCTAGGGTTAACTAAATCCAATAACATACGTTGAACACTGAATACATACATATTAAAAGGGTATCGTGGATCCTTTCTGAAAAAATACATTGGTGTTTCCCTATGGTGCGTCTTACCTGAGACACACGGTATAAGGCGCGACAGAACGAACACGGGCAGTCTAATCCAGACTACAAAACGGTCACGAATATATATGCGTCGGTGAAGTTAATATAAATATACGTGAATAGTTATAAATAAACAAACTGTACAAATAAATTAATTAGTGCTACGGGTTAATATTAGTGTTTTGTATTAGAATTAATATTAGTGTTGTGTTTTAGTGTTAAGTTGTTATTTCGTGTGTCTTCATTGTTTAATAATTTTAATATTTATTAATAAATAATTCACACCTCGAACCGAAGTTTTAAATAAACGTTTTAAAACCGTTACAATATCTTAAGCGACCGGAGCCAAAGGTGATATTACAACCAACCTTTAAAGTTTGACAAGGGTGCAATTTCCCTTCAATTGACGAGTATATGCGCTATACATAACTCTAAGTACATGAGTAGGCGTTGCCCCTCATGTACAAGAATGTACGTTATGTCTTAGGTACAACTCAGAATGTAGGAGTACGAGGTACCTCGTACATTCTACGGGATGTTAACCCTATCGTTGATTGAGAATATGCCCAAGACATATCTCAGTAGTCAGGATTGTCGTTTTGTTGTAATTAATTCAATTAATTGTGATCAGCAATCTTGAATACGTGAGGTATATTAAAATTACTAACTTTTACGTTGTGGTTAATTTGGATTTTACAGGGAGACTCCTCAATTGGAATCACGGCACTTTCATCCCTTTGATCAATACACAATACACACAATCGGAAAGCAATGCTTGTTAAGATGGCGGACAAGAGCAACGATGTAGTTACTTTAGTGCCAAGTTTAAATGATTTATGTGGTATATGTAATAATAAAGCAGTGTCAAAACGAGTGAAATGCACTATATGTGGTATGTTTTTTCATAATAGTTGTTTAAAAAAGTTAAAATCCGCAACTACAGACAAAAATGGAACGTTTGTGTGCGGTAGGTTAGATTGTACAAATTCTGCGGAGAAAGAAATTTCTGTCGAATATGAAGATGAATCTTTTACATCGGTTTGTGATGTTAACGAAGATGTATCTGCATTACATACGGAAATAAGATATTTAAAATCAATAATTAAAGACAAAAATATGATAATAAAAGGACTAGACGAAAATAACCATTTGATTAAGAGAATGCTTGAATTTTACAACACATCTACGTCATTCGCATGGGACAACAAGGACGTATACCTGAATGATAAAAATATCAACACTGCACAAAACCCTACATTGAGCCTCAGAGATGTTCAAATTCCTAAAGAACTAAACCAAAATAAATAATTGAAAGAACTTCAAAATTCTCATGTAGGTTTAACTCATGAAACAGAACGACGACAAAATGAAAAAATGTCTGAAATTATAAACATAAATGACGACCTAACACAAGGAATCGAATCGGTTAATAAACATATCAGCCCTAAAAAGGAGGTGTTTAAAACTGTAAAATATAAGAAGAAGTACAACCATAAAACAACATTATTAGGTACAAAAAAGTCCGAATGTGATATTTCTGCAGTTGAGAGTAGAAAATTCGTGTTTGTATCACGACTACATCCTAGCACTACCTGCGAACAGTTAAAAAATCATCTCAACAAACAAAATATAACCTTTTCTGACGTTGAAAAGTTACCTATAAGATCTGAAAATATATCTGCATTTAAAATTGCTGTCCCCACGTCCGAAGAAATAAATATTTTCAATTGCGCAAACTGGCCGGTATACATTATCATTAGACCTTACCGAAAACAACAAAATTTTACGAATCCAGAAAAAATCATTGTAACAACATACCTAACAGAAAATAATTCTTCAAAAAATTATAACAATCGTTTTAAAATACTAAATTTGAACATACAATCACTAAATAACAAGATTGAACAGTTAGAAATTGTATTAAACGAACTTAATATCGGTATTGCTTGTTTAACAGAACACTGGCTTATTATCTAGGAAAACTAAATATAACAAATTACATTGTATCGGCGGGATTTTCAAGAAGCCGTAATAACTACGGAGGTGTGTGTTGGTTCAAAATTGTTACTTAATCAAAGAAATAAATCTAAATCGCTTTGCAGAAGAAAATGATTTTGAAGTAGCTGGAATTGAAGTACAGCAGTTAAACCTGGTTATTTTATCAGTATATCGATCAGCAACTAGAACTTCTTCAGAAGCAATGGACATCTTTATGAATTGTTTAAGGACTACATTATTAATTTTTATTGACTAAGTACAACACTAATGATATTTATATAGCCTGCGATTTTAATATCGACTTAATGGATAATCAGAAAAGCACAAATTTTTTGAATTTAATGAGTGAGTTCGGATTACATCCAGCTTTTCCTGAACCTTCAAGGATTGGAGTAAAAAGTGCTACGTGTATTGATAATATATTTATTAACAACTGCAACAGTTATGAAAAGCAAAAAAAGTTGATCGTCACTTATCAGACCATAAAGGGCAGTTGATTGTCAAACATCATAAAACCGTTTCAGAAAATATTATAAAGAAAAACAGAGTAGTAAATAAAGAAAACTTGGAAATATTAAAATACTGTTTAGAAAGATGTGATTGGTAAAGTGTTTATTCGGAAGCGGATAGCAGATCGGCATTTAAGACATTTTTTTCTATATTCCAAAAGGAGTTTGAAAATGCAATTGCATTAAAACAAAAACAGTTAAAGTACGCGTAAAGTAAAGTGGTATACAGAAGACTTAAAAAAATTGAAAAATGTGTTAGATGGTTTGGAAGTGATTGCTAGAGCAAATAAAGATCAGGCCTCAGGGGAAGCATATAACAAATTCAAAAGATTTTATAGAAAAGAGATAGTCAAGGCAAAAAAGGCATTTAATACAAAATTTATAACTCAAAACGATAACGAACAGAAAGCTCTGTGGCAGCTCATAAATAAAGAAAGAGGAATTGAAAGTATCAAAAAAGTTAAAACAGATCTATCGGCTGATCAGTTCAATGATTTCTTCACAGAAGTTGGTAAAACAGTAGTTAGTAAAATTCCAAATGGTAGCCTAGACATGATAGTGCTTTGAAATAATCACTGTAGTAGTAACAGTAAATCATTCTATCTTTTTGAAACAACGCAAGAAGAAGTATTAGATGTAGCAAATAAAATAGAACCAAAACATACCCAGGACATATATGGGCACTCTACCGTAATGTTAAAATCTATTATAACATCAATCATTGGACCGCTGACGTACGTCATGAATAAGTGTCTTTTAGCTGGTGTTTTTCCAGATGAATTTAAAACTGCAAAGGTGATTTCACTTTACAAAAAAGGTGACGCAAATACAGCTGAAGATTATCGACCTATTTCGGTACTTCCTTGTATATCGAAAATCTTCGAGTCTGTAGTTAAAGTTAGGTTGATAAACTATTTCGAAACCAATTCCTTTTACACAAAATGTCAGCATTGGTACAGACAACAAAAATCAACGATAACAGCCATTACTAGTGTACCGAGTGATATGATGGATGCATTAGATAACAAACAAGCTGCTCAAATGACAAGTTGCTAAGGCATTCGATACAGTACAATATGAAATTCTGTTAGACAAGTTAGAATTGTATGGAATACGCGGATTTAGTTTGGATTTTTTCAGGTCGTACCTCGAAAACAGAAGCCAGTTGATTTCCTTGAATGGGAACTCCTCTTCAGTAAGAAGTATCCATTGTGGCGTTCCACAAGGCTCAATTTTAGGCCCAATTTTGTTTGTTATCTTTATTAATGACCTGCCTGCGAATGTAAACTCGCTAACTACTTGCCTCTTTGCTGATGATTCCACTTTTATTAACACAGGCAAAGATGCCGAGGATGTGAAAAGCAAAACAAATAAAAGTCTATCTGCGAAAGGGTGGTTTAATTCAAATCGGCATATGATAAATAAAAACTAGACCCAATTGTTGACGTTTGCAACAAGAAAAGGTCAAGCTAAAAATCACATAAAATTTCTCGGGATATCTTTGGATGCTCGTCTAAGCTACGACGTTCATATTAGCGATTTAAGCAAAAAACTTTCTAGTGCCATATATGTTATTAGAAGAACAATGATTATAGCTACAAAGGAAGCAGCTCTTACTGCCTACTATGCGTGTTTCCATAGTTTAATGTCCTATGGAATTTTAATATGGGGATGTTCTTCTAAAGCACGAACTATATTTTTGCAGCAACAAACGTGCATTAGGATATTGTATAATGTCAATAAAAGAACCACTTGCAAACCTCTATTCCAAAATTGAGAATACTCACACTGCCATTTTTGTATGTGCTAACATGTGCTCTGTACGTACATTCAAATGTTTCACAGTTCAATTGTAACTCAGACTTTCACGCATCTGATACGCGTAACTAGGAAAACCTAACAATTCCGTTTCATAGACTGAACGTAACGCAACACGGTATAAACTATCAGTGCTTGAAAATATATAATAAATTGCCGAGTGACTTGAAAGTGTTGCCAACAAAACAATTTAAAAATAAATTAAAGATGTTTCTTTTAGATAGTTCTTTATATAGTGTCGATGATTTTAATATGTAACTTTATGTATGTAATGTTTGTAATGTAATATTTTTATTAGTAATGTTGACGTATGCATAAAGTTAATAACTTCGGTAGCATAAATAAATTTACTTTACTTTGCTTTGCTTTGCTTTGCTTTGCTTTGCTTTACTTTACTTTACTTTACTTTACTTTACCGCGGTGTACGTAATATGAAGGATTTCTACCAGTTAATGCAAAGCAACAAAGTGCAATACAACTAACTGTATACTTTACAGTAATTAGATACACTTGATCAGCGTACTAATCGGAATTCCAGACGACTATACAGATAGACTGAATACTCAAGACTGGATCCAATGATAAGATTTTGTTGTGTATTTATACTAAAAATCCGATACAGAAGGGGTGGAAAATAAACGTTCTCACGATTTTGCATATGGCACTTGTCCAGAAAACTAATAAATTTCATAGTTGAGTTAAAATTCTAATACTATGGTCTCTTTAAATTCTTTTGTAATATGATATTTTACTGGAAAGCGCGTGCCGGTCTGTTTCTCTACAAGGCGGCGAAACTAATTTACAAAGGGACATGGTGATTTCACTGGTTAAGTCAGAGAATTTACGATATTGCTGTTTTTAGTTTCCAAATGAAATTAACTTTCTTGTCACATTCTTATTCAAAAAAGACCCCTAGCGTTATGCTTTGAATAAAAGTATTACATTAAAATATCTAAAAAATAGAAAATTAAAATTATACACGCGCAGGTGGCTATTACAAGCCACAAGAAACATTTATGTGGGCCATGGCCCGATTGATCGAAAAACGTTTTGAAACTTTTTTGAGTTTTCAAAAAGTCGGGAAAGTTAGGCATTTGACTTCCAACATTTCCTTCATTTTCCGAAAATTTAAAAATATATCTAAGCGCTTAAATTCCAAGGTCAGTGGTTCAAATCTCTGCCGAGGTGATATTTTTCCATATATAGAATTTTGATAATTCGTTAAAACTACATTAAATATATAGGGTGTTCCATTCAAGAATCGAAAGGTAATTTCCGGCGAAATCCAAAGGCTTACTAAATATGTAGTTATGTTCATATTTTTCCTATACATTCCTGTACACATTCAGCCCCGCAAGTTTTATCCTCGGTTCTAAAGAATAATAATAAACAAGAGTCGAATCTGTTTTCCTTTGTATCCTATGTTATACATATCCCAATAATCCGTATATATTTGCATTAAACTTTTGAAAAATAAAAGAAATTTAATTTTTCTTCGATATTAATTTTTTGCCCTTAAAATACGATTGCAGCTTAATTTATTTGAAAGCATCCGTGGATTTTACCAATGATAGTAAGTAAATGCGAATTTAGCTTCCTAAGAAAATAAATTAGTCGTATTCAATATAAAATTATTATGGCAATAATTATTAAAATTTGTAATAGTAATATGTGAGTCCATACCCGGTAAAGTGAATCTCACCTACTGAATTTGATTCCAAATTATGAAATTACGTTGGGTTTTTCTTGCTCTCAACAATAAACACCAATTAAATTTTACTAAAATTAAAGGGATAAAACGATTTCCAAGACATGTTATAAATATGTGTAGAGCACATTTTATTAAAACATTTTTATTTTTAGCAAAGGTGTCCAACTGAAAAGCTTTAATTAAATCCGGATTACTAATGTAAAATCAAGGATAATATATTTTATTTAAACGGCAAAAGACAAAAACTACTTTTTAAATGTAATAATTTGTCAAGTTATCACAGCGACTTTACAGTTTTTAAAATTGTAATATTCTTCCTTTTTATTTATTTTAATTAATTTTGCGATTGGAGTTATCTTATACTATAATATGCATGTATAATAACAAAACTTGCAGAGAACGAAATATTCTAGACATTCTGGCAGCTCAAACATTCAATTGTCTAAATGTGTGCCTCGTTTTCAAACTGTAGCCAGGTAAATCTATCGTAGGAAAGTTTCGTATACATTCTAATCGCCAAAGAATTTCGAATATTTCACCCTCGTCGTTTACAGGTAATTTCCTTGTTATTTACGTACGTACCTTGTCCCAAAATTCATAAACAAAGAGCTAGGTCTGTTTTGTTATCATTAACGAAAAATTATCTGATGTTACTTATTTATCGGTGCAGTACTTAAACTATCTTGATATCCTTAAAAACTATCGATAATGTGAATATCAACAAAGGAATCGTAAACAATGGTATTATTGTTTTGGATACATCACAAAGAAAATTCACGCATACGAAATTTTACAACAGCGATAAATTAATAAAAAGCGGATTCGTGTTACAAGTTAATCTCGGGTTATATTATTAATACCATATAAAGTGGAATACTTGTTGAATACAACTTGTGGAGTGGGAGATGTTCGCTCTCCTACCAACTTTACCTGACTTTGTGGTTTCTCCTGTCATTCTTGTTAGTACGCGTAAAATGCTAGTACGATTTTCTGGTAACGAAAATTGAACTGCAATGTGAATCTGAGCATTTCGTCAATGATAAGATATCAAATAATTGACGATACTTTCTTAAAACAGGAAAAACGATAAAAATGAATCCGTTTTTAAGTGCTTACTTTTTGTTATGTTTCGGTAGTATCTATTTGGGACTTTGTTCGGATATTCCGTGCAATATCGAATACGGTGTAGAAATAAGTGACGGTGATGTTTTAGCGAACGGGACGATATTAAAAAACGGCATCGTTTACGACGCTCAAAATTTTATCGAAACCAAAAATGGTTCCAAAATAGGTTGCATATGCAATATTAAAGCGTGCTTACGGAAATGTTGCCCTCTTGGGGAATACATGACCAATAAAACTTGTGCGCCTACCGAAGAACCTTTTCGTATACCTAAAACGAGAGGAATCTCTAATCTAGAACACTATCACATCGTGAACGGTCACAAATGCGATGTCCAGAAAACCCGTTTACTCTTAGACCCGCGAGATAGTTCTAATGTTAACGATGTGTTTATATTACAAGCGGATGGACGGTTGTACGTACCTTCCAGCGGTTATTATGGTCAAATGGACTACTGTGTTGATTATATCGAAGACGAAGACGAGATACAAGCTTTGGTGTGTAACAACGATGTCGCAACAGCTAAATACAAATACTATTCTATAGGTAATCGCTTTAGTCGTCAATAATTTTCATAATAGTAATATTAAAAGCAGCGAGAATATCAAGATGCAGGTGTAATTCATTAATTAAATACAGTATAAAACTGATAAAATATGTTTATTAGGTAAATATACGCCAAACCAATACAGATAAAATAATAACGTACAAAGGGAAAATAAAAGATAATTATCGCTAGGCTTTGTTTAATCAGTTCTTAGTTTTGGCCATATGATCAGAGCTATTGATTTCATGAGAAAACTAACTACAATTCTGGGCTAATTTTAAAATCCACATCAGACATTTATAATTCTCAATTATTTGGTTCGAAATAACATATTCCTTCTTATTATTTCTAAAAAATAAAATAAGTGCGAATATTTAAAAAATTCTCGAAGTTAATTTATTTTCTATTATTTAAACAATGTTCATAGAAAAATGTTTATTTTCGCCATTTTAGATATTGTAACGCTGTGATCTTCTAAATGTCATATTTAATTCTAATTAAAATGATAATAACGAGAAATACCATTTGAAAATATCAACAACAGAAATTTGTAAATTAACAGTGAAACTTGCCGAATATACTATGATAAATCCTGATTATTATTTGCCTATAAATATCAAAACGACGACAAAATTGCAATATGTATGCACCGAATCATGAATCAATTTGATTTTGATCTATCTCTAACTTGGAATCTATGCCAATATTGTGGGGTAAAATATTTTAGATTGATAGTTTGGCTAGATATTTATGTATTATGAGCATAACTTTTACGTATGGCCTTTGAATTTATCCTGACAAAAACCTGTGGATAATATTCTAAATTTCTAAGTTTAAGATGGTTACAAATACCTACATATATTTAATTTCTGCAGAGCTAAGTTAACGAATTTAAAATGTTTGAAAAATGTAGGAAAAATATTAATACTTTATTTCATATACAAGTATATACATTATACATACATACAAATTAAAAAAAAAAATAACTTAGTTCGCTAGAGCATCTTTTAAATAGTTTGGTAAATTTGTTGTACGCCCCGAGCGAGTTCCTATGGTCCCTTCGTTTTATTTTTATTTACCACATCCGGTATTTTCGGTTTATTATTGCCTTTCATTTCACTGCATTGTCGTACACGCACCACTTCCTTCTCTCTTCTATCTTCTGCCTCTTCTTGTTCTCTTTCTTCACTCAGTTATTTTCTCTGGTGATATTTCTTAAAATGTGTAGTATTTCTTCGTATCAGTTTACCTTCTGGTGACTGTACTACCACCGAATTCCCTTCATTTCTCATTACTTCCAACGGTGTTTTGTTGAAAGTCGTGGTTAATTTAATTTCTCTAGATTGCCTGATTAATACCAGATCTCCTGGTTTGATATCACTTTCCCTCGCATTACGTTTCTGATCAGTGTATTCTTTACTTTTTTTTATCTTTCCTCGCCTGTTAACTCTCACCCCTTTTTTATTACTCCATCCGACTCTTTCTTACTGAGGTATTGTAGTTTTTACTGATCTCCCAAACATTAATATCGAGGGAGCCACGCCTATTGTGCTGTGTGGTGTGTTACGGTAGCTTATCAAATATTTTAGTAACTCGTCCTTCCAGTCTTTCGATTCTGTTTGTGCGATCTTTAACCTTTTCAGAATAAACCTATTTTGATCTTTCGACTTCCCCATTCGCTTGAGGCCGTAATAGTTGAATTCTTTGCTGATAAATGGGGTTACATTGTCAGTTATTACATGTTCGGGGTTTCCAAATTTCCCGAAAATAGGTGTCAGTCTTTCGATTAAATTTGCACTTGTACATGATTTCATAATCTCTAACTCATAATAGTAATCAATAATTACCAAAATATAGTCATTAGATGCAGATGGTAACCGACCTAGAAAATCAAGCTACATACTCCCAGCATTTTTCTGGCATTTGAGTGGGTGACAGTAGTTCCGGTGAATCAGGTATGCCTACCGATTGACACCCTTGGCATGTCTTGCACCAATGTTCTATTTCCTTGTACATATCTACCCACCAAACTTTTGTACGTAGTCTCCGTTTCAGGCTTACTATGCCTAAATGGTCTTCGTGTCCCAGTTCTAATACTCTGGTCCGCAAGCTTTTAAGTATGATTATTCTAGTACCCCGAGGAATGATGTTGCCTTCTTTGCAAAGTTTTTCTTTTATCAACTCAGAAAGTTGAAGCCTTTTAGTCCATTGTCCTGTATCCATGCACTCCATTATCTCCTGTATGTCTTCGTCTTCTGCTGATACCTGTTGAATTTCATCCACTGTGAGCGCTGAAGGGGTTGCGCTTTCTACAACAAATTTTATATAGAAGTCGTCCTCTCTTCGATCGGCACATTTCTTACTGGTGTTTAGAAGTCTGGATAAGGGGTCTGCTATATTGGTCTTTCCTGGTTTGTATTTAATATTAAATCTAAATGACTGTAATCGCAAGATCCATCTCTCTATACGGGAACACGGCTTTAATGTTGGCGAGAACATTATTTCCAGAGGTTTATGGTCCGTAATTAAGTCAAAATCTTTTCCCAAAAGGTATGGAGCTAGTTTCTCGCAAGCCCATACAATTGCTAATGCTTCTTTCTCTATTTGTGAATATTTTTGCTCTGTTTCTGATAAGCTACGACTTGCGTATCTAATGATTTTTGGTTCACTTTGCTGTGTTTGTATTAGAACCGCCTTAGTGCAACTGGGCTAGCATCTGCAATTAAGCTGGTTTTTGGGTATGGGACATAAAATCCTAACACTCTGGCTTTTCCTATAATTCTTTCCAATTTTTTTAAAGATTCTTCCTGTTCATGACCCCACTGGAAAGTACAGTTCTTCTGCAGTAAGCGTCTCAGCGGTTCACTTATCGTCGAATAATTTGGAACAAATCGTGCTGAAAAATTTTATAACCTAGAAAACTTCGTGTTTCTTCGGCAGTTTGGGGTCGTCTAAACTCCTCTACTGCCTCTACGCTGGTCTCTGTAGGTTGAATACCTTCTTTGGAAATTTCAGCCCTTTTCTTAGCAGAACTTGGAGTATCCTTTTTTAATTTTCGTGTTCTAATTGCGTTTTCCCATGTGTCACGATATCGTCCATAAAATGACAACAACTTTTTAATCCTGCCAATATTTGGGACAGCACCCTGGGGCACATTTTGGGTGCACAGCTTACACCGAAAAGTAATCTCTTATATCGATACAGCCCTTTGTGTGTTGCAAAAGTAGTAATAGCTCTTGAATTTTCACCTAATTCAATCTGATGAAAAGCATTGTGAATATAAATTTGGCTAAATTTTATGCTACCGTTTAATTCGAATAAAACTTCTTCAATTGTAGGCAATGGAAATCTTTCCCTAATTACTGCAGTATTTGCCGGTCTCATGTCAATACATAATCTAATTTCTCCCCCTTTCTTTGGTGTAACAACTACAGGCGAACACCACAGAGTTGGGCCTTCAACCGGTTCAATTATATCGTTTCTCAAAAGATAATCTATTTTTGCTCCTACCGGTTTTCTTAAATTATACGGGATACGCCTAGCTGGTTGTACTATCGGTCCTTACACTATTGTGAATAGGGATAACTAAGTAGTTTGAAGTTTTTTAGCTTACCCAATCCGTCAAATATATTCTCATAGGGCTTACATACCTCTAGCACATCCTTCACACTATTCACAGCTATTCCTATCTTCAGCAGTTCTAGTTTCTCTGCAGTGTCTTTACCCAACAACGGAACACCATTGCCATCGACGACATATGTAGAACTCCACATCGTTCATGTGTTTATTCTTTGCTACCTTTATCGACGCTGTGAACTTGCCTAACATGGATAATGGTTCCCTCTGCCCATAAGGATACAATCTTGTGGTTGTTTTCTCCGATGTACATTTTACCTTTCCTCTCTTCAAGCGCTCCCAGTCTCTTTTCCCTATGATGTTACATCTTCACTCGGAATCTATCATCATCTCTATCTCTACACCTCCTATGTTAACTAATACCATACCACTTTTTTCCTTAGTGCTTGAGCATTACTTAACACAAATGCCTTTCCCTTTGTAACTGTTCCTTGTCTTGAGTTACACATTTTAGCAAAATGGTTCAGTCCTTTACATAAGTCACACTGTTTACTCCAGGCTGGACACTCCTTCCTTTTTGCGTAGTGGTCAGTGTTTCCGCACCTGTAGCCCGCATCTTTCTTTCCTGGGCCTTCCTTTGTTTTCTTTCTTGCATTTCCCTTTATTTGCAGTCTCTTATGTTAGCTGTTCCCTCACTTTTGGTTTCTATTGCACTTGCTTGCCTTTCTGCAACTTCCAACAATCTCGCGGCCTCACCTACTTTCTCCAGCGTTAGATCCTTCCTTCACTGGCAATTGTCGCCGTAACTTCCCTCATACACATTTTTCTATAACTTGGTCAATAATTTGATCGTCTTCGTTACCTTTGAAGTTGCAGTTTTTGGCTTGCTGTTTTTAATCTGCCTAGGAACCTGTCATATGACTCTCCTGGTTCTTGTGTTATGGATCTAAAAACATACCTTTCATAAGTAAAATTTACCTTTGGAGCAAAATGTACGTTTAAAACTTTTTTGCTGCTTCGTATACAAGATGTATAAAATTTTCTTAAACATCTGGTCCTGCTCTGTACAACAACATTGCTGTTTTCCTTATACTGTCGTCGATACCTTGGCTTTCCACATATAGTTCGAAGCTCCTCATCCATCTCTTGCATCGGGGCCCTAATGCTGTTGGATCCAAGTTCATGTCGCACCGCTCGAAGTCTTGTTCCATTTTTCTATCTTCGAATTTAATCACTGTTCTGAATTTAATCGCTTTGCCAAATTTAATCACTAGGTCGAATTTAATATCCCGTACTTGTCGCAACTTTGTTGTATATCCTATACAAAATATACATTTTATTTTACTCAACCTTATTTGCTTCACCATTACATTCCACACCCCTCTTCTCTCGATAGTGTCTCCATTTCCCTCCGTAGTGATTCTTATACCTATACACAACAAATACAATGAGAAAATTTCAAATAAGTAGGTGTGATTTTTCTGGCAAATCTTAAATAGGTGGCGTAACCAAGGAATTAGTACAGAAATCTTTTCCACTTGGGAGGAGGGGGGCCATTTCGGCAGTTACTTAGGATGCCACTTATCTAAGCGGAATTCCAAAGTTTAGCTTTAGCTTAAGCAAAAAACACATTTCAGTAGCTTCACTTAGCTAAGGGTAGATTTAAAATACAATTTTTTAATGGCTACTCTGGATGAATGGAAAATGCATATATTTACAAAGTATTTTCCTAATGAGGAGAATTTTTACAAAGTTATTTTTTAAAAAATTTGCATAATCGTTTGGCGATTAAGATTTACTTGTGGTAGTAAATATCAATTTATCAAATTTTACACGTTTTTTATTTTGTCACTCAAATCACCCTTATCTGATCGCTTAAACCGTAGGCTAAGTTCTGAAATACACGCACCTTTTCTCTCTAAAACAGATTTGAATCAATTTACTAAGAAGACCATAAATCACAATAGCTGCAACGAATTAAGATTGTCATTTATTAAAAGTAGAGTATTTTAACACTTAATTCTTACAAGAAGAACTGTTACTTTAGAAATCGTAATTTACATAATGTCCTTAATGAGAGTTTTTTACATAAACTTTAAGTGGAAGCCGCATTACGTTAAGTTAATTCATCGCCGAAACTCGTTTACCATCGAGCAATGTTTTTTTGTAATTTGTCATATCTAGAAATTATTTCATTAACGAGATGAAATAGTCGTGTACTGAGGCTGTCATAGATGAGATCATCGCTAGTTTGTCCGTAATCATATTTCACCCCTTGTTGTTTAGTAGTGTTTATTCATTCGGCCGAGCAATCCGCCCTAATTAAGAATGACATATTCAGAGTGTAAAGGTGTTTTTGGTGCTCTATTAATAGTGCAGTGTTTTATGATCGGGCACAGTTATTGCGATGCTGATAATCATAATGATCGGTCAGGCATGGGGACTTATAATTTCACATCGATTTTGTACAACGACTATTCGATTAAAGCTTTCGAATGTAAAGGGGGGACTACTTGTATACGAAAGTGTTGCAAAGAAAATTACGCTTTGGCACATAAGAAGTGCATTTTCAGAGGTTCCCAAAAATTCGATATTCCCATATACGAAAACAAGAATAAAATAAATAAAGATTTACTAAAACTGAAAATCATTCCGGGGTCAATCAACTGTGAGAATAATAAATATTATAAACTAAACCCTAACCAATTTCCGGATGATATATTTTTCCTACAAAAGAATGGTAAACTGTGGCAACCCGAAACGAAGAAAATTCTTTCTTTCGATCAATTTTGTGTGGATTACTTCAAAGATGCTACGCTATCAGCTTTGACGTGTTTTTCATCAGAAGTGCCAGCTGTGAAATTATCGGAAGGATTAAATGCACTAGGTAACAAAAATATTAAAGTAACGTATAACAGGGTAAACGTCAAGTCAAATCCCAAAATCACAAGCGCATTTGAAATGGTGTCGGTGAATTTTAGTTTGCGATGTACCTAATGAAAAGGTTTTTCATCCAACTTTTAACTAAGGAGGTCAGTTTTACCATTAAAATACGTATTTGGTTTTCCTAAATGTTTATTATCTTCCATTTCAACTTACATACATATGTACTTCTCACCTAACTGCTTAAATGACAGCTAAAAATAGCCTAGAAAATTTAAATTGTAACATAATATTAATGTTTTAAGCGAGTTTTAGACGACAAAAATCGATGTAAAATTGTGTTTTTGTAATCGAGTTATCGTTATAAACTTTGTCACTATAGCTGAGTTAAATTATCGTTGAGCTCTACGAAATATTACAGGGGCCTATCAAAACCTGCAGCTATAACTGATGTCGTTATTTCCGAGTTTCGCTTTCAATAGAAATTTGAAATATAGCCTAAATATAAAATGAATAAATTTAGATAAGAACAATATCATCGATGGCCCTTTCCCTACTGATATAAACGTGAGAATTAAAAGTAAAAAGAGATACGTTAGAAATTAGTTAATTTACTAATAATACAAATTAACAACAACAACAACAACAACAACAACAACAACAACAACAACAACAAAAGGAAAATACATCGATTAGTAACAAAATTAAACATAAATTTAATAAACAGGTTATATGTATAAAATTAACTTAGATTTTTTACCTTCGTTTGATTTTTTTTAACAAATAAAATTTAAAATCGTTTTTATCTAAGTAGGTTTGATTTAAAAAAAATTCGGTACAAGAACAGCAAATGTGATTAAATTCAACCTCTGCATATAAAACAAGATTCTTGTTTAAATGGTTTAGTATAGCCTCACATTAAATGGGTGGATAAGTCAACCAGCCAAGGTAGGAGACAAAAATTCAGGGATGGAACTGTTTGTTTGCCTCATGATTAAAAAAATAAAAACTTTTGTATTATCCGTGTAAATAATAATCGCCTAGCGGTTAGATATTAGTGACTCGGAGTAACGGTCGAATATTTAAATATGAAAGCACTGAACTGCAAATTGGGAGGACACCGAAAATTACCATATGATCAGGCCGTATAAAACGTTTCACGTCAAAATCTAGAAGGTCATGTGTAAAGGAATACGTTATATAGTTATTCGAATTTATTTCCGTTTCTGGTTATGTAAAACCATCTACTATGTTTAACAAAGAAGTTTTTTAATTTTCGGAAAAAAATATACTTTGGAATTTTATCAACAGATTGCACCAGAATGCTTGCAAAATCCTTAATGTCAGTGATTTAATATAGGCTGGCCTTGTTTCGATACGGATCAGTGGAGCATTCAACAGCGAATTTATTCTTAGTTTATTGTTAAACATGCATTTCGACGGGATAAAGGTTGTCATGGGAGGGCTGAAGTACAATCAAAAACAGCAATCATCGCAAACAAAAAAAGACTAGAAACTGTCGTGTTTTAGCATTTCAGTTATCCAAAAGCACCATCCACAAAATGCCGAAACATGATCGGCGGTGGCATCCACTCCAAATGAAAATCCTGCAGCAGCTGGCTGTCGTTGACAAGGGCTCTACGAGCAATGTGCAAATCATCATCATCATCATTATTGAGTGGCTACTGATATCAGGCGAAGCAAATTTCTAACGGGTGTCCATAAACTGTCAACATCCCAGTAGGATGTGATTTCAGAAACATATTTCGTAATTTGATTCAGAACACAAAACCAAATGTCAAAATTTGGAAAATGTCATTGTCTATGATTTAATCTAAGACTTGTAATTTGTTTTTCAAAGCAACCGAGATGACGACTGTTTATGAACACACGTTATCTTTGCAATAAACTGAACAAACAGTATTTTCGTGACTGGGGGTCGAACGACCCACAACAAAAATCAGTCAGAAACCATTATACAGCTCGAAAGCCGTCATCTGGTGTTTCATTGCGATGCAGGGGATTATGTTTATTTTTGAGAGGATTGGCAGAGGTCAGTCCGTCAATGTCCATTCGGAGAGATACGTGCAAATAATAAGAACATTTTTCCTTCTTCTTGGTGCCTGCGTGGTTCCACATGATGGGAAGACTGCCCATACAACGAAGTTTTCTATGACGTTGTTGCGGGAACAGGCTCCAAAATATTCTCTGGATTTAACTGCTCCATTACTTCCGATGAGGGGGGGGGGTTCCCCAAGTCCACTTTCTTTTCTCTTTCTTCTCGAAGAAGGTGTTCGTTGTGTAGACTTTGGCTCTTCGCAAAGTTAACCATATAAAACATAAATATGTGTATAGCAGATTTGGAATTCTTTTGTAACATGTTTTTGTTTCATTTACTAAACAAAGCGATAAAAAATACATTTTATAGATTGTGTTGTTTTGAAGAGTTCGATCCTTTGAGGACATTTAATTTTGCAATTTGACGTTGTGGTTCAATTGGTAGATCTACGGACTTTTCAGTTTTAATGAAATTCGTTTTTATCCAGCCTGATCAAATGCTAGTTTCAGGTGTTCTTCGCATGGCGCCACTTACCAAAACATTGAAAACTGCAATTGTTAACGTTGTTATCATTGGACAAAATATTGATCCTATAAATTAATAGCTACCAATTGCTGCATTTAGGTTTCAAACCACAGACTGTAACTAGCGCCATAAAGGACACATCTACATATTGATATTTTTTTAAAGTCAGATCTCATTAAAACACTACTTCGAAATTGTGTAGAACATCGCCGCGTATAGGCAAGGTCAGTATTTCAAATCCTGGTGAAGGTGACATTTTTCTGTATAGTACAGAATTCGTTAAAATGCATTAAAAACGTATTTGTTTACTTGAATTACCAACATACCTTTAAAATTCATGAATTAATAAAGTCAAAATTTATGTAATTACCTCGTATGTCATTCGGGATTTTACATCTTATACAATTAATAATACTCCAAAATACGACGATCGTGTTATATAGGTACTTTGGAGATACCCTTGAAATCTTAACACATTTTAAATACGCCTTGTATTTTAAGTTGAACTTCATATTACTAGCCAAAAAAGATTACAAAATATATTATAGTGCCAACTACTTTTATAATCTTCATCCCATCAGTTTTATTTACACATCTTATCTACTCTACAACACTTAAAAGCAATGGAAATGTTTAGTTTAGCACGTCGCAGGAACACGTATACATCGACGACATTTTTTTCCAATTTAGTTTGTACTATCAACAAGGTAAACTAGTAATGAAGAGAATATCGGGTGAATAAGTGTTCATTGTTAGTGATCGCCGCGGTCGCATTATATAATCGGCGGTTTATTTTACAAAATAATAAATTAATAAAAAAATACGCGAACGCAGCAGGTATGAAAAGTGTTCTGCGATATGTTTTCGTCGTGAGTGTTTTATTAAATTCTGTAACTTTCGTGCTTAATACGTGTATTTCCACCAATGAAAATGTTCTCGACCCAACTAACCTTCCAGTTAATTATTCGGCCATTTCTATTGTTTATAGAAAATCGACAAGCGGTTGTGAGTGTAATAATGTAGAGAAACCTTGTATTAGAAAGTGTTGCGGCCCGAATTATTATTTTAAGAACAGAACATGCATTTTGGATGACACTAATCAATTCCGGGTGTCTCTATACCAAAGGGATATATTAATAACAAAAGATGCCGACGAATCGGATGTCGAATTTGCTGTTGGAATGATTAAGTGCCCTTATGGCTTTTATAGAATGGAACCCACCGTTTACTCTGAAGACATATTCTTTATTCAAAACGACGGAAAACTGTGGCAGCCCGAAACTAATGAAAGTCACGATTATGATGCGTTTTGTTTGGATAATTTCGGGGGAAATCAGACAACCGCTTTACTTTGCTTTCCGGAAGAAACGAAACCTTTGGAAATGTCTCAAAAAATGAATGTTGTAGGTATGACTTAGAATTTTAATTTTATATACATAAAAGATTAGATTAGATTAATTTTTAAAGAATGACACCGAAAGGTAAAAGAGGTTACAGGATACAGAACCCGCAGAGTTTCTAGATTAAATAAGTTTAGTTGTGATTTAATATAGAAACATTTGAAATATATTATTAATCAATCTTTTCTAGTGATTCAGTGTGATATATTATGTACTTCAAACAGTTGTCTGCTTAGTATGACGTTAAGTGGAAAAGTTATTCAAATTAATACAATAAATAGAATTATATACAGAATTTTTAAATCTAATATTTTAGGGACTTTTACACTGGAACTGTTTATTTGTGGCAATATTCAATAGTTCCTTGACAAACATCTCAATATTTATTCATTCTGAATTGTAAATGGTCTACAACATTCCTTAGCAAACATTGTATTATAAAACATATAATAAATAGAGGAACATAATATTAATATTCAAGTGGAGAAATTAGTACTCCTCTTTAGAAACGCTAATACTCAAAACGTTTTTATCTAGCCGGAAACAATAGTTTAAAACTTTTGAACCTAATCTTTGGACGTTTATCAATCACACGGTCAATTATTAAAGGTCAAAACCGATAACAACAAAATGCAATTGTTGAATTCTAACAAAAATTATGACAAGTAATGATAAATTTACCTAGTTCGAATGAAAGTCATTAAAATGTAATATTTATCACTGAAGTATAATATTCACAATAATTCCATAAAAAATAACAAACATCTGTTTACATAATTATAACATCCCAGTTTTAACAAATATAAAGATGTAACTGCGAATTGCCATTCTTTTTTTACTAAAACGCCCTCCAAATTTACCAAAGAAAATCGCCATTGTCTTTATCCGAGCTTTTACATAAATAGCTTAACTATAAATTTTATATCACATATGGAAGCCATTCATTATATTTATCACATGTGCGGTTTTTTATAAGGCAATATATTAAATTTTTGTTAACTACGTGACACGTAAATTAAAACATAAACATAGTGAGAACTCAACTCCTTTTTAAGTAAAACCCCGGAATTGATATTTTACCATATTTTCGAGTATTTAAGGGTATTTAAAGCGTCTGCTATTAAAATTACCTAGAAACTCAAAATATATGTAAAAACAACAAAATATTTCTGTTTTAAATTAAACTTATATTTATTCGTTCCTGTTGTTTAAAACAAATTACAGATACTTTTCTATGAATTATTTATTGTTTAAAAAATAGTTCTTTTATTTAATTACAACGCATATACAAATTTTGCCAAAACTGTTTGTTTGCTGACACAATATTTTTTTTTGCAGGGATGATAATATCGATGCCATTTCTACTACTTACTTTCTTCGTTTATGCCATTCTACCTGATCGAAACCTACACGGAAAAGCCTTAATGTGTTACGTAATTACACTCTTTGGGGCCTACCTAACACTTGTTTTCATCCAACTTTATCCCGACAATTTAAGCGATTTCAACTGCAAAACTTTGGGTGAGTATTCATCAAATAGTTATAATGAAAGATTTAAAATAATAATAGACTTCGGACACGACTGAGTGATTTTGACATCTTTTATCACGTAAATAAACACGACGCAGTATTAATGAGTCGTCGCTGTGTCGCAATCCTCTAAATTTAAATTTTCAGAAAAAAGGAATAAATTATGTCATTATGGCACAAATGAATAATTATATGAATACATTATTCCTGCGATAATAACTGTTTCTCATTTTCAGCACCCAATAACGCATATCAAAAACAGTAATTTTTTTCGTATTAAACTATTTGTGTTAACATTTACCATATGGTGAAACGAAGCTGTTTTAAAGCATATTGTAGTTTTAATAGTTGAACCGTGTCTGATTATATATGAGACCTTCGACTCATCAGAAATGTTGCACGCAAACATTAACAATTTGTTTTGTTGTTGCTGTTTCTTTTTTAAATTTAAATACAATTACACCCAAACTGTGCCTACAATAATCACATAGATGTGTCCTGTTGCGCAAACTATATTATTAATATTTTATAAACAATTTCTCAAAAAGTATACATCTTATTTTGTTTTCCTTATTTCGACTGAATATAATTTTATATTTTTCCAATAAAAATGTTTAAATTCTTATTTTATTTGGTTTGTTATTATTGATCTACGCCAGGGGTTCTCAGCCCTATACCCGCCGGCACAATGGCGCCCGCCGATCGTTTTGCGATATAACAGTTTTTATTTAAATGTAATTGAATCATTTTAGCAGGCTTCCAAAATTCTTAATTTGCCTATTTCTTCCAACAATCTTAAACACACCATACTGGGTAGCCAGAGTTGACTGGCCGGGTATGTAATGCTGACGTGCATGCTGACGATAGCTACTGTGGTTTGTACAGTGCTACACAGGTACAGTGTTAAAGAGACATAGGTTCAACTTAGTTCATTATCTGTTTCTGGCGCAAAATGAGTGGATCAAGGTGAAGAAAGCGAACTTTTAATTTAAACATTGACTAGGAGGAATTCTATTGTTTCGCCAATTTTAAAGATAAATATGTTTGCTTGCTGTGCGGTGCCGAAAAAACATAATGTTGAACTTCCGAACAATTCACACCACTTTTGATACTAACTATTCATTTAAATCTGAAGTAAGAAAGAAGTAAATAAATCAACTAAAATCAAACCTGTCTTTCCAACAGTCGGTTTTCACTAGACATGTGGTAAAATCTAAAAATGCCACTATTGCTTCTTTAAAAATTTCTCACATACGCGCAAAGAAGAAAAACCGTTCCAGAATGGTGAGTTGTTAAAAGAAGCATTTCTGACTGGCGGACGCCGCTTGCTTATTTACGCGATTTTCTAACAAGCGTGAGATTATGTCAGCAATACAAGACTTACAGCTGTCAGATAACACCGTTACAAGAAGAATACATGCAATTTCAACGGACATGCAAACTCAGTTAAAGAGTGACTTGGAAATATGTGACTGGTTCTCACTAGAGTTTGACGAGTCAGCAGATATATCAGACACAGCACAGTTAGCAGTTATGGTGAGAATGGTATTTAGTACTTAATTTCACTGTAAAAGAAGAACTACTAAAAATATTACCCATGAATGGAACAGGTGAGGATATCTATAAAATATTCAAAACATACGCGAAGTCGATAGATATGCTTTTGCACAAGCTATCTGCTATCACCACCGATGGAGCACCAGGAATGGTTGGTAATACCAATGGATTTGTTGCCCTCTGCAAGAAAGATTAATCATTTCCAACCTTTTTATATCATTCACTATGAAGCTTTGTGTGGTAAAATACTACCCTTCTGACACATGAAAATAGTTACAAAAATTATCAACTCTATTCGAGCAGCGTTTTTGCAAGCACCGAGTTTTCAAGGCTCTATTAAAAGATATTGAAAATTAGCAATCCGATTTTACCCTGCATACTGAAGTACGTTGGCTCAGTAAAGGTAAAGTTCTTACGAGATTTACAGCTTGATTATTGAAGAAATAAAAAGTTTTCTGAACGCCAAAAATCAGAATTTCGATGAACTAACTGATTTTAGCTGGTTGGTGGATTTGCGTTTTCTCACATCATGGAAAAATTGAATTCTTTCAACTTGGGGTTGCAGGAAAAATATAAACATGTTAAAATGAGAGGCTCTGTAAACTCATTTAAAGCAAAGCTGGTTTTGTGGATATCTCATTTGCAGATAAAGTCTCTCAGGTATTTCCCACATACGATGGAAATGATAGGTGACAGTGACTTTAACTCGTCATCATTTGTTATCAACCTTCAAATGCTTTGAGAGCAGTTTGGAAAGCGATTTGAGCAGTTTTTATCATCGAGCCAATGGTTGCCTTTTTTATCAATCATTTTGCTTGCCAAGTTAATGTAACAGAAATAGCCTGCATCCATTGTTCAAGTAAGGACAAAACAACTGGAATTTTGGATCTCAAGAATGACATTGTCCTAAAATCCTATGCAACAGATGAGGCCGTTTGGAATCTGGTTGACAGAAAAAAGCTTCCGTTCTTAAAAAGTGCAGCATACAAGATAAAATCGTTTTTCGGTTCTAGGTACTTGTGTGAATCATTGTTTTCGACCATGAATGTCATAAAATCAAAGTACAGATCTCGACTCACCGATGAACACCTTGATGATTGTTTACAAACAGGAACAGCAACATACTCTCTTAATTATGGGGCACTAACCAATGAAATGCAGTGCCAAAGATCACATTGACTTTGACATTGGTATTCTTTTTATATAAAAATTTTTGTGTAATGTAAGCTTAATTTTTTATATGTATTATTTGCATTATCTTGCATAAATATTACTTGAATATAAACAATAATTTTTATATGTTAAAATTACAATTTTAGAATAGAATATTTTTACTACTACATACACTATGTGTATTACTAACACACCAGCAAAAAGCCATAGGCCTGAAAGTGTTATACATATATGTGTATTGCTATTTATGTCTAACTATAAATTTGCCCTGAAAAATTAAATAGTGCCCGCCGCCCTACCGGTAGTTTAGAATGTGCTCTACGGTATAAAAAGTTTGGGTACCCCTGATCTAGGCTTTCCTATACTATTAGATCATTATGGCTATCGCAGTACAGTTTCAGCAGGTCTAAAGGAGTTCCATTCTTGGTAGGGATTTCTATCGTCGACGAAACCTATTATTTTGCATCGTACACAAAAGCGAGCATGGTTTCAGATCTTTACAAATTTAATTGATAAACCTCGACTGCGAATTGAAGCCGAAAACTTGTATACAAAGTAAGCATACTAATTCAGAGCTTTGCTGGCAAAAAAGTTTTCTTTAATCTTCTGTTTGCCGGACTTCCAATCTTCACTAAACGTTTCAATCGGACATAGTTATTGCAACCCCTGTCTTTATTTGTTGGCCATATTCGATTGTCGGTGTTCCTCTTGCATGAATTCCCGACATTTTTCCTTCTATAATAGTAAGTACTCCTTCCTAGCGTAAAATAGACATCCGTAGGCTTTTTCCTTATTTCACTTTTCTCGGTTGTTATTCTTGTCCGCCCATTTTACTTATAATACTTTAAAGAGCTACTTCAATTTATTTTTTATTGAATCAAGTACATCATATAAAACAGGAATCAAAGACACATAACCTAAAATTTTATAATTCTTCTTCATCCTGTAGATCCTACGAGGACCATAGGGGGCATAGGGCCTCCAGGGACATTTTAATGACAGATTATACGAGTAGTAATAAGATTAGTCTATGCTAACTAGCTAACTTTCACTGCACTGAGCTAACTACAGTTAACTTCCAGTTCAGAGTTGAGTTCATATACTTTTGGACTCAGTGATTGGAACATTACTTTTAAAAAGGAATGCATTACAATTACTAAGTACTCAGTCAAAAAAGTAATGCATTACCATTACTAATTACTTTCTGTAGAAAGTAATTCATTACCATTATTGATTACCGAAAAAAGTAATGCATTACTTTAGGCATTACTTTGTCGCCATATAACGCTGTGGTATTCTAGCCACATCACCTGAAGAGTGATAAAATGTTTGTACTGAATTAAAACCTGAATTAACCTGAAGACACTGACAGTAACGTTCTTAGCACTGCTTCTTTCAAAATACTGTAACGAGATATGCGAATGACGGAATGACATCACCGCTTCGTCAGCGGTTCCCGATTGTTTGAATGAATTCCATGTGTCAACAACAATGTATAAATAAATAGACTTGTAGGCAGGAACTTTCCGAAAATTGCTTCTTTAAAAATGTTTGATCTCATGGCTATTTCTTCAGTCTTCTGTTAAATATAAAAGTATGTAATGGCAACAGTAATGCATTTTTTCATTACATTACTCAGTCAAAAAAGTTATGCATTCCCATTACTAATTACTTGGAGAAAAAAGTAATGCATTAAATTACCCATTACCGAAAAAAGTAATTTAATTACAGTAATGCATTACTTGTAATGCATTACTTCCAACCTCTGCGTTTTGGTTAACTACACGCTAAATAAACAAACTCTTTCCAGTCATTTTTGTTCTGTCTTTAACTTCACTTGGCACGCTTTACACACATTAATTACCATTCTTCTCCATGTGAAAGCTGGCCTACCAGGTTTTCTTTTCCATTTAATATTGTATTCTGGAACTACTATTCAGCATTAATTCTGTCGTATCCTCGGCAGTTATTTTATTGTTTTGTCTTTTCTTCGTTAACTTCCAGACCGAGTGTTTTTGCAACTGAGCTAAGTAAATTTAACTTTTCTTGTAGATGCGTTCTTTTTTCAGTGACCAAACGAAATCTGATAGTTCCGCTCATATCTCCACATTAATCCTTTCTTGTTATACAGGGTGGTGCATAAGTAATGGGACGCAGACCAACAGTAAATTCGTGAGGCCAAAATATTACGATTTATCTAAAATTACCTTAGTCCAAAAGTTAATTTTAAAGAGATACAGGGTGTCAAAGTCGAAATGTTATTATATATGTCAAGTAAATAATTCCAGTTTACCTGTCACTGTAATTGTAAGTAATGGCTACAAAAAGAGAAAAGTTAAGGAAAAATATTTTACGTATTCGGAGTGAAAATAAGTGTTTGTGTTATGCAAACATTGCGAGAATTGTTAAATCGACTAGAAATATGAAAAGGAATGTAATTAAAAGATTCATAGAAGGCCAAACAATAAATTTATTACTGACAAACCAAGTCAGTTTTGTTTCAAAGGAGGAGAACCCATCTAACTGTCCTGAACTTCGCCCAATAGAAAACTATTGGGCAATAATTAAACAGAGGTTACGACAAGAAGCAGAAACAGCTGAAAATGTGGAAGACTTCCAACGAAAATATAATAATTATAGTAAAATGATATATGAGGAAGTTGTGCAAAATTTGATGGGGAGGATTGAAAGAAACCTTAGAGAGTTCAGTTCAGCCGATAGGAGTTAAAAATTTGATTTACTTTTATACTAATAATGTCTTTAAAAGTTCTAACAAGTGTTTCTAATATTAAATCTATCATTATTTTCATATCAAGCTGTAAGTGCTTATGTCACAAAACTTTTCGGTACATGCTTTATATGGTTTAATATGTCACTTTAAAACTGTACTGCTCCCTGCTAAGTATATTTCTCAGTCGAATTACTAGTTCTGTTTGCAGCAAATCTCGATTACTTGCGAAGAATCTATGAAAAGATAGAATTCATCCCGTTTCGTTCTGTTTCCTTGAATAGGAAAATAGGCTCCAAGTTATATCTGTTTTTCATTTCCCACTATTAAATAAATTAAAAAAAAAACAGAGAGCATTATGGATTAGGCTTAAAGATTACCACTCAGGCCATTTTAAAGCAAATATTATATTTGACAATTGAAATGTAGATTAAAAGAGTGGTGTAGTAATTAACGTGGTTGTCTTATAAATCAGACTCCTTGAATCGAATGCTAACCGGTTAAGCTTTTCTACCCAAAAATACTAAATCCATGCCTTTTTTCCGGTACAAGATGAACATATTTAATATATGCGATTCTTCTATTTCTATATTGTTCTATAATGTTTGTATTTAATAGCTACAACAATAATTATTTTCTGTTGCAGGAATATCATGTCTGTTTTTCTTCATGGTGTCTTTCTTTTGGATGAATGTTATGTCCATCGATATTTGGTGGGCCTTCAGGTATGTTGAATAAGATGATAAGATGCATTACTTGTTTGAGATTTTTTTGTTGTTTTATATAATTCACGGTACGCTACGTGTTTTACGATTTTGCTTAATCTCTATTATTTAAAATTTCCAAAAAGACAAGAACGGTAATACGTATTACTTTCTGATGGATATTGGCTTTTGTGCTTTTATCCAGTATAAAATAGACGCTTGTGAAGGCTGTTCAGGGAAGTCAGAAGTTAGAAAGTGTGGTTTACTTTTCTCGCATTTTTTTGTTTTATTACCCCAGGTTACGATAACGTATTCATCGTATTAATACACTGTGGAGTAGAACATGTAATTTTAAAAGTTGTAAAGTTGAGATAACACAGAGTTTTTAAATTTACATCTAGCAGTAACGTTTTGTGCGAAGTACTTTTTCCGATGACAATGTCTTAAACCATGACGACGTCTTGACTTCAAAGTTTTAATCTTCAAGTTCAGTAACCGATTTTAGTGGATATTTCCGTATTTATAATTTTTAAACAGGATAAAAGGAATTCTATTTTTACTACTTCCTTCAGGCTAGATAGTTTCGTGATAGCGTAAATCAACAAATAAAAAAGAATTGTAAACGTAAACATTTAACTTTGCCCGCTTTTTGTTTGTACTGTCTGGAAACTATTTTAATGAAAGCGCTTTGTTTACCACTAATTATTTTTTTATTGATATAATTATCAACCTTCGCATGTAATTTGCTGTACTAACTAAAGTTCTATTACTCATTATCAAAATCTAATCTCACAAAGCTAAAGTGTTTCCCGGTTATTGCGGCGGGAAATGAATCACATTTGGCTTTTGTTCCATAATATGTTTGAAATATGTCGACTTGAGAAAATACACATTTTATACACAGTTCTAAGAATGTATAGCTTATTACGCCATTGTGTACCGTTAAATTAAAAATAGAACCTTTGTTATTAGAAAGTATAATAATAATAAGGGCATTTTTTTAATTTTTGCGAATAAATATTGAAGCTTATTATTCCCTTTCAGTGCTGACGAAATATCTAACTGTCTTAAGGCAATAATTACGTTTAATTCTTGTTGAGACACAACTTTCACTTGCGATTTCCTTTCGCTTTCTAAATAAACATTCAATACTCCACAAAATGCAATTTTGGTCTTGTTTTAGTTTTTAGAGCCGCCATTAAAGTTTTTAGCCAGTTTCGTAAGAATTTGTTATTTAGTTCGCATACGGCTATAAATTTCTTTCCAGGAAATTCCGCCGCACCTCTGTGCATAAAACTATGACTATTTAATGTTGTGGCACCATTTTCGATTTTTCCGTTTTATTTTAGACATTTGCTGCTGCTTAATTACTAACAAAATTTAATTAGGTGTATATCGAGTAGGTCACAGTTATAGAATTGGTATGAGATAGAGTGAGACTATAAAGTTCTAACCGAACGATTACGTACTTTGAACGTATATTCTATGGTATTTAAATATCAGTCAAGTTCTTATCAATTTAGTAACAATTTTTGTCCTAATTAAACTTAATCGCTTAATCACATTGATTCCAAAACTGTAAATAAATGGAATAGAAATTAATTATTATCTTCCATCATGAAATAAGTTTTTTGCTCAATTAGTATACCGGAATGAAAAAATAATAAAAGCACATCGATGTGTATGCCCAAGAGAATAACGTCGGCAATTAAATAAAAGCTCATTATAGTTGATGAATTAATCTCTTAGCTAAGTCAATAAAGTAACTACCAATTATCCCTATTAAATTTTCCCTGAAATGTTTTTTTTTTCGGGATAACAGGCGTACATTAAACACTTGTACTTATCAAATTTCAAACAACCTCTAATCTCGACCAGTCGTCGTCATTCGTTCGATGACGCGAAAAGAGAATTCAGCGTAATTATTACTCAATTACTGAAATACATTTTTTCATTTTTAGCGCACTCATATGTTACTGTTCTACTTACATATTAGAATTAACTTTAAAAATTATCTTTAAGCGATATTTGAACATTCATAATATAATTTTTTATAAAGGATGGCGAATTACTTGGCGCACCATATGAATTCCAATGGTAAATTTTTAATATGTAAATATTTGCTTTCCTAATTATTTTAGATCAAAAGTGCAATATGTATTTACATATTAAAAATTTACCTTTGAAGCAATTCACTAATTTTAAACAAAGAATTCATGGCTAAAAATGGAGTGTTTCTTGTTTCTATCAATTATTTGCAGTATAATGTGAGTGTTTTAATATGGCAGTTCAAATACTTCCAGAATGTAATTAATGAGACCAGTATAAGATGACATGAGAAAGTTCTAAGAAACCTAAATACGGTAGCTAACCAAGCAACGCCGAAAATATATAAACAACCACATTATACCGTATTTTAATGATAATTCTTCATTTCTACTTCTATATTTACACACTTTGCCAAGTACATTGTGGATACTTCTCAATGAATAACAGATAAGATTAAGTTTTGCAACTAAGGTAGAGCAACGTTGATTCAAACTCAGACTCGTCGACTATTAAATCTAAAACTTGTACACAGGGTTTGCGAAATCTTAAATCACGTGCTTGTAATTAAAACACAAAACTGGATTATGAACAATGTAGATGTATCAATATGCAATATAGAATTAATTCTACAAGTTTACTTCATTGATCTACAGAATAAATAAAATAGGGCCAAGCACTGGTTCCTGTAGGACACAGACATCATTTATACATTTTTTCCAACCTGAAAGTTTTATGCAGCTGTAAAACGATTCAGACTTACAAACTGATTACGGTTTCGGGCAAAAATGAAAAACTATTGAGATGCATCTACCATCTCTTAGTCTTCAGCGTTGTAACTTGTCAATTAAAGTGTCAAAATGTATACAGCTAGGCGTCTTGTATTAATTAACATTCATGAGAACAGAATCAGCTTGGCTAGATTTCTATGATTACTGATTGTTGTGTACTATGTCATAAACAAACATTAATATTTACCTTATTGTGATCAATAAATAAATACTTGCTGAATGTTTCAAGGCCCTCGGTCTAAGCTTCGACCATAAGAGGACGAAAAAGAAGAAATATGTGTTTATAACGCAAATAGCATTCCAAAAGCTTTATTTTATTTTGTAATAATCGAAAAACTCAAAAACGTTTTATAAACGACTAATGAAATACTACTACAGCAAACGCAAATTACAGAGTCAAATTCTTGGCTGCGCAGTAAACATCGTTCATGAGAAGGCTTTGCCGTTTTATGCAGTACAGCGAAGCTACATCACGTTAATTCTTCCATTTGCTATATTTCTTATATTTGAACAATGAAATGTCTTAGGTGATATAAAACAGAAATGCAGTTTTGATATAGGTAAGTTTTAAAATTATAACTGAAACTCATAGCGACAAAAAATTAACACATTAAAATATAAAAATAGAGCAGCCGTAATTCTAACCGTAGTAGCGCTGTACTTCGTCGTAACCGACTCTCGGACGGACTCGCTTATTTCATGAGATAAGCTGCGCAATGAATTTGTCTCTGTAATTTGCGTTTGCTGTAGTAGGTACTTAATGTGTATGCAAGTTTTTGGGCAAAAATGATAAAGTACCTGTCCGGCTTGGGACCGTGTTATTGTTGAGAGAGAAGAACGATAACACAACGTGTCAACCAAGCCAGAAACGAAATCCTCCTTTTAGTGCCCCTTTTCTTCTTCTTCTTCTGCTAAATCTAATTGTTACAATTTCAAGATGGCTAATTTTCCCGCATTATATAATTCACTTCTCAGTATAGATTGGACATACCTGCTTAATTATGATAATGTGGATTTAGCTTGTGAAGAATTTTATAACCGTATTTATTCCTTTTTTGACGTGTATGTTCCAACTTATCGTACAAACTCTAATAAATTTCCGCAATGGTTCACAGCTGAGTTGATAAGAAATATTAAATTAAAAGCTCATTACTTCAAGAAACACAAAGTTTCAAAATCTGAATCTTCTCTTCGAGAGTTCAAAAGAATCAGAAGACTTGTCAAACAACAGAAAGCAACAGCATATAAAAATTACCTACTGACTGTAGAGGAGTCTATTACTGTTGATGTTAAAAAATTTTGGTCTTATATTAGAACTAAAAAAGGTAACAGTAGAATTCCGGGTAAGATGACTGATGGTACTCATACTTTTAACTCGCCACAGGATATAGTAGATGCTTTCAGTTGCTTTTTTAATAGCGTTTATCAAGTTCCTCAATCGTCTACTAACTCTGCTGCTAATTATGTGCCAAACAAAGTCCACATGAACCTTCCGTGTCTTAATATCTTACAGCTATCTGAAAACGAAGTTCAAGCATCAATCAATAAACTGAAATACAAGATGACTGCTGGCCCGGACCAAATCCCTAGTTTTTTCATTAAACAAAACTTGGAAGCTTTCGCAAAACCATTGACGACATTATTTAATCTCTCACTGAAAACCTGTGCTTTCCCAGAGCTTTGGAAAAGATCTAGAATTTGTCCTGTTCATAAAACAGGTGATACGACTCTAATTAGTAATTATCGACCCATTAGCATTCTTTCAAATTTTGCCAAAGTATTTGAAATGGCACTTTATAGTCGAATCTACCCACTGGTAAGGAATTATATCTCTCCCTATCAACACGGTTTTATGGAAAAGCGTTCCACGGTTTCCAATTTGGTTTACTTAAGCGAATTTATATCGAACACTCTTGATTCCCAAGGACAAGTCGATGTAATTTATACAGATTTTTCAAAAGCGTTCGATCGAATTGATCATCTAATTATCTTATCTAAGCTTGACTACTTTGGCTTTAGTGAGTCCTTACTTAGCTTTTTTAAGTCTTACCTCTATAACAGAATTCAATATGTGTCATATAACAGCTTTCACTCTGAATATTTCGTGGCGTCGTCTGGTGTTCCCCAAGGTTCCAATTTAGGTCCCCTGCTATTTCTGTTATTTGTTAATGATCTGCCGGAATATGTTACTTGCGAAAAACTACTATTCGCAGATGACTTTAAAATATTCACCTCTATTAAATATTCCAGTGACTGTATCCATCTTCAGTCACAACTTAATCAAATTCAAAAATGGTGTAATACTAATAATCTTATGCTTAATGTGTCCAAGTGTAAAGTGGTTACCTATAGTCGGAAACAAAATCCCATTCTATACCCTTATATGTGTAACTCCACTTTATTAAATCGTGCTGACTCCATTACTGATCTTGGAGTAACATTTGACAGTCAATTTAGCTTCTCTGGACATATTGATTCGTTATACAAATCAGCTATTAAAATGTTGGGTTTTATTATACGTAATTGCAAAGCATTTTCTGAGTGTTTAGCTCTTAAAACGCTTTACTTCTCATTTGTTCGTTCTAAACTTGAGTATTGCTCGTTAGTTTGGTACCCTTACTACGAATGTCATAAGGACAGGCTTGAGGCAATTCAGAGAAGATTTTTAAAATTTCTATATTTTAAAACTGAGGGATTCTATCCAGAAATCGGGATCGCTCAAGACTTATTACTCACTAGGTTTAATTGTCAGTCTTTAGAACAAAGAAGAATATTATCAAGTCTTACGTTTCTATATAAATTACTGCATAATGAAATTGATGCTATATCATTAATGTCTCTCTTAAGTTTTCATGTCCCTCGTATATCTTCTCGAAATAACAATACTTTCAGCTGTCCTACTGCACATACTAATTTACGTTTAAAATCGCCAATATTTGTAATGTGTAATAACTACAACAAAATTGACCATTGTGACATTAATCATTGTTCTCTAACGTTAATTAAGAAAACCATCTTGAGTTCTTCTTATTAATATTATTATTTAAGCTATTGTAATTTCTTTATTTTAATATACATATATTATTAATTTAAGTTAAGTTTATGTACTAGTATTAAGTATCGTGTACTACTGTTCAATGTTTGCGCTGTAAATGGATTTTATCTGTTGGGCAATAAATCTCTATTATTATTATTATTATTGATGAAACCCCTTACGAAAGCGGACAAAACATTCAATTCTTCTTTCTGAACAATGACAAGGTCCCAACCCGGGGCATTATTTTAACACTGACGCTTGCAGTAGAAGTATACTTTGACCCTTTTTCATCAGTTAAGCTTATAATTTCCTTTTTCCCCATGGCCAATTTCTTCCTGAATACCTTGTGTCCCTGGTTTCCACCTGTAACCTGTTTTTGGTGGCTACGTTTTGTCTTATTTCTTTATTCTTATTCTTCAGTTCTTCTCTTGTTAGTTACTTCTTCTGTTTGTACCTCCTATTTATTTGTTTCCTTTCTCAGCTTACCTCTCTTCGTCTGTTGATTTTTCTGTAGACATTGTGTATACTATTGATGATGTGCATATATTGTTCGTCTAGGAATGTGCTGTTCTGTATATCTTTTTTAATGATTACTTTGATCCCGAAGTTATTTGTCCACTTTTAACAAAGTGTTTTCTTTCGATTTTGATATTGATTTCAACTTGGGCTGTTACCAAGCGGTGGTCGCTCATTTCTACCCAATTTAGCACTGTTACGTCCTTTACTATTTTATTTTTTGCCGGTTATTACATTACATATTCTGCCTCTGTTTAATGCACTCTCAATTTCATCGTAAAACTAATCAAGTATTCGGTGATGGAGCGTAGACCTAGATAATAGGCGCGTTCAATGTACGTAGCGATTTGTGTGGATCGCTAGCAGCTACTTTTCGGAGCGATTTATGTCTACTGAACGGTCACACGCGAAATAGTAGAAACAAACAAGAACAACATAACCTTAAAATAATTTATTACAAAAATGGCTGGGCCTTGACTGGTAGCACCACAGTTCATCTTACACTAATTTTACAATTTTAGTTAATTCAATAAAGATCAAAATAGCTAATAAATATTTATGAAATAACCACACCTTTTTGTGTCACAATTGAGGTTATGTTTTCAATTTTCAGTATCGCTCTAAAAAGTAGCGTAAATTTTTTACGCTCCAAACTTTCCCTAGATCGATACCAACCGCTACTACGCATTGAACGCAAATGATACATAGCGCTTGCAATCGCTAAGTACACTGAACGCGCCTTATGTTTAGTGAGTAGCGTTTGTTTTTTCTGAAGACAGCATACATCACCCTTGAGTATAATTAATACATCTACTGGGATATTTTCCCCATTTTCTATTTGTTATTATACCGACACTTTATAATAAGAATAGTGTTCCACGTTTGCGATTGATTAGTTCTTCACCTCTCCTGCACACTTGACTCACTTATGTCCCATTTGATGTTATTTACCTCTTCTTCAAGTTAAATTAGTCGGTCTTCGGAGAGTAGCGATTTTGTGTTAAAGATGCATACGATCAATTTTGTTGTAGGGTTGAGAATGTGCAAGGAGCTCTTATCGACTTCAGATTCCATGGGGCTGACCACCTTAGCGGTACGAGATTGTGAACACTTTGTTCTACCCACCTGAGGATTCTTTCTGAAGTTCGTTAAAATCATTCTTGAGGGTGGTTGACTTTAAAAGGCCACGCTGGCCTTGCGTGTTGGCGCGGTAGTTGGGATACGGAAAGGCTATGAAAGTATGGGTAGGGAATGAGGGTTAGGACATGATTTCCTCCCTGGAATAAGAAGTGGGAGGAAATCAAGGGTCGCTTGCCTGAAGTAAGCCTATCTTCCACAGGGATCGTTATCCCGATTTAAACTTGAAATAACTTAAAATAACTGTATACCGTTTAACATGTTTTCTAAATATTTAAAATAGATACATCCGTATTGAAATAGTTATCTATATGTATAATAATATGCTAATGAATCTTACATATTTTCTTAGTTTATTTTTAAATTTTTAAATGAATTAACCAGTATAACGTACATTTATTCTTAGTTAAATAATTGAATTTGATGAGTAGAATCATTGATCAACATTATACCGTTTTTCTAAATTACTCTGTGTATATCAAATTAACGTTTACGTTGAAATATTCATTTGTTTCATGTTTTATTTCTGAAATTTTCAATTTATTATTTCAGTGGCTTACGAGGATTTTCGGGGAGCAAGAAAGAAGCAGAAAGAAAACGATTTTTATTGTATTGTGGTTATGCATGGGGTATGCCATTTTTACACGTACTGATTGTTACATCTTTGACGCTGAGCGAAAGCCTTCCACCGAACGCCTGGTACAACCCTGGTATGGGAGATGGACAATGTTGGTTCAGAGGTAAAAACATAACACCTAATTTGTTTACAATTAATTCGGTCCGTTCTTTTAAAACTAAACAATTCCAAATTCGCTTTTTATTATTCTTTAATAAAAGTGGTACCTGGAAGCTTGTTTATATGTATATTAATCATTTAAAACAAAACTATTAAAGGCGAATACTCGAATACGTTAGAAATGGCTCTTCAGTTTTTCAGAAGCAACTGCGTTTTATACAGTTGTACGTCGCCTGTTTTTGCACCAAGTAGGCTGTGAATATTTTATATACGAGTCATTGATTCCAGCACTTCATCAGGTTACCTAGGTTATGAAGTGCTTTAACGGGATAATACAAAGGTCAGCTTGTAAAGCACAGAATTAAAGAAGATTATTTTGTCTTTCTGCTGTTAAATAATATGTAAAGATACTTTTTTTAATGCACACTTCTATTTCAGTTGTTTCTAATTTTTAGTAGAACTTTGCAACAAAATAAAATAATGCATTGACAAATTTCACTTACCTACGTCAAAATTATACACAGTGGAGCTAACTGATATCTATCGTCCAAACAAAAATAAAAAAAACGATATGCACATTAGAATTTAAAAGGCGTTTAATAACTCGTTTTGATCTGTTTATTTTATGTACAAAAATTTATTTTATTAGCAGCCAAACACCACACTATAAATAATTATTTTTTATTTTTCGATAATCATTCCACAGCTGCATTATAATCTATACTGCTTTTTCTATATTGTTGTTGTTATCTCAGTACTAAAATAATAAACTTTTACATTACATTTACACAACACTCCTTGAAATTGCTTATTTTTCAGAGGGTGCACCAACATTGGTGTACTTCTATGGTCCAATGGCATTGCTTACGATTAGCAACATAGTCCTTTTCTGCATAACCGCATGGAGAATTAAACAGGTGCAACAGGATACGGCTATGCTTAGAAAGGACGAAAGCAAAAAACACACTTACGAAAATGATAAGCAGAGGTAAAATTAATAGGAAATCAATTAGTACTGTATTTTTAAAGGAATTTATTGTTTTATTAGTGTTTTGGAATTTTCTTAACTGTTCATAATAACATACTTTTACATACTTTAATAATTAAATAATTAGGCTCCAACAAATTAAGCTATGTTTATATTTTTACGTCAAGTTATTTTTAAATAATACAAAATTGTGCTTGATATAATGAATAATCCATTTTTTAGGTTTAATTTATATTTAAAACTGATGTTGGCAATGGGTGTGAACTGGTCGATGGAAATTATTTCTTGGATAGTCGACTGGCATTTTGGACGAATGCCACCAGCTGTGTGGTATTTAACCGACTTTTGTAATGCCCTATACGGGGTGTTCATTTTCTTTATATTTGTTTTCAAGAAGAACATTTGGAAACTTCTGAAGCGACGGTACGTAATTAAATATTTTGTAGTTTTACTCTTTCGCAACAGCAACATTTTTTACATAATTTTATTACAAAAGTTTTCAAATTATAAAGTTTGTTTAAATTACTTGAGTTGCTGTAATATATAAAAACAAGAATTAATCATGTGGATCTAACTGGTGATTGGTAACGTACGATCCGAAATAAAATGTGTTAAATCTAACCGGTTTACATTCGATTAAGTAGGTCTTGTATGGCAGTTTTTACTGTGTAAATTGGGTGTTTTTAACTTAACAGAAATTGAAGTATACGCTGGCATAATTTCTGTCCTTAATATTTATTTTTCATACGTTTCTGAACATTTTGTAAGTTGCTATTTCCCTAGAGATTTAACAAAGGCTTAGCTTAAACAGCTTAAGCTACGGATAAAGTACGGCATGCTTCAATTTAAGTCTCGGTTTAAGCCCATTTAAGCTCATGTTCTGCTTAAATCGGCATTATCTTAATAGCTAGCAAAATTACATGACCGTGGCCAACTAAATGTAAAATAATATATAAAAGATCCCTTTTTTGTTTCTCAAATAATGAATATTTATTTTACCATTTGTTAATTACACAATTTATAACAACGTTCGGATTATTTTTGGTTTGTAAGCGTCGATATTTTAAAGCAAATATAAACTAAAATTTGACTTGAAATGGCTTAAACTATTTTTTTGCAATTCATTCAATTCAAAAATGTTTTGGCCACCCAATAAATTATATATTTAATCGTACGTTACCAACAAATAAACTACATATTTACGCAAGTCAGATTTTAGGCGATTTGCTCTTATTTGAAAATGTTAATTTTCTTTTGCAGATACTACATGATAATGGGAAAACCACATCTGGCAAGGTCGATGACTCAGACTGCTTATTCACCACGTACCACGGGATCTTCTTTAAGCCAAACAGTAACCACAGATAAAAGTTTCGTCAACGATTCTAGTATTTTAACCAGCGAAGTTGCTTAAATATTTTTTTTACGGATTCTCAGTAAAGGAGGAAAACAAAACCACCGCATTTCCGCCAAAAGCACATAAACTTGTCGATGTTAAATGAATTTTGCCATTCGCTTGCATTACGTTTTGCCAATAAAAATAAAATTATTCGACGATAGTCAATAATCTGCCATTTAGTTTTTTATTATTGTTAAACATAAATTTAATGAAAAACGTTCCATTAGCTTCAGACAAGACTAGATTCAATAAAAGGTTGACATTTTTCATATTTGTGGAACCTTACAATAGTACAAATTGTATATATATTTTTTTGTTTTAATATCCTACGCACAATATGACTGATAATGTATTATAAAAATTGACTTTTATTCATTGCTACTGAATTAACATCATCATATTTGTTATCAGTAGCCATTCATTTCTCTAATAATTGTTCTTAAATAAACTATAAATTAAACAATTTTCATTGTAGCATCAATTTTTATATTAAAATCATTTATGTATATACACTAATCTGTGATTTTAACTGCACGAATTGTTTAGTTTATACATTTGTCGTCTAAAGATAAAATAATATTTGTCCTAGATTATATTAAATATTTAAGATTATAGTTGTACTACAGGGTGGGGCAGAGCAAAGAACGATTTTGAAAAGGCTGTAAAAAAAATTCAGTCAATTTTTCCAAATTGTATTTTTACCACCTTAAAGTAGGTACATAAAAAAGCATTTAAGAAAATTAAGTAAACGTAACTAAGTTTTAAAAATAACTCCAGTAAGGTGACGTCCATTCAGGCGTAGACATTGTTCGATTTTGAAAAGCGCGGGAATCCTGCTCAACTGTTGGGAGGTGGTGGGGATACAGTCGACAAGTCCTGACAAGTCAGCATCCATTGCTACTGAATGTTAACTTGTCAGGACTTGTCGATTGTATCCCCACCACCTCCCAACAGTTCAGCAGGATTCCCGCGCTTTTCAAAATCGAACAATGTCTACGCCTAAATGGACGTCACCTTACTGGAGTTATTTTTAAAACTTAGTTACGTTTACTTAATTTTCTTAAATGCTTTTTTATGTACTTTAAGGTGGTAAAAATACAATTTGGAAAAATTGACTGCATTTTTTTACAGCCTTTTCAAAATCGCTCTTTGCTCTGCCCCACCCTGTACCTACAAGTTGTATTTTCCTCTTCTTTCTCTAAAAACTTATTTATTCTAGAAGCTCGATTCAACATTGTAATTAGGTATAAATTTTGCACCATGACAATTTCTAATTATATACGTATAATTATTGCCAAAGTTCTATCATAAGTATTGATAAGCCGTTGATTGCTTTGTGTTATTATAATTGCTGCATTTATTTTACTATGTACTTAATGTGTAAGTAGATCTCTAAAATCTTTATCTCACAAATAAATGATATAAATGTACTGATTCTTTTATTCTGAAAAATTCATTGTTTTTGGTTAAAAACTTCTCATGTCAAGATATCACTATTTAATAAAATATGATAAGAAATAAAACAAAATCAACTTGTTATAGTACATTATACATCAAGGGAGAGAAATGTAAGATTTTTCCTGAGGTGTAATTTGTAGCCAAAGGGCGAAGCCCGAGGGCTACAAAACTCCGAAGGAAAAATAGCATTCTCTCCAGAGGGGTATATACTATTTTTTTCACGGCCTAAGTATAGTGATAAATATAATAAGCTCGTGCGCCCCAAATCTTTCGTTATCAAGTAGACATTGAAATTAAAAGCGTGCAGTTCCTAATTCATGAACACAACTATAATTTTACTAAATGTCAATTTTGGCATATTGACATTCAAGTGTAGTTATATTTAATTGTGTACCTGCTGTTAATTTTTACAGTTGTGAACATGTAACGTTAAATTTTAATGTAAACAAATAATTTAAATGTACGAGTATGTTTCAATTTTGGGGTTTTAAACTTTAATAAACATCTAAAATTTAGAATGGCCGATTTTTATTATTTGATTCATAATGAAAACTCCCTTGGGAATTTTTTGAAAAATTATTTACCTAGGGGATAATTTATTATTTCTGTCACGATTTTTGTATCATAGAAATGGACAAATACTCCCGGCCGTGAAAAAAGATGTATTTTTAATGGACTAAAATTAATTTTGAAAAATCTGCGGACAAAAGCATTGTACAATACAACAGTGCCGCCGAATCGTAAACAAAGTTGAGTTCTTGGTAGAAAAAAATTGTGCTGAGGTATTTCTTAATACAACAGATTTTTGATGAGTTATAGTACAACGGGTTTTTGGTTTTTGTATAAATTAAAGAAACATATGAATTCGAAGACTTCAGTAGCAACGTTACAAGAATGTCTTCCGGATTGGAACCGTGTCACTGTTGAGAAAGAAGAACAACGGTTCACCCGCTTTTGTAAGGAGCTTCCTCAGGAGGAAAAAGGAGTACTAAAAGAGGACGGTAACTCAACTTGTCAACCAAGCCAGTGGCGAAACCCTTCAGAAGAGCTGAGTTCTTCTTTCTCAACAATGACACGGTCCCAATACGGAAGACGTAAAGAAAAATATGGCTAGTCAAATATACCTTCTTCGTAAATCATATCTCAACGAAAGATTCTATCAAGTCCAAGCTTAGGGGTAGGGCATCTTGCTACCACCCGTTCAAATCCGAAGTACCTCAAAATAATGTCCTTGGATCGTTTCTCTATTTAATGTGCACGACAGATATACCTATCACCGGTGGCACTACAAGTGCATCCATCTGAATCTATTGCAGAACTGGTTATATATGTCATTTAACAATTAAAGTTAATAATGAAAAATGCACACAAATTAGCGTTACCATTTCAAGTCTACTGAAATAACGCCAAATTCCCGAAAATTATCGTTAAATATCTAGGATTCCGTTTGGGTCAGAATCTTTAATCGTTTACAAAATTATCCCAAACCCTATATTGATTAATGGGAAAGAGCTTTAGGACTGTAGCAAACCATCCAACAAAAACATCTTACAAACCTTTCAATCGAAAACATTTCGGATGATACCGAATGTCCCATTGATATGTATCCAATCAAACTCTCCATGATGACCTTAATATATCATTCATCAAAGATGAAATCAACTCCTATGCCAATAAGTCCGGAGAAAGCAGTATTGGTAGCAAATATCAGATACTTGGTCTAATGGAACTGATAATTGGCAGGGATTTTAAAGTTGGGGAGATGTAGTTGCTTTACTTTATTCTGTCAGAACCCATGGCCACTTGCACTTTAGTCTTCATAGCGTTAGTTACTGCGATAATGGTGTAAGGAGGTCGTTAGAATGTCCTAGGATACGATCATGGTGTCTTGTAGCTCGTTGTCGAATTATATCCCGCATATATTGTGTGTTGTAGTCGAAGTGAAGTATACGTTTTGTTACGTACCAAGGCGCATTGAAGATGTTCTTCAGTGTCTTTGATAACTATATTTTTTTGAGCCTGATGTCAATTTCTTTAGGTTTGTTTTTTAAGATATGCGTTTCCTACTTTAACCTTTTACCCATATGAAGACCTTAGAATGTATATATGAACAGCTGGGTATTGTGATCATCTTGCTATGAACGTTATGTGGGTTGACTTCGTTTCATTGACCTTGATCTTTCATTTTCACAACCATTTGGAAGACTTCCAATGTTGCAGTTTGAAGATCTTCGTGATATGCAAGGATTGCAGTGGCATCAGCCAATCTTCCCAGTGTTGCGTTAGACATAGGGCCGTATTCTGATCTTATGTTTAAAGTTGTCTTTAACTAAAGTCGTCTTTAGCGTAAACATAAAACGATATAGCTTTATATAATTTTATTCGTGTATAACAGAGATACGCGATGTTGCCATGGTAATTAAACATGACGTTAAATTTAAATATGAGGTGAGAATACCGACCATAGTCTATAAGTCTGCAGTAAAAAGCAAATATTATATGAAGTGGATGCAGATCACTGCCTTGAGGGACACCAACGGAGATTGGGTATAATTGTGAGATTTAATTTCCAAGATTAGTTTGGGAGTATCGATTTGACAAATATGATTTGAGCAGAAGATAGCTAATGATGTGGAAATATATATTTTATTTTAAACGGCAGTCCATTATACCATACACAGTCGAAACCTTGTCTAACATCCAGCAATATTGCTGGAGTGGTCGTGGATCAGTTGGTTCACATACACGAAAAGCACTTGACTGCCTCCCTCGGAAGGCAATGGCAAAGCACCGAGGTATTTCTGTCTAGTAAGTTCTCTCTGGAGTAAAAGTGGTTCGAATCTCACGTAAAGCTGTAGGGCACTTATGTCTGTAGGCTACTTGACACGCACACCACGGACATATGGAGAGAAGATCGGCAACGCCCTATAAAGGGCACGCCACTTCTAGAAGAAGAATATTTGTTTCGATAAAGTGATTCTTAAATAAGATCGATTATTATATGATATAGTTGTATAACAGAGTGCCCTCTCCGATATTCAGATTATCCTTCAATTTCTCTATAGACTATTCTATACCTAAAGTCAGTAAAAAAGAAGATATAAGCGAAAAACCAATTTTTCGCACCTTTTACGCCCTATAACTCATGAAGTTCAAGGTCAAATCAAGGGTACTTTTGATATGTTGTTTAGGAACACTAAATAAAGGTGTACACGAAAATTCAGCTCGCTTTGAAATTTTCCGAAGAAAATTTTTTATTTGACTGGACTATCTTTCAAAATATGATGTTTAAATAATTTTTTATCAAAGCAGTTGAATGTGGGCTACAACCATCTTGCTGAAACTAAATCTTCTGTCTTTTGGATAAAGTTACATCTGCAAGAAAATCACCTAAACAATTTTGTGATATTTCAAAGTAGGTGAACTGATTCAAATTTCCATCCAAACAATGAGGCCCAATTTATTCTAAATTTAGGATTTTGTTCAGACCAATAACGAGAATTTTGCGCCGAGACTATTCCGTTCGTTGTAAACGTAGCTTCATCCGAAAATATAATATTCTTAAAAAAATCCCTTTTGCCCAGCCCATAAACAAAAGTACAGTCGTTTAGCGTCATCACTGGCTTCCAAAGTATAAATGAATTTAGCTTTAAAAGGAATAATTCGTCTTAGTGAAACCCTCTCATTTCCTCTTACATCATCCAATGCCAAAATCGTTGCCGCATTATTTGCATACAATTTCTTCTTACTCCGTTTTTGATTTACCACACTTCTGGAACCGGAACTTGTAGAAATTATTTTATACTGTCAATTTTTAATGATAGGCCTGTCACGTGCCAAACGCACACTACGACATTAAATAGCGGATGTCAAATCCGGGATGCACGCGGCTAGACTGCAGTTAAGATGGGTGGTTTGTATCACTGAAATAGTACTCAAAACACTTATTAACCCTTCAAAAGGGGATGATCGTAAACGGTAGATAGGGCGCCACCATGACTAAAGTCACCCAGAGATCTAAAAGAAGGAAACCCATCATGGAAGGTTCCCAAGGGCTCGGCAAAAAGGGGTTGTCGAATAGCTGCTTCCTGCGCAAGATGTGACTTACCTTGCTACTAAAATTACCTTACTGCAAACTCTAAATCTTGTAGGCAGGCTAACACTTTATACACGTAAATCTTAAAACATTGAACACAAAATACTCTGAAATAAACGGGAAGCACTGAACACAAATAACGAGACCAAACTGAATTGAATATTAAGGTATTTAATTGAGTTTAAAGACGCAAAATGAATACAAAACATTACATAAAAAGACAATCAAAAACGCTACGTTAAAACAAACTATAATAAATACAAGGCTTACTTTAAAGGAACAAGAATTAAGGGTGCTATATTTACGTTACTTAGAACAAAGAGATTCTCAAACTTAACCCCTTAATTCCAAACAAAGAACAGGAAGACACAAATAATACAAAATACACTAACAAAATCAATAAGCTTCAAATAAATTTTACATGCACATAATACACGAAATAATATCTAAACTTGACTACTTGAACTTCAATCTGAATCAAATGAACCAAAAATACCGAATACTAGTTAACTGAGTTGCCAGGGCCCTCAAATTGCAAAGTGACCAATTAATCCGCCCAAGGCGAGGTTCACAAAAGCCAGCACCACTTGCCACTGGACAAAACAGATAAACTAGATGTCGGTTATTTACTTTAAACATTGCACATTAAAACACAAAAATCAAACAAATTACAACAGGCGGTACTTATTTACTTTTAAATCAAAACTAAGAACGTTATCAACGGGCCTGCCAGCAAGAGGCAATCGTGAAAGTCAAACTGACGTTAAAAACATAAAGATGAAGAACACAGGAGCAGCATATAGAAAAAGTCTTTACCTGGCGAGTTAACGGTAAGCCAGGGAGTGCGTGATGGACGTGAGCTGGAGGAGCAGATGTTTTCTCCTAGAAGACGGGTGCGAAAGACGGAGAATAATCCTTAGGGGATGGGTTTGCTAAATCCCTCACGAGGAGGAAATCGTGTAGACGGCACGGCAACACTGCCACAAAACTTTCTCACACACGGTACTTCTTTCCGGAATTTTTATTGGGTTTCTTTTTGTGAATCCGACAAAGTCGATAAATTGCAAATCCTCCCAGAGGATTGTCGATAATTAGAAGCCCTTCCGGTAATTATATGGACCCACCCTTGGATACGATAAATTTACCACGTCTTAAAATTCGTCCGAGATGTTAGACTGACTGTCACGCACTGAAGGCACTCAGAAGGCAGAGGGGAGTGGAACGCTCAATTGACACCCGCGTCTCGGGGAATTCCCGGAGACGTATCTTGACCAGCTGCATTCGACGGAATACGGTGAGATCAGCGTCGCCAACACACGCGTAAAATTTTGGGTCACCTTAGAATTTGAACAAAGGAAATGTTTCACGACGATGCAATTTTAAATGTGACTTTGAAAACTTCTCAGAATTATAATCAAGAACGTGCCAAAATAAGTTAACCTTAAATGTCCTCCAGACAAAACGAAATCAACTGCAGCAAATATGAAATAATCGACACGACAATTAAAATAAGGTACAGGACCGTACTAAAGAATTTTCAAATAAATTTAAAATGACTTAAAAATCCTAAAATAACGTTAAATTACAAAAACACGTGACAGGCCTCCTACTTTTTTTTCAAAAATTGCAAAGTAACTTCATTGGCCGGAAAAATTTCACTGTTTCATTTTTCCTTCCAATTTTAATGAAATTTTGTATGTAGCTCGAATTTTTAATTTGTGACATATTTTTTAAATAAAATTTTTTGCGTAAAGTTGGTAGTAAGACCACTTTACCTAACCCGCTTTATATTCTTCTTGTGCTAACTACGCCATCTGGATATCATTTCCAGGGTAATTTGGTAAAAATTCATTATAAATCAAGCAGACGTAGACTACAAAAGCTGGAAACGTTGTTCAAACATATTTGGTTCATTATACCATGAGATCGAAAACGAAATGATTCTGAGCAGGCCTTGACTAGTACAACACGATTGGCTACACTGGTTCTAGAATGCTAGTCAAGGCCTGCTCAGAATCATCTTTTTTTTATCTCATGGTACCTATCGCAAACCCTATCCAAGGACATGCTGTAGACTAACAAAAGACATAGGTAGGGCTCGTGCGTTTTGTAAACTACATACCTACGTCAGCATGACGTCATGCGCATAATACCAAACCCCTTTGTGACGCATATACGCGATGTTGTGACGTCATTTACCGTGTGACGTAAGTGTGTAGTTTACAAAACGCACGAGCCCTACTACCGTTTTTCACTTATCTAGGTCCGAAATTTTTGGTTAGCGGTGATTTCAACTTTAAGCACACAAAGTGGGGCTCTAGGCTAATAACTAACAAGGGGAAGGCAACTTAATAAAAGACAAACAATTATGTAGGTATATTTTTCGACCGGCGGAACTGCAATATTTTGGAATATTAATTCCCAGTTTGAAAACAAGAGACGGAGGAAAGTGCATAAATTTCACGACAAACTGAATGCTGAATACCTGTTTAAAATTGATATCTACAAGGCAACTATAAACATTTTTACAAATAAATTTATTATTGTTTTCAAAGTATGAATACTATGAATAACAAATTTAGTTTTATATCGCCAAAGGACAGTACAGCATATTCTGAAGAAAGTTTCTACCAACAAAGTGCTGCAAAGCTACAGCAAACTTATAACATCTAGAATCTTAGATCATCTCTTTGAAAACAGTAGTTAGTGTGAACTCACACAAGCTATGGACGATTAAGGAGTTTTTTATTTAAAAAACGCCATCGAGGCCGGCACTTATTGTTAGTTATTCATTAAATTAAAATTTTCCAGTCGTGATAATAATTTTCCATTAAAGTGATTCCATTTTGTAATGTTCCTTTTATGAATTTTTGTATCAACAATTTATATAAATTTATTTTTGGTATTGATGATAGAATAGGGGTTATGAAAATTTTGTTGAGTCCTGTTCCAACTGTTAAGGGACGAATTATTACTTAAAAACTAACAAGGCGTAATTCTACCATTAGATATCCAAACAAAGATACTTATTCTACAGATAACTAATAAATACATAGGTGGTTGGTAACTATCTTTTACGAATAAGCAGTTTAAAATTCATAACTGGCACATCTTATGTGAATCGCACAGTATATTATGCTGGGTCAAGTCATGTCAAGGTTATATTCCAAAAATTTTGGAATTACGTTATTATGCTGAATGCCATTAACTGCCTTATTTACTTGTTACGTAAGTTGCTCCTGAGTTTTATTAACCTCTTCCTCATAGTCAGATATTTTTAGATCACCAAACGAACAAATTTTGACTATTCAAGTTTAGACAATCACGAGTTATCCATCGTTGAATGCCCCGATGGACCGTAGCCCCATCCATCTGAATTTACACATTTTTTTCGTAGTGCTATATCATCTAACTTGCTTCAGCAATCAACTAAGAATTTGACAGTTAGTAGCAGTTAGGCATTTGGGCAAAATACAAAATCAAAATTTGTAAAACAAAGCTATATGAGTGTACAAAAATAGTAGGTAATTAAAATGCAACAAAAACTTAATCGGATTAAATGTTCAAAATAGCACACATTGAGCTCACCCTTCAGCTGCAACGGTATAACTGCAAAAATCCAAACCAAGTATAAACAGTATTGAATAAATTAATTTAAAAGGCAAGTAATTTGATTACTAAAGAAAGTAACCAAGCAAGTTATTAGGTTATTTGGGTATAAAAGTAGTTTGACAAGTAATCTGTTGCCTTTTGCATAACACTTTGTGATGTTGCATATGTAAACTAAACAACATAAGATCACATTCACATAAACAACAAGATTTATTTTTTGGGTTCTTAACAAATTGTATAAACGAAAATACTGAAATACCAGTCAAATATGTAAAAACCTAAATTAAGTGGCATTTCCAATTCAACAATTTTAGTGTTTTGTCAGTTGTCAATCTTAAGACGAGTATGACGTACTGTTTACTGTGTATTGTATAAAAAGTCCCTGTATCCACAAAAAAAATTATTAACAGTCCAAATGTTAAAAGAGTTTGAATGCAACTTATTTGGTTGGTTAAAATAAAAAGTAATTAGTTCCAAAGCAATTCAAAGTGATTACTGGAGTTAATTCTTATATGGTATTCAATTTCGTATTTCTTTTTGGATGAGGATCGAAGACACGATAAGTGATTATGAAAAACATCGAGAATTACCGTTTACCGTAATATACATCATTGGCCCTCTGCTGCTGGTAATAAGATATGACAAAGTTCCACATAAAATTAAGTAACTCCTATTTTATATAACATAAATGCTGAAGGCATAATAACTAGGTACTTTAAAACTTTTTCAAAATGATAAAGGTCATTTGCCCATTTTCATGGGGTACGTAGAAGAATACATGTTACTTCGGTAGCTCAGATTTTTAATAAACGGAAATGCATGCTTATAATTTTGTATGATACATTAAATTAGAAAAATTTGCCAGTATTTAAACATTTTTAATTCGTTTGAAGACGGAAACGTTATGATCAATATTTTAATACTTACCTACTAATTTAATTTTCATTTTAGCAACTGCTAGCAAAATACCCAAAAAAGACGTACAAAAAGAAATTAATTATCCCCTCTTCTCCACAAAATGCGATAAATCTTCGGTGGTGAGTACAAAAAAATGACGAAATACGCAGGTGATTTTAGTACCATCAGATAAACAAGTTAATATTAGTTACAAAATCACAGAAACCCAGTCATAATGAATTTTAGCTTTTCGTCCTTGTAATTTTCACTGTATTGTAAAAAAAATACTGTGAAAATTTACATCTGAATATGTAAATTAGTTCTACGTATTTGGTTTTTACTCAACATATTTAAATGACATAGCGTGGGCGAAATTATTCTACAAACCGGGATATAAACTGCGGATAAAATTTATGCAAGCACATCAAACACCACTGGGATAACTTACCGTAGAAGTTTTAACGAAGTAAAATTTTGGATTTTTATGTCATAATACGTATACGTACGTCACGACGTGACGATAAACAAATAAAACTTTTAAAGTAATCAATAACATAAGAATTGAATTGTTAGCACGACAATAACAATATTTTACAAAAGAAAACGTATTTTGGCGTAACCTCTTTAATATGGATAAATTTCTATAAATTAAGTAACAAACAATCTCTGTTTTGGTAACAAATGTACTTTGTATACAGCGATATTATCAAAGCGATGAACATTTTGTTGAAAGATACGAACCAGGCCAAACATGACCCAGTTATATCTAATCAGGCCTGAACAAATATCTTATTTTTACAACAACTTTCATTTTGTTAGTATTACAAACATTCAACGACGTTGACAACTCGAAAATATTTAAATCTGCTTTCTTAGTACAACAAGTAAAAAAAGAACGTCAATCCTTTTTTACTCGTACTAAGGAGATGTGTTGCATAATATGCTTATAGTATTATACAGTTATTTGAACCATTGCATTTATGTACGGTTCGATGTTGCGCTATTTTACTGTCGAATACATACATATGTATTTGGCATGCAAAATAGTTCGACAGCAATAAAATAAAAATAGTAAATATATACAGGGTGATTCGTGAGGAACCCCCCATATTTTGAGGATGTGTTCAGGGAACTAAAAGAAACAAAAAAAGTATAATAAACATATGGTCAAATTTCAACCGTTACTGAGATATTGTGAAAATAGTTTTTAATCAGGTGGATTTATTGTAATGCATTAAGAATGAAAAGTGTTTATTTCATAACATAAAATACAAATTAATTAATTGATTTCTCAAAAATATCACCATTCGCCTCGATGCATGCGTCAGCTCGTTTGTGAATTGCAGGAGTAGCTCGTTGAAGCGCACGGTGATTATCTCTGATGAGTGCTGCGCAGTTAGTTATTCTATCGAGTAGTGCCTCTCTTGTGTTCACTTTTATTTTATAAACTAATGATTTCAGCACTCCCCAAAGGCAATAATCTAGAAGAGTGAGTTCTGGTGACCTTGTTTTGTCTGCATGCAGGGCCACCTGATTAAAAACTATTTTCACAATATCTCAGTAACGGTTGAAATTTGACCATATTTATGTTTATTATACTTTTTTTGTTTCTTTTAGTTCCCTGAACACATTATCCAAATATGGGGGGTTCCTCACAAATCACCCTGTATACAGAATGGTTAAAAAAAAGAAGCTCTCTCTCTCTCTCTCTCTCTCTCACACACACACACACACTTCAAATAATAACTTTAATTAATTAATGCATACAACAAAATGAACACTTTGGGACAAGAAAACGTCTTCACTATTGAGGCATATTTTATATCGGAACAGTTTATAAATGTGGAATAGATCAACACCATTACGTGACCACTGACCACCCTACATAATATATTTTCTCTAGTTATGTATTATGAAACACTAATATAACTACAACTACACTATAAGTATATAGCGGTCCACCTTTCATCTAAAGTTTCCCTCTAGTTAGTATAGCAAAGATGCTACCGATCAATCATATGGAGTCGTGAATCGCTCTGTACTGGGCGATTCACGTAAGACACATCCCTTAACGATTGGACTAGACAACCCAACTTACAAATTCATGAATAATGTCGTTCTCTGATAGTCCTCAATTAAGTTTATATAATCAAAGGTGGCCTACATACTTCAGAATGACAATACGTAATTAAACGTCATGTCGAGGTTACATTCCAAATTAAAAATCTTCTTAACCTACTAACTAGAAAATTAAGAAAATAAATTGTTGGAGCAAAAAAAAAAGAAACGTTATAAAACGGAAGAAATAAAAAAAGTAACAATTTTGTACACTTAGTAGCTTTGGAAACATATACAGTGGTCGCCAAAAAGTTTGCACCATATGGAGAACTTTTTTATTCAATTGTTTTTTTTTTACGGGTTTCAGCATTAGTTTCAGCATGATTAATAACCACAAAATTGCCAAAAATATTTGTCATGTCACAACTATGATGACACCTCCAAAATGTCATTAGAAACTTTAAAATGGCCTGAAATGCCCTTATTTATCAAAATATGGAAAAGTACCATAAGGCAAAGTTGTTTGTAATTATGGTTTGAAAATTTAAATGTTTTAGTTTTTCAATTTTTTTCAAAAAATATGTAAATTTTAATAGAAATTTGGAGTTTTATTTAGTGATCTAAATTTGATTTAATTGAACAATCGTTTCTTTAATATTTAAGCCCATTATCGTGCAAAATTCCACAGCAAGGGTTCAGAATTACTGAAAATAGTCCACGATTGTCCTGTTGTTTTTTGTAAAAATGTTTTCTTGCCATTATTAATTACATTTAAAACAGAAATGCAACATTTATGTATTTTTTGCATTGAAATATTTCAAATTAACTCAACTGTAAACAAAAAATGGCTCTAGTCAACTATCTGGGTCCCAAAGTTAGGCAACCAAATATACTTACAGGTTAGAGGTAAGTCAGGGAAGTTTTTTTAATAGAAAAGCACACCAGTAGGTACCCAGATTGTTGGCCAGTGCCCAAAAAATACACAAAAAACATTAAATGTTACATATTTTTGGAAAAAAATGAAAAAACTAAAACATTTGAATTTTCAAACAAAACTTCACATTTAGATTTTTAATGTAATTACAAACAACTTTTCCTTATGGCACTTTTCCATATTTTTATAAATAAGGGCATTTCAGGCCACTTTAAAATTTCTATTGACATTTTGGAGGTGACATAGTTGTGACATAACAAATATTTTTAGCAATTTTGTGGTTATTAATCATGCTGAAAGCCGTTTAAAAAAAACAATTGAATAAAAAAGTTTTCCATATGGTGCAAACTTTTTGGCGGACACTGTATGTTGCATTGTATTTGAAGATTTTAAGTGACACGTCTTACGTATAACCCAGTATAAAGATTTTTACAGCTATCGCTGCTTTCTTTGACTCGACCACATTCTCTACTGATCTCTGTTTTCCCAGACTTCGTCGTGTAATTGTCTATTTTCCATCGCGTCATTGACTTCATCTCTCCAAAATCTCATGGGTCTTTGTCTCTTTCTTATTCCCATAGGGCTCCATTCTGTGAGCTGTACTACCCATCGGTTAGAGTCTGCTCTTCTTATGTGTCGATATCAAATCAATGTTTTCTGTTCTTTCTCTACTCTCATCAATCCATTCTTTTGAGATAATAAATCCCAGGTATTTGATTTTATTCGTTCATCTTATTTGTTTTCCTCCTTCTATTTCTAAGTTAGTAATATATTCTTGAACTGATATTAGATAATCTGTTTTAACTATCTCTGGTCCATTTTTTGTATACAGGGTCCTGCAACAGTGCGTCGGGCTTTCCTAGCGCCCTTACCGTGAGAGATAGAAAAAAAAGTTTAAGGCATAAAATTATTGGTTCGAAGAGGTCTCCGTCGCGAAATTATTTTCAATAATAAAGGGTGTTCCACTTTTGCGCTATAATAAAAACATACATTTTTTTAAATGCAACACCCTGTAACTTTTCATGTCTTCCGATGTCATTTTTTAACCTCTACATAACTGTCTACCCACTTTTGTATTTTGTGTCAGTGTTACCAACTTATTAATTTTTTTCCGAAAAATCTTTCATAAACAGACTTCACTTTAAAAATCATAAGCGACCTTGATTTTTGAGGTAGAGGGATAAATTTTAGCAATAATTGTAGTCCGGTTAAAGAGCAACATTTTGATATGAGAAAATGGGATTCAGTTGATACAGGGTGTTACAAAAGAAAATGCCAAACTTTCCAAACTTCAAAGTGACATAGCTCATTTTTTTCAAATGGAACCACCACTGTTTTATTTCGCAAATCGATAGCTTCTTTTATCCTCTTTAATTTTGTATTTGAATGTCTGATACCTAAACCCCGTAGTTTTAGAGATATTAAATACTTTTCACAAAAGTAACAATTTAATTACATTTTATGCACCAAAGTGGGCCGTGCTAATGCAAAAAACCAAAACAAAATGTAAGTAAGCCTCAATGTAACATTTTAGTAAATTTAGAATCAAAACGGATAATACTTATGTAATAAAATTAATTGTTTTATTCAAAAACTATGAAAAGTAACAAAATTCAAAATGCATAAAAGAAAAACGACTACAATAAATGTTCGAAATGTCTTCCATTTTCATTCAGGCACAAAACTTGTTTTTTTTTGTGGGGATACGTGAAGGGAATTGTTTATAACGAACCACCGACAACACAAACAAATATGCAACAACGAATTGTTGACGCTTTTGCAAGTATTTCACCTGAAATGTTACGAAGAGTGCAAAGACCTTTTCAGCAGCGAATTGATTTGAGCCTGAATGAAAATGGAAGACATTTCGAACATTTATTGTAGTCGTTTGTCTTTTATGCAGTTTGAATTTTGTTACTTTTCATAGTTTTTGAATAAAACAATTAATTTTATTACATAAGTATTATCCGTTTTGATTCTAAATTTACTAAAATGTTACATTGAGGCTTACTTACATTTTGTTTTGGTTTTTTGCATTAGCACGGCCCACTTTGGTGCATAAAATGTAATTAAATTGTTACTTTTGTGAAAAGTATTTAATATCTCTAAAACTACGGGGTTTAGGTATCGGACATCTAAATACAAAATTAAAGAGGATAAAAAAATCTATCGATTCACGAAATAAAACAGTGGTGGTTCCATTTGAAAAAAATGAGTTATGTCACTTTGAAGTTTGGAAAGTTTGGCATTTTCTTTTGTAACACCCTGTATCAACTGAATCCCATTTTCTCATATCAAAATGTTGCTCTTTAACCGGACAACAATTATTGCTAAAATTTATCCCTCTACTTCAAAAATCAAGGTCGCTTATGATTTTTAAAGTGAAGTCTGTTTATGAAAGATTTTTCGGAAAAAAATTAATAAGTTGGTAACACTGACACAAAATACAAAAGTGGGTAGACAGTTATGTAGAGGTTAAAAAATGACATCGGAAGACATGAAAAGTTACAGGGTGTTGCATTTAAAAAAATGTATGTTTTTATTATAGCGCAAAAGTGGAACACTCTGTATTATTGAAAATAATTTCGCGACGTAGACCTCTTCGAACCAATAATTTTATGCTTTAAACTTTTTTTTCTATCTCTCACGGTAAGGGCGCTAGGAAAGCCCGACGCACTGTTGCAGGACCCTGTATACGTCATCTACTTTCCTGGGCATAACACTAAGATCTTTCACGTCTTATGCCACTACAGCCTGATTATCGGCAAAGGTAAATGTGTACAGATCATCATTTCTGACTAGAACTCCCATACCTTCACAGCTTCTCATTCAATGGTTCCAGTGTTTATTTCAGGAAGGTTTTGAAGAAAGTTGGTGATGTGGAGCAACCCTGTAGAAGGCCTTTTGTTGTTTTGAAGGCATTACCTACTTTATTTCCTATTTTTACCCTAACCGAATTATTTTGATGTAGATTTTTTACGGCTTTCATTAATCTATTGGGTATTTTTATTGCTTACATTACCTTCCATAATTTCATTCATGGGACAGAATGATATGTTTCTGCCAAGGTCTATGAAAGCTATGTGGACAACACTGTAGTTTTCTCAAATTTCTTTTCAGGGTTGCTGAAGAGTATATATGTGGTCGATACATGATCTTCCTACAGACTATAAATTTATTTGTAGAGTCAGTGGACCGATGCTCCACCTTGCGGTACTACATCGGTCATACATTGGATTATAAGCATGATTTATAAGCATTGGACATATATAAGCTGGCTATTCTAACTACATACTAAAACGGCGTTACTTGTCACTCAAATCTTGAGCATCACGATTGTCCTTCTCTGTTGTATCTATTATAAAGTACAATTCTTACATACTACAAACCTTACTTATTTAACCCACCAATTTAACACACAGATTGGAAATCTCGGTTATACATATCTGTTATGTGCACAGCTCCTAATGGGATACAAGAGGAGCTCCGAATGAGATACATTATCTGTTTACTGCGCTTGTTCTATCTTGGGGTTTGGGGATTATAAAGACTATGCTACTATTAATAATTATACCATGATTGTCCATCTCTTATTGTCTCTATCATTGTCTATGTTTGTCTCTGATGTCTTGAATGGCTTTTAGCCCACCGCGGTGTCGTTAACTCGCGCCGCCTGCCGTTAAATTCGCGCATATTTAGTAGGTCGCGCACTGAACACTCGCGGTCACGCCACTGTAACTCGCGGTAACGCCACTGTCACTCGCGATCACGCCGGTTCGCGCACCTGTGAGTGTATTCGCGCACTGGTACGTCCGTGTCGGCGGTTTGTCAACGGAGTTCCCGAAATGCGAGGGATTGATCGATGTTCTCTGACGCTGGTTTGCCTTTGTCTTGGTTGGGCTATCAGCAGCCGGGTGGGCTAGTCCTCAACGTGTGGGAACTATAGTCTGCCGTTGATCGGTCGGGAAACATTATGGACTGATTGGGCTAACTATGTTTTGCTCGCGGATCGTTTGGGCACGCGAACTTTATCACTCGCGTAATCTTGTCATCCGCGGTCGTCGCGGAGCCGGTGTGCCTTCGCGGCGAAGTATCGAAGGGCGTCCCACCATTCCGGTCGGGAGGCGAGTTGGGGGAGTTTGGTCAACCGTTGTGGGCCATTGGAGGCCTGCGGTGGCCAGCCTGGCGTCGGCCAGCCCGCGAGGGTGATCCTCTTCGGGACATCGCAGGAGTACATGCTCGGTGGTGTCGTCCCCGGTCCCGCATGTGCAGCTTCGGTCGTTGCGTTTGCCAATCCGGGTGAGGTAGCTCGCGAAGCCTCCGTGCCCGGTGGCAAGCTGGACGACCCTCTTGTCAAGCGTCGGAATGGGAAGACGTGCTTGCAGTGTGGGGATGAACTTTGCGGTGAGGCGTCCGGTGGAGGCGCTGGTCCAGCGGGCTCCCCATTGGTCCATCTTCAGTTGCCTGGCGGCCTGCTTTATTCGCGCTCTGCTAACCTGTGTGAATTGCGCTTGCTGGTTGCTGCGGGCGGCTTCTTTCGCGAGCTCATCAGCTCTTTCGTTGTCCGGGTTGCCGGCATGTGCTTTGACCCAGTGTAGGGTAATGTCGACGTATTAACGGAGCTCTTGTAGAGCGATCCATACGTCTCGCTGGAGGCCGGTTGGGGATTTCATGTGAGCGAGAGTTTGGAGGGCTGATCTGCTGTCAGTAAACAGCGAGATGGAGTCAAACGCTGCCCTGTTGTCGCGGATGTAAATAAGCGCCTGGAAATTGCAAGTAGCTCACATTGAAATACGGTGCTCCAGTCGGCGAGTCTGAACTTGAGGGAGTGTAGCTCGCGTTGTTCGGGTCCGCGGGTGACGATGAGGAAGGCGGCTCCAGCCGCCCCGTCTTCCGTAAGGGAGCCGTCGGTGTAGCAGTGAATTGCGTGGGAATTATAATCGTCGAGGGCGAACGTAATGGCGCCCCAGTCGGCGGGATGCGCGAAGGTATATAAGTTTATGGCGGACTCGGTTTCGCGGCCCTCCATGCGCAGGGCCTGCAGGGTGGTGGCGTCTTGGTGCCGGATTGCTTTATAACGGCTGGTAAGCTCGTGGCCTGTTAGGTCGATGGGCGCTGTGTGGCTAAGCATGAGAGCTGCCTCGGTGGACGTGGTGCGTTTGCGGCTTTAACAATCAGCGGTCGCTGGGCGCTTAGTAGTTGGTTGCGCTGCTTGACCTTGCAGCCCTCCATCCAAACCGGGGCGGCGTTACCCGCGAAACTACGGCGTTCAAGTTCCCATATTATTAGTGGCCACCACGCATTATCGAAGGCCCCGCTGATATCGAGGGATATCAACACACAGTAGTCGCCGCGGGCGCGCGCACTTTTAACTTCGTGGACGACGTCACTAACCGCGTCGAGTGTAGATTTTGCGGCCCGAAAGCCGTATTGAGCGTTGTTGTAGCCTCCGGAGCTCTCGATCGCGTGCTCAACACGCGTGGCGATGATACGGTCCAAGGCCTTTCCAATCACCGGTAGAAGGCTGATGGGCCGATAGCTGCGCGGGTCGGTGGGATCGGTCTTGCGCGGTTTGGGAATGAATTTAACTGTCTGTATCTTCCAACACCGCGGGAAATTTCCGAACACTAGGCACTTTTTAAAAAGATTGGTAAACAAGCACGGGTCAGCGACGTGGACACGTTTGATAGCGTCTGATGTGATGCCGTCGTGGCCGGGAGCCTTGTGCGGGGACATGCGATCGATGGCGCTTGTAATTTCCGTTGAAACGATGAGTCGGTCGTCGGGGCCGCCCTCGGCTGTGTCCCAAGTGCGTAGTATAGCGGCGTGTATGTGGTCGTCGGTGATGGCATTGTCTTAGGGAAAGAAATGGTCCATGAGATATGCGATGGCTTCCCGGCCTGACCCCGTAAACGAGCCGTCTGCTTTCCGAACTTCGGTGTGGGGATTAGCCGATTTTCTTGAACCGCGGAGTACTTTGTACGCGAAGCCCCAAGGGTCTTTGCTGGAGTCCGCTGTGACAAATTCTTGCCACCTTTGCAATCTCGTAGCGGTTAACCGATCTCTGTATAAGTTGCGAGCCTCGGTGTACTCCTGCTGTCTAACCTGCCTGAGTGGCGGGGGGGCTCGTTGGAATCGGCGGCGGCGTCGGCGCGCTTCGTACTGGAGTGTAGTCAGTTCAGGCGTCCACCACGGAACGCTGCCTTTAAATTGCCTGCGGGCTGGCATAGAACGCGAGCAAGACTCGATTATGGCGTCGTTAACTGCGGCCGCTGCTGCTTCGACCTCTGGGGCGGACGCACACCTGTTTACCTGTTCTTTGAGGTCTAGGAGCCGGTTGGCGAAGTGGGCGTCGAACTTGTCCCAATCTGCCTTTTTATTGCAGAACCTGGTGACTCGCATTGGGGCTGGGCGATCGGTGCTGTATTCGAGGGACCATTGCAACATGCGAGGGTCAGAGAGGGTTTCGTGGGGTGACAGCCTCCAGTGTCCCATAAGGGCGATGGCGGATCGATTAGCTATTGTGATATTGATACAAAATTAAATTAACAAATTTGCAATTAAAGTATCAAATTGGTACAATAGCATATTTGTCGGTACAACGTGTTACTGTTAATGTAAAGCCAGGACCGCCATAGCACTATATTGCTAGGGCAGTACGAGGGAGGTGCCATGCTGATAACGTAAGGAACACATTATTTTCAAGCGAATTTCCAATCAAGTTCCTTCGGACTTTTTTGGTGACAAAAATAAGATATGAGTTTAGAAAGTTTGAATCTACAACATATTAAAATGAAATCATATAAACAACAGCAAAGCTTTTAAAGATTATATTTTATTACAATTTAACTTGCTGTTTATTTTGGTAAACCCAAAGGGGCCCACTCGCCCACTGTATCCCTAGTAAAATGTAGCTCAACTTAGAGCAACAATTTTTTATTTATTTCAAAAGATGAGAATAAGATTAAAGTTTTATATCATTTCTTAAACATTTCCCTATCCGATATCGTAGAGATTTTTACAAACATTTTAAAAACAAAAACGTGAAAAATATTATAAATAACATCGCTCATGTAAGCGTACGGCTTGGTTAATACGACAAAATGCAATTTTCTCTACGAAACCGGATTTGTATTTGTTAAAATAATAAATTGAGATTGGCCTGACATTTACAAATACAATGTTTAATCGACTTTTGATTGTTCTAAAGTTTAGTTTCGGATACTGAAAATCTGACTAAGGTAGACAACACACAAAACACCTGAAAACACTGACACACACCCCCGTATCGTAACAAACGATTAGGTAGGTCTACTTAGATTTACAGAATTACCTGCTGATAATTATTGCTGCTTAAGTGCTTGGTGTTGAAACTTCGTATTACTAAAGAAAGGGAAAATAACCAAATATTATTAATAATATCATGATGTTATTTAGAAAATTATTAAACTTATGACTTACTAACTTTAATTTATTTTTTTTAGGTGATAACCTGATAACATAAGACTTTTTGAATTAATTGATCGAATATCTTCTTACCACCAAGAAAAATCATCCACTGTGTTTTCAATTTATAATCATTTCACAACTAATAAACGTGAATTTCAAACCCATGAAATAAATCAAACTTCTTACATTATGTGAAAATTAATTTATTTAATTTTACAAGTATTTACTTAAATTATATTCAATCAGTTATTGTTTTAAATTCAATATAAACAATAGTAATTTGTAATACAAGTGTTGAAAGCTTGCGTTTGCCACACGAATGTGAAGTTTGCAGCACGAACGATAGTGAGTGCTGCAGTCACATGAGAGTGGCAAATACAAGCTTTTAACACATGTATTACACACTATTTTTTCTACAACCACATTTCCATACAAAAATTTAAATATTTCTGCAAAATCAAATCTGACATTCATCAAATGTCAGATTTGACATTTTGATTTCGGTGCGGCAAAATTATACTTTGCCGCACCGAAAATCATGCATGTGCGTGCGGAAAGTAAATTTTCCGCAGGCTAATTTCACTTGTTCGGCAAACACTCATTTTCAATACTCGTATCTATGGAGACGAAGTCTGAAAATCTCACTTTCCATGGTGGGAGTAGAAAAAAGAAATTGTTATAGTAGTTTTTTGTATCTGTACGTAATACAGTGATACAAGAATATATTCTATAAATAAAAAAAACATAAACGATGTAAAGCTAAATACTGGTACATAGATTGTACTTATAACTTATTTTATTAGGTACCTATATTATTAACTTTGGAGTATTGATATACATTTTTCTTAATTCTAATCCCCTAGATTTCCGAGAATCCAGTAACTCGGGCAATAAAGCATTGTGATAAAATGTAAATAACTTTTCGAACATTTTATTTTGAAAAAACATGTCATCTTTGAACATTTTCTCGTACGATAGACCTTTTGGTGTCCATCAGTGGCGGCTCGTGGCTTGAAATTATGGGGGTGCTGCAGCTTTCGAAATATACTTACATACCAGTAACGATCCTTGATATTTTTAAGGTGCCTTTTATTTTATTTTTTCTAACACTAATATCTTATACTGTTTCTATGGTGCATAAGAGCTCACTTGTTATGTTTCCTTTAAAATACGCTTTCTCTATAAAATACGTCGTCAATAACAACGTATTTTATAGGCCTTTAAATACGTCGTTGCCTAGCAATCTGCGCATTTTGTGCATTATGACGCGTCTCAAATAATAATTTATTAAAATTTCTAATAATATATTAGTGAAAAAAATTGTCTGATATTAGTGTTAGAAAAAATCTTGAAGACAACTCGTGTTTTATAGTTTAAAAATCTCGGTCTCTCAAATCCTCGGCTCACTTCGTTCGCTCGGATTTGAACTACGACCTTGATTTTTAAACCTTCTATAAAACACTTGTCTTAATAGCTATAAGGTGCCTTTTATTTTATTTTTTCTTACACTAATATCTTATACTGTTTCTATGGTGCATAAGAGCTCACTTGTTATGTTGCCTTTAAAATACGTTTTCTCTATAAAATATGTCGTCAATGACAACCTATTTTATACGCCTTTAAAATACGCTTTTCTCTATAACATACGTCGTTGCCTAGCAATCTTCGCATTTTGTGTATTGTAACGCGTCTCAAATAATAATTTATTAAAATTTCTCATAATATATTAGTGAAAGATATTAGTGTTAGAAAAAATCTTGAAGACAACTCGTGTTTTATAGTTTAAAAATCTCGGTCTATCAAATCCTCGGCTCACTTCGTTCGCTCGGATTTGAACTACGACCTTGATTTTTAAACCTTCTATAAAACACTTGTTGGCTTAATAGCTATAAGGTGCCTTAAATAAAACAAAACAAATCGAAATTTTACTCAATTTATAAAAAAAATAAGCTTACTGGAAAATGAAATAAAAAGAATTTTTATTTAAATATAAAATCCATTCTGCGATTTTTAGCTTCACAAAATTTTTCGATCACCTGTTAATGCTGGAGCAGCCTTGACCGTCTTCGCAGTGATGTTGCAATCAAGTTGGAAATACGAACTATTTATTATTTAATATTCCTGTTTTCCTGTTTATATTACACATACCGTCGCCCAAGACGTCCTTGCACAATGATGACATCACCTAGTTTTTTCGTGGTATTCGCACATATTATTGTTTTTGTTGAATCGGATGTCCAAGAGCTGAACGGCATGATGCATAAATGCTGAGAGGCTGCCCAGATAGCAGCGTTCGGACTACTTTTACCATGTATTATTAAAACAAACAAATCGCGGCGGAACGTGCATCGAATGTACTACGTTTTCGACACTGCTAAATTTGTCAGCGCTCTGAATGGAATCTACAGCTTCGGTTAAAACAATTCCTTTTAAAAGCGGTTAATTAAATTTATGTAATAATTATGCAAAATATTGAATGATTGTTATATTATTGATATTTTCAAGTACAAATTTAATAGGTAATTAATTTCCGTACTTTGTTCTGGGGGTGCTGCAGTGTCGCAGCGCTTATGGACCAGCCGCCACTGGTGTCCATACTACAGAATAACAAGCACTTTTTCCGGTAATGTGTAACTGTCCTTGCACTTGAAAATAATAATTACCTATGGTTCTATTTTAGAGAGAATGTTCTATTACTATTTTGTAAAAATTTTATAACTCGTTTATCACCAGTAGCTGCTTCTGTTGGCGTGTAATTTCTAGCACTAAATGGGCATTTAATTTCCATTAAAGAATCCTCTGATGGTATTATTCCATCTGGAGATGCTGCTAAATATGAATGGATCTTATGAATGTATAAATAGTTCACATTTCGTTACAGTTAGTCCAGTGTTACATTCGAAAGCTTTGATAGCATTCGTTTCATTTTGGTTACCCCATATTGTAGTAGCGTTTACCTTGAAATGAGAGTAAAGTAGATTGTTCACAAAATTCTGGGTCGAAGTTGTGGCTTTTAGTTTGCATATTTTTCCGAAGTTGGAAGCTATAATGCGTTTTATTCGCATTTTTCGCCACAAATCGCAGTTATGTTGATTCCTGGTTAGAATTTCAATTTCTTCGGGATTCTCTTTTGCCAAATCATTAGATAAATCTGTTTTTTCTTGTTAAATTTTTGCACAGGAGAACAGGCACATCTTCTAGAAAAGGTTGATTGTAATTTCAAGTGTAGACATTTGCTGAGGCAGATAACTTTTCCTGCAATTTTGTGAGAAATTTTCCTTTTAAATTAAAAGAAGATACAGCCGCGTTGCATCTGGCCTGGTACGAATTAGAACAAGAAGAATGCGCTCTAAAAATATGTCGAGGTGCATTCATTATATCTTCCTTCAAAAACTGTATTTTTGTGCTTTTTTTGCTGCTGGATTGCAAATGATGCTGAATAGCTTTGGTGACCGCAGTTCTAAACCGAAGAGTATTAGAAAGAACTGTTCTTATATTACCTGCCACTTTCGGTTTCTTCAAACAATCCCTAATTTTATTGCAAAAATTCCGTAAAATATGATTTCGGCATTCCATTTTTTTTACGATAAATTGTGGACCATATGGAACTGCTTCTCGAATTTTTCGAATTACACTGCTGTCGCCGTCGGCAATTAGTCTTCCATAAATTAATGTACACTCAGGTGCACAAAAAACGGGTCATTTCTTTTTCTTTTAATTTTTATGTTGTTGTAGTACTTAGAATAAAACTTTCAGTATTTTACAATGAAAGAGACCATCAGGGTGAAGAAAAAACAACATACGGTACTTATTAGTTTATTTAATGTACATTAATAAGGGAAAATGATAATGTACGTATACAATAAAGAAAATGCATTTCCGCAAAATAAACTTAACAGAGATTAAGAATGAAAATTTCATTTGAATAGATTTCAATACTTTGTATTGCCTCCTCTAGCCCTAACTATTGCCTGCATACGGCGGCCCATGCCACTAAGAAGCTCACGAATATCATTTTGCAGAATATTCTGCCATTCTTCCTGAAGTGCCGCACGAAGATGATCTGTTGTGGTTGCTGCAACTGCACGTCCTCTAACACGCCTGCCCAGCATGTCCCAAACATGTTCTACAGGATTTCTATCTGGGGTACATGCTGGCCAGTTTAGTTTTCCTATTCCAACTTCATCCAAGTATTCAGCGACGCACCTTGCTGAATGCGCTCTCGCGTTATCCTGCATCAGAACAAAGTCATCGCCGATAATTCGAGCAAATGGAACTACGTAATTTGCCAAAACCTCCTCATTATACCGCTGTGCAGTCAGCGACCCGCCATCAATAACAATCAATTCGGTGCAGGCATCCATTGATATTCTGCCCACACCATCACTGAACCTCCACCATGGCTAACCCGGGGGTTAAACGTGCACTCCGCAAATCGTTCTCCTGTTCGTCTCCATACTCGTTCTGTTCCATCTGGTAAATGTAGGCAGAACCTAGACTCCTCAGTAAACAGTACAGCACTCCATTGTGCCAATGTCCAATTCTAATGTTCGCGAGTAAGTTGGAGTCTGGCTACTCGGTGACGTGGGAGTAGTTTTGGTCCAGCTGCTGGTCTGTAAGTTTTAAGCCAACTTCTTGTAACCTTCGACGAACTATCCACACACTCACAACTGTACCACCAACCTCACGGGGTTGGTTTTTTGTCTACACTGAAGTCAAATGACGATTCCGTAGAGTATTAAGGACGAGAAATCGGTCATCGTTAGCAGTCGTTTTTGGTTTCCTGCCAGATCCCGGCCTCCGCGTATTTCTGCCGGTCTCTCTAAACTGTTTAAGTACTCTTTGGATGATAGAAAGACTGACTTGAAGTAATCTGGCCACATACCGCTGGCTTCTTCCGTCTTCCACAAGAGCTACAGCTTTTGCACAATCTTCAGCACTTAGAACCATAATGAACACACCAATCTCTATTGGCAATATCAGTAAATCGAAAATAAACAATTGAAAGCAGTAGGCACCTTGATGCTCTATGCATAATGTCGAATGGGCAATAGGTAGTGAAGAACTCGTATCTTTAAATTTCATTTTTGCTTATTAATGTGCATTAAATAAACTGATAAGTACCATATGTTGTTTTTTTCTACCCCCTGGTGGTCTCTTTTATTGTAAAACACTAAAACTTTTATTCTAAGTACTACAACAACATAAAAATTAAAAGAAAAAAAAGTGACCCGTTTTTTTTGCACCTGAGTGTATAATCCATGTAAGTATTTCAATTGATTTTTTAAAACCTACAATCAATGCTGCTTCCATTCCAGTTGAAGGAGCGGACCAATTTTTGTAGCAAACGTGATTTCTCTTCATTATATTTTTGTCTGGCACAAATGCAGCAGTAGGTACCTACTTGTTTTTGATACCTGTAAAAGGCACCTTTTTCGTTCTCCATCCGATAATTGAAGCTACACCAGACAATGAGTTATAATTTGTTTTGTAGGCTCTTTGTCCAAGTTCCATCGGCAACAACTGTAATTATAAGAACACCATTACTATTTACGTCGCCTGCTTCAAAAGCCAATCGTGCTTCTTCCCTACCAGCTGCCGCCATTTCATCCGACGATAACTCGTTAATTGCGTTGTAGACATCTTCTTGATATTTTGCGAAGGTTTTATTTGATATGCATGAAATATTAAGTGAAAATGTAATTTCTTCTAAAGAAGATAAACCTCCACCCGTTGCAATAATCCCCGATACCGCGGCAGTGGTCACATCAACCTCTTTGTTTTCCAGATTTTCACTGTAGATAACATTTTCAACGTTACACATCATACACTTTGTAATAAATGCACTTCTAAATCCAATTCTTTGTTCGCAAATTACGTCTACTTCAGAAAAGGTGCAACCCAACATTTCATGACGGATGGACTTCAAAGATTCAAATAAATAACCTATATCAACTATTCATCGCTCGTTTTCCTTTTCGATTTCGACATCAAACTTATTTTCATGCGCTTCGCTGCTTCCAGAAGGTTTACATGATTACGCAGCTTTGTTGTTTCCTGCTTCATTATTGTGAATAGAATAGCAATATATTATGTTTGATTCATTTCTTCTTCCTTCATAGCATCACTACAATCGTCTTTACGCAATGAATTATAAATACAACATTCATTAAAATGTACGACATTCACATGATCTTCGAAAGTTTCAGTTCTAGTTTTCAAAGCACGGCATGCACGCAGTTTTTTCATGTATCGTACATTTAAGCGTTTCTTAGATCGTAATTTTGGTCCACTTTTATTGCCCATAATGAATACGAAATAAACAACACACTTACTATAAACTAATTTAAAATAGTATTTATACAGTTCAACTTGCACAGTACACTTTGCAGAACACACTACCGTATTATATACCACAACTGCAGACAGCTAATTAAAGTCCAAAAACAAGCAAGAAGCCCGATACCAAAAGCACCAAATGAGCAAATGAATAATAATCGTAATCCAAAATCAGAGTCCGAAAGAAACAGCAAAAAGTCGAAATCGTAGGCTAATGAATAATCGCAAATCAAATATCGAAATCAAGGGGCAAGCAAAAGTCGAAATCCAGTAATAAAAAATAACAGAGCAAATTGACAACAAAACCGAACGGGAAGACACAAAACACAAAACTGAGAAATAAATATTTTCACTGAAATTTTACAAATAACTGCTTCTAGAAAATATGCATTTTAAATTCTTTCTTAGAAACAAACAATTAGTACGAGTCCTATTGTTAGTGGATTAGAAATACCTACAGCAAGCTTTGTCTTGAATGTCTTGAATGCTTGTCAAACGCCGTTTCTTACGGATTACAGACAAGGATGAAGGTTTTGTTGTACAAATAATATATTTTAAAGGTAGATAACTTAAGTTGCAAAAAGTAGAATTCTTGTTTAGCTGCAGTTAGCCCTAGTTAGCCTAACACGCCCAACTAGGGCGCGCGTAAGCGTATTTACAGAATAAATTCTTTCTTTTCTCAATAAAAAGGTTTTACTTATTCTAGTATTTTTATGTACCTCGTCTATTCACAAGTCTTTAAATGTACCAAATTTAATAATATTTTGGTCGTAATACCTTTACCAAATATCAGCATACAAAACTTTCTTGTTAGTTTTTAACGCTGTCCTATTAGTTATAAACTCATCAATGAGCTTATAGAGAAACATAATTAAAGTTCTGATAATTCAACCGCATAATTAAAAAATTAACATTAATACCGTTTAACCTCCCCCCCCCCCCGCCCTATATATCTGAAATCTTTATACTCTTCTGGTCTACTGCTTTTAACAAATAAAACCACAAACCAACAAATGACGTATTTTCCGGTAATTCCGAGTATATGTTAATAAGAGGTACTGACATGCTAAATTCTTCGTTTTGGAAGTGGGAGATCCCAAGTTCTTCCACTACTTTTTGCAGTTTATATACAACCTGTCAGTAGTTATACTGATTTTAACTTTGTCTGCACGCGCTTACCTCTCTACTAACTTTCTATTTTAATGCAATGTGAAACAAGTAACCGATTGTTAATTTTAACGTACAAACTAGAAAATGAGGAATTCAGTTTGGAGTGCTTCGCTGGTGCTTTTAACCGCGTGCGTGTTTCCCAGTTCGGAAATACCCTGCAATTTTGAATTTGGCATAAACATTGACAATGGTGAAGTATTACCCAGCGGTGCTATCGTTAAGGATAACATAACATACACTCCAGACAATTACAAAGAAATTAATGGCGTTAAAATAGGTTGTATTTGTAATATAAAAACGTGCATACGGAAATGTTGTCCTCTGGGCGAATACATGACGAATAGGACGTGCGTCCCTACAGAAACGCCCTTTATTTTACCAGAAAACAAAACATTCAGTGTGAATTCTTATCAGTTCGTATATGGAAATGACTGCAAACGGAAGAAAACGCGAACGCTCTTGGACCCAGCATCAATAAGCGAACAAGAATTTGTTTTTGAAAAAGACGGAAGACTAAAAATAATCTACAGTAAAGATGAATTCAAACAAAGGGATTACTGCGTAGATTATATTGAGGATGAAAATGTAACGAAAGCACTCGTGTGTGCCTATGCTAGCGATATTACAGCTACGAATCAGATAGGTAGGTAATTTATGAATAAACAAGGATTTTACTCAAGGGCATCCGGATATATATTATTATCTCAATTAAAACCTGCTTTGAAACACGTAGTTTCGCGATTAAAAAAATAGTACCGAGTAGGTACTTTTCCCTTTTGAACAATAAAATTTTGTATCTAACCAAAAGCTATTAATTAGTACGATAGTAAGAGAGAAGATATCATTTACTGAAAAAAACTATAAACAGTAAAAACTATTCTGTTACTACCTGAACATAATAGTATATTATACACGACGCTATAATGTAGGCTATTATTACCGAGGATAATGTTTGCAACACGAGCGAGCTTGCGAGCGAGTTTTGCAATTATCCGAGGTAATAATAGCCCATTATAGCGAGTCGTATACTATACTTTATCCACGAACACAAATACGAAGAATTTTTAATTAAAATTTATCGACGACTTGTCAATAATCTGTCAATTATGATTAGAAACATAACCTATAATCTGTCAATTAGAATTAGAAACATAACCTATTTCCTTCATTATACACCATAGACAATGATGTTACCATGACACCTTGAATACTCATTATACACTGCTGTCAGTGTATAATGGATAGCATTATGAGTGACCAAACACATGAATAATTGACAGATTATTAAGTAGTCGTGGATAAAAGTATTTATCCGTCTATTTATTATTTTATAGTACAAAAAGTCAATAATAATTTCGAATAGTACTGACCTACGAAAATGTCGCTCATTTTTTATCCAAGGCTAGCTGGAAACAATTGTTGATTCTTTCGCGTAACCTTAAATTGTGTTTCCTACATTAGTCATAGCAACAATTATTATTAATAAGTTTACAATTAGCACACTTTGTTGATGGTTTTTACAAGTGTCCTAAAAAAAAGTCCGGTTTCTTCCATCGTTTACATGAAAATTAAATAATTTAAGAGCCCATTTCAATTCACCAATTTTGGGTATTATCATATTTTAGATTAACTTAAATAAATAAAGCCGTTCACATCTTGCTTGACCTACAGTTAGCCCTGATAATTATTGTTTATTATTTTGTTGTTCCTTTTCGATATACAATGTTAAATCAAACAACAGCGCAAGGCCTTTTCCAACTTCAGCAAACCGCCTGTGTTGATTGCTAAAGGATTTTTAACTGATAATTATTAAAAATTAATAAGAACAAGAAAATTATACTAAAAAATAAAACCTGCGTCAAAAAATATTCAGTGCTTGAGTTTCAAATCTAAACGAATTGGAATCTTGAATATATTTATATTTTAATTTATACGTTCAAGGTTCGATTTCCATATATTTAAATTCGAAACTTCAAAATCAGATTCGTAAAGTTGTGGTTTCAATGTGGATACTTGAGTTTCGAAACTTGAAACTTCTATTTCGCCCATAAATTTCAATTCGAAGTTCAACCCACTGATCCAACTTTAAAATTTAGTATTCTAGTGTCGGAATTCAAGAAACTGAAAATTTTAAACTCGGATTTGGCATATTGTTTTGAATCCGAATTCAAGATTTCAGTGCCTGTGAATTCGATATTAATAAATTAGCTCTCGATTGGGGCTTAAAAATTTAAAAACAACACAATACGCCTTTATGTGTGTACCTACTTTTAATTTGTTAAAAAGAATGGCATAATTTAGCAATAGTAATTAAACAAAAAGTCACAACATCGGTCAATATATGGTAAAAATTCTTTAATGAAAACTACATATGAAACCAAATAAATTTAATTGCAGGCGATTTAAGGTAATTACAATAAAAAAATTTCGAGCTCGTAATCCAAATAACTTCACTAAATAAAATTCATGTGGATTATGGATAAATTTAAATGTGTAGAAATAGTGCATTTGTTTAGCCCAGAATTATTTCGTAATACTTAATTAAGAATGCATATTTTTTGATAATCAATAATCTATGACGTAATTTAAAAGTAATAAAATTCTACATATAGGTACTTATACGAAGCTTTGTAGATGAAATGCTGTTTTCGTTATGCAACAGTAATCAGGCAGTAATCTCGTAATTAACTTACTACGTGTGGTAATTACACTAATGAAGTTTTCATTGCTTAGAATCATGCGACATTCTGAGATAAATGTGACGCACTGATAAAATATCTGCTTAATAGGCATACAAATTAATATGAAAAATGTATTCTTAAATGAGTTAAAAATCCTTAAAATTGTATTTGCACGCTTAATAAATGTAAATCTCCACATTTTTAAATTCGGTTTTCTAAAATTAACAAATTTAAAAAACTGAACAAATTTTGAAAAAATTACTAAATTATGTCAAATTCCTTTACAAGATTAAATAGAATAGCTGTAAGAAGGTGATTGCCTTAAGTTTTAGTTGTAAGCATTAATCTATATCAGATTTTAGTGTTAAATTCGTATTTTTATAGGTATGGTAATATCGATGCCATTTCTACTGGCTACATTTATTGTTTATGCCATCTTACCGGACAAAAAATTACATGGAAAATCCATAATGTGTTATGTGATTTCCCTATTTGGAGGTTATTTGTTATTGGCCATCATTCAGTTCAATCCTGATTATTTTGAAACTCTGCCTTGTACAATATTAGGTAAGTTATTTTTTATAAATTTACGTTAATGTCCCACGAAACCAAGGACGAAGCGTACAATTCCCGAGAATTTATCTTAGATTCGAGTCGTTTGGTTTGCGTCAAATGTTGTATATAACTACGTCATCAATTCGAAATCAGAATGACTTTTTTTTTAAATGTTAATTGCTTATCCTTGGCTTAACTTATTTATTAATACGTATTTTTACCTACACTTCTTTGACTGGCGATTCGAAATGAAAAACTTGAATAATCATTTCCTCCTTTTTTTATAATAACTAAATGCAAAATTTATTGCTACATAAGTCTTAGAATCATTCCGTGCCTTGATAACCTATTACAAGGCGTTTTATTTATACATAATCGAATATTTTTTAATACTTTTTGAACGCTTATTTTATTTTAAACTGATGATTTTTATGAAAGACCTACTTATGTATATTTAAAACGAACATTAATCGCTCAATATATGAAAATTTCTAAAGCACTCATTGCGATAAGTGCCGTGTCAATGCGATATCTGCAAGGGTCGAAGTGGGGGGGGGGGGGGATGGCATCCCCCTAGTTTGTTAAAAAAATTAAGCCGTTCCCCTACATTGAAAAGAAAATTAAACCATCCCTCTACTTTGAAAAAAAAAATTAAGACATCCCAGTGCTAAACTATGGGGTTTCATCCTTCAAATATGATTTTTAAAATTAACTATGTTGTAGGTAGCCGGTATGTAAGTAATTAGTGTTCAATTCTTCAAAAAATAAGATTCATTGTTTGGGTTTGGGCACCGCGCGGCTACCGTGGAGTTTATTTATTTATTTTAAAATACCCACAGACAAAACAGCTATCCATTAATCCATTACTGATATAGACCCTCTTATCGATCTGCGTGTATTAAAAACTAAAAAAATTGGAGTATGTGGAATCAAGTATTGGATTCTCAAGTGAGGTTTTAATTAACCAAATTAATAAACTCAGGTTTATTTTTTGTCTTTGTAGTATCGCCATTTTATTTTCCTAAAGTGATAAACTATCTCACACACGTAAACAGGGGAGTAGGGGGCACTAAATATTGGAAAGTCTAGCATCCCCCTTGTAATGTTTTCCCACTTCGACCACTGGATATCTGATAATAAATATCCCTAACATCGATAGAAGTCCTCCTAATCCAGTAAGATTCGAGGGCTTAGCAATCGATTTCCGTCGAGCTATTTGGCAAGCCCCAATTAATTATAAATCACGCCAAACAAAAAAATAGAAAACCATTTAATGCAACATTTGAAAGACTTAACAGACACTTTTTTGTTTTTAGGTATAACATGTTTATTTTTCTTTATGGGTTCATTTTTTTGGATGAATGTGATATCAATCGATATTTGGTGGACTTTCAGGTGAGTTTGCAACTCTATACAATTAAAACAAATCAAAATTTATTTTTAATTGCAAATACTGGAACTAACGATTTTTAAAAACGCACTTAGGAAACGCCGTTTTCCAACAAGCATTTACTTAAATTTTATTATGCGGACACATTTAGAAATGTTAAGGATATTGCATTTGTAGATTCTTAATGGTTTGCACAAATCCCCAAAATGTCTTTCACAACAGAAAAATTCATTTATAATAAATTGCAAGGCTCACTGAGTGATTTAGCTCCAACAAAAAATACAAATATCAAATCTGACATTAGTTTGTCGATGTTAAGAAATTTAAATTATTTCTTGTAACTTTATCGTTAAATTTTTATTAAATAAACTCTCTAAAAGTTTGTAACTGCTTAAGTAATATGATTTGCAGCTATTGGCATATACCGGGTGGTCCATCGGTCTGTATTTTTTTTTTACTCGATTATTTTAAATATTACCGAAATTTTTTTCAAACAAAGTTTATTTTACATTAAAATGCCCACATATCTGCAGTATAAGTTTTTCTACCGGGTGTTCCATTTTCGCTCAATGATATCCAACTTTATATTTTTTAATGGCATACTTTCTGTGTGATTATTTATTAATAAAAACATGAATAGTTTCTGTACTGATCATTTTAGGACTATAATGAATAAGAACTGTTTTAAAGAGAAACAACAAATCTTTAAAATTTTGTAAAAATATATAGGGTGTTCCATTAAAAAATATAAAGTTGCATATCATTGCGCGAAAATGGAACACCCGGTAGAAAAACTTATACAGCAGATATGTGGGCATTTTAATGTAAAATAAACTTTGTTTGAAAAAAATTTCGGTAATATTTAAAATTATCAAGTAAAAAAAGAAATACAGACCGATGGACCACCCATAGTGTGTCTCACTTTAGACGGCACCACCCCAGTTTTTGTTTTATACATTATCGATTTAAAAAAATTTGTTTTTCTGATTATACCGCTCATTAAATTGTACTTTTAGGGTATGTTACCTTCCCTTCACGGTAAAATGCTAGCCTACTACGATTTAAAATAAACAGCAAAATTGGAGAAGTCGTATTACGGTTTTTTTTATAAGAAAATCTTGTTAATAAAAGTTGTTCAGAATCGTTCAAATAAGCTAAATCCGAAATTTCATTAAAAACAAAAAATTTTGAAAATCCAGAAAAGTCCAGAAAATTTGAATAATAATTTCACAAAAGTTTGCCACGATTTTTTATTTTATTCTTTTAATTCAATACAATAACAAAAACGATGGTTAATTACTTAAATAACAGTATTTTCAACTAAATCACCATTAGCACGTATACATTTTTCTATTTTCTGGAGAATAAAAATTTTGGATTTAGCTTATTTGAACGATTCTGAACAACTTTTATTAACAAGATTTTTTGATAAAAAAATCCCTAATACCACTTCTTCAATTTTGCTGTTTATTTTAAATCGTAGTAGACTAGCATTTTACCGTGAAGGGAAAGTAACATACCCTAAAAGTACAATTCAGTGAGGGGTATAATCAGAAAAAAGAAATCTTTTAAATCGATAATATATAAAAAAAAATACTGGGGTGGTGCCGTCTAAAGTGAGACACACTGTATGTAAAATTTATTTTCTCATTTTTCCCAAGAATTGTTACAGAGCTAATAAAGCACGAAGAATTTAATGGCCATTAGAAATCCCTACGTTCTTTAGTTGTTCAAAAATAAAATCCAGAAAAACCAATCTACTTAATAAAAAGTTAAATAAGTTAATTGGCTGCAATAAAGATAATTAAAAAAACTGTAATAAATATGGGATTTCCTCGTTAACGACGGTACTAAGAAATACCCAAGTATGACAAATTAATGTAAATGATCTTAAATACATTTAAACGTTTTAATAGTTTATTGCTTTACGGTGCTTTTTAAATAGATATATTATTGTAACGTTTTTAAAAAATTATTTTAACTTTGGTTCGTGGTATGAACTCTTTATTTAACAAAATTAACGAAACGCAACAACTAACAACAACAACCACTTATTTATTTAACCACTATTAATTTTAACACAATTAAGTAAACCGGCAAAAGTTCAATACTCCTATTCACACTTATGCACTTGGCACTTGACCACCACCAGTACACTGTCCGCGGCGCTCTCACCAAATGCGCCTTTTATACCACCATAGACTTCGATTTTAATCTGGAACGCACTAGAGTATTCTATTCTAACGCAAACGAGAACATTCTAGTAAGTTCCTAGAGAAAACGCTTTTCAGTACACATTATGTTATTTTTCACCCAAAACATAAAAATGTTTTAAAAGAAAAAGATTTTAAAAACAAAAACTTTTGTATTTTAGTGGCCTACGTGGTTTCTCAGGAAGTAGAAAAGAAACAGAGCACAAGAGGTTTCTGTTATACAGCACTTACGCATGGGGTGTACCGCTACTGTTTGTTATTGTAGTTACATGTTTAACTTTAAGTTCGATACCATTAGATACTTGGTATAATCCAGGTATAGCAGATGGACGTTGTTGGTTTAGAGGTACGTAGTGAAAGATTTAACATTTTTACTCTTTAGACGGGTGTTACGCGCTTAGTCTGGCATCAGTTCAGTCACACAATCAGTCTGTTGTCAGTCAACACCAAACTGACGAAAATTATCAAAATATTTAATAATCTGTCAATCCGGTTTATCAGTCCGTCAGTCTTAACACATTATACGATCAGTTTGACGTCATCCTGACAACAGTCATGGACTGAACTGATGCCAGACTGAGCCTGAAACACCCGTCTTACTAACGTTTACCACTTTTTCGAGTATTTTATTAAGGTTTTTATTGTTGAAAACGATTTGCTTGTTGTTCTAAAAGATGAAAGATGCCTAAGTAGACATCTTTCATCGTAAAACTTAGTCTTTAGTCAAGCTAGAACAAAGTCCACTGACTCCTCATAAATATTGTAATGATGGATTCTATTAAACAATTGCACAGAATAACATTATAGTTAAGCGTTTCATATTTCAATATAAAATACTGTGAATAACTAATAATAGATTACAAAAGAGTAAACAAATTAAAATAATTTAATTTATATTTTAGAGGAAACGCCTGCAGGAGTTTACTTTTTCGGGCCAGTTGCGCTGCTCATAGTCATTAATATAACTTTATTCTGTATAACTGCTTGGAACATAAAACAAGTTCAGAAGGATACGGCAGTATTTAAGAAAAGCAACAGCAAAAAGCACACTTATGAAAAGGACAAACAAAAGTAAGTTAAATTAACACAGTATTTGTATTGGCAAACTTTTACACCTTTCAGTGTCGAGGCTGATGGGCTTTGGGCTTCATTTAGTTCTAGATTAAGTATTGTGAAATATTAATTTAGCCAAAAGGCCTTTAGACAACAGATATATAGACATATTAATTTATTATCAATATTACGAGAATCCAAAAACTCACATAATCAAGTCAGCTATGAATTTAAAGTGTCAAGTATAGTTATTTTTAGCTTAATAAACAACAAATGTTTTTCATGCCTGACTTGATAATACGATTCTGCACACCCATTATACATTGTTGATAACTAATTTTAAATTTGTGTTTTCAGATTTAATTTATTCTTAAAACTAATGCTGGCTATGGGTATTAATTGGTCAATGGAAATTATTTCATGGTTAGTCAACTGGCAAGTCACGCAGGTGCCACATGGTATTTGGTATTTAACAGATTTCTGCAATGCGGTGTATGGAATCTTTATTTTTTTCATGTTTGCTTTCAAGAAGAGTATTTGGAAATCTCTTAAGAAACGGTATGTAACAGATTATACCTACATATAATACTTCTACAATGTATTAAAAATGGCGCAGAATATCTATATCACGCCATTCTATGTCAAAATCCCAGCAAAAAACTCCAGTACCAATTTGCTGTTAACTCTTTAGTTATCGAGTTATTAGCAGCCTTAAGTCGTATTCTGGTTTGCTTGTCGTGTCATATTTTTATGAAATAATGATTTTTAGCTGTAGTTTAATCAACAAAAGAAATTTTTGCAGTGCTTGTGCTTTTCGTAAATGTTGCAACCATGTACAATGCAATTATATTAAAATAAATGCTATTGGTGATATTGCAGGTGACGTAGTATGACTGACCACACAGTGTTGCTAAGTTTACAAGACTTTAATTAACAATTCTTCAAAGCTACACGTTCTGGCCTAAAACAGTTATACAATTTTTTGTCCAGTTTTTAACGCAGAATCGCGTGATGCGAATATTCTGCGCAATTTTTAATACACCCTGTATAACAAAATACGTCCTTCTCTATCAATTTCAAGGTATTCTCTAATCAATGCTTACTTATGCAGCGAATCTACAGTCCATAACGGGCCTTGGACCCTCCTAGCTTCGCTTTCAATTTATCTCTGTCCTTAGCTAGTTTTTTCCAGTTTTTAATTTTGAAAAGTTTACTTGAGTTTTCAATTACTGGCTCCCTCCACCTTTCCTGCGGTCTTCCTCTTCTTTTCTTTCCTTCTGGATTGCTCTTCTATTCTTCTTGTAACAGCCCCTGCTTCTATCTGTCTCCCATCGCCAGCTCATCTCAGCCTTCCCATCCTTATGAAAGTCATTATGTATGCTTGCTTTAATTTCTTGGGTCTCATGATTGTCTTTGGTGACCTTAACTTCTAGGTATTTAAATCCTTCTGAGATTGTTAGATTGCGTCCTACCCTTGGTCTTTTGTCTTTTACTCATTTATTAACAACCGCACTTCCTTCTCATGCTGTTCCAGTTCTACAAACACTTCCTTTGCACTCTGTACTGTTCTATCAATTATATTAAATATCGACATTTGTTTAGGTTTGTTAAAGATCGTTCCATTTATATCTACATTTACTTGTCGAATAGCCCTTCTCAAGAGCTAAAATGAATAATAACGATGATAGACTATCCCCTTATCGTAATCCTGTATTTGCCTCGGTTGTTTTGTTTTGTATTTTTATTTGTATATACGATTCCCCCATCATGCTCTTAACTAGTCTGATTAATTTCTCAGAGATCCTAAACTCCTTCAGTATTTTATACCTCTTTTAAGGCTATCGGAAGCTTTTTGGAAATCTACAACAATGTGAAAGATATCGATTTCAAATTCCCACGTTTTTCCATTACTGTTTTTTTAATTGCTTGGTACCTATACTTCTATTGGCTCATTCACTCTTCTTCTACTCTTTGTCGCCCCCCCCCCTATCATTTCTCCTTCAAGTGCATATCCTTCTCTTTCTGGTTTTTCTTTTTTAGTTGTTCTGTAGAATACTCCTTCCATCTATTTAGTATTTCCTTTCTTCCCGTATTAGATCTTGTCTTTTGTTTTTAATTGCCACGGTCCTTTACTGATATTTCTACCAACTATTATTTATGATTTGGTAACATTCTCTTGTTCGTTTGTTTTGATGTAACATTTGTATATCACTGAGCATTTTGTTTTTCCCTCTCGTTTCTTTCTTCTGTAAAGATTGCGCTCCTTTTCTTGCTCCTTTATATTCTGCATCCCTCTCTAGTTGGTCTCCCGAGAAACAGTCTCCTTTCGCCCTTTGTTTCTTCACATTCTTCGTCGGACCATCTGTTCTTCATACCTTTCTTTTTCTTCCCCATTGCGTTTTTGCGTTCCTTCTTTGATCTTTTCTCACTGTTCCTCTATCGTGTCCTAGTCCTTAACTTCGATCTTTGCCGTTCTATTGTTCTTGGTTTCTTTAATATTCGTTCATCTTCCAACTTCGCTTTTTCATACCTTTCTACTATCTTCTTACTGGATGTTTTGGTTTATTCTCTAATTAATTGATTGATTATTAATAACTTTAAGCCTGCTTCTAAATACGAACAATTATTTGAAAAATTATTTAGTTATACATTTCAGATACTACATGTTAATAGGACAACCACACCTAGCCAGGTCGACGATGGAGCCACAGAGATCACAATCATCTCGGACCAATTTGGCCACGCAAAAGATACCAGTAGTTCACTTTATCAATCAGAAACTAACCAGTGAAGGTGCATAGTGAAAAATTGTTGTGCAATAAATATTATTCCTTAGCTAGAATACTAGTTAAATATTGTTTAATTTATTTTAAACTTCTGTTACCGATATTTTTATAAAGTTATAGGACTATGTAAAAATATTTTGACTGAAATGGATTATCCTAAAAGGAAAAATCTTTACCGACTGATATTAACTATAAAAGCCTTTCAGTTACTGTTTAAAGTTTACAAAATAATTCTGTTTTAATAGCATTATACGTATTTCTTTGAATTTTATAATACTTACGTAAGTAGATATTTTATATACTGTGATTTAAATAGAGTAGTTTTTTAATAAAAGATTGCTTTTTATTTTATTTGTTGTTGTTTCATTATTAATTGTAGTTACGTTACGCATTCATACAGAGTTAACAAACAGGTTGGAAATTGTCTACATTTATTGTATAACATACTCATCATAATAAATAAATTAGGTCTGCAAATCAAGTGTTTTCCAGACGAGATACTCTTTCACTTATCGCGGTATATGTATACAGGGTTAGTACAAAGTCCCGGAACGGTCGAATAACTTTGTTATTTGAAAAGTAATTTCTTTAAAATTTGGTGCGGATATACCCCGTGTCCACAGGATTTCGCACCATGGAATCAGAGCAACGTTAATTTATCCCAAAGATCAGCTCTTGCTTTTACGAAAACAGCTTAACAACAAACCCTATTATATTTATTTTTCTATGACAATAAACGATTAAGTGGCATTCAACTTAACGTATGGCTTGAAACAAATCAAGTCCTATTTGAATTTATACTAAAATCATCATGAATATTTACACTGTGGAAGATAAAGTTCAAATAGTGAAATGGGTCTACACAGGAAACAGTTACAGGGAAACGTGTAGACAATTTGCAACGACATATCCCAACAGACCTCGTCCTGCACACACTACTGTTGGAAGAATCATAAGCAGATTTGAAAGTACTGGTAATGTTTGCTCAAGATTTGTAGCACCTAATAATCATTAATCCTGCGGTTCATGATCGTGGAATTGATATAAAGGCAGCTGTTCGTGCTAATCCCAACATATCAGTGCGGCAATTAAGTGCAGAAAATGGGTTAAGTAAAAGTTACGTGCATAAAATATTAAAGAAGCATAAATTTAAATCGTATAAATATCAGCCTCATCAAGAACTGCGGGAGGGAGATTCCGAAAACAGATCAGCATTTTGTCAAATTATGATGGATAAATGTAACAATGAAACTGATTTTCTAGAGAGAGTGTGCTTTACTGACGAATGTACGTTTACTTTAAATAATCAACCACATTCTCAAAATTTTCGATATTGGAGAACCGACAATCCTCATTTAATTGTAAAAACACACACACTATATCCACAGAAGGTTAATGTTTGGTGTGGAATATTAAATAACGTAATTGGACCTAATTTTATTAACGGAACGTTGACCGGAGAGACTTATTTAGAACTTTTAACTGAAACTATTTGTCCTGCAATTGAACATACAATGCTTGGAGATGAGCGACCTATATGATACCAACATGATGGCTGCCCCGCTCACAATTCAGCAGTAGTTAAAGAATTCCTAAATAACACCTTTCATGAAACCTGGATTGAACGTGGAGGTGCAATTGGTTGGCCCGCTCGGTCCCCTGATTTGACTCCGAACCATTTTTTCTTATAGCCTTACTTAAAATCTAAAGTTTACTCTTCCCGAGGTCATCCTAATTTAGATTCTCTTAAAGATAAAATTACCGAAGTGTGTTTTAATATTAGTCCCCGATTGTTAGATAATGTTAGACGTAATTTTTATGCTAGGTTAGGATACTGTATGGCAGTAAATGGAAACTTATTTGAACATTTAATTTGAATAGAGAAGTAATTAAATGATCTGCCATTTAAAATTTCGATCAGCAAGAATAATCAGCGAAACAATTATTTGCGCAGCATTATATTTTTTGATTTGCGATTTTAATATACGAACAGCAAATTATGGTAAGCAAAATAAAATTATTATGTCGGCACAATAAACTTTTAAGCGGCATATAAATCGCTAGTCGCGCAGCCCAAAATCTATTCGAGCAGCAAAATTATTAGTTGGTCTGCTAAATTATTAAACGAGCAGCAACTAATTTGATTCATCTGCGGGTAAAACATTTGATGTTCTAATATTAATCGGCAAATTGAAAACGGTTTTATAGTATCGGCAAATAAACAACTTTGTCAGCTACAAAAATAAATAAGCATGATGTTATTTTTTTGAGCAGCTACATTGATGGAAAGTGCGGCTCAATTGGTTGGCCAAACGAGCACTTATTGTTCAATAATTATTGTATTAATTATAGGTAGGTTATGTTACCTATTACAGTTATGTTTTTTTCTTTTCTAATAAATACTTACTTTTTTTTACTTTCTACCCGATTGTTTTATTTATTTCCTACTCAATCATTTTTAAAACATACTTACTTCATTTTGGAGCCGATAAAAAAGTATTTGGTTACTGATCAATTTCTACTGTCATTGTAATTTTACAGCAGGACAAATGTAATAAAATACTGACAACATTGTGCCAATCACATAATTATTTTGATGTAATTTTCTTTTTTTGCTGCCAATATCGTTTTAAAGCTGCTCGTAAAGAAATTGAATGCAAACCATTTTCATTTTAATTGCCGCTCATGAGTTGCTGCTCATTCAATAATTTTGCGGCTCAAATATATTTTAATGCTGGCCAAATCTCTATTATTTTGCTGACCGTTTAAATCATAGCCATTTGAATACTCCAGTTGTAATTTGTTTGGCTGCGAAATTGATTAAATTATTTATTTTTGTTGTTTTTGATTTTTGTGTATTATTTGTTACTTGCAAATTCAATTTTAATGGTCAATGTTTAGCAACCGTTTGACTATCAATTGCCACCGGAAGAGTAGACGCACGGTATAATTAAAACTAGTAAATTTATCTATGACATTTTCATTTTTTGTCACTTCCTGTTTAACAGGAAATGCTTCCTACTTATTTTTTTTAAATGGGACACCCAGTATATTTGTACATTTTCGGTTGCAGAATAAAAAACTACCTTCAGAAATATTAACATAATTTTTTTATTCATAAGAAAACAATGCGAAAAATTACAATTAGAAGGACGAATAGCTGAAGAAATGATACAGAATTCACTCTAAGACATTTTATTGATCGATTACATCACTGCCAGGTTGTACACGAAACACAATTTGAATATTTTTATTTCAAATCAAAGATATCTTGATTTTGCGTTACCGGTAGTTTTTGTTTATTTTTTGTATTGCTTTCTTATGAATAAAAAAATTATGTTAATATTTCTGAAAGTAGTTTTTTATTCTGCATCCGAAAATATAAAAATATACTGGGTGTCCCATTTAAAAAAATTAAGTAGTGTAAGAGGACGCCACGTCCCAAAAACAGCCCTTTTGGTTTCACCACCCCCTGGCTCTCATGACCCCTTCGTTTAGGAGGGTACGCTGGACCAGGAATGCAGCCTCTTAGGTCTTTAACCTTCCACGAGTGCGGACGTGTACCTAAATTGTCAATAGAAAAGAAGATATAAGCGAAAAACCAATTTTTCGCACATTTTAAGCCCTATAACTCAAGAAGCTCAAGGTCAAATCAAGGGTACTTTTGATATGTTGTTTAAAAACACTCAATAAAGATGTAGGTACACAAAAATTCAGTTCACTTTGAAGTTTTGTCACATAATTGTCTAATTTGACTGGACTATAAGTTCTTTTGTTGCTTTCCTTATCCCCGTTTTTTGGATTGGTGGAATTTCTTCTTCTACTATTTCTAAATTGAAGACGAAAGTGTTCTCTTCGTTCGAATAGTACTGGGTGATATTTTCTAGGATTTTATTTCTCTTTGTGAGGATTACGTTAGGGTCGTTAATATTTCTGAGTTTGGGGATCCATTTCTTCATGAAGTTTTGCAATTCTTTGTTCGCTTTCCGCGTGGAGTTTGTTTCTTCGATTATTCTCTTGGCCTTTTGTTTTTCATGTGTTCTTTTGTGTCTTCTGATAGATCTTCTCACTAATTTGTTTGTCTCGCACCATTCTATTTGATTTATTTTATTATTTTTCTTTGTTTTTCTTAAAATTTCTCTTTGACTAATAAGTTTACGTGTTTCTTCTGAGAAAACTTCTGTTTGACTTCCTTTATTGGGTTTTTGCTGTAAGTTCCTTGATGCTAGTTTTAAGCAGTTTGTTAGTTCGTTGTATTTTTCGTGAAAATTATTTAATTTCTCTATTTGTGCTTTGTTAAGTTGGTTTCTGATTTATTTTCTTACTTCTAATGAGTCGCTTGCATGGATTTTTTGTGTATTGTTTCTTATGAACCCTTCTCGTCGTATTTGATTTTTGTCTATGTTTAATTTCGTACGTACCTAGGAGGCGGTGGTTTGATGAAAATTTAAAATTGTTTAGTGCTTCTGTTGTTTTGACTAGTTTTTTGTTATTAATCATTACCTATCATTATGAAATCAATTTTGTTATGGTATTCTCCATTTGGCGATTCACATGTCCGCCTTCGTCCAGGTCTTCTCTTAATTTTAGTGTTTGAAATAACTAAATTTTTACCTAATGCAAGCTCTAATAACTTTCTGTCTCTTTCGTTCCTTTCGCCATAACCATAAGGGCCCATTATTTGTTCTTCTCCTGTTTCCAATTTTGGCGTTGAAGTCTCCTATTACTAGAAGAGTATTGTATGGATTTTTATATTCTTCTATAGTTTCAATGATTTCATCCATAGGGACCATAGGTCCCAGTTTATTTTCTCTAGTACCATTTCAAACTCCATTAATCGTTCCTCCGTTGCCAGGCCTCTTACATTCATGGTGCATATGATTAAGTTTTGCGTTTTACCATGGGGGAGTTGACTTTGTATTCCCCTACTTGCCTCGTTTCTGGGGAATATGGGTGTTGTGTTGGTTGTTATTATTGGGTGTTTTGAAATTGGGGGGTGGATTATGTTGGTATAGTTTTCGTGGTGGAAAACCCGGTGTAAATTCTTTTAGGAGAGTTTGTGTTAATATAACTTGGTGTTTACTAGGTTGTTTTATGATTAGCTTTGTTTCCTGGTTTAGCTTTTTTGATGGGCCAGTTTGCTCTTCGAGTGATCGTTCACTTCTAGTTTGTTTGTATTGGTCTCTCTTCTCTGGGGTCAACTTCAGAAGATCCCCAGGTTGTTTCAAGCAATTGCTGCGTTGTGAAGTTTTCTCCATTAACTTGTAGTTTGTTTTTCTTTATCAAGGCTATGCAGCCTATAGATCTAGCTTTTTTCATATGTTGGATTAATATTTTTCTTTCTTCCTGCTCTTTTTTTGTATAGTCTTCTTCTAGCCAGATTTTTATTTCGAGGCTTTTTAATTTTTTGGCATTCACTATTCACATTCACTATCTTTTTCAGTTCCATGTTGCCACTGAAATTACTGTTGGTTTATTTTTATTTTTTTGATACACCCCAATTCTTTTTATGAAGTTTATATCTCTTCTGAAATCTAGATCGAGTTCCATTTGTCTGAGGATGGCCATTATTTTGTTTTTTAAAATCTCAAAATTCTCCTTCTCATCTTCTTCCAGGCCGTAGCAAACTATACTGTTTTTTTTTTAGTTTTGTTCTAATTTCTCTATTTTTCCAGTTTGGGTTGTTATAATTTGTTTCAAATGGTCATTTTCTTTATGTGGTGTTTGAATTTCCAGTGCATACTTATCCATTTTCCTATTGATGTCTTTTAATTCTGAGTGCGTTTTTTCATTTTGTGTTGTATTTGTTTGAAGTGCTTCTTTTAATTCGTCCATTTTTCAAATTGTGTTTATTATAATTTGAATTCCACGGTCAAGCGTACATTTGAGTTTCGCGGGTTTTTATTTGGCTTATAAGGTTGGTACAACTTAGAATCTTGCGGTTGTTTCTCAAGGACTTAGCTGTTTATTTATTTGTTTCCAATTTCGATTTGTTATTACGTGAAGTTATCTTGGTAATATGTAGGTTGATTCTATGGACTTTAAATTGATAGACCGGTTGCAAATGTTTATTTATCCAATTCAGTTACGAAATGTCAACATTTCGACATTGATTTTAGTTATGAAAAGTGTTTCATTTTGTAACTAGTTACCAAATATGCTCCCATTTTATCACTCCCTTTTTATCACGATAACCCAACTCCTTTTTTAAGAAGATGTGGCATTTACATTTTGTTATCTGAATTGGATAAAATCTTGTATGAAACACGTTGCAAAACATGTCTTTTTATCACATGGCGTGTTGTTCATCTCGGCTTCGCCTCGACGAACAATTTCACGCCTGGTGATAAAAAGTCCATCATTTTGCAACTCGTTGCATAAATAGCTATTATCTAATTCCGTTTTGAAAAGTTGAATTTTACCTAACCTTTTGACGTCACTTTTTAGTTTTTACATAATCGATGCGATATGGGTGTTGTAATAGTATATTGTAATACAAGTGTTGAAAGCTTGCGTTTGCAGCACGAACGATAGTGAGTGCTGCAGTCACATTATTTTGTTATTTCTGTTAGGTATCTTCTTTTTCAGTTATTCTCGTTTCTTCCTTCTGCGTACATCGTGCGCATGATTCCTAGCTTTTTTGTAACTTCCCACGTTCTCTTTGGAATATCTTTGTAGTAGTTCAAGTCTTGCCTGTCTTCTTACTCCTACCGCTTCTTTACACTCCTCATCATACCATTCTGTACTTACCTTTTGTTATTCTTTTTCAAAAGTCCTCTGCTTCTGCTAAAGTGATTCTTTTTAAAGAGTCCCATTCTGTTTGTTTGTCTTCGCTCATATCTGTTTCCTGAATCCTCCTTTCTCCGCTCCGTGTATCTTCTTTTTTTGTTTTCATCTTCTAATTCCTGTGTTATCTTCTTCCTTCTTCTCTATCCTTGATTCTTTTTTACGTTGGGTACGTGTTGTCTAATCAATGACCTCCCTAAAAAGTGGTCTGAATTAATGTCTCCTCCCCTATTCGTCCTTACGTATTCTACACAATGTTCATATATATATTCTATTAGCAAATGATCTATTTGGTTGTACATTTTCCCGTCCGGGCTTTTCCAAGTGGCTTTGTGGATGTTGTTACGATTCTGGATTGTGCTTTTTATTATCATCCGTTTTGTTGCAGCAAAATTTACGAGTTTCTGTCCGTTCTTGTTTGATTCTTCATGTAGGCTATTTTTTCCCGCTATCATTCTACTTCTTTCTTCTTTCCCAATCTTCGCGTTCAGATCTCCGGCCACCATTTTAACATCAAATTTGGGAATACTATCTATTAAGGTTTCCATTTCGTCATAGAATTCGTCCTTTGTCTTTTTTTTTCTGCATCTTCTGCATGGGCGTTTATAATACTGATTTTCCTATAAGCACCTTTAAGTCTTAGATAATGTTTTTAATAAACGTAATCTAAACAATAATTGATTGTCACGGTTTGACGACCAAGAAACCTGACAATCCTAGTTACAGGAAAAATTCTTGATAGTTCAAACGTAGTGATTACACCTAGAAGCCAGGTAGCTCAGTTGTAAGAGGGCTAGGCTTGCATGTTGCAAGTCCTGGGTTTAAATCCCTTCGTTCGTAGAGACTTTTTCTCAGGCCTCTGGAATTGGTACTAGGTCTGGTGAGACCATTCACAGTTGGGCTTAATTAACTGTGCTCTATTCGGAGGACTGGTCTACGAGATAGAGTATTAGCAAGACTACTACACACGCAGTAACACACACATGACACAGCCGTCTGACTTGAAGTAATGCCTAAAGGCAGTTGCGAGCAGATTGGCTATACATGCATACAAGACACACACAAAAACAAAGAAAGATCGTTTATTTTAAAATAGAACAATACAGCAATGAAATCATATTCAAAATAAGTCCAATTAGATTGAAGTCTGAATTGTTGCATTTAATTACAGTAAAACCTCCCATTATATAGCCATGGTGCGCAGTGGTAAAGCATCAGGCTAGCATCATGCTAGTCCTTGGTTCCTTTGTCGTTAGGCACCTAATTAACGACGCTCTATTCTGAATACAGGCCTACGAGATAGAGTAACAAAGTCTTACACATTACACTCTACACATGGTGCAATACGTAGGTATCAACGGCCCATCAACTTCGTAACCTGCAGTGACGGGCCAGGTTGTGCCTTGCACGCATAGAGCCTCAAACGTTAACGCACCAGCCTCGACACTGAAAGGTATAAGGGGTTACAGATAATCCCATTATGGACACTCCCTGTATGCGAACACTTCCTACAAGCAGACAGATTTTGAAGAATCAATGTGTTGCTAGTATCTACTAAGAGGCGCTTAAGGGTCTCTTTTAACTGGACACGCACGGTTTATAAAGCTCATTTTGTATTAAAAAGACCTCTCTTAATCGGACTTCGACCTAAACGTGTAATTTACATGTGTTGTTTTCTTTTTCTCCCGAGGAAATTTAACACCGACAATTTTTGTTTTAAATATGTTTATTTTCAGTTTTTGTATGAAATAGTTTTACAAAAAATAATTACATATTTTATAATGAAGCCCAAAAAAACATACATATATTAACATAATAATAAGACAAAAAATTGAAAACTCTTTTGCTTTATTAACAAATCAGAAGAGATGGCATAGCAAAAAAATTAAGAGCAAAAGAGTTTTCACATTAATTATTGATGCTTTGTGCTATAAATAAAACTTACTTTTATGCGTTACATTAATATAAGTAAGATGCAATACTAGCTGACAATTAGCATGATTTAGGAAATCTGTTTCATTTTAAAATACAACACGTAACATATTGCTGTCTCTAATATTGTTACTATACAAATTGTAAATCTTGTTCTTCGATTTAAAGTGAATTCTCAGTATGTGTTAAACAAATTCATGCTAAATTAGTCAGATTCGGGCCAGATTATTGTGCATTGCACCCGCTAAACCTCATACGTACCTATACCGATGTTTCTGACTTACATGCTCATTTAAAGGAGTTTGTTCCCAATAGCCAGCATCACAGTAGGGACATTTGTGCGTTGGTTCACTCTCATGCGATATTTTATGCCTCTTTAACTTACGTCTATAACACGTACTATAGTTACAACTGTCACACTTCCTAATTTGTTTGGGTGCATGAGATTTAATGTGCGAGATAAAGTTATGTTGAGAAAGTACATCTTTATCACATATAACACACTTATAATAATTGTTACCATCAGAGCTATTACCATTATGAAGATTTTCTTGATGCTGTGAAATCGGCTTGTTTGTCTGAGCAATATAAAAGTGTACTAAGTGGTCAGTTAAACCAGCCTTTGTGGTAAAAGTCGAACTACACATAATACACCGGTGCTGTGGACTACTTCCAGAACTAAAATGTTCACCATTGAATTGCTTTGAATTCTTTTGATTTGTAACTACATGGTTTAATATTTGTGAAGTACTTGGTTCGGATGGTGCGCTGGTAATGTTACACTCATTTGTTCCTTTTACAAAGATTACATCATCGGTCATTTCGGATTCATTATCTGACGAATCAACTTCGATGATTTCTATAGATCTTTCTTGTACTTGCACCTCATTACGTTGCCTCTGTAAATCACTTTCTTCGGGATATTGAGCCTTTTGTTGTATTTGAGTATCGGTAATATTATTATTAACATTTTGGGAATGCAAACTTGGGTTGTCGGTTTTGGTTGCAACCGGTTGCGAGTTTTCATTTAACAAACCACTATGGACGATCACCAACGGTGTTTGTTGCACTTGTTCACCGAGTATAAATTCTACAAAACCAGTGGAAGAAAACGTTTCTCCTAAATAGGTATTAATCTTTTTTTCTGTCTGGAGACATTTATTCTTGAAATCGTAAATGAAGTTAACGGCAATAAAGCAATCGTTACAGATCATTGTGGCTGGTACGGCATCTAAATGCTATTAAAAATACTTTAGTAATACAAAAAAGGTTCGATCTATTTTACTTACCAGCTCCGGAATGCACTGACTTAGTTTATATCGAACTGTAATCGAATCATCGTTTGATTCTTGGTTCTTTAAGGAATGGCATTGAGAAAAATTGTTAATTTGTTGTAGACACGTTCTACAAAGTGTGTTTTTTTCTCTAGAATTGGGTTGCATGTTTTGACCGGGAAATTTTGATTTAAACACTTGTTGCGAAGCACCCCATTCAACCGAACTTTTTCCCTTGAATGAATTTGAGGTTAGGTTCCAGTGATTCTCAAAAGTGCCTGATATACCGTTACTCACGAAAGTCTACATACACCACTATAGGTAATAAATCACCATATTAAATTATTAACTCGTAAAAAGTATTTTAAAAAATATTAATAACTGTAATGAAATTGTTATACCTATTATGCAATTAATAATATTGTAATATATAAGCTATTTTATACAACTAGCTGATAAACAAAAATAGAAATTGTAAATAATACACTTGAAAAATCTCACAAAAGTCTACATACAAATCAATAAATATCTACACATAATGCTAACTTTGCAAGGTATAGCGATAATCCCAAAATTGTATCTTATAGCACTTCGGTAAAGTCATTGATGTCCCTTGATATACTTTGTTAATGCTTAACTTGTGATTTATAGTGGTGTATGTAGACTTTCGTGAGTAACTGTACATAAGTTTATCGGTTATAACTGCATAATTATTCAACCCCATGTACAGATTTGCATGCAAGGTGTTACACGAAACTCGAAAATTGTATAGAATAGCATCAATCGACGCAGTATTTTTTTCTCTACAAAAAACTTAATTACGCTTTTGGTCTAAAATAATTAGGGAAGCAAATAATTACGTATTAAAAAATTATCATTGAAATCCCGTGAAGCAACACACCACCCGGTATAAAGATTAACTTAAATTAGCGAAATTAAAGGGCGAAAGATGAGATGAGGATAAGAAGCGATTTTGTAAAGTGACGATATGCTCATGTGAAGCAATTGTTTGGACGTTATTCACTAGTGTGTCGTAATAGCATAACAGCTTTATTAATAATAATATAAGACAGGTGTTTAAATTTAGTTTCTTATAAATACAATTTTGTACACTCAAAGTATTAAAAACAAAGGTTAATCGTACAGGCCTAAATAAATGTGTTAAAACTTATGTATATATTAACAAGTTTCATATCTTAAATTGTACCAAATGCACCTATACTATACCCCTCATCTGTTAATGTGATCAGTGACTATACGTATATTATGAAAACAGTTATACAAGGGTCAAATCAACCTTTTTTGAGTCACTGTAATTCCGTTCTGTATGCCCTTTTTTGGCGCATGCGGTTAAAAGTTTCCGTGCAACGGCCTGTACCCCACTTGTACTTTGACTTTACTTTCTTATCGAGCACAATAGGCAATAGGGTGTTCTGTGCTTATGCACCATAGAAACAGTATAATAACGTGTGTTCATAAACAGTCGTCATCTCGGTTGCTTTGAAAAACAAATTACAAGTCTTAGATTAAATCATAGACAATGACATTTTACAAATCTTGACATTTGGTTTTGTGTTCTAAATCAAATTACGAAATATGTTTCTGAAATCACAACCTGCTGGGATGTTGACAGTTTATGGACATCCGTTATATATTATTAGTGTTAGAAAAAAAACTTTAATTGTCGCCGATTTTATTCAGTACAGACCTGCGTATGGCTTGCATTGTTCGTGGGGATGAAGCTCGCAGTCGATCACGGCCGGTCGTTTGGAGCTTCGTTTCTTATCAGTGACTGGTTGACTGGTATATTCCTTGATATTGCTTATGTAGTATTGTCCCTACCTTATTTCAACCAGTTTTGTGTATCACTTATCTGCTGTTATTCAACACTTCTGATTAATTTACGCTTTTAAAACTATGCTATTTATCATATAAATCGCCTTTAAACATGGAGTTCAATTCAACACTTCCTATCACTCTTATGCCAGGACCGGATGCTTCCGCCTGCTTTTAGAGTACGCAAATCAACTAAGCAAGTGTGGTCCTTTCTTCTCGATCACCAGAATCAGATCCCATAACCCTCGAAAGGATAAGAGGGGTACAAACTGAACGTTTTTGTGGTATTTCTTTAAGAAATATTTTTTAGGATGCTGTCATTCTAGGATTGTGCTACGTTTCCTAAAGATGGCAATTTTCTACCTTGTTTCATTAATTATTCTGTTTGGGGTACTCTTGTACGTACCCCTTCGGCCGTTTACGTAAGTGTTTTGGCTTAGCCTTACGAGGGTTAAACACATAAATAATGCAAAAACCTAAAACGGGGCCAAGAAAAGTTTCAATTTACAAAAAAAATTATTTTTTATTCAAACTATCTTATAAATATAAATACGAACTAAAAGAAATAACAAGTTTAATTTAGTCACAATAAAGCAAAAAAACTGTTCTATATGTACAGTCTAAATTTAAAAAATTATGCATAAACATCTTCTCTATCTGCTCCAGCACCATCACCATCTTCTAAAGACGAAAAGTTAAGGAAATGTGCTGGACGATGAACCTCGTGATAAAACTCTTTCGGATTGGCAAGTTGTAATTCATATTTCATACTAGGATCATGCCGCACCCCTAAAAAAGTACATAAAATAAAAGACATCGTATTTAATTTTCAGCAACGTAAACTTACCCATAAAGTTGTAATTCCAACTGCCTTGAGCAGGTACCATAAAGAAACCCAAAAACCGATCCGAAAGCAACATCTGTACTTTCTCATAATGACTCGGTAAATATCCTTTAGGATTGTTACCTTTATCTGTATTCTGTCGACCCCATTCGTATCCAGATGGTGTTAATTTATACGCCGTTAACGAACACGAGCCGGGTGTGAAAGAACAAGTAATAATAATAGTTTTTTCACCATCCCAGGCAGTATTGTCGGTCATTATTCGTGCGTGATTAGTGATATCTTGCGGAGACAGCTGCGGTAATTCATTTGGTTGAGTATGTATCCAACCTAGAGGTTCCATATCTTTCAAGAAGGGATGGCTAGGTGGCGTGTGAGGAATGTGAACTGTTTGATGAGTACCCCATTGTGGAACTAACACCAAACAACGTAACTCTTTTACTTGTGGATTGTCTGGTGGACTTACCCCGTATAAAAATGCGCAAATCTAAAAAAATAAAAAACAAGTTATTACGGGTTTCAAATGTTACAATATGTTTTACAACAGGATTAAATCTCAATAGGGTCTGAGAAATTGTCCAGTCACTACGATATGTGTCCTGTTCATTAATAAATTTTCCAAATTCTGGGAATTATGTTTATGGGGCAACATCTATCTACGTTTTAAATTTACATACATACTTGGAATTCTGTAGTTAAAACGTATTATGAGATTGAAAATTTAGCACCTAATTTCCTTAAAAATCTCGAAGAAGTCAGAAAAATAGATAGTCAAATTCACATCTTTACGAACTACAAAAAAATCAGTCATGTCAGCAAAAAAGAACCTGAGAGGTTCTAATATTTTTATAAACAACGACTACCCACAAAAGGTTCTCGACGAAAGAAAAAATTTATTGAATAAACTAAAAGCTGCAAGAGATCAAGGAAAACATGCACTCATAATAAACGGCTGCAAAGAAAATGAAAAAACAATAAACACAAATCAGAGTCTAATCGAACCCACAGCAAAGAAGCAGAATTGGCTCTGACGAGAATGGGCGAAATATAAACAACGGTGCAGTACAAACAAGTACAAACAATCGACAAATTCAAGAAGCGAAGAAAAGTAAAACGTATTGGACCCAATAATTGCTGGCTGCCAATCTTAGTGTTCCTCCTAATAAGACGATTAAAAGAACTGGCAGTGTAAGCAAACGCTTAAATACTACCCCCCCCTCCCTTGTAGTAACCAATGAAGTACCAAGAATGCCAAAATATAGAACACACCCTCACACTGACACAGGACAACGATTTAATAGCAAAGTTTTTTTTTTTAAGAACATGGGAGTAAGCGACCATCCCTCCCCAAATACACCAAGTCTAACCAAAACAAAAATTAATGTAAAATTGAGCAATTATAAAGCGATTAACAATAAACCTAAAAATAAAAAGTAAACTAAACTTCTCAAGATAATTCTAACAAAAATGAAATTAACTTAAAATTATGTACTTTACATAAACACTCGAACACTCAAATCAAATGAGAAACTCCTAGAATTCGATGGGATATAATAGGGTTGCCAGACATTAGAAGGCTCGGTGAATAAATAACTGAGAGAAACAACAGACACGTATTCTACTACTACAGCACGAGTTGGGTGGGCAGTGGTCAAATGTAAGTAAGCGTCTCCGTCTTCCGTAAAGAATTGTAGACAAAAGTAAAGCGATTTAAATGGGAAAAAGTGGAAAATAGCTTAAAGTGAAGTGCTAAGTTGTAGAAAATGTAACTTTTGGATTAAATGAATAAAAGCTTACCCAATTTTTCGTGAATTAGCGCAGAGCATCAATGAATTTAAATTGAAATTGTCCACAACGCACATAATCAGCCGGTGTGTACGTCGCGGCTCTGTTCAACAGGATTGACAAGAAGACAAATAGTAGACAACACAAAATAGGTGATGAAACAAATTCTAACCGACCACTAAAAGGTTGCGTTTACGAATATCGCACAAAGACGGTTATCTTTAATTCAAGAACCAAATTGAAGGGAACAGCAATTTACTTAAATGAAGACCTCCCATTGGAATACAGAGAGGCGAATAAAAAGAAGTATCTCACCAGAAAGAATGCCTCAAAGAAAAGACCAAAATCTCAATCAACCGAAGATTCATCCAGACTTACTCATCGGTTGAAAAAGTCAAGAGAAAATTCTCTGCTCAAGCCACATTAAACGACCTTCTTGTGCAAGAGGATCCAAAAAACTGACTTCTGATACAAACTATATTAAAATTATATTGTGAAACTGCCAAAGTTTTTCTAATAATAAGTGTATTAACCTAAGAGTTTGATCTTATCTGCTTAAATGAAATATGGCTAATACATCCTTTTGTATTACCCGTTGATGTGTCAAACCATTATTATATAATAGAAAATTTAGGGCCATATTCATAGACAGTGTTTAAAATTAGTAGGGGTTTAGTAGCTACTAAACCCATATAATTAATATATGTTGCTATAGCAATTAGTAGCATCTAACTTTAAACACTGTCTATGAATATGGCCCTTTAGCTACTAAAGAATTATCAAAAGGCTGAGCAAGCAGCGGTGGTCTTATTATTTCGGCAAATAAGCATCGAAAAGAATAATTTATGGATATTCGTTAATATTAATTTGGAGTACTTTAATTTTGTTTTAGGTTTATTTTATTTGCCTCCATCAATGAACAACACCGACTTTATCTTTGAGCTGTTAAACAATAGTCTTTCTCAAATCACGGAAACTATATCAAATATAAATTCAGAATTATGCTACGATTCATATCTAATTATGTGTCGATCAGTAGTCTTCCAGTTAAGAACACATAACTCTCGAATTATATCATTTTATCGTAACAAAAATAGCTATAGAATTAACCCGAATGAAATTTGTTCGGTCTGTAACCTCCAAACACAAGAAAATATCTTTCACATATTACTTTAATGTCCAATTTATGAATCATCGAGAGACCACTACTTGAAAAGATATCTCGTAACATCAGAACATATAAGCTTAAAGAATTTCTGTGTAATTTTACTCATTGTGGCAAACATTATATCAACTAAATGACATTTGTTATTTCATTGATGGGGCTTTAAGGATAAGATCTTTTATTTTTAACGAATGAATATAATTAATAAATATGTACTTTGATGTACCTCACATTTACGTTTAATTTCTTTAACACTATACTCGTTACTTTAAAGCTGTTTGGCTTCAAATGCAATAAAGTATTCTATTCTATTCTATTCTACTACTATAGCACAAAAAAAGGGCAACTACGAGTAGGCTTCTATGTAAATGTGAGAATGAAGCACAATATTGAGTACTTCAAAGGCTTTGCAGACGGAATCGCAGCCATCAAACTGAAACTAAACGATAAAAAATCACTTTCTATAATCAAGTGCCATGCTCCAACTATAACAGCTACAGAATCGGAAATGGAAACCTTCTATGACACCCTAGACGAAGCCACAAACGAAGCCAATAAGGATTCAAAATATGTTATTGTAATAGGTGATTTTAATGGGAAAATTGGATTTCCCGAGCCAGGTGAGGGAAATACCGTAGGCAAATACGGCTATGACAAACGGAACAGCAGAGGCTGGAAAATAATCAACTTCGCTTTGCGACATCAATTAGTAATAACGAACACCCTTTTTAAGAGGTGAGCAGGAACTCGCTAGACGTGGATTTAGCCCAACGGAAAGCACAAGAATAAGTACAACTTTATACTAAGCAATACGAGACTGGAAATTACCGACACCAGAGTATTAAGCCAGAAAAAGATGATCAACTATTTAATTTGGAGAGGGGAGTGCACCAAGGGGACCTGTCTGCAAATCTCTTCAACTGAAAATTGAAATGGCACACAACAGGTCGCAGAATCACTATAGGGGGCAAATATCTGACAAACTTACGTTTTACCGACAATAGTACTATCTTCGCAAAAAACCAATCAGAATTAAAAATGATGATTGGCTTTAGCTTAGAGCAACTAGGTATTGAAAGTAAGAATGCAGGATTACAGATCAACTACATATACCAAAACAAACTATACAACAAATGGCAAATCAGAAAAAATAACAGTGGCGAATGAAGAAATATTAGCAGTAGAGGAAGTTATTTAACTAGGTAAGATAATATCCTTCAAAAACAGTTTTGAAAAAGTAATACAATAAGGTATTCAACTGCTGCATAATTCCAACAATGACATATAAGTCACAAACTTGAGCGCTCACGAAGAATACGGCAAACTAATTAAAAACCACCCAGTCGAAGATAAAACGCTATATGCGCGATATAACATTAAAAGATAGAGCGAGTTAGTGCAAATACGCGAAAAAATAAAAACAGACAATACAGTGAAAAGAAGCAGGTCTAAAATGGAATTATGCTGGCCACCTGGCCAGAAAAAACGATAACAAATGGAGCACCAGGGCAACGAACTGGACACTTGCTAGTACAAGAGCAAAAGGAAGCCCACCTATACGATGGGAGAAGAAACTAAAGAAAACTGCAGGAGGAAACTGGAAAACATTGGCTTAGAACCGTCCAAGATGAAAAAAATGGGGGGGCCTTTGCCCGACAACGGGATGACGGCTAAATACAAATACTTGGAATTAATCAAATACAAAATTTATTAGACAAGAGCATAATAAGGTCAAAGCGGAATGAACTAGTGATCACAAAGATCAATTACAAGATTTAAAAACAGATAATCATTACAAAAGCTCGCTCAAAGAACCAAATAAAAAATAACTTACCTGCGCACGTAAATCAGATATAGTAACAAACTTCTTAAGTACATTTTTGGGTAAAATATATGTATATCCGGTCTCTTTAATATCATCCGAACTAACGTAAATATGATTCGTACGTAAATGTAAATTGGTTGCCGAAATAGCACGTACACGCCATTCGGTTTTGGAACTAAATGTCTGCGTTTCATAGTTGCTAGTTGTGCTGGTGATTATTTCGTCTCCGTGTTTATTTACGGTACGAGTTGTAGTGGCAGTAAGTTGAGACTGTTCTTTGGTTTGTTTTTCAATTTCGGCTATCTGTTGTCTTTGAGCCGAAGGTGCACTAATTTCCATACCCAAAATTATATCACGAATCTCCGATTGCGTCAGAGAAGCCACATTAACACTAGAAAATCCAAAATTAGCCTAAGGACAAATATAAACAAAACAAAAGCCATACTTATTCTTTTTGCCGTAATCGGCCAAAATAAGATCTTTCAATTGCACTTCTACTTTAATCCATTCATCGTCGGAAAGAGTCGGCCAAATATGATGTGGTTCCGTAATCGTTGTTTTATCGGGTTTTAAAATAACCTTTGTACGTTCCGTATTAACATGTAGCGCACGGAGAATCAAGATTAAACGAGAGAATGCCTACGGATAATTTTATTACGTAACGTTTAACTACGAACAATATTTTACGAATGCTTACCGTGTAAGAAGATATTGTTTTAAGCCAGTCATCGTACAAGTTGAATAACACCATCTGAGGTTCGGTAGCTTTAAGGATGAGATCACCAAATTTCTCCACCTTCAGGCAAGCCTGAAAAGGTAACTGTAATTCTGAGCCCTTTATGACGATGTTCGGAAAATCAAGAAGATGGACTTCGAGTGGATCTAACATTCCTTTTCTGGTTACTATGATTTGTTTAGGCTGTTCTTCTACCGGCAAGGAACGAATTAAAGCTGCCACTTCTTCTGCTGTTTTCCATTTAGCCAACTACAATCATATTGTAAATTTATAGAAAATACTATTTATATAAAAACTATTACTCGATTAACTTACCTGACCCAAACGTTTTTGACCTGCCCATACCGACGTATGAATGATTTTTAAGAACAACTGTCCGGTACGTGGATTAAATATAAATATGGCTCCGTTAATAGGTTTGGTGGTTAAATTTCCTTCAAACGTTTTATGAATTGTGACTCTGTACACGTTAGTGTCGTCAACAAACCAAATAATTTGATTTGAGAACAGTTCTCCGTAATTCTGACTTGACAAATAAGGTTCGGTCGGTTCACTCGAATAAAGTTGCAAAGCCTTGCGAATACGTTCTCTTAATACATACAAAGCTGGATTAGCCTTCATTATTTTTGCCATTGCTTGTTGTATTAATGGTTTACAGCCTGGGAACCAATTACCGTAAGCGCTGAAAAATTTTATTTTCGCATTAATAATTATTAATACAATTTTAAGCAGGAGCAAATTCACTCACCTGTGAAGATTATAAGCGAGATCGATGGCAATTAGCACACCTGTTGGCGAAGGATATATGGACATGTTATCTGTGGTATAATCCAAAAATTTAGCACGAGCGTAACGTTCAATATCGTGCGAGTCGTAATCGCCCCAACGTAATTGAACATCTATCCAGTATTTCTGGGTAGTGGTATTATCCATTGTGTCTCTAAAAAAATAAGTGAGCTTTAACCCACAGCTAATAATGCTTGGTAATTAAATCCTAGCAGTAATTGAAACCACCATAAATTAATAAACTGTATTAGTAAAAATACCATAATGTTGTTAAGAATGCTTACTTCGTATCGGCTAATAAAGATGGTCTCGAAACATTCCACTTATAAGCCGAGAAAAGAAGTATGTCAGCACAAGAAGAGTTCATCTTATATGATTTTCTAGGATGAATAGTTTCCTTCTGAACGGTTTCTATTTCCAATGCATCCAACTCTTGATCGAATACCTAAATGAAAACCACTTATATAAATGAAAATTGTTCATGCATTTGACTAAGCTTTGCCTTTGCAACGAGGCCTTCTAATTCACTATCCTGTTACTAATTTTTTCAAAAATAAAACTATTCAGCTTTTGATTGTATACTCAAACGATAATTTTATTAAATGATAAGAATCTATTCAGAATCACTGGTTTTAATACTACATCTAAATTGGGTATATGCGAAAAATTAAAGTTGAAAACTTACCTGACATAAATCCATAACGATGGATTCGTGAACCTTTTGCCACAAATGAGCCCTAAATATCTGTATAAGCGAAATCTTCAAAGTGGGAATTTTACCGTGCATAAATATTCCAGTCAAATCTAGTTGTACTTGGAAACCCACATAAACATTAGCTCTGTTAATAGTAGGTGACCACCAAAGTGTAAAACGACGATTAGGAATTTGGTTCAAACCTGACCGTTGCGCATTGGTTAATTTTTTGTATTTCATCGATTCTTCAAAACCTGACGCCTTTTCCCTAATAAACAAAAGCAAATGGTCATCTACAAATCTATTACAATTATTTTTCTCTGTTTCCGCATTACAATGACATTATTTTAACATGCTTTTTGATGGTAGAATGAGCTTCATTCGTTAACAATTTCTGGTGACATTTTGTTTTCAAGAATTGATATAATGTATGTATGGTCATCAGTTCTTAGAACTGGTTGGTCGCAGTTAACGCTGCTTATACTAGGGAAATGTGTTCTCTGCAGTGGTTTCCTGTTGCCTTCTGCAGAGTTTGTGACCGTGTATTAAGTGTATAGTGTATGTGTCTTGTTACTATCTGAAGGAGACCACTCCGCAGACAGAATCGTTAATTGTAACCAAACGATTAAATGGCTTCACTCGCTCAAGTACCGACCTCGAACAGTGGGGAATTGGTAAGCTACATTAAATAATATCGTCGCCTGCGTTGATTAAAAACGGGGTTTATAAAGCCTGCCGAATAGGGCTAGTTATTCTTTCACTGACAGCGGTATTTCTAATTTAAATTTGTTAATTGTTAAGTTGTATGTAACAAAAGTAAAAAGAAGATGGATGAACCACGAACTAATTAAGTTAACCCCTTGAACCCGGGACTGTAAAGTGCTAGGTAGCTTGTAGATCCGGCCCACAGATAAGGAGCGCGCTCAGCTGTGGCTTACCGCCTTCCGCGATTTGTCAATATCGCACGAAGTCGCATGCTACGTATGCTAAATTCAACGGTGTTATAGGAAAATATACCTTATGGTATAAATTTTTTTTTCTATATCCGGGACTCTACAATTGAAGTATGCACTAATATCCGGGGGTTTAGTACTGTTATAGTATAGCTATACAAGCCTGAACTAAAATGATGCACATAGTGCATCATCGGATATTAAGCGTGACTTAGTTTCCAAATATGATGCAAGTGATGCATCACCGGGTTCAAGGGGTTAAACGGAGGTGAAGATATAGTTAAATTTATAAAAGGGCAAAGATTAAAATGGTGGGGGCACGTGCAAAGAATGGGGAAAAACCAAGCACCTACCCAAAAATATTAAGGAATGGAACTCAGGCACAATAAGAAAAAGAGGAAGACCAAGAGCACATTGGGAGGATAGTGTTAAAGTGATATGCGTGCAATGAAAGTGAAAGACTGGTATAGAAAGGTTAATAACAGTAAACAGTGGTCAAGTGTTTGTGAGGTAGCCAAAACTCATGTCAATTTATAATCCAACTAATTCGTGCGCGGCAGGAGGCTGATAACCTCCTTGCAATAACGCTAATCGAGAGGGCGAAAGGAGGCCATATCCCACACAGGGACAAAAGAGCCACCACAAGAAGAAGATATGGATCTGAATCGTGGGCGCTAAACAAACAACAGACTAAGGAATTTCAAACTTTTGTAAACAAGTGCTTAAGAAAAATAATGAAAATATATTGGCCTAATGTAATCTTAAATATGGATCTATGGGCTAACGAAACAAGAACCAATTTACAAAACCATAAAAAGACGCCGCTGGAACTGGATTGGGCATACCTTAAGGAAGCCGAGTAGGTACAGATATAACTCGACAAGCTCTCGAATACAACATCAGAGGTAAAAGGAAACAGGGCCAACCAAATTTGATCTGGAGAAGAAATATACTGAATGAATGTAAGGAGAAGAGTATAACATGGAACCAAGTGAAGCAGTCATCACAAAACAAAAAAAAAGGAACGAATTTGTCGAGAGTACCTATATGTACGAAAACTCTTTAAAATAAAAGTGAAAGTATTAAGTGGAAGTGTGTATTAGTGTTTGACCACAGAATAGAAAATACAGAGGCGTCACTAGTGGTTTTACAAAACCGATTTTCTTTGCGCATGTCTGTGAGCAGCCATATTTACGGTGGTATTTCCGTCACAATATTGACACCACACGTGCTTTTCAGGTGTAAGTGGTGTGAAGCTGTGTATTGCTGTTTGTATTGTACAATTGCTTTGGTGTAACAAATAAGAACTTTATATCAAAAATTACTATGTTGAGCTAAAAATCCAAAAAGAACTTTTTACGTAAAATTAAATACCACCAACAATATGGCTGAAGGTCACCAAAAACTGTATATTCAACATCAAAGGAATCGTCGACAGTGTCGCTTCTGTATTTTCTATTCTGTGGTTTGACTAACTACCTTATGCTAATTAACAAAGTCTTGAAACATCTTAGAACACCCTATGGTCCCTTGAGAATCTACAAGACTGATGATGATGATGAAACATATTACCACAGTTATTCTTATTTTATTTAAGAAAATCCCCTTCAGGAAAATCGCAAATATGTATTTTTCATTTCGATTCCAAAGGTGCAGACTAAAAACTAAACGCTGTTCCGAAAATTACAAAACATGAAAAAGATACAAAAAAATAAACAAATTTACTCTCTTCTACAGATTTAATTTTGTATTCAGGTTAAATAACCAGGGCAAGGCTTCCTGTTTCATGCCGAGGAAAAGTAGTAAGCATCTGCATCCTTCTTACACTTTCATTTATTTAATTTTTTACACGGAGTCTCATAATGTGCTGAAAACCTGTGTAAAATTGAATGATATTACACACTTTCTAGATTAAACATTAAACATCCAATAACCCGCGCTTGTCATAAACCGCCAAAAATTAAAGCCAGCTGGCAGCTGTCAAAGATAGATAATTAGCACCATGAGCAAGCAGTGTCAAAGATCTACATAATGGCCATTTTTGCTATTTGGCAGGCTTTATAAACTCCGGTTTTAATCAATGCAGACGATGAATAATATACAACATATCTAGGCAACCATTGGTTATTTTTGTTACCAAACTATTTTGTCGAAATTTCCCCAAATGGAAATCGTCAAATATTTTTATAAAAAGCAACACGAATAAATAATGTAAATGGAAGCCGAAACAGAAGGTTGCAGAAGGTAATTCAAGCACTCGTTCTTGCTCGAAAAGACACACACCTTCTGTAACTTGTGTTTTAATATACTACTTTAACTTACCAGAACAAACCTTCCCAGGTTGGGAAATAAGTGCCTTTGAAAAGTGTATGTTCCAAAATACCTTCTACGCCACCCAAAGCTTGAATCATATCTGTTCGGTAATTATTTAAATTCCATAATTTACCATCGTGCCTTTGATGGGTCCACCAAAATGGATTTTGTTTCAATACCTTTTTGGAAAAAAAACAACCTAATTTAGTGGCTTTCCATAAGTATTTTACTACTTTAATTAAATTAACAAATGATCAAAGTTGTTTGTTTATTAATGTGGCGTTATTTATCATATAGATTTTGATTTTAACCCAAATTTGTTTATTTTGATGAATAATTACTTTAACATGTTTAAGGAACCCAAGCCAAGTTAAATGTTAATATTGCCAATTAAGTTTCGTTTGAAAACAACAGAAGAAACTGTTTATAAATAAAATACAAACCTGGTATTGCTTAAATTCTGTTCTAATACGCCAACCTTTATCGTATGCAAGAGTGTGTCTATCCTTTTGGAACAAAGTATTGATTCGTGGAATTCCTCTGTCCCATGAATCTTCGAGATCTTCTAACGTAAGACGTCTACAAATATACATAAATTCTCTTCAAACACGTAGTAATTGCTTTTTCAATACAATTACTGTTAGTTATTAATATTTTCCATTTTAAAGAAGAAATAATTGATAAAAAAAACTAAACAAAAAAGTAGCAAAATCCTTTCATTGTTATTAATTAAAAATGCTAGTAGGGGAGGTTGGTTAACTTTAAAGAAGTTTAGGCCTTGCAGAGCTCAACCCTTTCAGTCTACTTTGCACTTTTGATTTTTGACTCAGTAAAAGGTGATTATAAATATTCTTTTTAAAATTCTAAAGCATTATTTATATAGAAAGGAAACGAACCTATTTTGGGCATTTGCTTCCTGCCTCTTCAACGCATATTCTGCCCATACTCTTTGTGAATCAATAAATTCCGACTCCCAAGGTTGTATATATCGATACAAATTGGGTATAAGTTGATCCTCGTCGTGACTCATACCAGATCGGAAATGAGTTATACCCACATCCGTTTGTTTTGACCATCGCAGATCAGACTGAAAAACATTTATAATAAAACAGTATTGAAATCTTGTTAAATAAAACAATTTACAGTAATAAATGTTACGCACCTGTGGTATAAGAACGTGACCCATCGACAGCATTCCCAAACCACCCAGTTCTTTAGGAGTGTAAAAAACAACAGGCGGGAATCGACTGGGCATCTTTGAGTTAAGACCAATTTTAATACGTGTCTGAATTTTATTTTCACATTTAACCAGTAAATCTAATAATTCTTGCGTATTCACTACAGCTTCTCGGAAATATGTCATTAAACCAATTAAAGCGGTATTCCATTTATTTACAATCTAAAATTATAGAACTCGTTAAATCGGAAATAAAATAATTTTTTGAAGTTAAAAGATAAAATCACACCTTAGTAAAAGTAGTTGATCCGGATGCCATAAGAATTTGTCTCACACGGTTATGAAAACGGCTCATTGATTCGTCATCTACCCTCAAAAAACATTGAGCTGTTCTTTCCTTACTTCCTTCATGCTGCAGATTCCAAACACCGTCTCTATGTGTAAATTCTTCATGTTGTGTACGACACTGCAAAGTATACCAAAATTAAATTGTTTGAAAACTCAAATTTTCCGCACTTACCTTGGGCAAAATTCGACATTCAAATCCGCACATATTAAACAATAAGTTAGGATTGTCTTTAGAATATACACTGACAAAACTGTTTTCCCACTGAATGGTCGTCACAGACCGAGGGAGACGATTTTTAATATCCCAAAACACGGCACGACCCCTAAAAATATTTTTAGAAATTAATACAAAACAAATCAAACAAAAATAAAAACTTACAAATTGACATCATGCTTCATTAATCGCATTCTAGCATCGCGCGGCCAACACTTTTTATTATTATAACCAACGATGTTTTCGTTGTTGGGATCAGGATGTTCCGTTAAATAACGCTGAATTAATTCTCTGGCTTCCTCGGAAGAAAATCTAAAAAAACGAATAAAAGGTTCCTGGTATTTCACAATATAGAAAGACAAAATTACCTGAAGAAGATATGAATTCTATCGACGTATCGACAATACAACCTAATCGGATGTGCAGATTCCGTAGGTATGTCCTGGAAAGTCAAAAAATCATTCGGCATCTGAGGTGGTCCGGCCATTTCACTAGCTCTTTGTAAGCCCAACACCAGCAAATCGAGTACTAATCCGTAGTACTGTGTTACGAAAGAAGCAAACTGTAGGCCACGTATTATACCGTAACTGTTGGTATGATTCATGTCTTTGTAGTTAATAACAACGTTGTTCTTCGCAGTCATATAATCGGCAATGTTGTGATCCACTATTAGACGAAGCAAACGATTCAAAAGAGTTAAATCGATTTTCTCATACAATTTTTCAAACTTGGATTCTAATAGCACGTTACATTCGCCTTCCGATACATCCCAAACGTCTTGTAGATTATTAATACCTACGATACAACATTCTCATTAACTTTAACTGCGGCATAAAAACAGCTTAAATTTAGGTTAGGTTAAGTTTAATATTTGGGATAAACAGTGCACAACGCCACCTTGGCTCAATCGTACCTTGACACCACTTGTAAACTAACAAAGGTGGTGGTTCTGTATCAGCAGGTTTAATCCACGGTGGGAACAGTCGTCGTTTATCAGCTTCATACCATAAATACTGATCCAAATACGCATCCGTAATTTTCTCAAGCGGTTCAACATCATATACAGGAATCAAGTGACTATAAAGATCCATAAATTCAATTCCCACCTACGAACATAATTTAAAGTTTCCTGTAACAATTTAAAGTACAAAACAAACCTCTTTAAATGCTCTTTGTGTTAAAAGATGACGTTTTATTCTCGAAAGGGCTTCGTGGGGATTATCGTATGCTTGCTCTATAAGACCAAGTTCCTCTCGTTGACTTTGATTAAGACGCGATTTAACGCTGAAATTTAAAAAAAAAATCGACGTAATTCGATTCTTTAAATAAATAAACGATGAGAAGTACCTGTAAGCTTCTTTTAATCTCTCCAATGCTAGAATCAGGAGTTTTGTGTCATGTTTATATGATAGCGGAGGGAACGGTATAGGAGCAAATCGTCGCGATTCAAGCCAATGTACTGTTGTCGTATATATCGCAACTGCTTCTTCAGGCGAAATATAAGGCCCATCCTACAACAAACCGTGCAAAATATAACATTAACATTAATTAACAGAGTCAAAAAACAAACCTTCAAATAATTATGCTGCCTTTCTTGTTCGGCTTTAAGATACAATCGAGTAAGTCGTCCCAAATTCTTCTTACACACAGTTTTATCCACAGTAGCTCCCCTACGAATACGTTCTCTATTATAATGAGCCGTATTCGTCCACCAATCTGCTTTCATCTTCACATATCTCAGAATCATATTTTCAATCGGAATAGGCAGACCAGGAACCTAAAACAAACATTTTAAACATTAAAAGCTTTGCAGTATTATTACTTTATTTAAGCGTGTTAAATTATGAAGCGTTCAGTTAGCGCATTTTTCCAATCTTTACTCGTTCTGTCTACACAAAATCAAGCAAAGATTGTCAGCCTACATCTTGACTGACTTCCGGACCCCTGCGCGACTCATCATTTTGAAGATTCTCAAGTTTATAGATAACTTAAATATACCGAACAATTTAAAATCATTACCTTCCATGGGATATTGGCTTTCCAGCAACGCCACGCTTCAGAAAGATGTTGCAAAATAGTTCTGGCTTTGTTCTGTTTAATACCTTCTGGCATCATGTCTACGATATCGTGCATTACGGAAGCTCGCAATTCTAAATCGAAATGCGATTCAACTCTCTGTTTTGTAACGGTTTTCGCAACGCCTTTCGAATGTCGACCTTCAAATTGCCTCGACAACAAATTGCCAAGCCAACGTTCTAAAAGAGGTGTAATTCCACGCATAAAGAAAAGCCACACTCGCCACCCTGGTGCCCAAAAACCACAACCGGGACCTTTGCCCACCGGACCCTAAAATAATAATTTTTTAATCTTCAACCTTTTGCATGATGTATCAATGGACACTCACTGTATTAAATCGATAATAAACCAAATGTTTAAGATCTTTGCACATACGAATTTGCCTCATTAACTTGTATTTATAACGATACATTCCCGTAAGTTGTCCTACATGTGCAAATATGTATTGAAGACCATCCGCTAATTGGAAAGCGTCTACGTTGTTTAAACGATACTGCACGTGCGAATCAATTATTAATTTGGTAAGCCTCAATATTTCTCGGCACAAATGGAAAGCTGTAAAGGAAATTAAAAAAATTATACGACTACCATAAACTAGTAAAACTCCTTACCGTTTCCAAATCGTGACTTCTTACGTTCTTTAGTTGTAAGAGTTTTAACGGGTTTCAGATTGAAGTTATAATCTAAATGTAAATAATTGAGGTTCTTTCTGTGAATCAATAAATTCAACATGTTATAGCCTTGTCTACACACTTGGAGCCCAGCTTCGACCCAGTCAAGAGTCGTGGTTTGGAAAAACTTGGTCGATTTAAACGACCTAAATAGGTAACGTTTCTTCTGAGGTTTCGGAGGTCGATGTTTTAAGGCGTTTAAGACAAAGTACTTTAACAATTTCTGATAGCTAACACGTACTTTTACGGGTTGCCCTGGGGGACAATGCTCTTGATGCCAACTTTTTACGAGTGGTATATCGATTGCTCTTCGACAACGTCCTAAAAACAAGTAAGTATTCAAAAAATAAGTAACTAAAGGGCAAAATTACAAACCTGATCTCAAATTAAAAGGTCTTGGAGCCCATAATAATGCTATTCCGTTGGCAGTATTATCAGTATAAAGAGGAGTTTCTTGTAAAAACGGTTGTACAATTTCAGGAAGTATGTATTCTTCATCATCTTCAGGTAGCGGTTCTAAACTTTTAACCGCGTGACGGTGGGAAATAGGATTAATCAGGGGATCAAAATAAAATGCCGGTAAATCTGGATCTTCCGTTTTAATATAAACCACGTTCGGTGTGTGGTACCTGTACAGAAATTAGAAATACTTTGATACATATTTCTTAACATAATATTTTTATAATTTAAGATGGAAAGGACAAGATATTTTACAATGGATTTAAAAACAGTGTAATAACAAGTCCGAGTGAGAAAAGAAAGCAAAATACGGTGAATTTAGGAAAATATAAAGGAAAAAATACTAATCAACGAATAAAATATTGCAGAAAAAGGCAGTGTGAATAAAATTGAAGATTTGTATCCTTTCAAACTTAAAAAGATTCTTGAATTTTGACATCAAGGTCAAGTCTCCGTAAATACAACCTAATAACCAGTAAGCACCAGAAATAAAATAAACAAATGAAAATGGAACCAAATCAGCATAAACTAGACTTAATATTACAAAAACTAGAAAAAGGAGACAGAAACATAGAAGAGGCAGTACACGAAAACATAAGAAGTAAAGAAGAGATTAAACAGCTACGCACAACAATAGAAAAACGAGAAGAAACAATCCAAATTTCAAGAAGCAAAAATAACCAAATTAGAAGAGCAGGAAAACGAAATCGAAAAATTAAGAAAAGAAACCTCATATGTTATGGAATATTAGATGAGGAAGCAGAAGGCACAGAAACATTGAAGGATAAGTTTTTAGAAATAACCAAAAAAACTGATACCTACTAAGATAAACATAGAAGTAGAAATACAAGACATTAGAAGACTAGGGAAATTTAAAGAAAACCAGAACAGACCAATCTTAATTACTCTGACTAATCTCACTAAAAAAAAAATAGAATTATTAAGAAACGCCAGTAAATTAAAAGGAACCAAAATATGGATACGCAGAAAATTTACCAAAAAAGAACAAGGCGAAAGAAAATACTTGTTAGGCATATGAAGAAATAAGGCAAGGGCACAAGTTAAGACTAATACATAATAAACTTGTCATAAATGGAAGGAAGACGGAAGGGAAGAGAAAGGAGAATGAGAAGTAAAATCAGGCACGAAGCGAACATTAATAGATGGATCCCCAGACGAAACACACCAAGGACTAGAAGAAAAGACTTATAAGAAACTTAACCAAGAAGGGGAAAGAAGAGAGAGAACAAAATCAGTTTAGACCCAGAGCCTTTGTGGGATTTTCCAAAAAAAACAGCAGAAACACAAAAAACCCAACACTGAACCGTCACCAAAAGAATTAGAAAGCCCCGAAACAAAGGAACCCAAAACTGATGAGAATCATGGCAAGACACAGGCAGATGAGTATGGAAAACAGATATTCCAGATGCAAACAAAGATAAAAACACAGGACATACAAAGAGCAAAAGCAAAAACAAAAAGAGAGGTAAAAAATATGATAAGACTAACAACATGGAATATTAGAACAATGATAATATCAGGAAAAATGTTGGAAGTAACCAAAGAACTAATGCGATACAAGATAGATGTAGCGGGTCTATAGGAAATAAGATGGAGCAATCAAGGAGAAATAAGAAAAAAAGAATTCTGGAGAAGAAACAAGGAAATAATGGTGTTAAACATTGGTAATCAAATCGACCATATTTTAATAACGAAAGAGACAGCTAAAACAAATGATGTAAGAACCCACAGAGGTGCCAATGCCGACAGCCAGGGCCGCAGAGAGAAATTTTCGGGCCCATAACAAGTCTGTGGTCCGGGCCCCACTTAAAAAAGTGCATCGCTTTTATTTAATAAAAAAAAGCCATATAAAACATTATACATTTTGTTGGGTCCCGATAGTCGGGCCCTTTTCGATGCCGGGCTCAGATGTCACCCCCTCTCTGCGGCCCTGCCGACAGCGATCATCTTTTAGTTGTGGCGAAAATATAACAACTTAAGAAAAGAAGCGTTAAGAATATGTAAAAGAAAAAAAGAAACAATGGATTGATAACAAGATAGAAGAAATAGAAAACAGCTGTAATAAACACAACACAAAAATGTTCTACCAGAAAATACCGAATTACAGTAGAAACACAATGAACAAAAAATGAAGATGGCAAAATCAAATATAATGAAGAAACAATTAAAGAGACATGGAAACAACACTATCCAGCAGCATTCAGGATTGCCTAACACAGTACAGCGAACAATTTCTAGGGTACTACCAACATGGATTTCACCCAGGACGTTCAACCATAGATCCGTTATTTACTTTGAAGATGATAATGGAAAACAGCTACGAACAGGGTATTTAGATTAAAATGCTATTCATGGACTTCAAGCAGGCCTTCGATAACATATATCGGAAAGAACTACTAAAACACCTAAAAGGCATAAACCTACCACATAAATTAACCTTATTAACATGACGTTATCAAACACAAAAGCAGTGGTCAAAATACCAGAAGGCACATTGGAAGAATTCACAAGCAATGCTGCAGTACGTCAAGGAGATATGCTCTCAGCAACTCTCTTTAACATCGCACTACAAAAAGTAGTCAAGGAAACCGAAGTCAAAGGAATAATAATAAATAAAGAAGTCCCGATGATCTCTTAATATTAGCAAGAACCCACAAAGGCTTGGAAAACACGTTTAGAAAACTACAAGCAGCAGCTAAAAATTTCGGACTGAACGTAAATGAAAGGAAAACAACACTCATGTGCCTTCAAAGGAATGATAGGAAACAACAAGATATCACAATAAGACAATTTCACACTCGAAGAAGTCAAGACCTTTAAACATCTAGGGGTACAAATAAGCAACAAAAATGAAACTGAGTACGATATAAAAGAAAGAATAATAAGAGGGAATAAGGCATTCTACAGCAACAAAAAAATACTACACAGCAAAATTATAAGCAAGAGAGTCAAACTTAGATTATATTACACGACAATAAGACCAATAGTAATTACGCATCTGAAGTACTATGTCTCACACAAAAAAAAGAAGAGCATCTAAGAACTTTTGAAAGAAAAATTCTAAGATGCATACTGGGACCCAAAAGAACAGACGAAGATGAGATACGACCAACAATCAACCAAGAAATGGAAGGAGAAGACATTGTGAAATTCATTAACACTTTCGCTGCGCAATTTTGCGTCCACGCCACTTGAGCTTAAGTGCCGGGGGCACTGCACATGACACTATCTGCTTTGCCGGCATTTTGCGTCATTTTCAGTGTTGCACTCTGACGAATAAATACTGTACCACTAGTCAACTAAAAGCAATTTGGAGTAGAAAACTGCAAACATTTAGATTGGAATGACACTGGTTCTCAAGATGCACGCTTGCTATGCGACCTGGCAGCAAACAAGTTAAAGCACAACGTATCAGATGGCTTGGAGTTGTTCTGAGAAGCAAAAATGACAAAACAATAGCACTAATGCTGCAATGGAAACCTAGTGAATGTAGACCACCTGGAAGATCAAAGACGAGATGGTACGATGAAGTCAGGAAAGATTTACAATACATGAACATACCAAACTGGAGCGACAAAGCACGAATAGGACTGAATGGTGAGCAATTGTGAAAGAAGCAAAATGGAAAAACTTCAAAGAAGCCATACTAAATGCCGCAAAGGAGAGCTACGGTATATCAAAAGTAACAAACACAAATGTCAAAAGAACAGAATGGTGGACTAAAGAATTACAAAAGATGATTAAAGAGAAAAAAGAAAAATGGGGAAATTATCTAAGTACAAAAAAAAGAAGATTGTGAGAAGAGGTAAAAGAGGCAATAAAAGCAGCAAAAATGGAATCATGGAGAAAATTTGGACAGAGGACGAAAGAAAACTTTAGAGATAACCAAAAAATGTTTTATGAGGCACTAAGACAACTACGTAAGAAGAAATAATACAGCATGAGAAATATAAAAGATAAAGATGGAAATATAATCACAGAAGAAGATAAGATAATAGAGAGATGGAGGCAGTATTTTGATGAATTAACAAAGACAAGAGAAGTACACGAAACAGCAAACGAGAAAGTAAATAACGAATATCAAGAAATCACAGCAATCACACAAACCAAACTGGATGAGATTAAACTAGGCAAGTCACAAGGGATAGACAAAATAGCACCCGAAATGATCAAATATATGGAAGACATAGGGAGAGAAGTACTAAAGAACTTACTAAATGAAATGATCAAAGTCAGAAAAACACCCAAAGAATGGAATAGAGGAATTATCCTACCAATACATAAACAGGGAGATACAAGAAACTGTGCCAAATACAGGGGCATAACGTTAACCAGCATACCAGCAAAAATTCTAGCAAGAGTAATGGAAGGAAGACTAAGAGAAAAACTAAAAATACTTTGGAAAAAACACAATTTGGATTCAGGAGGGAAAGGAGCACCTGGGACCCAATATTCATTCTTGGACAAGCAATAGAGAAAAATATAAACAAAAATAAAGAAATTCATGTACGTTAAGTATATAGACTTGGAAAAAGCTTTCGACAGAGTAAAAAGGAAAGATGTATGGAACACAAAACGAGCAATCAAATGAGTTTGAAACAAAAGAAGTCTTAAAACAAGGATGTCTACTCAGTCCATTAGTGTTCTCAGTTGCGTTGGATGAAGCTATCAAAAGAACAAAACAAAAGATGAGACCAAATGCATCTATGATACTGGAATATGAAAACAACAAACTTAACAGAACTCCTATTCGCTGACGATATGGCGGTAGTAGCGGACTCCGAAATAAACTTGCAACACAAGCTCAATATTTTAAATGAAGAAGCACGGAAGATAAACATGAAGATAAATATAAATAGAACAAAAACAACTCTGGACAAAACAAACAATATTACACTAGAAGGTCAAAGGGTCGAACAAGTGGATAACCCTTACCTGTCACCGTTTTCGAGTTATTTGAAAAAATAGCGATCAATACAAACCAAGTGTAGTTAAAATAATTTTTTTTTGTAGCACCCTGTATACTGCAACTGATGATTTTGACATTTTATTGTAGATTCTAAAAGATAGTAGCTATACTAAATTTCAAATAATTATCTCAAAACGCAAGATATAAAAAAAAAATTGAAACTTCGCCACCCTGTACATCGAAAATGGCGCGTTTTTGATCATGCGTACATTAACATTTTTTTCTTATTTTGTTGAGTACTATCACCCCCTGAAATATCTGCATGACATTAAATAACACCCTGTATACTTCCGAAAGAAGTGGCAATATTCTACAGAAGAATGCCTTATAACTTATAATAATAATAATAATAAAATATTAAAGTAGCAACAATGATTTAGAATGTATGTGATATCAGCAATTCTGTTTTATACTTAAAAACGGAATTAATACTTCTCACAATGTTATTAATCTAACATTATATTCTATCACACTGCTAGTACCTTGTGGATAAGTTTCAACCACAAGTCAAAAAGTGTGAATTTTGAGATATTTTTTTAAATTTGCATTATCATTCAGTGGTGATGATCCTACAATACAAAAAGAGGTAGTTATGGTGGCTTTGGCACTTTTAAATAAAAAGTTATTTGTATGTCTTGGTCACAAAAAAATTGTATAGTGAAATACCAACCAAAAGGGAACTAAATACATTTGGTGGACAAAGCATACACAAAATATTTTTCAAAATTTGTTATGGGCGAATTGCACAAACATGATTTAACGGCTTCATCAAAATGAACAAAATCGAATTCATATGACAAACAATACTCTTTAGTCAGTCTGGATCATTTGTTAATTTAACAAGTTTTGTGCAATCCACCCTACAAGTCCTAAATACGTAATTTTAATAAGTGAGTAAACTTGTAATGCACAATTTACTTACCACGAAAGATGCACAAAATGTGGCAAATTATTGTACAAATAAGGAAATGCAATCCGATACTCTGTGCGCACAGGCTGCCTAATTATTATTTTGTTAATGTCATTAAATTCGTTCCAATCTTCATCCCTAAAAAATACAAACCAATAAAAACACAGGTTTTTATAAATGATTTTGTATGCAAACTTACGCTGGATTACTGTCTTTAATAAGTGGTTCAAACTTTGGCCCACCTGGAATGGCCATGTTCAAAGCTTTTGCAGTAAAAAAACTCTTCGTATCGAAAAGATAGAAGAAATTCTGATCAACTAAATCTGTTAAAAGTTGATTGGCTAAACGATACAATGTAGCCATCATTGGTAATTGTAAATTCCATCTTCGATAAGTTGGCCCATTAACATGTCTATATAAAAAATCAATGTTTATTTTTGAGAGTCGTAATTAACTTTGCCATTAACTTACTTTGTGCCAACAAGAGGTTTATGGTCGTAAAACCATTTTATAACGGGTCCATCTTCCTCTGTATCGAGATCTATTTGAATAGCTTCAAGAGGTTCTACGTCTAATACGTTATCAGCATAATCAAGAGGTGGTTCTTCATCATCGAAAGGTGGAAAACGCATACGTTTGAAATGCCTACGGTCTCGTTTTTCACGTCGCATCATGATCCACATAGTGCTGTAAAATAAAAAGTTATTGAGTCCCAATATAGGCTTATATGGCTGTTTTGATATAAATTCTTCTTCGATTCATTATAAGAAATAATGATAATGATTTGTTACTGCATAACCACTAAAGCAAAAAACAAGTAAAAACGTAATATAAAAGCTTTATTAATAGAACGAAATCCGTAACATCATCAAAACTTACCCCCATTGAGCAATATAAACAGGTTCGATAACCCAAGGAATTTCATTAACAAAAGTTATCGCGCCTGTGATGTGGTAAAGAACTTGTACATCACGAATTTGCTCCCATGGCATCGGCATATTTTCTAACAACTTCATCACAGCATGTGGCATATATTTTAATGCGCTGAAAAAAAAATTATATTTAATTCTAACTTAAACTGATAAGGACATCGTGCAACGCGAGTGTTCGGCACAGTTAATAACTCAGCTGATGTACTAGCACATGGCTTAACCTATAGCAATAACTTAATAAGGTAAGTTTATTTACACTTACCCAAGATAAACACGTTTATCGTGACGATATTTACGACTACTCATATCTCCGTGATCTCTAATAATTTTGCGAATATGTTCAGGTGGCATGTCCTCTTTCTGTGCATCCACGAATCCTAATTTTCTTTTATCGGCAAAACGTTTCGACTGAAGTTGATGCCATTTTTGTGCTGAAATTTAGGTAATTCGGCTTAACTTTGTTTTAACGATCATGGTAACTAACTTACCCTTCTCTTGTAGTTTATCCTCAGTCATAACATCGGTCTTCGGGTGAGGAGGAGGAATTTGTTGCTGAAGCGCATGTGCATGCGCTTGAGCTGCTGCAACTTGAGCTTGAGCATGAGCTGCTGCTGCAAGTTGTTGCTGAGCCATCATGGTGGCCCATGGGTTGGGCCCCAGTAAGTACGGTGGCATCGACATTATGCCAAACTAAATAAAATACTCACTTCAACCAAGCTCTGAAACAAACATTGCTTTATTTACAAGCTGAAAACACATTGGTTGTTTATTAATGCTTCAACGTGATACTGGAAAAATAACTGGAAAGATAAGAAATTTGAAAACGCACATGCAGAAAATATATTAAACTAAATTACCACAAACAATTTTATATATTCGAACCTTATTTACACTTACATTAATGAAAAATTCCGGCACATATTTGTATTAAAACGAACATAAATCATGTAATCAACGTACACAAAACGTCTTCACCAAAACACCGCAACGCCGCGCCGCCATGACGCCTTGATACGTGTTAATATAGCCAACAGATGGCACGGATGGCACTAATGTAGTTACTGGCGGTATTTTTGAATTATATTAACGTTCAAGACTTTCTTTAATATTTTGATAAACTTATTTTAGTTAGTTCTTATAAAAGTAAATACATAATAACGGTTATTGTTAACAAACATTAGTTTCATTTACAGCCTTCTGTATCAATCCCTTTTGTAATAAGCGTTCAGCTGAAAATTCAATTGCGGTAGGCATTTACAGTAGTCTCCTTTAAAGTTCCAGTTCAAATACCTAAGTTAAGATATAACCATGGCCAATAACTAATAATTTGAGTTTGATAGTAACAACTGTAAAAACAGAATTAAATGTGATATGGCATTACAACTACCAGACATATACCTACCTATCGAAGAAATAAAAACGCAAACATATAAAAGGAAAGTGAACAAGAGATCCCCAGAAAGTGAACAGGCAAACAATACAAAAAAAACCCAACACGTGCAAGGGTACATCAAGAGTAACTTTCATGGATACATACGACTTCGGGAATCTTGAATTCAAAGATTCACATTTAACTTCGGGAAATTTAAAACAAGGTATTTTTCTAGGTCGTCAGGTGTCGTGGATGGATCAATTTACGCGCACATTTATGTTTACCTACGCCCATATTATTTAGGAAGTGTTTCTAAATAATTTACGCGTAAATTTACGAGTAAATTTCTACACAAAATTGTGTCTGCAAGGTGCAAATTTATTAGTATCGTGTCATGCCAGCTTTAGAGTTAAATGTTGAAAAATTAAAAATAATTATAGTGGGTTAACTAACACAATTTGATTGATCTTTCATTTCGCATTTGATGCCTTCGGTCATAGTTGATCCGAAGGTAAAGGTGGAAGAAAATTTTTATAAAACAACCGCGTGTCACTCGATCACCATAGCAAAAAAAAATCTGTGGGGAAGACTTCATTCGTTTTATTCAATTAAATCGTTACCTACTCCACTATAAATATGGATTTCGACATTTTTCCTCTGAATTCAAATGGTCTGTACGAATTTATTTTAACAACTTTTCATTTCTTCTGAATAAAGTCCAGCGTAAAACGTGTTGCCTAAACATTAGAACAGTTTCATTTTGAAAAATGAGATTTGTAATATTTTAGAAACTTGATTTTTATTTCAATTTTTGATTTTGAAGAAACTTTCGCTATTTAAACCACTTTATGTATTAAGAAAAATGGTTCAGAAATAATATACATATAATATAGTCGACATTTTCGTTAGTTGAGTAGAAATGCGGAAAAAAACCTGAATTAACTATGTTTGGTTTTTTTTTGAAGTACAGGCCTTAATCTGGGGAAATCTAAAAAAAATTCCACGTACGTGTCTTCAGAGGACCCGCAAATATTCACCAAATATCTGACCTTTTGTTTTAATTATAAAGGTTTCTTTTAAATCGTTACAAAAAAATAGGTATTTGTAGCAACTTTACGCTTATGTACAGTATTTTTCTAAACAGACAGTTTTTGGACGGGGCAAGTTGACGTCAACCCAAATGCAAGATGAAAAATACTGTACTATGCTCTAAGATGGCTAGGACATGTATACAGGAAGGATGACACTAGCCTCATAAGAAAAGTAATGAACTGGAAACCAAGAACCAAGCACATCAAGAATAAGAGGAAGACCCAAAGAATAGATGGATCAGTGATGTAGAAAAGGACCTACAGATAATGAAAATGAATCGATGGAAAGAAAGATGTAGAGATGGGAACATCTATAAAATAGTCGTGGAGCAAGCTAAGACCCACAAAGGGTTATAATGATATCTATGATGATGATGATGATGATGGCATTACAAACCAAATCCCGCTGCTATGATTTTTTATTAGAAGCCCCTGTATTAATAGTATAGGAAGTTACGATTTAATTTATAATAACGTGTAGCATCACCAACAGATATCTCAATAGTCTTTGTTTAATTATTTGAAAATGATATTGTTATACATAGGTAATAAGGCAAAATTTAATTTTAAACCGTTAATTTAAGTCTGATTACAAATATGTAAAAGAACGAATTATTTAAATTAAAGTTAATTTTTTATTTAATCTTTGTTATCAAACAGGACATTTTAATTTAGTTTATAAGTACACATAAATATTATCAAAGATCTTCAATAATAATAGGTTTCTAGAAATCTAAAACCTTGTATCATATGTATCTATTTTAAAATAATGTTACAGCTTTAGCTTTACGTAACAAATAGAAATTAAAAGAGTAGGAGCTTTTAACTGCAGCTGATTGTGTTTAGTTTCGTGTTCATATTTAGTTCATAACAATTACACCACGTATGTAAGATTTAAATTATAATTAACAATATACAAGCAATATAAAATAAGCAACATGTCTTTAGTAAATTTTTACATGGACCATTTTACAAGGCAATTTTAGTTTCTCTTCTGATTAGATAATAAATTGTAAGTACCGTAGTATTTTTTTACCACAGATGTTTTTAAGTTGTAAGACTAAAAAGTTACTTAATTAATATGATTACAGGTATTTAATACAACACTTTAACATAGAAAGTTTTAAGATAATTTGTATTTGCAGTTCCTTCGTTAACATACTTTTTCTGAAATGTGGATAATACAGAAACGGCCACGTGTTTTTAATGTTGCTAAAATAAGAAAACAAAATCAGGAAATATTTATTTTTAGACGTACAGCAAGATGTGACTATCCTCACTGACTTGTTATATTTATGAAATCAGACTGTTTTACTTTAAAAAGGTCTTTAAGTAAATAAATAACATCCGCCATTAATTGATAATTAGTTTTTATTGTAAATTTTTGCTAGGCAAATTCCCATATCACATGTACATTTTATAAGCAATGAAAGAGACAAACTATATTTGCCTTTAATTTTATCAAATTTAATTCTAATATATTCAGTGAGAGTTTTATTGGAAACAATTTATTTGACTTTCTAATTAACTATAAGCACATGTTTGGAATTTTATTGCTACAAAAGGTAACGTAATTCGATTAATTCGGCATTGTTAGTTTTTGAACTACATATTAATTATTATTTCTTTTAGTCGATCTAAAGAATTTCTTAATCATTGAGAATTCTGACGAATCGCAGGAATCTATTAAAGCTATTAAATTAATTTAAAACCCAAATAAATTATTCAAAAATAAGCAGGTGAAACGAACAAATTAAAATTAAATTTATTAGAAAATACTCATTAGGTAACTTTTCGCAAATTAAATTTGCGACATATCGGTTCCTATAATATTTGTGCAAACTTTTAAACACAAATATAATGTGATAATGTCCAATTAATATGCATTAGCTCCAGAAAAGTCAAAGGTTAACAGTTCTTCTGTTGATGACTGTTGTAATGAATCATTCAGTACTCATAATTATTTAATAAGTAATTTTTGAAAATCGAATATTGATTGGAACCTTTTTTATATGTATAGTAAACTGTAATGCACTTGTGAATATAAAAGCGTATACCGAGGAAAAATAACAAAATTAAATAAAATGAAAGAACCTTTAGCGGACTGGCAAAAATTTTAAAACATCTCGTGTAAAGGTCAACATTTTTCAGTTAATCCTGCCTGATACTTTGTTTCGTATGTTCGCATGGCAACTGTGTTGAAGCAGTAACATACATTTTAACTCGTTTAACATTATTTATAATATTAAGATTTTCCTTTATATGAAGGTAAATAGTAAAATAAATTTTAACTATTACACTAATTTGAATATGAAATAAATGGTAAAAAATCTTGATTAGACTTTCCATAATTCTTTAGTTTTTTAAAATGTTGATTTTTATTTTATAAAATTATTGCTTGCTGTGCAGTGTGCATGTTACCCAATATACCTGACCGGAATTTTTATACATACATAGCAAGGCGATATTTTATTAAAGTGCCAAGCTTTAAATCACTTCTTAAAGATGCTATTTTAAAATAAAAACGCATTTTAGATCTTGATGTCGTCAATTATGATATCACGAAAACTAATGCTGCTCACTCTCCATCTTCTTTTGGGTCTATGTGTACTTTTCTTTTTCTTCTCGATTTATATTTGTAGTGGATTTTATTTTACTGTTATATAAATCTTTCATTCTAAATTTAACGCCTTACAGTAAATTTCTTATATTTATTTATTTCTTCCAATTGGTATTTTTCACAACTGTGACCCTCTGTTTTTTTTTTCTTAGTCGTGTTTCTAAAATGCTTGTATACATCTTTAAGGCACAGAGAGAAAGGCACATGGCTCTGTAGTTTTCGCAGTTTGTTGTTTTTCCTTTTTGTGAATAGTTATTAGGTATGTAGTTTCTTTGTCAGTTTTCTGGTATTTCCTCGGACTTCCAAGCTTGGTTACAAATAGTAGTCCTGGAGCTATTCGATCGTATCCAGCTGCTTTTACATTTCACATTTCTGTTATTGCATCTTTTATTTCTTCCTCTGTTATATTATATGTTGTATTTTCTTGTTGCCGTTGCTGTTCTTCTTTTTACATAGGATATTGTTGTTCTTCGAAAGTTTCGTTTTTTTAATCTTTTCTCAGAAGTTTTTAGGTGGTAATTTTCATCCGTTATACTTTTTATTTGCTTCCCTTTACGTGACTTTAGGCTTTTAATTATTGTACTCCAGAAGTATTTTGGATTTTCTTTATAACTCTCTTCTATTTTTATTCCGAATTCCTCAGTTTGGTTGCTTTACAGCCTCTTTTGCTTCATCTCTCCTTATCCTGTAATTCATTTTATTTATCTCGGTTTTACTTTTTCTTTTGCCGTATCATTCAATTATACTGTTTTCTTACGTCCTGTTTGTTTTGCATACTTCTTTCGCCACTTATAATGTTATTTTCTTTAAATTACCCCACCTTTCAGTTATCATAATGATAAAACTTACGTATTTCTTGCGTTTGTTTCTTCTTACATTCAATTTTTGAAACTGCTTCAAGTTTTACAGCTTCGTGCTTTGCTACGAAATTTTTACTTCTTGTCTTGTATTTCATGCAACACTTGGACGTCTGAATTGATAAAACTGTTAAAATTTAAAACAGATCGTAAAGTGGAATCAATAACTATGCTTAATTTACCCCTGACTGCAAAAATATTCCTGCACTCGTTAGTAAATGTTATGAAGGTTCATATATTAATCTAAAAAATAATTGTGATTGACACCATTAGAAGAGATTCTCATATACGGAATACGGACGAACAATTTTACAGATTTGGAAAAACCATTTATTTAATTTGTAGTAGTTGAGCGAAGTCTACAGTCTTGCCAGTGATTTCAACACATGTTGACTACAATGGTTATTGGCACTACCCGTCTAGAATTCTGTGAAACCTAAAGGATATTCCACCTTTGGAAGGGATCTTCGTTGCGCCAAACATCATGTTTTTCCACATTAAAAATCTCACTAACGTGATTTCTGGTTTACAAGGCAAGTATGCTAAGCTTGACCATGTATACTTAAAAATAACACCTTCAAAATCATACTTTTTTTTAAATAAATAAAATTGATGTATTATTAATATCAGAAAGCCATTCCACAGATAGAACTATTGTCAAAATACCATATTATAATATTTACTTTACTAATCATCCTGACGGAACCGCTCATGCCGGCTCAGCCATAATCATCCGAACTGCAATAAAACACCATACCCTACAATCTTATACGACCAACAAAATACAGTGCAGAATTGTAAAAATTGAAGCATTGGTCCGTTCAATGAATGTTGCAGCAATCTACAGCCCTCCTCGGTACCCTATATATCATGATGAATATAATGACTTGTTCTCTTCTCTTGGCACCAACTTCCTAATTGTAGGCGACTGAAATGCCAAACACACAACATGGAGATCCAGACTGATCACACCAAAAGGTAGAAATTTGCTGAAAAGCATACAACAAAATCACCTAAACATCTTATCCACCGGAGAGCCAACGTATTGGCCAAATGACACCAACAAGACTCCGGACCTGTTAGACCTAGACTAAGTAGTAATAAAACGAACTGAACACAATTTCAAGCAGATATAAACGAACACATTAGGCTCGACAAACGCATATAAAGGATAAAAACGAAATTGAAGAAGCTATCCACTACACTGATTCAAGAAGCAGCTTGGCGAGCCACGTCAATAAATAAAACACATGAAAAACATAGTATCCCTATGCACATTAAAAACCTTGTCAGTAAAAAACGCAGTGCTTGACGTAGATGGCATTTAAGCAGAAATCCACTTGACAAAACTATACTTAACAGATTTACTCATAATCTAAATAACGCCATCAAAACTTACAGAAATAATACCTTTGAATTCATAACAACAACAAACTTATCCTCAAATGATCATTCTTTATGGAAAGCCACTAAGAAATTAAAAAGACCTGTTATAAATGTCCCACCCATAAGGAAATCAGATGGCTCGTGGGTTCGATCAAACTTAGAAAAGGCCAATACCTTCGCTGAACACCTTGAAACGGTATTCACCACACCTCACGATGACAACAACGTAAACAATAATGTAGAAGACTTTATAGAAGCTCCCTGCCAATTGTCGCCTCCGATCAAAGCATTCTCTCCAACAGAAGTCCGAAATAAAACTACTAAGTTCCCATAAGGCGCCAGGTTTTGAGCTTTTAGTCGGCGAAGTACTAAAAAACTACCAAGGAAAGCAATTGTCTTACTAGCTAAAACATATAACGGTATTTTGCGAATATGCCACTTCCCTGTGCAATGGAAATTTGCACAAATAATAAGGATACTTAAACCCGGCAAATCATCAACTGAAGCTGCTTCATACCAGTCAATCAGCCTCCTCCCCATAATGTCTAAAGTGCTTGACCGTTCAACCTTAAACTTAAATAGAATAGAAGAATCTGTGCCCCTAAACGAATTCATTCCCGACTACTAATTTGGTTTTAGAAAATCACATTCGGCAATCCAACAATGCCATCGTATTGTGAACAACATTAAGGAGAGCTTCGAAAAAAGAAAAATTTGCTCAGCGGTATTTGGCGTATAGGTCTCATCTTCAAAATAAAGCACCAACTTCCAGCTTAGCTATTTCTACTTCTAAAATCCTATTTGAAAGATCGCCAGTTCCAAGATAGATACGAAGGTGATCTGTCAACATACCACTCTATACATTCAGGTGTTCCCCAGGGGAATTTCTTGGGACCGTTTCTGTACCTACTTTACACTTCAGACCATGACACTTTGTTCGCAACATTCGCTGATGACACAGATATCATGTCATCTGATGTAGACCCGATACGAGCGACAACTAAACTACAAAATCATATTACCCTATATGAGAATTGGCTCAAAAAATGGAAAATAAGCGTTAATGCCAACAAATCCAGCCACATCACTTTCACCACCAGTAAGAACATCTGCCCACAAGTCACAATTAATAATAACCCGATACCGACAAATACGTGAAGTTAAATGCCTCATCTAGACGCAAAACTAACTTGAAGGAGTCATATTCAAACTAAGAGACGACAACTGGATCTTAAAATAAGAAGCATGGGCTGGTTGATCGGGCGAAAATTTCAATTATCCCTGGAAAACAAGATTCTAATTTATAAAGGTATAATAACACCCATGTGGTCATATGGAATCGAATTATCGGGATGTAGCAAGCCTTCCAATATAAAAATCCTACAATCTTTTCAGTCAAAAACACTTCGGATGCTAATAAATGCCCCATGGTTTGTTTCAAATATAACTATACACAATGATCTTGGAATTCCATACATAAACGAAGGCATAAGAGTTCACTCTGCCAGATATAGAAACCGATGCATAGAAGCATAGACCATCCAAACATACCTGTTTGCCCCACCCATGGAGGACAGAAGACTAAAAAGAACTTAGACTGTAGATCTAACTAGATAAATAACAGAAAACTGTCAATGGATAGTGCCTGTCTCAAGTCAATATTATTATTACAACATATTTATAGTACTTATCAAATACTTGTCTATAGTAGATTATAAATTGGCAATTCAAAAAAAAAATGGCGCCCAATAATGGCGCGTTCAAAACAGCGCTTTCGAAAACAGCGTCCAGCATGGAACTTGGAAAAAAGGTCACCGTCAAAAATATTGGTATCAAAAACCTCCTCGAGAAATAACAGCACCAATCAAAAATGTAGAGGACAAAAATAACGTCGGTTAATAACACCGTCATCCAAAATGTCGCCCGAAAGTAGCGGTTGCAAGTTTAAAAAGTATAAATATATTTTTCTAAATGATTTTTATTCGATTAATACACAGTTTAACAGTTCAGTACAGTAAGTTTTAATAAGAAATACGTTTTCTAAGTTTCTTTGGTGTCAAGTTCTACGGTACCAAAAACTGGAGAAAACAATTGACATACAAAAGTGAATGCATGTACGTTAATAATCAAATTTTTTAATACTTTCTAAAGTACAACAATTTTAATTTAGAGAGAAAACAGTAAATATCTGTCATATAAGCATAAACATCTCTGTTGCGGTTTATTTATTTTTATGAAATGTGAAAAATTTAAGTAACAATAGTTAATTGCAGGGGCATTGACAAGTGCTATTTTTAATAAATTGCACTTATTAAATTTAAGCTTGACGACAATGCGACAATGTAAAACAAGTTTAATTAAAAAACTTGCATCAATAAAAATAAATGTTATCTTCAGAAACCTTGAATTAAAGTAATAATAGTTGGAGATTTCAATGGTAGAGTAGACTAAAAAACCGGAAGCAGGTAACTGACCCATGTCAAATGAAATTTATACATACTTTTTAAAACACTAAGCTATTTAATTCATGTCACCAACAAGAACGAACATTTAAAAAGCGACTATAATTTTTACTTTTCTTACAAGTATTGTAAGGTAAATATTATAGTATGTTAAAAACGCTCAGCAGCAGGCAAGAGCTATCTGTAATTACCCCTTTGCAAAAATAACAATTCGGGATTCTATTTCTAAAAAGGTTTTAATTTTAAAATTTTGTTTCAAAATTCATAAATAACACAGATTTAAAATGTAAACCCAATTCGGGCAATTTTTAACTTCTAAGCTCGTCGAGTCTATTTTCGATTTCCGAACTTGCAATTGAACTTCGAATCGTTACTAATCTATGAAATTCAAAACTATAGAGCATCGACCCTACACCGATCTCCAAATAATGCACCAATCTCGAAATCTGATAAGAAGATTAACACCTAATTACATCCACATCCTCAAACAGATATCATTTAATTCCCATTTTGTTGTTTAATTTGCTGGATTATATAGGTAATGTTACAAAAGAGATGTACACCAATCGACGTTCACCAACAATAATTGCTAAGCTGTAATCTTTTAAGAATCTTACTTTTAATGCAGAAAGGATTGATATAACCTGACTTTAAAAAATACAAAGATGCTGCTGTGATTACTGGGATTAAAAAGGAATTTAATATAATGTATAAAGGTCATAATAAACTATTAGTTACGGTTAAGAATAATAATGGGTTAATTTTATTATTTTTTACTGACGTTATTATTACTTCAATTATACTTCAATGGGTTTTTTTTTTGCTTTAAGGAGCAACAGCCTTTGGATATTTGTCCTACTAAAATTTTTATGGGATTTTTAGAACTGCAGGTGTATATAAAGTAAAACTGTGTGATATGAATTGTTTTCTTCCACATATCTTTCCACTTTATACTCCCCTGTTTTTTGCCCTTCCTTTCCTTCATTTTTGCTTAGATCTTCTTTTTCCGATCTTTCTAGGTTGAGACATTCTTTTCAATTTTTTCACACTTCTTTGTTTAAGACCCGTTAACTACTTCTGTTGTACTGTTAATTCCGTAGATGTTATCTTCAATTTTTCTCTGTATGTCCCGTTTCTTCTTTTTCTGGTTTTTCCATCGAATAGATAATCAGACAGTATATTACTAATGCTTACCACAAAAATGGTGTGGCCATAATAATATCGGAAAAGTTCAGGGACAACCACTGAACATCAGCTTTATTAAAATCTATGCAGCAGCTTCGAATGACGATGATGATAAGGTTAAACAGTTATACACAGAAGTAAGCCGATTATTAAAACTAGTTAAAAGAAATGAAATAGTAATTGCAATGGAAGAAGCTGTTAAAGAGGCACACAAGAAAATTCAAACTATTCAGTGTAATATATGAAACTGGAATTAATACGGAAGACTGACTGGAGTTCACGTTTCTTGTGATACTTAAAAAAAGTTAACTCAAGACAATGTAAAGACTACCGCTCTATACGCTTACTGAGTCGGGTCCCTAAATTTCTTTTTATCGACTCTTCTTTTTCTTCTTCTTTAGCCTCTATGGTACCCACAGCTGTAAATAAACCTCCTCATGTTGTTTCCATTTTTGTCTGTCGTTTGCCATTTCAACCAATTTTATACCTGCTATACTATAACGATATCATCCTTCCATCTCATCGATGGTCTTCCTATGCTTCTACTCGTATGCCTAAGTCTCCATCTGTTGTCCTCTAATTTTACAATATGCCCAGATCATCTCACTTTAGTTGTCCCACTGCCCATATTACGTCTTCTACCTTTGGCTGCCTTAAAATAATACGCTAAAGAATTTAGCGAAAGATCGAGAAGTACATTGCCGACAGCGAATTTGGTTTCCGTAATGGGCTAGGTATCAAAGAAGTTCTTTTTAGCAACCCAAGTACCAATTCAGAGATGCAGAGATGTTAATTTATACTTCATCAACTTCGAGGAAGCATTCGATCGAGTTCAATATGACAAAACGTTCCAGATTTGAAAAGGAACCGAAATTCACGAAAACAACGTCAGAATTATAGGAAACCTATACTGACAGCAAAATGCAACAATAAGAGTTGAGAACCAAACAAAAGGGAATACAGAAATAACTAGGGCTGTAAGGCAATGAAGCGTTCTACCGCTGCTAACCTTCAGTTTATCCTCAGACAAGATCTTTACAGGGGATTTATGCCAAATGAATAAACGCAGTAACATCAATCGAATAACTATAAATAATCCTCTATGCAAACGATACTGTGTCATTATGGCCAGTAGTGCAGAGGCTCTCCAACATCTGCTGGATAAGTTGTAAATCATGCGAAAAAATTGCAAAACATTGAATATTAATAATATTGAATATACATTTAATTGTTTAATTTTAATTTATAATTTTATTTAAGTACTGCAATAATAAAAAGTAAAGCTGATGAATACAAAATGTCATGTAAAAAAATGATTTATGATTATAATAATACTTTAAAAATGTTCCAACTAACAATAGCAGTAAGTACAAATTAAGTCTCGTTAAATGATACACGTTAATTGTCATATAACAAGATATAATACCATTAAAAAATACGAATGTCACTAATAAGTAATATTAAAATAATAAAAGTACAAAACTAATATTGCGCTACACAATTGCTGAAACAGTAGAACAATTACAAATAACATTTTAATCAACATAAACATGTTTTAGCTTCTAAAAGAGTCCCGATTCCATTTTCATTTTAGTTTAATACTTGTCACGTGTTTTGCAATTCCGTGTTATTTTGGGAAGTTTTGAGTTATTTTAAATTTTTGGTAAAAATTCTTTAGTACGGTCCTATCCTTCGTGGTTTTAATTTCGTGCTTTGTTATGTTATTGTTGCTACAGTTAAATTCCATTTTAGTCTGGAGGGCACGAAAGGTTAAGCGAAGTTAACATATTTTCTTTGCAGTTCTACGAATTCTTCAAGTTATTTCAGTATTTCGTCTTTGTAAAAGCTTCTTTGTTAAAAATCCCAAGGTGACCCAATTCACGGGTATTTCATCGAGACATGATGTCATATTGTTTCGGTTGATGCAGCTCCTCGTGATACAGTTCGGAGAATTCCCTGTACGCCAGGCCATGTCAGCTGATTTGTTTCAGCGTCCTTTCGATTGTTCTATACCCCCTTCCTCAGTGCGTGACAGTTTGTCAACCATATCGGACGTCTTTTAAAACGTGGTGCGAGTTTATCGTTTCCAGCTTGGATCCTTAAATTACACCGGAAAGGCCTCTATTATCGGTAACTCTCGTGGAGAGTTACAATTTACGACTTGGTCGGATTTGCCAAAAGAATGTCATATACTTCCGGAAAGAGAAGTGAGAAGTTTTAGTGTAAGTGAAGTACCGTTCCACGCAATTCCCTTAATTGGGATTCAGAAAACCCATAGCCTTTGGATTATTCTTCGTCGTTTTGCACCCGTCTTGAAAGAAAGAACATCATGGCTCTCCCCAGTCTCACGTCCGTCACGTCACTCCCTGGCTTATCGTGAAAGTACCAACATCTCGCCAGGTAAAATCTATTCTCCTTTATGCTGCTCCTGCTTTTGCCGTTTGTGTTTCAACATCAGTTAAGATTTCTACATTTGCCTCTTGCTGGCAGGCCTCTATCAATGTTTGTTTTAGAGTTTAATAAGTCCGCCTTTTGTTTTGTTTTCAATTCTATCGTCCCGTAAGGTAAGTGTAATCTTTATTATTTGTTTTTAACATAACATATTTTTGATTGTCTCTTGTGTAATTTCTTTGTATTCATTTTTGTCTTTTGATTCATTAAACATCTAATTGTCAATTTAGCTTGGTCTCGTTATTGTGTTAAGCCCCCCCCCCCCCCCTCCCCGATAATATTTGTGTTAATATTTTGTTAAAGAGTTACGTGTAAAGTGTTAGCCTGCCTACAAGTCTTAAGAGTTCCAGTAAAGCAAGTGTATTTTCAGTCAAGCAAGGTAAGTCATATCTTGGAGTGAGGTACAGCTAAACCCAACCCTTTTTCGAACCCTATGGGAATCTTCTGTGGTGAGTTTCTTTTAGATCTTAGGGTGACTTTAATACCACAGTGGCGCTCAACATTTTCATCCCTATTAATTCTTCTTCCTCTTATGGCCGAAGCCTAGGCCGATGGCCTATTATGCACTCGTAAGCACGAGTTCTGTGAGCCCTCCTAGCACGTATGTTGGGCAGGAGGCTAATCTAACCCATCGAGAGAGGTGAAGAAGACCGACCCGCAGTGTTGCGAGGTTAACGGTTATCAAAGGTGTTACTATGATAACCGGGAGCGCCAGCTTAACGTGCCCTCCCTATTACGACTACCCCTAATTGAAGAGTTTTATCGTTTCGAACCCCCCTTCTCCACTGTTTTGCTAGCCGCGCGCCTAAGGGACTTTATCATCCCCGTATAATGTCGTAGTGCGAGTTTGGCGCGTGACATACTATTTACCTATTTTTTTGATTTACTTTGTTGTTCTTTTATGATAGTATCGAAACAACAACACCCTAACGCAACAATTCAGATAAATAGCAAACACTTAGAAAAAGTGGACAAAATAATTTATACCTGGGAAGTGTGATCAATAGCAACTGAGATCATTCAAAAGAAATAAAGCGTCGAATTAAAATTATCAGGTTTAAAAGTGTATTATGCAATCAAGATTTAAGCTTGACTTTAAGAGTCTGTGTTGCTATATATTTTCAATGCTCTTATACGGTGTAGAATCGTGAACACTAACGAAAAATTCAATTAAATTGAATTAAAAAGTTAAAAGCCTTAGAAGTATGGACAGAAAGCAGGATGCTGAGAATTAGCTGGATACGCTGAATAAGAAATGAGGAAATTTTGTGTTGAATAAAGAAAGAAAAGGAAATAGTAAGAAGAGTAAAAATATTTTGATCATATCGTGAGACATTCCGAAAAATATTGTACCTATTTAACAACTTAGAAAGCAGGGTAAAATTGCCAGTAAGAAGCATAACAATATCTTGGGTTAAAAACCTACATCAGTGGTTTAATATGACAATAGAACAGGGCTCAAGAGAAGAAGAAAACTGCCCAATTAAATATCAAAAAGGTGTTAATTGGGCTTTTCGCACACTCTGTTGCATTGATGGAATGCGACGTTTCAGGGACTGGGTTTTGGGAAAGTCATACCTACCATTTTTTATTTATATGTTTTGCCCGAATGTAGACTTCTTGCCGGCACTCGGATTCGAACCTTGATTAGTAATCGCTTTTTGGATTACTAAGCACCTTCGTTAACCACTGAGCTACGGAGTTGTCCGAATATTATTGTTGTTAACTTGTATTTAAGTTACACTTTTTCCGTAGCTTATGCGCAGTAGTATTTTCGCAGGCTGCTCTGTAGATGTTTGCGCAGCTGGTGGTTTGCTGCGTCTCAGTTCTTCGAGCAGTAATGGTATCCATATGGGTTTGATCTCCAAACTTGCTTGGCTAATCGGTTGTTCTGCTAGAGCAATGTACGTTGCTTCTATGAGCTTCCTACGGGTTCGGCTAGTTTCTTTCGTGACTACCCGTGCATCTTTCTCCTGGATCCTGTGCTCGTTACTCCACACGTGTTCCGCAATTCTGGATTTTTCGGTTTCTCCTTTCCATATGTTGGTCTTGTGTTCTTGAAGTCTAACCCTTAGAGGTCTGCCTGTTTCTCTCTTCCACACTCGCATGACACAGTTCTTCGTCTTAAAAAAAATATATGTCTTTCCCAAATCCCAAGACCCAGTCCCCGAAACGTCGCATTCCATCAATGCAACAGAGTGTGCGAAAAGCCCAATTAACACCTCTAATAGAAATTCACACTCAGAAACATTTAGAAAATAATCAACAAGAATGTCTTACTAGTTATTCTGTCGAACATAAACCACAACCTTAAGTTAATAAAGTGATTTTTTCCTAACAAGGTCAAGGTCTCAATAACAATTGTCTCCATAACATGGCCAATTGTGGTCTAAAACGATTGTGAATGCGGTATATAGAAATAATTACTTTATAAGCAAGACTCAAGACAAACGTCTTGTTAAGTCAATTTGTGGTAAATATGAACATAATTAGCAGGTATGGCAACTTCACCTGAGATTCTTTGACTTTTGTTTTTCTTTTGTTTGAATTGAAAACTTTACAATACAAGATCCTACCAATAGATTTTCGAACTCAAATGTGCTATTAGTAAACGAACGTCCGTGGTTAGTATTAACTAACTAGTTCTCAAATGATTACTTAGATCGATCGACATTCAAAAATTGAATTTTTCGAACCTCCGAGTAACCTAATTTTGTTAATTCACAAATTACGATATGGACACCTTGAGATGTACCTATGTATATGAAGTTATCAGGAATGCATTAGCAAAAAAGGTCCTTGTATTTAAACCGGATGGGTATCTTTTGCATTGAAATATCCCCGCCTTTGGATTTACCTTTCACCTTCTTAACCAACCCATCGAAATGTTACAGCTCGCGGGAGCACTACACCTTAGTTGAATAAGAACTTCTGAAGCCGAATCAAATGCAGCCTACGTCCCAAGGCTAGCTGAATTGTTTTACATTTGACCTTTGTGTTGTTGCACCCATCTGAAGAATATTTTTTTAAGAACGGTGATCGGTGAACGGTTTGAACTTTTTTAGACTCTTCCAAATTGTGCTGTGAATACTAAAAAGACTGGTACGCTCGGTGCATTCAAACGACGTTCTTATCAGGAGAAAGTTGCCGGATTTACTAAAGGCAGTTCAGTTCTTTATGAAAGTGCAATCTTGGGTACACATTTTGTTTTGTCGAGACACATGAGAGCCTAGAATTACAAAATGTTTACGGTAAGTAATGACAACCATCCATCCGCACGAAAAACTAACGCCAGTTAAGTCGAGTTTTCGTAACTTACGAAATTCTGTCGGTGAACGTTTATGCAGAGTTATGTTGTTATGAAATCTGATATGCTCTAATGAACCGAAATGCATGTTTTACTTTTCATGTTCGTCCATACGGAAGAACAGTACGCGTAAGTGTATAACGTTTATTACTGGCAATGTCTCGAGTTTTACCTTTTCCGCTTGGTTGCAACAATCTATTAAATGTCCGCGGGTATAACAAACCCGTAATTTAACCCACAAAATATGCTGCTAGTTATAGGAAAGTCCTTAAAATGGATTCGCCTAATGCTACCGTAATTAAAACTAAAAAAATTCCTTTTTGGTTCAAGGTTCGTATTTTCGTTTCGACGAATATGTGATATTTTAAAAATCTCAAAAAAGAAGCATATTTTCGATTGAATACTGCATTTTCCTTTGGTACAAAACAAGGGCATTCAGATTATTCAGAATTAAGGTTAACTACAATGCACCGTTTAAGAGCAAAGCGTTAATTTGCATTTTTCCGAGGTAAAACAGTAGGTAAATTAATCAGCAAATTTAAACGTTCAAAAGCAACCTTAAAGAAAGACGAATACCAACACTTGGCCTAAAGTAGGACAAAAATACTTTAATAATAAACTTTCGATGCACATCACCAATATATACATACTAACGACGTATTCATTAATCATTAGTTTCACTATCGATTAATAGTAAAATGGTCGTACTTTTTCTGTAAATATTCATACCATGTATTAGATATTGGCTTCTACTTTCAAAGACATACATTGTTTTGTTGCCTAACGTACAACATTTGGTATATTTAAGGTTAGTTATTTAGTATGACTTATGCGTCTTTTGAAAACAATTCGAAGGTGACCAAGAAATCGCGACATAGAGAGTTAGAGAAAGCAAAATCGATGCAGTTATTATTTAAGAAATCGTAAAATAACATTGTTTATTTTACAACATTGTTAGAAAGTCAATTATATGGTAGAAAATCGCACTGGCTCAATTGAAACTGAAGATGTTAAACGGATTTTTGGCTTTTTCGGTTCTTCATCAGCTTCCATTATTAGATATTTCTGTTATTGCTTCAATCTAGCCCAAATACCAAATTAGAATTTTCAGTTTGTTCTGGAAGCAATAGAAATAATAATAGTAGTAGTAGTTTCCCATTCGATATCCTGCGAAAACACAAGTTTCACTCTTAATCAACCTTTCTAAAGGTAGACACACCCTAAAATCCTTTTAAAAACAATCGATGCATTTGTGCATTGGAATTTTTTCAAAAGCTGCCGCCCGTGAAAAGTACAGATGAATACCAGATATAAATGGTTGAAAATTAACAATACCTTTGTTTTACATGTCACAATGGGTGAAAGAAGCTGAAGGTTTGCGAAAGGGAAGTTGCGTTTTAAAGTTTGCCAGTAAATGCCGTAATTAAGGTTATTATTTTCTGTACTAAGTGTTGAAACTTTTTTTCGTACTGATAACTGATATCTTTAAAAGTCTTCTTTTTGTATAAGATGATTTTGTTTGGAATAAAAAGACAGCTGCAGGATTGTTCGTTTTATAGAAATAGATTTGTTATTATATCATATCAAAATCTCAATACATTAAATTTACGAAAAATTTCAAGATATTTAATCTAAAAATATTTAACGGTGTTTTACCCACACATAAATAACACTAAAATTCAATTAATACGGACTGTTTTTAATGAGCAAACCCTACATTTTATAAACTTGCCAGTAATGTGCCCAACTACTTATTCATGATAAACTAAAAGAAGTTGCGAAATATAGCAAAGATGTTACCAACTATGTACAAATCAAAATATAATTATAAACAGGAAAAAATTCAGATAATAGTAAATAACAACAATCGGGAAAGTAAACAGGTTAATATTAAAATCTGCATCAAATCGTATTTAGTTCCTTTAAGGCATTAGAAAGTTCCATGTAACTTTAAATAACCCTCAAGAAATAAATTCCAACCTCGTGCAGTTGCACGAACGACTGTTGCAGTTGGTTATGCTAATTTAATAAACGTAATTGTTATTGTTTATTTGTAAACGTCAGAATGGTAACTGAATATTGAATACTATCGATAACGCAGATGATCTTCTTTAAATTCGGCATCGTCGATTTAAAGGTGAGAAGTTGTCTAAAGACCAAAAGGTCTCAGTTGTAAAAAAAAGCTATTAACCAGGGTCGCTGTATAATTTGAAATTCTGGTTTTCCTTCAATATCCGGAAACAGGAAAGTCTGGAGATTTGCGATAAAAATTGAGAATTAACAGTAGGTACGCAAGATCACGTGGTGTTAGTTGATATTAAATAAAGGCGATGGTTTTACAATGAAGTCACGTTACGGTGATTTTCTAAAGGCTCATGTCCCTCGTCTACAAAGAGAGAGGCGCTTTTTTGCGGGCGCTGTCATTCGATAATTAAAAAAATTAAAAACAAGAAACTGGAAAGGCGAAATAAGAACAAGAATTTTTTTTGGTTATTTTCACGTCATGAAATTCATTAACCGAAATATGTGATCACGTAGGATAAATAATGTTAAAAATATTTCTTAAATATAAAAAGAAATAAACGGTCCTTGTCAGTCCAATTTCGACGGGAAGTGAACTTGGAGACCTTAATTGCAGTTCTTTCGAACAAGTCAATTAGGCTAGTGATATTTAGAAAATCAAGAGTATAACAATTTCGCAGGAAAATAATTAACGGTGTCAGGAAATCATTAAGGAGTTAAAGAGGCGAATGCAAATCACATTACAGGCTAAGGAAAAAAAAGGAAATTATTCGACGATTTGTTGGTTGGTTTTGTTACTTTTAAAAAGATAAAACATAAAAGTTTCATTAAACGTTTAAACAAAATGTATTGGGAATTTATAAACTACAAAACTCCTTGTTTAGCAGCCTTGACAATTGTTCATTTATTCAAGAATTTATAAAACGTTGTCGTAATCGCTTCGTCAAATGTCAAAAATGCTATTGGTTTTTTTACCTTTTCCTCGGCTTAATCACGTAAATACCTTTTTTATATCGCTAAGTATAATAAACAAGCTTTAATCAGGAATTTTTCTAAGCAACTTAGATAAAACAATTTGAAATTCATAAATAAATTCAAAATATTTATTATCTTCAATAAATTAATTTTCTTTTCTTTTATTGTTATTGTCTCCCGTAAGTTTCAGGTATAAAGACATAATTAAAGGATAACAATACGGAAATTGGGAACGTGAGAAGGTAAAACAATTTATTAATTTAAATTCAATTCGGTACGTTTTAGGATTTCTTCGAAATTAGTAATTGTTTTATTTTTTCGACAAGGTCAACCTATTCTTATCGATGGCATATTTCCTTCGAATCACTTTTAATTATATTGAAATTAAAATATTTTTTTGTATATGATTCCTCGTTAAAACGTAATTTTCTAATCTTCATTCAGGATAAGAATACATACTTTCCAATGTTGTTGTAAATCCTTGATTAGCCAAAATGAAATCATTTAATATCATATTTAGATTTGAAATATTTCCATCTGCAGGCCTTCTGCTAAATTGTGATAAATTTGATAGATTAGATAGCAACTGCTTCCTTTTTTTAGTATTCTGAATTTATGAAGATTCCCTCAATGTTTCTTATTTCAGATTTCTTGTCTTTTCAATCAATGCCGACTAATTTTAATCAATAATCTATAATAACATTTACCTTCCATTTAAAGCTAAGTCATGTAAAGAAATGATATACGAGGTCTGTCCAATAAATACGAGAACTCAGGGCATAAAACTTTATTTTACAAAATTTGGGGTAAATCAATTGTATCCCCTTCAAAATACTACCCATTTGTAGCAATACACTTGTCCCATCTTCGTTTCCACTGTTCAAAGCATCCCTGGAAGTCCTCAGAAGCCAGATCGTTTCACGTTTTATCGTCTCCATATCGTCCCAGTGCCGCCCCCGCATGACCATTTTGCATTTGGGGATCAAGGAGAAACTGCAAGGGGCTAAGTCTGGTGAGTAGAGAGGGTGATCAAACGAGGTAAAATTTCTGGCCAGAAACTCGCGGATAATCGCTGCTGAATATGTAGGCGCATTGTCGTGATGCAGCAGTCATCCATCACCATCACATAAATTTGGTCGCACACGACGCACACGATCCCACAAGCGCTTGAGAACCTCCACGTAAAAGACAGCATTCACTGTTTGTCCTGCAGGAAGAAATTCATAGTGGACAACACCACATACTCTAAAATGCGTGGACATGGCTTAACCACAGATTCCTGGGCGCAAAATAAGATGATTTAACCCAACTTACCTATATCCAAATTCGTTTCGTTAAGCCAGTATTCTAGTCCAAAGTTCTTTGAAAAAAAATTAATTTTTCTTATAACAACAAGACGCTTGAATCGATTTAGATGATATTTGGCATGTCACTCCATATGGACATAACACATCTTTTGAGATGATAATGGTTATTATCAATGGACCACTAGTGCATGAAACATGTGTGTCACACCACATATCAGGCAGTAACTCTTTAATGGCAAGACCAATAATTAAAATAATATTTTTTTTGGTAAGCATCATTCAATAGTAAACTTTTTTGTCTCTTTCTAATTTGTGATATCAGTTACAGTTTAATCACAAAAATTTAAAATCTGAGTGACTGCGCTGAACATTATCAGTGTAATTTATAGCCATTATTATGTAAAAAAAAAAATAAAAAAATTAACTGTTAAAAATCACAAGTCATCCACTTGAAATGTTTGACAAGCGATAAACAATTGCTACTGTAGATAGAAATTGGTTGTTTCTCATTTGTTTCTTAGAATACCTAGTTTTTTTAAGAAATTTTCAGCGCAGTCACAGATTTTAAATTTTTGTGATTAAACCGTAACAGATATCACAAATTAGAAAGAGACAAAAAAGTTTACTATTAAATGCTTATTTCTGAAAAAAATATTATTTTAATTATCGGTCTTGCCGTTAAAGAGTTACTGCCTGATATGTGCGGCGACACACATGTTTCACACACTAGTGGTCCATTGATAATAACCATTATCATGTCAAAAGATGTCTTATGTCCATATGGAGTGGCATGCCAAATATCATCCAAATCGATCCAAGCGTCTTGTTGTTATAAGAAAAATTAATTTTTTTTCAAAGAACTTTGAAGCAGAATACTGGCTTTTAATGAAACGAATTTGGATAAAGATAAGTTGGGTTAAATCATCTTATTTTGCGCCCAGAAATCTGTGGTCAAGCCATGTTCACGCATTTTAGAGACACCCTGTATATAAAAAAAACGAGCAGCATGACCTTGATTTTTGATCGGCTTTTTCGAGATTTTTTCGTTCGTGGTTCATTTTTTGTCTTCTACTCCTTGCTTTGTGATTTCAGCTCGATGTCGTACTCGTAGAACCATGACAGTGATTCGGCGATCGGAAAGCACAAAAGACCGCACACCTTCGATGTTTTCATCAACACAGGAGGTCGAAGGTCATGGTTTTGCATCATCGTTGCAGTCTTCACGGCCCTTTCTGAAACGCTTGATCCACTTGAAAAGAGCTGTTTTATTCAGTACATTGTCTCCGTAATCAGCCCTCAACGTTTCATGAATTTTCTGAGAGTTTTTCCCAAGTTTCACCAAAAATTTGATGTTGAGTCGCAGTTCCATCTGTTCATCAATCTCCATCGTCGACAAGAGCAAAAACACGGCGCCACAAAAAAAATTCCTACCTCTAGCTGTAGGCTCACCTCGACGGTCTGGCGTTTGCTGAAGCTCCAGTGGGTACCCCGCCAACAGAGCAGGTGGCCAAACATCACTTCAAGGCCATCCTAGTAGCTCAGTTCGCGTATTTATTGGACAGACCTCGTATTTGCGATTGTTTAGTCTGCAGTTTCTTTGGTGTAAACAAGACTTTTACAGGTGTAAATCTGGCTCGCCCATAACAATTTAGAAATAGCACGACCTTCTTTGTTTTACGAGCTGAGGCCTCCGTACGGCCTAGGCATATTCTCAGTTTAAGTGTTCTCCGCATGGCACTAGTAAACACTTTTTGTCAGGTTTAAAATTAAAAATAGGAATTAAAAAAAGGACAAGTTTTAGTGTAGATTATGTTTTAAATAAATTGAGCAGCAACTTAACCTCATAATAAAATATTCTCCGCGATTATTAATTTTGTGTGTTTCCATTTGTGTCACATACTTATAATTTGGTTTTATTTGTACTTTATTGTTGTCTGTTTTCTGCTCGCAAAAAGCTAGAAAAAAAGCATTATTATTCATTTTCTTCGGCCTTATCCGCTCCGGATGTTCGCTATCATCATAGCTATGCGTGTTTTATTGACTGCGGAACAATTCAATGGATGTTACTCCGTACCATTTGCGTAAGTCAGCTGGGAGATTCTTCTTCTGCTTGGACCTCTTCGTCCCTCTACCTTGCCCTGCAGAACCAGTTGAAGCAGACGGTATTTTCTAGGATTTCTCATGACATGGCCCAGATATTGCAATTTACGTTCTTTTATGCATTGCACCAGTTCGGCTTGGCAGTTCATTCTCCTAAGGACTTCTTCGTTTGTAATGCGTTCGACCCATAAAATTCTGAAAATTCTGCGGTACGTCCACATCTCAAACGCCTTGATTTTCTTGTCGATTGCTTCAGATGTACATCCCTCCGCTCTACTGCTCTAGCTTTTTCTACTCTGCATTTATTTAATCTCTCGGGAATGATACCACTCTTCATTGATGTTACAGCCGAGATAGTTGAAACTGTTCACTCTCTCAATAGTTTTGTTGTTGCAGTAGAGCGTGTTTCTTTGTACTGGTTCTTTGCTTAAGTATTACCATATACTTAGTCTTTTTGATGTTAAATTCTATTACGTACTCTTGGCTCATGTCATGCAATCTGTTTGTAATTTATTGGAGCATTATTATTAGGATCTGTTTATTAGCAGCTTAGTGCACTTCATATTCTGCAATTCTACATATTTCCCATATTAGCAATAGATTTTATTTCATCCAGAAAAGTACTGAAGCTGTTAAATCTTTAAAGCAGACGAGTAATCTTACCCCCGTGGTATAAATTTTAATTTTTTGACATTGTTGTTGTTTGTACCTCTAAAATGCTGAACTGTTACAAAGTAATTTTGTTGGCCATTAACCTAAAATACATGTAACTGTCATTGTGGGTAACTAGCGCCAATGCGGCGAAAATTGAAGTTTTTTCAGAATCAAGGATTATTATGGTAAATAAGAAAATATGCAAGCTGCAGAGAAACGTCAACTCGTTAAATCAAGAACTATTCCATTTTCAGTACCAATATACAAAACTAAAGCAGTTACTTAATTGTTTTAATTAGCACATTACTTGCAATTATTTTGTTCCTCTTCAATTAATAACATCAATTTGTTACAATATGGCAATTTTTAACGAATAATCTTCTACATAATTAAGAATTAGACAAATTACACAGTTACGGGCCGTTTAATTTTCATTGTCCTCGCAATGAATTGCGAGTGCGTACTTTGATGATTTTAATGCTGCATCAAGAAACAAACATCCTCACATCAGCGTAATTCAAAATTGTAGAAATATTTTTAAGACGCAAATTAAACAGCTGAGTAGTCTTTTATGCAATGCAATGTTAAATACCAAAGCTGAATTTATGTTTTTGTTAACATAACTTTCACTGAAAGTAAAATTCTCAAATGCAGTTTGCTAATTTATATGATAAAGTATAATAAGTGGGTCGTTAACACTAACTGCTCGTTTTTACTTTTTAAAGAAGTTTTGCCTTTGTCCAGGCCTTCTTGAATTAAAAAGAAATTTAAACCTAACTTTAGATGCTGAAAAACCGTAAAAAAAACTTTTCTACTACAGTAACTAGAGTGTTTGATTACTTCATTTGTGGCATAAATATTTCAAAGCCAACTCGCATTTAAAGGAAATAATTAACCCCGAAAGGAAGCAAATTGTTAAACAAAGGTAGATTCCTTAACGATTAAAATGAGCAAATTATATAATAAAATTTTTATTTTATTGCACTTTTGAATCATATTCTTGCACAAAAATGATTTCGCAATTTCGTCAGCGGAAATTTCCTTTTGGATCGGTTGGGTAAGTTGAAACTCTACTTATATTTAAATTTATACATTTTACATTTAAATTTTTTTCTTCCAAAATTATGTTTCCTAACCACGTTATTCCAGTCTCAAGAAGTCTTAACAAAGCCGTTTAGTTCTACCCCCATATTGATTTCGAAAGCTCAGCGCCAATGTTTTACATTTTAATTAAGTTAGAGAACGTTTCTGAAGGTTTTTCTACCTTGTTTGATTAAAAATTCCCCCTGTAACGGCTTTTCTTGTGCTAAAAACGTTTGAATTCATCTCCTATATGGTGCTGAAATTTTTACTGCGTATCTCAAAGGTTTCTTATTTCCATTGCAATTAAGAAATTTTTCCCATTTCAAGGATTTTGTAATTTAATTATTTACAACCGAATAAAAAAATGAAAAGTTTAAATAAACAATTCATTTCTGGCATTTAGAAACGGAATTTTATTATTACCCTGCAGTTAGTCATCGACTTTTCACAACTTCCCGTTTCTTTACCGCACCAGTCTTTTTAACCATACTTTTAAAAAATCATCTGCACAACGCATTACTCAGTAATGGTGTCTTTAGTCAAAGCGTTTAAACACCTATTAACCGCTCACCTTGTGCTCCATACCATACATAATTCTGATTTAAATAAATTCGTAACCGTTCGATATTAACGGAATCGAACAAAAAGTAAATTTATTCTCGAGAAAATCTTTCGTGGTTTTTAATATTAATAAGTGCGCACCAAACTGGATGGGTCCGATATAACTCATTAAAATACTAACCCGTTTAGCGTATTGCTATTTTTAGGATCACCGATCACCGAATCATCTTTTTAAATGTAAAGGTCATTTTGAATTCCCCACGCGTTAACAGTATTTTATACATTCCACGTTTTCATTTTCATTTATAGGTTTTAATCTGTTCAGCTACCAGACATAACTATGTTGCCGTTGTCCTTGGCTTACAGGTGTACTTTTACTTTCATCGTATCGAAACGGTCGCCGTTGCAGTATTCTTTAAGTTTAGGAATTTTACAGCTACTCCAACTAAACGCATTTGCGATGCATTTAGTGTTAGATATTTCGAAAGACATTTTTTTCCAAATCTCCTCTCCCAAAAATATGCACATATATCTCTACTAAAAGGTTGAACGTCGTTGCGACATCGAAATTGGTCACTTAAAACACGGTTCTGACTCACTTTTTCAACATTTTGCAATTAAAATGTGCAATTGCGTTTTCCGCACACTACATTTTTTTAAAGGCAAATCAGAAACTTAATTGAGGAAGTAATCGAAAGTAAAAGAGAAAAGCAAGAAGTTAATCGTTCAGACATTATAACCATAAACAATAAGTTATATCCTTCGCGTAAACGTGCGGAGCTATAAGTACCCTTTTTTTGACCCCTTTATTTTTTCCCTAAGATGGCCTAAAATATGATTTAGGGATTCGTCTTCGTTTTGTTTATCTAAAACGTTATTAGTCATTTTTTTATTGTCCCTATAAAAAATGTTCATGAAAAAGGTTAAACCGTGTAGAGTGATTCTGTGAAGCGGATGTGAAAATTCAGGTACAAAATTATCTAACATTGCAGGAGAAGTGAAAACATCCCTTTAGTCGATTAAATGAACAATTACAACGTATAAGCGGCGAAGAAGATTCTAGGGCCACTAGGTGCTAGCAATAGAAATTTGGTTTTTCCAGAAAAGTTCAATTGATACCAAAACTTACCAGAGAGAATGCTTCTCAATCTTATTTAGGCCTAATAAAGACACTCCTTAACGGTTTTTTGGCCAGGTTTAACACCTACGCAATAGGTTGGAAGTCGTTAAAACTTTTGTAACCAAGGCAATGAATCTTCCATTCCTCATGTACCGGAAATGAAACCTATCGAAATATATTAGGTATTAATAAAAAAACAAGTGAAACAGAATGATTTCTATACTTTTCACAATCTTCTTCCAAACTTTTCTATTTTGGGCTTTTTGTTTCCATCCACTCCAACCTTCCTAAGATACATTTGTGTTGCTTCCAACCATTTCTTCTTCTGTCGTCCTTTCTTTTTCTCTTCCCCTCTAGCTTGTAACACTTTTTGGGAGTTTTGTTCGGTTACATTCTTTCCACGTGCTTCAGTTACCTGACTCTTAGTCCTGAATCTTTGTATGAAAGTTGGTTTTCCCTAGTTCATAATTTGTTTGTTGGTTCTTTGTCTCCAGTAAATACTTCTCAATATTTTCCCCTCCCAAGTTTCTAGTTTACTTGCGTTCGGCTTGTTGAGTACCTAAATATAATTCGAAACAATTTGGAACCGTTCTATAGAGTCGTATTTTTGCTGCTAGGAAGACATGTTTGAATTTAACATTTTTCTCATTGCTCCTTTTCCTATTGTCTTATCAACTTTCTGATTTTCTTCATTTCTATAATTGTAAGTTGTGTCCTTGCCATACCTCAGTACCAATATAATATACTTTGCTTTACCTTCATTCATCTACAACCCATATTCACTTACTTTACTTTCTAAACTATTAAATGTTCTCTTCAGTTCCTTTTCTGATCTGGTGATCAGTGCTGCATAGGCGATACGTTGATGATCCCCGATTGCTTAAATTTTGCTTTTCTCATTATTGGCTTTCGGCATAAAGTTGAAGAGAGTTGTTGGGAGTTGGTTTCTTATACGTACATCCACACCAAACTCTCTCAAAAGGTTTATTTCTACTACTCAGCTACTATATTTTCCATGTTATTCAAGGCCATACGAACTAATCTATATTATTGTTTTGGGTACTCCAAACTTCTACGCAGCTTCGTATATTTTCATCCTTTTCATCCTTATGAGTCTGTCGTAGGCTTGCTTAAAGTGGATGAAGAAAATGTGCAGTGGTAAGTCCTGTGTATAACTTGTGGTCTAAATCTGTTTCAGAACAGAGATTTGTTCTGATGTGAATCGGCCTTCTCTAAATTCCCCTTGATGCTCTCCTTTGTGAAATTATCTATTCTATTTCTTATACTCTACTACTCCATCTGATTGGCATTATTTCTTCCTTTCACGCTTCTGCCAATATCCGATTTTTATTGTTTACTTGATTTGGCGTCTTGATAAAAAAAATTATTCTCCTTGTTTCGATAGTGCTCTTCCATTGCTCTGAATTTTTTTCAAAGATCTCCCTTTTTTCTTACACATGTACGTCTAGCTACTGCTCCTTTTTCTTTGTAAATTCTTTTACTTCCTTCTGTTTCTTCTTTAAGCATTTTTACCCTGGCGTTACTTCTTTCTTCACATGCTCGTGTGCAGTCTTTTGTTTTGTTTTCTTGGGTTTATTTAGCAATTATCGTGCCGCATCTGTTAAAGTCTTGGAAAAATGCAAAATCTTATACCAAGACTCGTTGTTTTTCCTTACGAATTTTTTGTTAATATTACTAGTTGGTTCAATAAATACGTTGCTGTTCACGACGTTGTTCAATGTAGTAAACTTCATTTAAAGAAAACTAAGAAGAGGTTTGTTACGACCTGGATCACTAAAATTATAGACACTGGTCGGTATTCCGATCTCATATTTAAATTTAACATCATGTTTAATTACCATGGCAATATCGCGTATCTCTGTTGTACTCATATAAAATTATATAAAGCTATATCGTTTTATGTTTACGATAAACACGACTTTAGTTAGAGACAACTTTAAGCATAAGATCAAAATACGGTCCATTGTATTTTATGAACAAATAAATGCCCTACATTTTTACATTTCTTCTTCTCCTCAGGCGGTATTTTAATACTTTTTGGACACAAATTGCATGGTCTAATCCATGAAGATGAGGATGAGAATAAATGCACAATCTAAACTTTCGTTTTAAGAGTTTATGGATTGATGTTTCACCTAATTTATAATGTACTGTTTTCATATTGTCATAAAGTTGCCTTATCCTTTTAATCAAAAAGAAATATATATGCTGTTTAAATGTCTCTAAAATTAACTGTGTCCCAGATATTACCTAACATATTCTTGTATTTTTTCTGGGATAGAATAGGGACAATCTGGCGTGAATTCCATTTACCGCTTTATGAATATGGTGTCCCTATGTGAGTCTTTTGTCCACATCTACGCCTTGTTTATTTCGTTGTTTTTTGACTTTTGTTCAATTTGCTGGTTGTTAATCAATAAATCTGAATAGTCTCCTAATCAGCATAGGGTTTAGCTTTAACGTCCATCCTTTGAACCAGGGGATGGCCGTATCATCACCAAACATCGCAAGAATTATATCTGCATGTTCGGGATTGTCATACAGCAAAAAGATAAGACCTAGAATGGTTTTCGCTTTGTGTGTATCTTTGACTTGACTCTACAACTGCCCGACTAGAATTTTGTCAAAGCCAAGGGATTTTTAACGTGCCAAACATCTCATTGGCACGGAATCTATGGCATTACCTCGCATCCGAAAGGAAGAATAGTTTCAGCTTTTACCTTTTGTTCTACATTAAAAATCTCATCGATCTGAAACCGATCGGACTGGAAACCTTTGATCTAAAACAGAAAGATGCTAACATTGACTCTTTTATTAAACGTTTTGCTTTATACTTAGATTAACGTTGTTTTTGTACTGTGCAGTGGTGATTTTAAATTATTCAAGCTGGTTTTGTTAATTTTACTGATCGCATTTTCTTTTCTAATTTGTCATTTTATTAGTTTTTATATTATTTGTTTCTTCAGTTCTTCTGAAAGGGGTTTGATAAAGAATGTTTGTCGATCCATTTATTTTTCTCCTTTCCTTGGCATTGTCTGTGGTTTCTTTCAAAGCGTCGAACACGAATTTGTTGCCTAAAGGGCTTCCATATAAACTGTTAAAAATCAAGACGACAAACAATATTTTGCACATACAGTACGTTCATTCATTATCAGCCCTAAATTCTCAGTAAAAATAGAATCAGGGAAATGACTACAGCAGTTGACGCACGTTGGAACTCGCAAGCCAATATTTGGCCCAATAAGTAAATAAATAGGATGTTGAAAAGAAGAACTACGAGTGCAAACGTACTACCTTACAAATTAACAACGAAGAGAAAGAATTATTTAATTAATTACTTTAGTAATGCAATAAGGTTCGAATCAACAGATGATAACTAAGGCAGTTATTAAAATAAACAATAGAAAATTAAAAGAGTATCTATACCAGTTCAACCTACCACTACCTTATTGACCTTGACGAAATTAAAATTATAACATAGACTCGACTACAACCTACAACTGAGGGATATGTATTCAGTTACATATAATACAGGCCCAATAATCTAAATTAATTAAAACAGAAATTTTCGGATTACTGGAACTTATTACATATTAATTTATTGTCAAATTGTCGCAATACAAAATAACCGGAAAAGTGCCAGAAAAAAAAACTTTTAGTTGTTTCTTGAGCCACTCATGCAGCGCAGACTGACTACCCTCATCAGATTTGAATTTGTGAGGACCCTTCAATTGCCCTAAAAAACTGAAAATCAAACGATGCCAGGTGATGAATGAAATGAAATGAAAAAACTAAAACATTTAAATTTTCAAACTTCACATTTAGATTCTTAATGTAATTACAAACAACTTTTCCTTATAGTACTTTTCCATATTTTGATAAATAACGGCATTTCAGGCCATTTTAAAATTTCTAATGACATTTTGGAGGTGTCATAGTTGTGACATGACAAATATTTTTGGCAATTTTGTGGTTATTAATCATGCTGAAACTAATGCTGAAACCCGTTTAAAAAAAAACAAAGAATAAAAAAGTTTTCCATATGGTGCAAACTTTTTGACGGACACTGTATAATTCACATACTTACAATATCTTCACATTATAATATTTTTATCTTTATGAAATCGCTTCCTTTTGTTTGTCTTGAATTCCTCTGATAAACAGATAATTCAGACTTTTTCTTTAAAAAAAAACTACAGTCTCATGCTGTACACGCATTCTAAACTTACGTTAAAAAATCCCACAGCACCATCACGTGTAATTCTTCTAAAAATGTACTTCCTACTTAAACATTGTCATTTTTCTCGTTTTCATGATTTTATTCAATTTAGTTACTACGAAGCTGTTCATACAATAATTAAAGAATGAACATTTCAAATCCGCATTCTGTCGCAGTTTTGGACACTCCTATTTGGAATACTGAGACTTTCGAATCAACGAGAGATCGTTTATTAGATATTGAAGCTATATCGTAATGAAAAAACAAGATAAAGTAAAAACAAGTGATTTTTAAATCGAATTGGAGAAGATGCAAAACAAGGAAAATGGTCTTTATTGCAATAAATACAGAATATGTTTGTTGACGAAACAGTTAAAAAACTAAAATTTTCTTTGGATGCACGTTGCTATTATAAATACGGAGTTCATGCTACTTCCTGTTTTACAGAAAAGATAAAAATAAAATTTTCGACGCCCACCCAGGGACACACTGTATATCACTATCGTAAAAACTAGAACAAACTTAAAATCTAGTAGCCATGAATTTCCATTGTTTTATTCGCGTATTTCCAACTCGCAATAAATATCGTATGATCAAAAAGTTTTTGAACCCGGTTGCTGTGGATGTTACATTTTATGGAGCCTAAACGTTTTACATTCTTTTTGGAGCCTTCTTATAATTACAATTTAGATACTCACTTTTAAAGGACGCCAAGTAAACGTCAATGACATACAAATAATAAAAGTATAATTTCAGAGATGACTTAAACTTCACAGCAACCCCTATCCTAAGACTTTTTGATCATACTGTACATATATCTTCCATAAATTTCCTTCAGTAACCTTTATTAATACACTTGTTGTTATAGCAACCAAATAACTCATTAGAAGTTAGTATATCGACACTAATAGTATATTACGTGCCAAGTGCTTAGAAAACTTCTGCTATGCCTCGGTTTTCCAAACTGCGTGCTCGTCCAAAAAAATACTTACGGAACAAGGCGCATATACTATTTTTTCGACCGCCTGGAAAAAATATCACAAAACGTAATAATATTAAAATTAAATTAACATGATTGGCAGCTGTCACAATAAAATTGCGAAGTCACGTGGCGGAGTATAATGTTCACTTACCAGTACTAGTTCGTGTAAGTTAACATTATAGTACTGTTATTACATTCATCACTATGACAACAATAAACAAACGGTAAATTCCACTTACTGTTCTAGTTTTTCGTCAATAATGGTCCACTTACTAATCAGGAGGTCGAAAAATTGGATTTTTAATGCGTCATGGGGTATTTCACAATTTTTTGGTAAAAAATATTTGTGGTAATGTTGATGTGTTTTTCTATGGATTATATAACAATAAATCGAAAGTGTCAAACTTATGCATTAAAAATTAATTTGAGACCAGTGTTTTATTTTGTTAGAGCAGTTTGAAATCCAAAAATACCTTAAATATTAAATCGCTTATTTTTGGAAATTTAAAACTAACCTGGCCCAAATATACATAAAGCGGGCTATAAACCTTTCCTTGTTAGTACAATGACTCCTGCCATTCCATTTTCTGTGGAATATTTAAAATTCTACAGAAAACAACAACTTCATAAAAATGTTCACTTTTCTTTATATTGCACCCTGTATAAATGCTAAAATTAGAATCTTGTCACGTTGTAAAAAACAACCCAACAACAACAGAATACAAGATTATGATTGTAAACATAATAAACAGTTTTACATTTACATTTAACTGTTCTTAATTAATCCAGCTAACAAATTATCGAGTTTCGATAAATTAAACGGAAATTATGAAAATATGTTTTCGTAGTAAATGTCCCCTCAAACCTAAGATTTACAAAAATGTTGGAATTCTTGGAAAAGCGCAACTTAAAGTTAGAATTTCGATTATACGAGTATATTAAGCAATGATTTTAAAGTTCTTTAGATCATGCCAATTCATGTACGGTTAACTCCCACCTAGTTTTTACTAAAAATTCAGGTATTACGTAATCCACATAGTAATTTTGTTTACCTTTAGCGTGACTGTTAAGTTTCAAGAAAATAACGGAAACGCATACGAGTAATAAATAACAAGAGTCTTAAGTAACATGTTTAAAAATTCCTAATTGCTGTTAAATGTTTAGTGTAAGAGTGCCTTTTGGGAAAACATTTTTTTTTAATTGTATATTTTATTATATATATTTGTTTTTGATATTAAACACAAGTTTACAATCTGTGTTTGAAAATCAAAAAGAAAATTCTTTTCCTGTAATATTTTTGTCTATCAAAATAATTTTCGGAGAAATTTTGAGCCACAATAAATAATATTAAATATGCAGTCTATTTTAAGCAACTTTTATGAACGCCCCTTTTGATATTTTTAGTTTCAGACATGTACATCCTTGTTTTGAATTAAAAATTAACTTTTTACAATGACACTCATACGAAACAATAAGTCACGGAAGGTAAAATAAATGTAGCACAACTCTGCAAACGCATGACACTAATAATAAATTATGAATTATACAAAACAAATTTAGAAAGAAAGGTAAGAACGGGAAAGCAGAAGACACGCGAATCTAACATTGCCATGTTGATTTATTCTCAACTAAATCTCAAATGCTGTCGTATATTTACTTTTTATAAATACTTTGAACCTAACTTTTCAGGTTTTTTTTTAAATATTACATTAAAAAAGATTAGTTACAAGATTGAAAAACCAACTCATACTTTTAGTAATTACAATTTCAAGGAAAATAATTATTACAAAAATCTAAAGTAATTAAAAATCATAAAAGAGGTTTTATTACAAGAAAGTAATAACCCTGGAAAAATAATAAATCAGCTGTACGTTATCCAACAAGTAACAATAAAAAATTCTGAACCTTTAGCGATATTTTCCTAAAACCACACATGCAAAACTACAATCAATGTGAGCCGATTTAAAATTGCATTAGAAAGTAACTAACATACCTACGCAATCATTTCCGTGAAGATCCATTTCGTTTTAAGTGCTCTGTACCGGTGATGATTTTAAATATTATGTCAGCAAATAAGCGTCCGAGTTAAGTGAAAATCGACGTTCAAACTAAATTAGTGCCACTAAAACAAGGTTATCGGGTAACTTAAATAAATCATAAACTAAGTGGGGCACGTGAGTTTTTTATGTTTAACAAATATTAGCACACTTTACAATTTTAATTTTGCAGATTAAATTCTTCTAATGTTTATCTGTTTAAAAACTCAACAGAAAAAAAAAGAAAAATCTCGGATAGGTTACGCAAGTTACAGCAATCGCATATTAATATTATAAATTTTTATGGGACGAAGGACGAACGCTCCCGGCTGTTTCAGTTATATAGGTAATTAAAATAACGGCCCCTGGGTTTTTGAAGAACGTGTCGAAGATACAAACTATGACTAATCGTCACTAATTCCGTTGTTTGGACCGTTTCATTAAGCTAGTTTTTTTTATTCTAGTTTAGTCTCCTTGAATTTTAAACTAAATTTGATCTAAAAATGTATGTTTATTTACGTTTATTAATATCTTGTTAATTTTAATAATTAAAACAGTATTCTTTGTAAGCATTTTTAAAAACAAACAAAAAGTCAAAGTTCAAGAAAATAAGGAAGCGAGTGCTTCAGCGGTACTTCATACTTCAGTGAATTACGTAACAACATAATTAACCAATTTTCCCATTAAAAATATAAAATTTCAGAAAACAAACTGCATAATTCACTTTACATCAGCTATAGAAAACATTTTTAAAAGACTACTATAAATAACAAGCTAGCACTCCCACGAGTTACCTTGATTTGTGCGCGAGGTGATTTCAACGCTAAATCACGCGACGAACCCTCAACTGATGCGTTGATAAATAGTTGCCCTTCTTTTATTTCTTTATATTAGTTTTGATTGATGATTTACTTAATGATAGCTTGATACATTTTGACATTAATAATAAATTAAATAAACAACCCTGACTAAAAGTAAAGTTAACCTTCACGCCTTGAGTACGATTGTTTTACTTCAAAAAAATTACACCTATTATTACTGTCAGGCTACCAGCTTACTTGCAAGACAGGAAATTAAAAACAAGTAGAAATACACTGAATTAGAGTACAAAAAACAAATATCAAGGAAAATAAAAGTTAATAAACAAAGAATTAATCGTGCTTTTTAGAAAACTTAAGTAAAAGTGATTAGTGATTAGTAATTAGGTACCTATTAGGAGTACCTATTAAAATTTGCAGGTTTATTAATAATTAAATTATTCAGTTACTCACTTAATAGAACTAATTATAAAAATTGGCTAAAGCGGCTAAAGCAAACAAAGCTCGCTAAAAATAAAAACAAAATTTGTTTATTGGAGGTTCTTACCATATATGCAAGATGAATGTTAACAGCTTTTTAAGTACCTATGTAAAACGAATTATCCCGGATTACTTGTTGTGCACATTTTGGTTTAAAGTTTTAAATGTTTTTGTTCTCTTTTTACATCTTCTTCCTCTTCTCTTGCTTTTTCCTTTTTCTTTTTGTTTAATACCTTTGCTGATGTTTTCATTTGTCCACGTAATCTATGATTTTTTCGTGTTCTTTTCTTGTCGCTATTTGCTTGATCTATTGCCTTATGTTGATCTATTTGCATGAACTCTTGTAGACTGACCAAGTTATTTCAGTTTTTTCCAAATAATTTCTACCATATAAATGTGATATTCTTCTATTCTTTTCTCTTTTGCTTTCTCCACTGAATACCTTACAACGAAAAAGTTAACTATTGTTTGTTTGTTGGCCATCTATATGACTTGTTCGTCTTCTAATGTGTGTTAGATATTTTCTATTTTAGTTTTTCTTCATGCTACTCGTGTATTATTTTTTTCTATTTCAGCTTCGTGCTATTTTTTCATGTCGTTTCTAATTTGTTTCTTGCTTTTTTGGAAGGTCTTCTAAATTCTTCGATATTGTTCTCTCTAGATAATTATTTGTTCCGTTGTTTTATTATTTGTCTTGTTATATCGCTAATCTTTGTCTGGATCTTTTTTAGCTACTTTCTGTACAACTTCTTTTATCTACTTTGCTAAGTGGCCTCCCAGAATTTCTCGGTTTATTAAGAAAGGAAGAAGGTAGAAAACAAATTATAAATCTACAGGATAACAATGGAAGAGAGACAAAAGACAGAGAAGAAATAACGGGAGTATTTTACAGAGGTATATAATATACTTCCCCAGAATATCGAACCAAATATTGAGCGTCGGATCCGAAGAAATTATAAATCAACGAAGAAGTTAAACTGGTTCTGTTTGATGAAAAATAACATAGCACCAGGAGAGGACGATATAACTGTAGAACTCTTAAAGGAAGGAGGAAAAGAGATCTAAAATAAACTATGTGAACTGTTCAATGAGTGATTAAAAAAAGGAAGAATACCGGATACACGGAACAATAGTTGTTAGCATATACAAAAAAGAAGACAGAGCAAGCTTAGAGAATTACGGACCTATCAGTTTGAGTATAAACTTTATTCTAAAGAATAACTAACAAGCCGCATTCAGAAAAAACCACACCTAACTACAAGAATAGGTACTACTCGAAAAAACTATTGAATATAACCTAAACCCTAAACATTTTCATGGCTTTTGTAGACTTTTCAAAGCGTTTGATTCCATCAAACACTGGATAATTACAAACAGTTTGAAAAACGCCCGGATTGATCACAGATCTATTCAGATGATAAAATACATCAACATTTAAATGAGCGACACTATTTCGCCAAAGTTGTTGAATTCAGCCCTCGAAGAAATATTTAAACATTTACAGCGGCAAGATAAATGTATAGTAATAACTAATAAATCTAAACAGATTAAAAATAACCTCGCTACACCAGCAAACCCAAGTAAGATGGGATTAAATATGAACCTGGAAAAGACAAAAAATATATGTACAGAAGATCCACACATAACACTTAAGAACAGCCGCATTGGAAAACCAAATGTTACATATATTTAGGCCATCGAATAAAACTGACTTGAGAATCGCCGAGATAATCTGCAGAAGAAGGGAAATCTGGAAAGCAGTTGGAAAACTCGGATACATACTCAAAAACAAAAATAGTCGTTTAAAACTAAGATCACGACTGTTCACTCAGTGTATCCTTCCGGTGCTGACGTATGTAGGTATACCAAACATGGACTTGGGCAAAGCAGTCCATGGAGAAAATAGTTGAGACGGACTATGGAAAGACAGATCATCAGAATATCCTTAAGAGACAGAAAGAGCAATGCTTGGATCCGAAGAACTAATGGAATGAGACCATACCTTGGCAAGAGAAAAAGAGGGCGTCCACCAATGCGTTGGACTGACGGCCTGAATTCGATTGCAGGCTTGAATTGGATACGAGAAGCACAAGATAGCGATTGATAGAGTGCCATGCGGGGGGCCTAAGTGTGTTCAGAAATGGACTGTAGAGATAACCCTTTGAAATGAGATTGAGAATACTCGTGTACATTTTGAAGGTAGTTTCGTTAAAAAACAGCCTTAAGGGTGGGTTTTAGTAGCATGTTTACGCACTGAAAATTGTGTAATTTTAAAATAACGGTACGATTAAATAATGACAGTTGAAAAGAAGAAAGGGTATGAATTAACATTTTTAGACCATTCCTTCATACGCAACAAGGCCAGAACGACCAATTTTAATATAGTAATTAAATTATGACCTATTATGTAAAACTTACAAAAAAGGACTTACACGAGACATCCATCAACAATGTATTGATTTTTGCATGTAGCGGGGTGGGTTTCAATATTATTTTCCTATGCATGTATCGACCCTTTTGCAAATTTGTATAATTTTCGCGTAATCTTTATTTGACTAATTTTCTAAAAACTGATAAAAGATAGGCAACCCAAAATTCACCGACTGTATTCATCACTTTCAATGTTTACAAAGAGGTTTAAAAGATTAAAAATCGGTATTCGCAAATACTTCTACTGAATTTTGAAGTTTTGTTAGGTAGAAGCAAAGAGTATAAATTTATTGTATTCTTTGGTAGAAGCAATACTAAAAGATCAAATCCTTTCTTGGCGGTTTTTAAATCAGGCAACCCAAAAAACGAAAAATATTTTAACTAAAACCCACCCTTAATAATCTAAATAAGAATGACCGAAGAGGTTTAAAATATCTAAAACAAGATGTGTTCGAGTTAACAAACGCACAAACAAAAGGCACTGCATGAGTTACCATTTTCGGTTGACAACTTGGAATTTTCAATTTTCATTGATTTGACTTTTAAACAGCTCAAAGTTTCTATTAAATTTTTATTACAAAAGCTGATAGAAATTGTGCTAAATATAAATTAGTAATAAAATTCTTATAGAATTTTAAAGGACAACTTAGCAATGAATAAGCTAAATAAACTGCAACTGCAGAAATGTCAAACGAAAACGGCCTACTTTACTTTTTACCCTGATATTTATTTATCTAAATTAAACTGTCTTAATGAAAAAAAAATAATAAATAAAGCTTTCGCGTTTTTTCGCAACAGATTTTTTTAGTTTCGTGACATTCAGTTTCCTGCTAATTCTGCGATTTTTCAGGCCCAATTACATATAAAACTCATTCGATTTGATCTTTTCTTAAGGCGATTTAAATATACTGTAAGTTTCCAGTGTATAACTAATGTTGATTCAATTATGGAGAAAGATGAGTGTGTGAGAATAATCTAATGACCGATTGTGATTAAATAATTAAAATAAGCCTGACTCTGACAATACATAGGTATGCGAGATTATAACTAAATCCATTAAGCGAAAGAGAAATTAACAACTTTCACTTTGAAGATGCCGGCCAAAATCTTCGGGGTAAACAAACATCAAAATGTATCTTTTTTAAAGTGACACACCTCACGAAATATGTACGGAATTTGTTACGTTGTACGCACACATAGGAGTTAATACAAGTTAGATAAGCATGATTTAAGGAAAAGAAAACTGAAAGTAGCTCCATGTTTAAAACAGGTTTGTTTGCGTTAAAATTATACGTATTTAAAAAGTGACTTCTTTTTTAGGAATTGTTAAAATGGTATTTTAATTGAGAATACCCGAAAATTTGTACGAAGATGTTATTCCTGAAGTTTTCCAAGGATAACTACATATTTTAGCTTTGAAATGTTAAAATATTCGTAAGAAATTAATTTTCAGCCGTGTACCAGCACCAACGACTTTAAGTGATGTAAACCAAAAATAATGGAATTCATTCGCAAAAATGCGACCATTTGTGGATCAGTATATCTACCTTCGTATTAAGTTACAATAAAAATTATTTTGTAATTTTGATCTTTATTAGAGCAAATTTACGAAGTATTTTTAGTTTGGTTATTTGGTACATTTAACAACTTTAGATATTTATCAGGAAATATTATATTAATGGTGGTTAAAATAAACAAAACACAAAGTAAATAAATAGATAGAATTAAAATTAAATCCGACAGAAATTTAATCTTACTTTTCTAATTGACTCAAGCCCATTCAAAAAGGGTGTGAATTAGCCTATCAGTGTTTGACTTCAAAATCCTGATTCACACAACAAAGAAAGTCAAGTAACCTAGTAACCATGGCCTACCAAAGGTCAAATAAAACCTAAATGTATTTTTAAAATATTCGATAATTGGGTAATTATTTTCGGTGAATCATTGCTATAATGAACATACTCTACATCGTAGGTAGCTTCTTTCTTGCTACATAAATCATTAATGATGATTCCGTCAGGTTGTAGGTGGTTTTTATGAAAGGTAAAACGCGTAGACGTCAATATAACCAAAAAGTAACACAGAACAACAAGCAATCATTCGGACGAATTTTGAAACAGAAAAAAAATAATCCCACAAGCTGGAAGTGAATGACAAGACAATTAATATGTTTACTATAAAAACTCTTCGACCAGAAACGCAAATGAGAAACATACAAAAGAGTGTGAATCAAGCTTATTTTTATCGTGAATATGAAAGGAACGAATCGACCTCTGTCGAGAATAAAATCGCCGAACTTGACGTGCCGAAATAACGACAATAAATCATAATAAAATATTTGTATTATTTGCATTGAAAAAGTGTTGAATAATTCAGTTTATTCTGATTAACAATTCTAATAATGTAACTATTTGATTTAAAAAATTCAAACTACTAAATATACGTTCCTCCTATTTTATTCGAATTTGGTTTTAATTAAACTTGCAAAACAGTCGTGTTATTTATGTAGAGAGAATCTTGAAAAACTTGGAAATGTCACGAGAATGTTATTATACCTTCGATGACTTGTTAGAATATATTTACCTCGTTTCTTTGTAGTTTTTACAATGGTTTTAAATGATTTCTTTTTTGCATTTTCAAGAAAGATATCCAAATAAATAAATTAGAATGTAACATAGTTATGGCATAAAGAATTCAAAATAATAATTACAAAAAAGCCAGCAAAATTAATGTTTACTTAATTAATATTTGGTTATTTTCAAATAATTATTAGTGGAACATTTCATGAATCAGACGGCCTCTGAAGATCAGGAAGTTACCTGTTAAACTACGCCTTTTAGCATAACTTGCACTTATCGTTGATTTACGATACGCTTCAATATTTTACCGATGTTTTTAAATCAAATGAAAACCTTCACGCTATTTTTAGTTTTAAAAACTACCTAGTTTATGTTTAGGAGCCGTTTCCTATTTTTATTAATACTGCAAGTGAATATAAAATGGTAAAATTTTCATTTTATGTTTTAAGCAACTTCAAATTTAAATATTTTTAAGCGCAAGGAATCCGCCTCATTTTAGCTATCAAAGCCGGAAAGCTGTTATTTAGTCTCTATGCGAATCCTCTATGGGTTGGGCATGGGGTTAACTACCCGTTTACCTATAAAAATCTTTACTGTTACGAAACCGAAATTGATGCCTCGGACAGGACGATGTGGAACATGGAACGTAAGAACTTTGTACCATCTAGGACCCCTAAATTTAATAGTACAACAAATCTCTAAATACCAAATGGATGTTACCACAGTACACGTAAGAAGATAGACTGAATGTGGAAGAACAGTGAAGAAGGACTATCATATACATATATTACAGTGAAACAAAGAACAACGTAAAATGAATGTGGGATAGGTTTTATTATAGTAAAACGACTCCTGAACAGAATTTTAAAGCCGATTACTAAGAATATGTTACATCAGAATTAAAATAAGATTCTTTAACCCATCGAGATTCTCAGTACATGCACCAACTGCAACATGCAAGACAAATGGTCTAATCAAAGAAAAACTTTATACACAATTAGGAAAATATATAAATATGTTAGTCTGGGTAATGATGGGAGAAGAAATGGATAATGCAAGATTACTTTCGACGTGACCAAATTGGCATAAAGAATATAAGAAAAATATCAACAAAGAATTGAGGCTATGATAAGAACAGATAAATTGAAGAAACAGAAATAGGACACGTAAAGACGATGGAACGAGCAGTATTCTCAGACGCAGAGTGTGAAAATAGGCACATAGAACGAAAGAAGTCAAAAGTTTACATAATATTTTAAGAGACCCGAAGTAAGATTGCTATCCAAGACCATACATTTGTAAAAACAAAGAAGAAAAACGCATAGTAGAAGGAAAGGAAGTGATGGAAATATGGCACCAAAACGCTTCATGAACTTACTAAGACGAAGAGAATAAATTGAGAATCCGGAAAAAGAACAACTGCACAACCCCTAATCATAGACCCCAAATACGAAAAAATAATTAGCAGCATATGAGAGCTGAACAACCATAAGGCTCCAGAAATAGATATCATACCGGCAGAATTAATAAAGAATAAAGACGAAGTGTTAGCTAACCAAATACACGTCTAATATGGAGAGAAGAAAGAATGCCGGAGGAATGGAACACTTAAATAATGTGTCCCATTTACAAGAAAGGCAACAAGCATAATTGTGGCAACTATAGAGGAATATCACTCCTATGCATAGAGTATAAAATATTCACAAAAAATACGACAAACAATAACAGAATATGGAAAAGAAATCTTTGGGGAATTTATGGCGGGTTTCGGGGAAGGCCGATCAGCCACGGGCCAAATTTTTACTATATATCCGTCAGATATTAGAAACTCATAGAAATTCAACATAGCAATTTGTCAGATATTCATTGACTTCAAAGAACCTTATGACAGCATAGACTAAGAGGGATTATATACCATAATAGAAAAATTTGGCATATACATAGATAAATCTGACGAGAATGACAATTATTGACTCGAAGACAGTAGATAAAGTATCAGACAGCCTCCCAACTTCTTAAGAGGATGGCTTGGTTAACACCGATACTTTTTAACATAGCACGTAAAAAGACAATGCGGGAGACTAATGCTAACCTACGCGAAACAGTAATGCACAAATCGCATGAAATAATCGGTTACGCTGATGATATAAATATGATAAACAGATCAGAACGAGAAATCAAAATGTGTACAAAAAAATAGAAATAGAATCGGGAAAGATCGGTTTGAGGGTCAATGAAATGAAAATCAAATTACTAGCCGTGAAAACCACCACAAGGCTTGCCCAAAACTTTATTATAGAAGATAAGACACCTTGAAGTGATATAATTTAAATAGATAGTGAAAATGACATCAAACAGGAGCTGAAAACAGAGCATACTTCTCGTTATTACCTCTATTTAAGTCCAAATCTGTAACCAGGAAACTAAAAATAACAATACATTATTTTATTTATTTATTTAATGGACAAAATCTAGGCTTGCGGGTGCCAGGAATTTCAATGCGCATCAACTACTATGGTTATTAGCACTACCCAACTAGAATTTTGCCGAGTCCAAGTGATTTCCACCTCTGGAAGGGATCTTTATCGTGCCACACATCGTTTTGAAACGGGACCTACATGGTTTTACGTATCCTAAGTACGGCACACTTTCAAATATTTTTCGGCATTAAAAATCTCACCGACCTGGACCGGGAATCGAACCCAAGATCCCTGGTTTACAAGATAAGTACCTAGGTAAGTATGCTAACCTTGAGGCCATCGAGGCCGGCAATAATATATAAAAATCATGATAAGGCCGGTGGTAGTATACGGAAGCCCGACTTGGTCAATAACCAAAGTAGTAGAGAAACCGTTTGTAATGGAGAGACGAATATTAAGGAAAATATAGGCCAATACCAGAGGATGGGCAATGGCGTAGCCGATATAATTTTGAATTAAAAGGAATACATTACCAACCGGAGGACATTGTCGAATTCATAAAACTCCGCAGATTAATATGGACATGTAGAGAAAATAAATGCAGACCGAATTCCTAAAAAGGTATACAATGGACAGATGGAGAGTAGCAAAGCTAGAAGGTAACCAAGACACGATCGATAAATAACATAGAGGAAGACGCCAGACAAATATTGAAATGTCGTAATTGAAAGGTTCGAAGGTAAAGAATATCTACAGGATGCGCAAGTCCAGATAGAATTGTAGTGCTATAGGATTTCCTAAAGTCGAGATGTTATTAGATTGTCTTTAAAAATCATAGTTTCACTAAAAACAATTCTGCAAAAAATAAATCGTAAGGCACCACATAGGTCCCTGTTTTCTTTTTCTTAGTATAAATATGTAAATGCGTTATAAGTTATAAGTTATAAGTCTAAGCGAAATTCAGATATTAATCACTTAATCAGTAACTGAGTAAAAGGCAAGCGGCTTCCAAAACATAAAATCAGGACAACAAAGGATCGAAGAAATTTTAATTAATTTTTGTTTTCTCTTCCTGTACTAAACAATACGAGTACAAACACAAAACGCTTTAAAAAATAATGATTAAAGTTGAGAGACTTTAAATACATTAGGAACGAGTAACCGCTTGTTGTGATCTTTGGAGGAGACATAGATAGCATTAGTGATATAATTGTTTGTCATTCTGACACCTTTCTCTCTCTCTCTCTCTCTCTCTCTCTCTCTCTCAGGTTTCCTTCATATGTTGTAATGTTTCCAAAACGGTATTATTTTGTCTTCTTTCCTATTTTATTTGACCTTAGTTTAGAGTTCAATAGTTTTATGTTATTGTTAGCAGAATGTTTTCCGGGTTGAAACCGTGTCATGGTTGTGACAGAAGAACTCAGCGTCTCGCCGTAGACCCAAATGACCTACTTGTTAGTTTTGACGTTACGTCTTTGTTCACTAATCTCCCCATCCCTGACTCAGTAGCTATCATCGAACAGTTACTAGTTCAAGACGGCAAACCTGCAAGTTTAGCCATTCTCGTTGAAAAGTGCCTTTGCTTCACATATTTTCTGTTCAACAGCCGATTCTATAAGCAAGTAACAGTTGCTGCTTTGGGTTCTGCCCCCTCTCCGGTGGTTGCAAACATCTTTATGGAATCTTTTGAGGCAATAGCCCTGGAATCCTTTGACTTAAAACCCAAGGTCTGGTTCCGTTACGTAGATAATACTTTTATCATCTAGCCCCATGGAAGATATAACCTTGCTTCCTTCCTAGAACATCTTAATAATCAATACCCTGATATCAAGTTCACCATCGACATAGAATCGAACAGTTCTCTCACTTTCCTCGACGTCTTAGTAACCCGTAAACCGAGTGGTCATCTTGCACACCCAGTTTATCGTAAACCTACACAAGGTATCTTCACGCCAATTTACATCATCACCCGGCACAAAAGCTCTCCGTAATCAATTCCCTCGTTCATCGTACGATCACAGTGTCTCAGCCCAACAGTCTTCAAGTCGAGTTAGCTCATATCCAAGACAGTCTCGTCAAGAATGGATATAACAAAAGGGATGTTAGGAAAGTTATCGACACACAATTACACCCCTCACACCCTGGAAGTGCACTACCTACCTGTACACCCCAGGCTACTGCCTTCTTGCCCTACATACGCCAAGTTATTGATCGCATAGGTAGGATTCTCAAAAAATATAACATCAAAACCGTCTTCAAACCCCCTCCAAAAGTGTCACAAATATTCCCTTCAGTAAAACATAAGTCAACCCTTGTCATCAAGAGACGTCTACAGTATCCCTTGTTCTTGTGGTTTAGTGCACATTGGAGAAACTGGTCGCTTAGTACACAGACGTATCTGTGAACAAAAATTATTTAAAATCTGGTCTTCTCTCACACTCAGCTGTTGCTGAACATCATCACGACACTGGCCATAAGATCTTGTTCGAAAAATCTTCGATCATCGCCAATGCCCCTTATTATTTCAACAGAAAAATCCGTGAGGCCAAGGAAATCACCAAGACCCCTAACAGCTTGAATCGTGACACTGGTTATCATCTATCAGACATATGGAGTTCCGTAATCCCTACTGGCTCCGCCCCCTCCACTTCGCCCGATACGCTTGACCGGCACAGTCGGTATAAATTCGCTGCCATTTTCTATTTTTCCTCAGAAGGGTTTCGCCTCTGGCTTGATTGACAAGTTTATTGCCCTCTTTTCCTCCTGAAGAAGCCCCTTAAAAAAGTGGGCGAAATGTTGAATTCTTCTGTCTCAACTATGACATGGTGTCAACCCGGAAGACATTTTGTTAACACTGACACTAACCGTGGAAGTCTTCGAATTCAGTTTTACGTTATATTTAAAGTCTGCTATCCAAAAGTTTCTCTTAATTTTCAAATGGTATAATTTTCTCATCGGCTTCCACTACCTCTTTTTTCGTCAGAGGGAAACCTTTTAAGGGCTCTTTAACCCCCCCCCCCCCCTCCCCTTATTTACGGACTTCTCGGTACCACATATGAATTTTATCAAGGTGTTCGCTGTATATTTCTTTCCTTTAATTATCCTGTGTTATCTTCTATTCCTTTAATCTTGTTCTTTCCTTTTCATAATTTCAGCTATCACACCATCGATTATGTTTCAGTTACTCTCTCCTTTTAATGTGTTTTCCACGATATTTTCCGGTGTTAACCTATACCTTAACACTGTGTACACCCTTACTCTAATCTTCTCCCATTTCCTACAATAGAATATAGTATGTTCTGCATCATCCACTACCACCTAATCGGCCACAAACAGCAGTGAGTAAATGTAGTCATTTTCAACGGATGACTTGACTTACCATCGCTTTAAAACTACGTATATGGTCTACGTCCCTTAAATGTGATGACAGTGTCGAATACCTGTACTCTTTAGATACCATTATTTTATGATTATAATATTTATTTCACTATTGGTTAATACTTCCATCATTTTATTAACTTGCTTTTCCTTGTTTTTAATCTATTTTTAATCTCTTTAATAGTTACTCTATCAATTTCTTTACTATCATCTTTCAGCTTTTGTTATTCTCCCCTACTGTTCATATAATATTATTTCAATTTCTTTCTGTTCCAATTATTTCCACTTTAGAGGTGTTTATTTTACTTTGTCTTAGATTGCCAATGAATTTCCATGATTTATTTGATCCTTCACCTCAAATATATGACATCACCTCCTCACACTTTTTCTGCTACGCCTCGTTCCTTCATTTTTTAACGTTTTTGTTACTTCTTTGCTTTTTCTAAGATGTTGAATAAACAGTAGTGCCACGATATACGAGATGTAGAAGCACCAAAAAGTCTTTTTATCCTTTTTCCTACTGTCGTAAAACTCATTCATGTTTTTATTGTTATAGTTTTCAACTTAAAAACTAGTATACGTTTAGTGCTCATAAAGGGGATAAGAATCCATGTGAATTTCACTCTCTGCAACTATTTGATGATCACATAGAAAAATAAATCTATTTTACGTCAGTGTGTAGGTGTTCGATAACAACATATTTTTAAACCTTAAAACTTTCTTTAGGGCTCGTCTTCGTATATAATAACAATTATTATGAATGATCAACAATTGCCAATGTTCGACATATTTATTTATGACGAGAAAGTTTTCTCAAAACCATAGAAAAAGAGCGATGGGAAAAAATTAAAAATGACGCGTGGTTTCAGTGAGGAAAGTGCAGGAATCAGGTTGAAAGTCCAGCAAAAGATTCTACTGCTTTTATGAGGAGCTTAAGTAGATCACCTAGCTGTTGTGTTAGGAGCAACACTTTCACTGTTAACCGTTGCGAAACCGACTTAACTAGAAATTAATGTAATTTGGAGTAGGTTAGGAGCCGAGCTAATAATTGTCTCTGAAAAACAGGTTCCTATATATTGCACATCGATACTTCCGTCTTTTAATTTGATCAGTTTAAGCATAGGTTTAAGTCAATAGTTTGCCTTTATTAATTTCATTAACTAAATATTAAATATTAATTATCTAAATGTTACATCATCGGGAGTCAAATAAATAAAACCTGGTCTACAATATAAATATACAAGCTTATGTTTTTGTTTGTTTTCGACACATTAATCACGATCGACTTTAGTTAAACACAGCTCTATTTTAAATCTTCTGGAATGATCGAAAAGTTTTGTCCGTCTTTTCAATTCTTCGGGGTACCTACCAAATAATAACATTTTCGAATAAATAAAATTACAAATGTTAAGGGGCCTCATACTAATTAAGATAAATCGCCTTTCTTTGGAATTCCTACCTCAACAATTTATAGAATGTGCAGTAAATGATACAAAAAGAATGAGATAGTTGAAGCCTAGAAAGGTTTGAACATAAATGTTAGTTTGTTATCCATTATTTCAGTTTTCTAAAATACAGTTAAACAAGGCTAGTATAACGCAAATAATTACAGACTTATGAAATAGGCAAATTAATAAATAATTGGCAATTGAGAATTTAGGCCGTCTAATGCCTTAGGTGATTATGTGAGAATTCCGGTTTTATCCAACAAGTAAAATTGACAAGGCAAAGTGCGCATTTTTAGAAGCACGTGTCAAAATTTCGGACCATCCACTTATAATTTAATACTCACTATTTTTATTTAGGTTGTGGAATTAATCAAAAGTGAATTGCAACTATGCTTGCAATGCCAACAAATAATGCAAAAACACAGTGCAAGGCAAGGTAATTGCCCTAGAATAAATCCGATTTCACTCTCACACCTTCACTTTTCAATTTTCATTACTGTTATGCTTTTTTGTTGAACTTACGTTAATCCAATGATTAAAACGGAATAACTTAAAATGTGATCCTTAAATCTTTTTTATATGCATCGAAAGGATTAGCATCTTGATTTTTACTATAAATTTCAGAATGTTAATTCACACCGGGAACACTAATTTTGTAATATAGAAATGCAATTTTGTTAAAAAGAATTCCAATCCTTTGTTCGTTATGAGTTATGACTTATGACTACACAGAATCGCTTCATCCGTGACTAAAATAGTATGATGTATTTATAATATTTTTAGACCACAATAGGCCACGTAAGTTAACAATTTTGTTGGTACAGACAAAACGTTTTCTTGTGCGAATCTGGATTCCCAGTAAAATTAAACTGCAATAACTTCAAGTCCTCCTATTAAGCATTCAACTTCTAACTATGAAGATGTTTATCACTTTCTAAATAAATTTAAACGAAGATCATAAATAAAAACCGAGGCCTATTGCGATCAAAAATGATGGTAAATGTTTTGTACAAGAAGGTTCAACACCCACCAATCGGATATAAAGTTTCATCAGTCATAAAAATAAAATACATCGTCTTACGAAACAGTTATTTATGTAAGTTGTTATAAAAATTTTATACAAGCATTCACAGAACCGAACAGAACCTTGAATGACAGATAAGAACACAAAGATCAATTAGATATGAATATAAAAACAGCAAAGAGGTGGGCCAAAACTATGCACAATACACAATAGACGACGGTTTTTTTGATATGATTCAAAATTAACCGATCAAAGTGGGCCTGTCAGAAATTCCAACTACATTTGCAAACCACGTAGGTCTAATTTAGCATTAAATCGATAATATTCGATTACATACTTAAACACCATCACGAAACAAATGGAAATGGAAAGTTATGCGGTACATTCAAATTTTTAAAGTTAACACCATTTTTAACACGATTAACCTAGTTTAATGGTATAGCATGCGGATGATATCTGTCCATTAATAACAGAAAGTGCATTACGTAACGTGGAAGAGCTTGCCGAATTTATTTTGCCAAAAGCGAATGCATATTCTGCTGTAACTTTGTAATTCTCATAGTTGGAGAAACTAAAAATTTTGTTCCTATATGTATAATAATGACCAGAGGACACAATAACATTCCTTTGTCTGCCCACACCCCGAAACTGGTTACCATAAAAGTTCTCGATAAGAGAGATATTCATAAAAAAAGCACATTCAGTCGGTGAATCAACCGAAATTAGTTAGTTATGCAAGTTCCATTTTGAGAATATTTTTGAGATATTTTCGTCTTTTTTCCTTGACACGATGCATTGACCTTTTAAGTGTTCAACCTTTCGTTGTTGACAGGACGAACTCCAAATACCTATCTTAGTTAGATCATCGTTCCAATAACTCAGTTGAGTGGTTTATAAAGTTCTTCGTCCGGACCACAAAGGCAATTTTGGATCGACTGCGAAAATATTACTTTGTACAGCTGAAATGTTATTTACAAAAAAGACCAAAGCAAGTAGTGGTTCAACAACAGAAAAGTTTTTGCGAGGGATTGTGCGGGCATTCCAAAGAGCTGAATTGGCAAAAGAATGCGTTGGTTTTAGTTAAACGAACGTCCACCCACTTTTATCTGTTTAAATAATTCAAATAAAAATAAAAGAATCGAACGTTTTCGCGATGTAGAAATAAGATTGGGCCACCAGATTTTTATCTGCACTTATACGTATTTACAGATAAAAGAAAATATGCGTCACCTTTAACATTAATTAATTGGAGTAAATCGATTGAGTAAAACAAGGAAGAAATATATTTTTATTAGATTACATTCTTGCTTGTTTTTACGGTAGCGCGTTGCTTCGAACAAGAGCTACCTTAGATCAAGATGCGATTGCATAACCTGTGGTCGTTTTAATATAAACAATTTCGCCAGCGCTAATGAAACCTTGCATCTATTTAAAAACTGTCACATATAGAATTGATTTTCTCAACAGGTTTCTTTTTAATAACTATAAATTCCAAACCGCAACCTTTTATTTACAAGCAAATAAAGACAGAAACATGTTCTGCACAATAATTTCTTTGGAGTGGTCGAAAAAACTAGAATTACACCTTCGCGATTTTTACGTCTGGAATATTTTAAAGTACATGGAATGTGCATTAAAAAAAGCATTTACCATTTAGGTGGGGTTGTTAACTATTAAACGTAATAACTGAGCGAATTACAAAAGTTTCGTAAGTACCTATTCACTAAGAATTGTACGGAGGTACGTTCGTACAATTTAATTCCCTATTGATAAGAATCGTTTTCCCACCGAAGCCACGTGCAACAATGACCGTTATTGTTTTGAAGTTCAGAGAAAATTTGAAATAAGTTCTTAGCATTACAATCCGCAATACACGACATGAATGAATACATAATACACATAATAGAAATTATCATAAAAGAAAAGAAAATGATATCTATGTACACATCAGAAAATAACTGAAGCATCACTAACGTTATTACTAGAACAGATAATTCCATTCAGAATACGAATTCGTAGATTAACTTGGACAGATAAATATTTTTGATTTATAGTTTTTTCAAACTGTAGCGAGATACGCTATCCAAAAGCATATTACGAATAGAAAACCCCAGAACTCGCTGGAAACTTTGACAGTGTTTTAGAATAAACAGCGGCCTCATATAAGTACCTACATATAAAAATGTGCCCTGGCAAGAGGATAGTCAACAAGTCTTCGAGAAATCTCAAAAACGACGATCATATTACGGCAAAGGCACGGTTTAAAATAAACACTAATAACACAAGTAAACATTCAGTATAAACAAATTAAAATCGGTTATTGTTGACCTCTCTCCCTGGCGCTACCTATATTCTCTGCTTCTTCTTTATCAGCGCGATTTATCCATTCCACTCTACAAATAAAAAAACGAGGAAGAAGCATAACACCAACAGTATGCAATTTAGATGGTGTAGCAATATGGCGGATTTTAGAAGGTCATTGGCTGCGAACACTAAATACGTCAGCTGTGAAAGACAAAAACGTAAACAAACAGTTAGTCTACCAATAGAAATTCGTGCCGGTTAGTCATATTATGGAGTTTCAGTATGGCGTATGTGACGTATTTCCGTTGCACTTATGGTTATGCACCATAATACCTTAGTCGCCTTCCTTTTTCTTTTTATTCGTAGATTCCACTGGACGTACGTCTTCTTAAGGTTTTTCCAAATTTTTTGGTGTTGTGCTTTTCGAGTCCAGTTGGGACCGAATATTCTTGCAATTGCAATATCATCCTTCTACCTTGCCCTTGCTCGTCTTCTGCCGCTTTTTCCCGTTTGTAGTCTCCAGACTGCAATTGTTTTACACCATCTGTCCTCCTCCCTATGTAGCATGTATCCTGTCCAACGCCACTTTTGGCGGGCATTCGTACTGAAACGATTTTTGTATGTTGCGTTTTGTAGATGCTAGCTTTCCTGTCTCTTAGTCTTATGCCTAACTCTTCTCATTCCATTTTTCCTTGTGTTATCCTTATTTGATCCATATCCTCTGGCTTTCTTTCTTTTTTCCATATTTCTACTATTAATTCGCGTATTTGTTTAGCTAACACTTTGCCCGCATTTTTTATTCTCTGGTATTTTATCTATTCCGTATTCTGTTAATTATTACTTCTTCGTACGTGAGGTCGGTGATCAGCAGTTGTGCAGTCGGTCTTTTTCTTTTTCCTGATTTTGAATGATTTCTCTACGGCTTAGTAAGTTCATAAAATATTGGCACCATATTTCCTTCTTTGTTCTAACGAATATATGGTCTTGGATGGAAATCTTGTTTCGCGGCGCTTAAAATATTGGATAAATAATCTTTTGGCTTCTTTATTTCTATGTGCCTGTTCTAATTCTCGTATTTGTGTATCTAGTAATGCTCTTTTTTTATCAGTTTTTTTGGCATATCTTCTTCTTAAATATTCTTCTCTTCTGTTCCTCGTTGAATCAGCTTTCTGCTTGCTTCATTTCTTCTGTCTATTGCTTCTTTACATTCTTCATCCCACCATAGTGCGTGGTTCTTCATATTTACGTGTCCTATTTCTGTTTCTGCTGTCTCTATGCTGTTTTTTTATGTGTTCTTCAATATTCTCTAGTCCTATCATACTTTCCTCGATTCCTTGTTGATATTTTTCTATTATTCTTCTTCCTTCAATTTGTTCACATCGAATTTCTTTATTTTCCTAGTGGCAAGTGATCTTACATTATCTATTTTTCTCTCATTACTGCCTTGACTAACATATGATCGGACTTTGTTATTGCTCCCCTGATTATTTTTGAGGCAGTTACCCTTGAGCTATGTTTTATTGATACTAGTACATGATCCATTTGCCCTTTCGGTGATATCCGTGTCCCTTTATGAATTTGTTTGTGTAGGAACATGGTGCTTTTAATTATCAACCTCTTCGCTGTGGCAAATTCAATAAGCCTTTCGCCATTATTGTTTGTCTGACCATGGATACTAACAAAGTATGTTTTCTTATGTTTGGCGGGAAAGTATTTTCTTTGCCTATTTTGACGTTTAGATCACCATAATTAATTTCATATCAGTGTTTGGTACTTCTCCAGTTCTTTTTTAATTGTGCATAAAACTCTTCTTTGATAGGGTCATCAGTTGGTACATGTACTGAGAATGTTCACCAGTCGTTTTCCTGTAATGAAACCTGTCCCAAATTCATGTACGGTGTTTCTATTTGTTCCACTGTAATATATATGATTGTCCTTTTGCGTGGTTCTTCCATTTCCATTCCATCTTATTTCTCCATGTTCCGCATTACAGATCGATTTCTCGCCGTTTTTGTCTCCGTTTGATCAGAACTTTCCGAGGCATGAATTTCGGTTTGATAACTGATTTTTGCAGGTAATAGTTATCCCCACCCCCAACCCTTTTAATAGCCTAGTAAGACAAGCAGGGATACTGTGGGCCTATTCTTTCCCCAGCTCACAGGGAAAGGGTTATTATTTAGTTCTGTTAATTTTAGTGTCCATCTTATCATCTCACTTTCGCTTAAACATGCTGCGTTACATGAGTGTTATTTGATATTTTTAGCTTTAGCCTTATACAACTTATACAACGTTTTAATCGACGATTGAAGTACATATTTCTATTTTATCGTTTTGATATATCTACCTAAATATTCTATTCAATACTTTTTTTTAGGAATTGATCGGAAAAAGTACCTAATATTTTTGATATTATGTCCTACTTTGAATTTGAGATTGCAAAAAGAGGTACCCTTAACCAACCTAAATAGCGTCCATTTTAGCGGCAAGACAACCCCTATCGCAACTTACACCTAAACTTGTATTGAAAAAGAAACGAACTTTAAACATCTGGAAAAGGTTACCGGATTAGTGTATTCTTCCCTAAATCTGGGGAAAATGATTTTATTGCGAATATTTAACTTTGAATAGGCGAATTGCTGATTTATTTACATATTTATTGAGAAAGTAATGTCAATATCAAGATTACCCCAGTAACTACTAAGTTCCTCTTTACCGCTGCTACGATTTAGTTTAATGCATGTCCTTCTCGAAAAGTAGCAATTTATTCTTAGTTCATTAAATTTAATCAGATTTGAACATGAAATTACCAAAAGAATTATTTAAAAAGCATTAAGCGGGAGTAAAAAGGAAATTACTGTCTCGAGAATTCGTGCGTGTTAAAACGATTAACTTTTTTGTAATTTTATCGTATCTAACGTGTAATTTTATTGTTACAGATGCTTCCATGGACATGGTTGCTGATTATAATAGTGATCACCTGGCAAATAAGTTTAAGTAAGTAGTAATTCTTATATCGAGAATTAATCTTTGTTCCTAGAAATTCTCTTGACGGTAATAATATTGCCTAACTAACATTACACCACTGCATTCACAAAGTTTTATTAATTAATGGATCTTTTGTCGCAAGCGTTACGCATTCCACGCGTACAAAAGAGAAAGTATACGAATCCAAACAAAAGAAATGTAAATTGATTTATTATATTTTTATTAATTTTAATGGGGACGTAATATATTTTTTTTAATATTTCAGTGTCAACGCTTTGCGTATGGATTCATTTAAAATTTAAATGTCCACTTCTGCAATCGAGTGCTTTGCTGTTTTTCTTACCTACCTTGACACGACACGCGATAAAATTAAACCCGATATAGTTATTTTATGGCGATCAAATAAATAAAAGTAGAGTAGGCATTTCGTAATAAATGATCACGCAATTGAAATTTTCAAAAAAACATACGTTTGACTTTGATCGTCAAACTCAAAATCCCCTAAAAGTTTGGTAAAAATAAAATACAGAAGTAAATCTTGCTTTTATCAAGTCAAATTCAGTATTATCTAGTTCAGTACACCTCGAATTGCTAACTGATTAAATCAATTTGGATTCAAATTAAAAATCAGAAGCAGGCCTGCGTGAGGTTTTATATTTACTAGGTACATAACATGTCTAATTTAATCGTAATAAGGTTATACAAAATATTAATATACACTATACAGCATGCTGGTGAAAGTAATTAATTAATAAACCATTTGTTTAAACTCGCAATATTAATTGAGTCCATGATCTAACTGCATTGTTAAACGAATAGGTAAGTTTAAAGCATTCCGTGTTTGCAATTTGTAATATCACGCTTTGCATTTTGCTACTACGATATCTCCCATTTACAAAATTCACTACGTTACATATTTTATTTGCCAGATAAATCGGGAACTTGGTCAAGGTTAATGTCTGCCTAAATTTTGTAATTACAAATGTGACAATGGCCGATTTTTTAAGAAGCTGCCACATGTTTGGAATACGAAAGAAGCGTATAAAATGAGTTATTACTGTTCTATTCCCAACTACTTAAAATTCTCGTAACCTTGTTTAAGAAATACGAGAAGCTTCCATTCAGCAAAATGAGATATGTCATGAACAAACACATACTTAAATTTGTTTTTTTCTCTATTACCAGTTTCTAGGATTCTCAGTTTTTTCAGAATTTTTTCTTTATAATCGTCCCCTAATGGCTCTCTCTCTCTCTCTCTTTATGTGATTTTCTCTGTCGTGATGTTTCCAAAATTATGTGATATTCTCTGTCGTGATGTTTCCAAAACTGTTTTATTTTGTCTCAATTTCTTTAGAATGGAGTTGTTGGGTTACTTGTGTTTCTTTAACTGATTTTGTAATACATTTCCCTTTTCCTTCTTATTATTCGCATTTAAATCCCATTTTCCAAATGTTTTAATTAATTATCTGATGGCATAATTTTCGAAGAAAAACTAGAAATATTCTACGAGGAGATTAATCAGGCTATGAGAAGCAGTCCAACTCATTACTTATTCGTTACAGGAGATTTCAGTGCCAAGATAGAGAAACCATCAACTGGTACAGAAGAAAAATGAATGGGGCGATTTGAGCTAAGAAAAAGAAACTATAGAGAACAACTTTTAATAGGTTAGGTAGCAAGCTTAATATTGTAACAAAGGCGAATGTAAAAATATTAAGCGAAGTTTGAAATGCATTCAATTTATTCAATTCACTCGCACGCGCGGTTGATATGACGTCAGTTATTAAGGATAACGGACTAACAAGGCACGTGTATGCTCATCTTAGAGAATTTTATAAGAATGCAAGATAAAGCACGTATATGAAGTGCAATGTACTGAAACTTGACACCTCATACGTGCTTCTATGCAATTCTGCACTTCCCACGCGCATAAGATAAGATACTGATTATTGGAAGAAGGGAGTCAATTTTCTGTATAAATACCAAGCGAAAATACATTAGAGGCATGGTTTATATCCGGCCATCAAAGTAACAGTATGTACGAGAGAATTGACACCTTGGGACTTAGGACAATTTATATTATTTTGTAAAACTAAAGCACAGATATGAAATACATGAATGTTAGCTGAATTTGACTTTGAATGAAAACCTCTCGTAAAAAGCCAAGCAATATTCAAGTGGCGACGTTGGTCAAAGGCTCTACGTAAATTATTAAAGTAACTTATTTATATTAATTTCTAACAATAAACCAACCCCCGACTTCGTCACAATATTAATTATGAATTCATAATTTAAGAAAAAATAAAATCGACCTGGACTTAGAGAATTCCGGTTGGCTGCGTAAAAAGCGAAATAGACTATATTATTACCAATGAAAAAATATAGTATTGGACATACGTAGTAATTCAAGCAAACCTGCACAGTGACAACCGCCGAATGGTACGAGCTAAAGTACATTTCAACACAAAATTAAAACGAAGTAAACTAATGACAACCAGAAAAAAACACTGGATATCCAAATACTAGAAGAAAACAGAGCACACATTACTGGTGTAAGGCGAGGAGAGTCACTGAACTGGATCCGTTTCCTCTTTTAATTCTCGCCTCGTATACTCTTCTTACCGTTGCCTCATCCCATTCTCACCACATAATCCAGCCATCTTAGCTGACCTTCATCGACAGTGGTTTGTATTGCTTTATCCTTTAACTTTTCTTTGAAAGCTGAAAGTGGGATTTCTTATTTTATCAATTCTGTTTCCAAATCAAATCTCATTTCGGCACTTTGCATCTTATTTCTTCATCATTATGATGTCACGCATAGTTCTAAATCAAGCGTCAGGGTTGGTGTTACCACTTTCTTAAAAATCTGTTTCTTTGCTGGGAATGTATTTTTTTGAAAAGTCTTCCCACAGCCCCTGTTCTAGCTTTTATTTCTTCATCTAATCTTCCGGCTTCCGTTGCAATTGTGTGTTACCAGCCTCGGCCAGCTACAAATGATAAACCGGCTACAAAGATAAATGAATATAAATTATCGTTGTGGACAGCATTCGTCTTGAATGCACTAATCAACTGTCGAATTTTTCGAAACATTAGTAGATGTGTCAAACAGGATAACACAATCTCGCTAAAACTGTTTACGCTGGCCATGGAAAATACGTTCAGAAAGCTATACTTGAAAGGAAAGGGAATAAAAATAATTGATAGATACCTAAGCCATGAACGATTGGCTAATGTTATCGCTATCATTGCCACCATATTAAAAACACCTTCAAGAAATGTTGATAAATTTAGACAAAACCATCAAACAGGTAGGCCTAAACGTTAATGCTGAAAAGACTATGGAAGAGTTAGAGTCACAACTACAACTGGAAAACATATCCATTAAATGAACACAATCATACATGTATTTAGTTCAAATAATAAGAATATCCAAAAACACTTTGAAATCAGATCTAAGTAGAAGAATATCGCTAGACTGGTTTGCTTTAAGTAAATTCAGAGACATTTTCAACTCACAGCTATCAAACGCCTTGAAAACACGTACCTTTGATCAATATGTCCTACTAACTCTAACTTAAGAAACCGAAACCTGGGCATTTAACAAGGAAATTATAGGAATTACAGGTAACCTAGAGATAAATGAAAAGGAGAATTCTAGAAATAACTTTGAAAGATAGAATACTTAATGAAGAAATTCGTCGAATGTCAAAAATAACGGACGTTGTACAGGGAATATGTAAATTAAAATAAGAGTTGGGCAGGTCACATAGCTCGAAAGGAAGATGACCGCTGGACGCGTCGAGTACTTGAGTGAAGACTATAGAATAACAAAAGAGTCGGAGGGCTTCCACAAACTAGGTGGACGGATAAAAATAGCAGAGACAAATTGGATGCAATGGGCACAATGCAGCGATAAGTGAAAATTCATAGCATCCAACAATGGATGAAATATATGGCGATATATGTATAAATAGATAATTTGCATCGTCGTTGTCGACTGATCTACTACCACCTGATCATCTACAAGTAGCATTGAGTAAAGGATTTTCAACGGATGCTTCACAATCCCTTTAAAGCTGTCTCTTAAAGACCGTGGGTGATACTGCACTTTGTCTAAGCCCCTTAAATGTGATGAAAGCGTCGAATACCTTTGTGTTCTCTGTTTATTTACCATTCTTTCATGGTTTTAACATGCATTTCGCTGTTATCCAATACTTCCATCATTCTATTAGCTAAGATCGAGTCATGTGATTTCTGTGTATCTACCAATACCAAATGTGTTTTAAACATTCCTTTTAGTTAATTAACGGATAATAAAGATATTATCCAAGCACGATTGACGGGCTGTAAAACTTCTTTCGTGTCATATTATCTTTTTCTTATCATATTTTTTTAAGTATTTCGTTTAATGGTTGTCTTAATTTTCCTATTTGTTGAGGATGAATCAGAAAAATACTTAATGCAAATTGCCATTCTGTTCTTAAAAATATGTAACTCTTTCGCATAGTGCCAAACTGAAGCCAAGAGGACCAAACCCCTTGGGGGTCACATACCAATGTTAAAAAAAACATTAACATCTCTTTCTTATATTTTGTTATCTGCTTAGATAAAATAAATTCATATTTTTATCAATACGACGAAATTTACTACGTAATATGAAATAAACAAATTAACAAAATTTTATACTAAGAGAACATGAACATGAATGTCTGATATGACAGAGGAGCCACATTTTGGGTTTTGAGTGAGGCTTACCGGGCCTTTTTCTGGTTAATCGGCGCCCCAATACGACACTGGTTTCGAAAACCTATAGTCAGCCAATCTTAAGCTGAAGAAGATTCAAACAGTCCTTATACTGACATTCCTCCACTCCCAAGTCCTTTCATGCTTCACTTTTCGGAGATATTCCATCACTATTCTCTCCTCCATAGAGGTTGTATCTTTACTATACTCAAACTTCACAAGTGGTCTTAAAAATCAAAAAAGATCCTATAAATTAGCGTCTTCTAACGTTTCCCATTCTAGATCTCTCGATCTCTCGATCTTTCGATCTCTCCCTCTCTCTCAATCCTCATTCCTTGGGAGGGAAATATGGTGGTCATCGTGATCCTATGAATCCATTGCCGCTCTTTTTGTTTAATCTGTAATGGTTTCCCGATTGTTTCAGTAAACTGATCTTGTTGGGGAGCATTCTCGTGTCATTTTACCTTCTACTTTACCCTGAATGAGCAGTTTCTCCATATTATTAGGATCTCTGCGCATAACATAACCGAAATGTTTTAAATTCTAAGTTGTATTAGGCTAGAAAGTCCTTGCTTGATTTGGAGCTCTTTTAAAGTAGACTTATTGATTCGATGTTAGGTCCACGATACATTCAACATTTTTCGACAAAAGAAACTTTCTATGGCATTGGAAACACCAGCAAGTTAACTAATCTTAGTTTTAAGTTTTTCGAGATGATCCTTCCAAAGTTTTGTTACTGTTGCCATTGCTGCCTTTATTAATTCGCATCTTCTTCTTACTTCGGTTTCTATATTGTCCGTTGGTGATTAAGGGCCCCAGATATACATGTATAGCGTTCAACTATGTATTTCTAATCTGTCAATTTGTCTTATGTGCACCATGTGCGGCCTATTATCATTCATTCGGTCGACTATCATTAGTTTTGTCTTTGATGCATTTAATAGTTTTAGATCTAATCTTTCACTTTCATTTTATAATATTTCGACGAATCTCAAAATGTTCTTCCTGCTACTTGCTAACAGAGCTGCGTTGTCAGCAAATCGTAGATTGTTTATTTTTTGACCGTTTATAAAAACACCATCATCCCAGTTTTCAAGAGCTTTTCTCATAATTTACTCTCCATAGACGTTAAATAATTATGATGATATAATTCTCCACATTCAGGATGAAATTCGGTGGAATAATTTTGATTGACTGACTTTGCTGGTGCAATGGGTGTAGAGTTTGTTTATGAGCGATATTAAATGATTTGGAAGTTATACCACAGGTATTCCTCTTTAACTTTATCAAAAGCTTTACTATAATCAATACAGCATATGTACAATGGGATTATTTGCGAAATTTTTCGATTAAGTACTATATGCTCTGTAAATTCTGCCTTTTCTACGGGTATCTGTGGTTAAATGTAGGGTTTAAGTCTTTCGTTTATTATTTGTAGCATCACCTTGCTCGCCTTGCCATTCCAGATACAATCATCTTAAGACATTTTACTAAGTTTTTTACTTCCTTGACAACCTGCAATATACCCTACACAATTTTTCTTGTTTAAAGACTTATTAAGGCAGTATTACCAAGGATTACAAACCGCCAGACGTGCCATTCTTATTAATTCCCGTAGCTAAATCCTTTCGAATTTTATTAATTCCGGGGGAACTGAGTAGCTTCATTATTTCCTATTAATCTTTCACTTTTTAAACTTACTTCTTTCACTTCAGCTGTGTTAATATCACGATCTTGACCTAGTTACATGTCAATTGCTATTCCCGTATAATTTTCATTTTCACATTTCTTTGTCCTTTAAATGTCTTTAAACTATTGTTGTCACATGAGATAAAACAATGAAATTTCCTGAAATAATGTCAGTATATAAAAATAAACAATCTCTAACCGAAATGGGCTATGTAATATTTTTTCTGTGTCTACGTCCAGTTTAAGTTTTTTGGTCTGATTGATTACCTTACTTACAGACTAACAAACAAATCGGTGTTCTACAAAAATTAATGTCGGCTACCATTAATACAACTTCATCGTCCTCAATATTTATCAGATATCTCCCTATGGGACTATAAGTTAAAGGTAAATGTTTGAAGGCGTTTCCAGTATTCGAAAAGCAATAAAATACGAACTTAACAGTAGCAAAAACATTTTAATAATTTCCACAAACGGTGGATTAAGCAAAAAAGCACCAAAAGTCGTTTATTTTGAATTCTTTGGCTGTTTCGTTGTTGTTTTAATCCAAATAATTAAATGTTTTACTTGATACCTACCAAACTCCTCTTCCATTAGTTACAAGTTAATACTACCAAGTGATCAACGGAATTTATAATTAGAGCAGTATGTGATATTTACCATAAAGTTGGCAACACAGGCTTGCAGCTTAAAATTAAAAATTTTAAGTGTCAAAATTGAGACAGTGTCCAACCACACAGCATAAAATAGCACCAATCACAGCCTCCTCTAATTATGAATTCCGTTGATCACCTGGTAATTCTTATGCATTTTATGGGATTTCCTTTTAGTGTCAGAAATACCCCCGGCAGTTTTGAACTTTATTTTCAGAAATGTTGGTTATATTAAGACAAAAATAATCGATTTTAATTACAAAGCATAACCTTCAGATTCATTAAGTGAATTTGTTAACTATTATTTATTTTGTCTGTGTTGAAAACTGGAACCTAATTGGGGAATAATTCTTTTATTCAAGTTATTTGTTTTAATTCCTTTACACCACAATTACTAACCAACTAACCACACAGAAACTCCTAAATTACTTTAAGCCTACCACGTAACAATAGTAGGATATAATATTGCTAAAGAATATATAATTTTTATTCTTTGATATCATTATTTATTCATACAGCGAATCGATTTTTAAAATTCAGCGTGATAATCTAGCATTAAATAACAACAAGAACTGTTAACATTGGCCTTCACTAATTAATTTAAAAACAAAAGAAGTGTTAAAGGTTAATCTAGTAAAACTTCCCATATTGCAAATACAACGGTCTTCCAAGTTACGGAAGTTTAATTAAATTAGCGTATTAATCGATTTTGCTTTTTTTTATAGGTACGGCGGAGATTCGCGTGGTTTGTTATTACACGAATTGGTCAGTCTACAGGCCAGGAACGGCAAAATTTAATCCCCAAAATATCAATCCTTACCTCTGTACTCATCTCATTTACGCCTTTGGTGGATTCACTAAAGAGAATAATTTTAAACCCTTCGATAAATATCAGGATATTGAAAAAGGTAAACAAATACATCTAAAAATTGTTTTTGTTTGTAAATTACGAATTAATGTTCGATAGGTGGCTATGCGAAATTCACCGGTCTAAAAACCTACAACAAAAACTTAAAGACAATGATAGCAGTCGGTGGATGGAACGAAGGTTCGTCCAGATTTTCTCCGATGGTGGCTAATGCCGAGAGAAGAAAAGAATTTGTCAAAAATTCCATAAAATTCCTAAGACAAAACCATTTCGATGGTTTGGACTTAGATTGGGAATACCCTAGCTTTAGGGACGGCGGTAAACCAAGAGATAGGGATAACTACGCCTCATTAGTACAAGTAAGATTGGTTTGCTTTGTCATAGATTAATTTTCTATAATCGATTTCATTAATAGGAGCTCCGTGAGGAATACGATAGAGAAGCCGAAAAAACTGGTAGACCTCGACTATTAGTAACCATGGCTGTTCCAGCTGGAATTGAATATATTAACAAAGGCTACGATGTTCCGAGATTAATGAAGTAAGAAATTCGCTATTTTTATGCAGATATTCGCTTTGTTGTCGACTTAAAAATCATAATTACATAACATATTAATTAGTTTATGTTGTTCAACTCGTAATTATTTGGTCTTTTATTATTTCCTTAAAACTCGAGACCATTATTAAAATAATTTTTGTTGTTTGTTAATATGAGGAAGTAGTCAAATTTTCTCAAGGTATAAAAACGGATGAATTCATTTTAGGTATTTAGACTGGATGAATATATTAAGTTACGATTACCATTCTGCCTTTGAACCGGCTGTAAATCATCATTCTCCACTCTATTCCTTGGAAGAAGAATCCGAATACAATTATGACGCGGACCTAAATATTGTAAGTATTTAAATTTCCTGAGCCGTAAAAATTATAAGTTTTATGTCTTAAGGTTACCAATTGTTAAAATTTAGCCTGACCTGAGTTTAATGGAAAATCTTAATTTAAAAAATGTTAAAGGCGCATTTTAGCTTATTTAGAAAATTTTAGATTATAAAATCAAAGCAATAGATATACAAACATTTCTAAATATAAACTGAAAAGATATTCTGAGAAGAAATTACCAGTACTATTCAGCAAAATGTTGCAATATTTATGTTCTTCTATTGTCTCATGCAATGTCCTTGACTGCAATGGTATGTGATATTACCGCTATTTCTATGTGAATGTGTGAAATATAATTTTAAGCGAGGCCATACAGATATGGAATTACCATTACACGTAATAAAATTCCCTTAAAATATTTTTCGAGTGCAGCTTTTAATGTACCCTTAATGCAACTTTAAATATGTGGTTCTGCTCATTAACAGACCGATCAGAATCAAATTGAGATCATTTATTTAATTAGCAAATTATCTCGAAGCTTAATTGCAGTAGAAAATCTTGTGTAATGTTCAGCAAATTGCGATTGCTATTTTTAAATTATTTTATTAAAGACGTAAACTTATCTTAGTTTACTTTCTGCTCGGAAATACTCAGTTTATATTGATTTCTCATACAGATACCGGGTGATCAACGGAATTTATAATTAGAGCAGGCTGTGATATTTACCATAAAGTTGGCAACACAGGCTTGCAGTTTGAAATTAAAAATTTTAAGTGTCAGAATTGTGATATTTAAAAATGTTTGATATTCAACATAAAATTTTTCTCACTGAAAGTAATTTCAATTTTTTCTTCAAACTTATTTTATTTCTGCGTTTCAGCAAAATAATGTTTACTATATCATCAAAGATCGTACAAAGCACGAGCATAACCTCAAATATAACAATTGTCAATTTATTATTAATTTCTCAGTGTGTCCAACCACACAGCATAAAATAGCACCAATCACAGCCTCCTCTAATTATAAATTCCGATGATCACCCGGTATCTTAAAACACATGTTGAGAGATAACTAGTCAGTTTTAATGCAATCGTAATTATTCATAATCAACCGCCTTTTCTCCCACTTAAAGCACAGATTAGCTTAGTAATTAACTTCTGCTGAAATCGTTTAGGAAATTGCGTACGCTCCTAACCACTTTCGAATGACTTGAGGTGACTTTTGACTGTGTCACATGCTTTAGGAAAATCATAATAATCTAGCTAAGGGCAGTTTAACTCGTTTAACCCAAACAAGTTTAAGCAACAATTGAAAAATGAAAGTACAAAACCCAGCCAAATTAATCTGTTTTACAACAACTTGCTATATAGTAAATAAATCAAAATTTCACGGCCAACTACGTCCAAAATGCCCATTGAAATTTCGGCTTCACAATAAAAAAATTGCGCTAACTCAAATAAATTTTCTACAATTGTTACCTGCTACATTTATATAATAAATAAATCTAACGAAGGTTGTTGAGACTATTAAAACTGTTTATTAACTCTTTGAAGTATTGATCAAGCAATAGTTTCCCCTTTTTTGTTGCTCTTAATTTTGTTTCTTATTTTATCATAAAAAGTTTTTGAATGCTATGCACTCCCAAAAACCCCTCCAGTTTACCAAAATTCTAACGAGAAAGAACGGCGGACTATACGCGTGGAAATATTTAACCAACAAGTAACTAAACAAATATACGAGAGAAACAATTGTTATTAACAGAAAATTAACTTGTTTGTAAACATAACTCTTCCAACTATTGCGTTATTACCAGAGCACAATAATTACAGACTAGGTAATAAGATGATTTGTAACCGCTTATAAACTTTCTAATTATACGTCCTTCGTACAAAGTATGATATTTAAAGTAACAATTTACAGAATCATACCATAAATCACTATTTGGAAGCTGGCGCATATCACGACAAATTAGTATTGGGTATACCAACGTACGGCAGATCGTACACCCTATTTAATCCAGACGCCACACAGATTGGAGATCCGGCAGATGGTCCCGGAGAAATGGGAGACGCAACCAGAGAAAATGGATATCTAGCATACTATGAAGTAAATCTTCCTGTAACCTTCTAATCATATTTGTAACATGTATTTCCGTAGATCTGCGAAAAAATTAAAGATGATACCGAATGGACGGTGGAACAACCAAATCCGAAAGCAATGGGGCCGTACGCGTTCAAAGAAGATCAGTGGGTCGGATACGATGACGAAAACATCGTTAGAAAAAAGGCCGAATTCGTGGCTCATAGGAGATTAGGAGGAATTATGTTTTGGTCTATAGATAACGACGATTTCAGGGGCGCTTGTCATGGGAAACCTTATCCGTTAATCGAAGCAGCAAAAGAAGCGTTAATAACGGCGTCAGGGTACGTCTAACATACCGTATGTTTAGTTAAGTATATTTTCATAAGTTGTTATTCCAGATCAATAGACAACGTCATAACACGACCCGAGAAGACTTCTAAAACAAAATCCAGAACCCGCACACGTCCAGGTAGTAAAAAAGCGGCGGACGACGAAGAGGAAAGCAAACCCACGCAAAACAGCGGTGGTAGACAAAGCATCGCTTCAACTAGAAAACGTGTTAGGTAAATAATAAGAACAAGCAAATTTGTTCAAATAAAGACGGTTTAATAATTTAAGGCCCAAAACTCAAAAAGAAGAAGAAAGTTCTCAAATCAGCAACAAACGAAGATTGAGAATTCATCAAAAGGAGGAAGAGGAGGAAGAAGAAGAAGAAGAGGAAGAAAATGACGAGGATGACGATGAAGAGATTGTAGTTAGTAAAAAACGTAGATTGCGAGTCCACAAAGAAAGCAATAACCGAAGGAAGGAATCGAAACGAAGGGGCACTACTACAACCACCACAACTACTCCTAAACCTACGTTATCAAAATATCAAACTCCAAAATATCAAACTCCAAAATATCAAACTCCCGAACCACCCACGACACCAGATCCTGGAGGCGGTTAGTACACATTTTCTAAATGCAAATCCAATAACGTTTTGGCACAATTTTAAAATGCATAATTTATTACTACAGATTTCAAATGCGAAGATGAAGGATTTTTCCCACATCCTCGTGACTGCAAGAAATACTTTTGGTGTTTGAGTAGTGGACCCTCGGAACTTGGAATCGTTGCCCACCAATTCACTTGTCCTTCAGGTAATAAAAACCTTTTTCCTCACTCGTATTTTTAATATTACACTTTTTTAAAACAGTCAGCTAATTACGTCGGTTTATTATAATAGGCTTATACTTCAACAAAGCTGCCGACTCCTGCGACTACACGCAAAACGTCTTATGCAAAAAACCCAAAGCCAATAAAGCTAGCACAACTACAACTACTACGCCATCATCTACAACGACAAAAACAACAACCGAAGCTACTGTTAGAACAATATCCACTACAACACGTCGACCTCTACCTAAAATAACTGCAGCAACTAGTCGGACAACGTTAGTAACAACCCCTGATTACCAAGTAAGTTTTCTGTTAAAAATATAAAAAAAACTTACAGTCTAAATAATTCATGGCAAAAACAGGAAGAATACGAATATGAAGATGACGACGAAGACGCCGATGATATCGACGATGAGGACGGACCATTTGATTCCGAAGAAGATCCACAAGTAATAAAGGAACTGATAGCTTTAATCAAAAAAGCTGGTAATTTCTAGCCTGCTGTGTAACATAACAAATTTTATTTTCCATTCTGCTCTACAGGGGGAATTGAAGAATTAGAAAAACAGCTTAATTTCGACGATGGAAGCGTTTCAGTTACCTTGCCCGGTTCAACCACACCTCCTAGTTTCAGTAAAACGTTATACCAGAGGGTACTTAGCAGGGCAAACGCGAAAAACACGGAAAAGCCTTCAATAAATAAGTAAGTTAACAATTTCGATGGCTTAACAAATTATTAAACATATTTTTACTATAGAAACAGCAGAGGTCCTCAGTATGATGGTAAATCAGACGACGGTTCCACTTCTAAGCGAGGAAGACCGCAGTATACGGCAATATCTAGATTTAGGTAAATCATATTCATTTTCCTAAATAAGTGAAAACTTAATTCCGTACTTAACAGGTCAAGCACTGAAAAAGCCGAAAGTGAAGAACCAGAACCCGACAACGAGGAAAAAAGCGTCAAACAAAAGTCTACCAGAAAAATAGTTCAGCCCACGTACAGAACAATTTCGAGAAGTCGATCTTCGACTACCAGCGAATCCGACGTGGAAATCACAACAAGGTATTACTTCGCATATTACTTGTTTTAACACGTACGATAAATCTAATGTTTTCAGATCTAACCTCGAAGATGGAAATATAGAGAAACAAACAGTCACCGCTCAAACACCTGAATATGTAACTTTGAAGAGAAACCGCCCTACCACCGCAGAACCAACTCCTAAGTATGACGACGATACTAAATTTTTAATTTGCGGCTTTAATTTTTTAATGTATTTAAAGGTACGCTACGATTCGTGGTAGGACGCCTTCGGTCACCTATGAAGATGATGGAAAATTAACAGAAGCCACAACCATCGGCAACCCTTCCACTTTACTAAACGACTATAAAACCTCAGAATTATCTAACAACGAATACATAAACACAGTAGATCAACAAAACATTACAGATACGGTCGAAGTTTCAAAAATTCTCGAAGGAAAAACTATACCGGATGAGGCTTTAAATTTCGCCACTGAAAAGATTTTTACAAATCAGGACGAAACTACGAAATTTACTGTTAACTCGCAAAACAGCACTGAAAATTCGTTGTCCGAAAACGAACAACGGCCATTTTCATCTAGTCAACGTTTCAGGTCATCCACCATAGCAATAGATACTTCGACGACAGCATCTACGAAGGTGAGTGACCCTATTTCTTCTAGAAACGTATTAAGATCGAGACCTTTACAAAAAGCAACAGACTCCACTGATAACTCACACATAAATAATAGCACAAATGTAACAGAAAGCACTACTAAACGCGCCTTAAATAGATTCAATTTCCAAGAAACAAACGAACGATTTAAGGGTACCAGAAAACGCTTACCTTATAACATTAACGAACAAGATTCGGACCTCAACAATAAAGATGCAGCCGACGCAGAGGATGACATTAGCAACGAAACCGACAATCCCGGCGTTTCTGAGAAACCAAGTTTCATCAATAGACCTAAAGCTGACAGCGGTTCCAAAACCACACAATTCAAACCTCGTCCATTCTCACCAAAGCGGCCCGTTGCTATTAATAGTAACACTGAAAAATTATCGACCGACTTAAATTATCATGCAAACAGAAACGACGAAGTTGCACGGACAGAAAATACGAACGCCGAAAGAAAACCCACGAGAAGACGAGGAGCGGCAAAATACGATTACCACGAACTTGCATCGGGGGGAGATGGTGGTGGTTATTATAATGATGGTTCGTACGATCCGCACAACGACCAAAAATATTCCGATAGGAAATTTAGGCCAGATATTGCGGCGGAAATAGCTGATCTTTCATCGCTGACTTCGGCCGATATTTCTAAATCGAGGGATGCACAAAGAGGATCGAGAAGACGTATCGTTTCCAGACAACCGACTGGTACTAAAGAAGCCAATGTTACAGAGTCGAGAATAGTGCCTGTCTTGCACGAAGAGTCGTCAGAAGACAATGTGAGAAAAAGTTTAAGGCCACTTTCTTCGATTAGAAAGTCATTTGCCGGCCAAGAAGTTGGAAAAACCACTAAAAGAACTATAAAACCTCCGAGGGAAACCGTTACTGAAGAGTCTAACCCGCCCGAAGTTTCGAGAATTCAAAAGAAGAGTCCGGTGTTCATTCGCCCAACAAACACAATCAGGAAATCACTCAATGACAAAACAGCAACGAATGATACTAATTCGGAAACGCCATCCGTCAATTTACCTAAACCAAAACCCAGAAATAACTTTTCTGTGCTTGGAAGAAATCGCTTAAATAATAAAGACAGTCACGAAGAAGCAGAAAAACGAGACAATGTGGAGGAACACCTTGATAATACAACTTCGTCCAGTAACCTTACTTTCGAATCAACGACCGTTATTTCCTCTAAATTTAAACCTACTTTCTTAAGGAAACGTATAGAAAACGTAAACGTTACCGAAGAAACTAATTCTGAAAACCAAACTAGTTCGGTGGACCTTACGAAAGATGAAAATACCAACTCCGAAACAAACAGCAACTTACCTGCACCCAAGCGGAGAAATAACTTTGCTCTTCTTGGAAGAAACCGCATTGATAATAAAAACAACAGAACTGACGCAACAAAAGAAATAAACTCAGAAGATAGTACTAGTTCGCCAAATCCTTTGAGTGCTGAGAACGATTCAAGCTCAGAAGTAACAGTTATAATCTCTCCCAGACCTAAAATACGAAATTTTGCTTCCCTTACAAGGAAACATACGGACGATACACAAGAAAATAGTTCAGAAAAAGTAAACCTCGAAAATCAAAGTAGTTCAGCAAGTCCTGTTACCCGTCATAACCGCAAGGTGATTAGAAGATTTAGACCTACTACGGCATCAACATCGACCATTACGACTACCGCTTCAACTACAACCACGGAATCACTAGAAAATGAACTACATTCTGAAATTAGTCAAACAGAATCTGCAGTGAAAACAATCACTACTACAACGGAATACAGCACAGAACAGGAAAATATAACGGAGGATTTTAAACAGAAACTTTCTACAATACCCATCATTGTAACCGACGATAACGAGCTCAAAGACAACATAACAGAAAGAGGAAGCAGCGATAACGACGAAGACGTGTATAGAACGTCGGAAGAGGAAGAAGAAAACATAAAACTGTCAGAAACGAGCATAAGAGAAAAAAGCGAAATACGTATTAACGCTTTAAACGATAACAGTGAAAAACAAAGGCGACGCGTCGTCAAAAGGATAAGAAACGAGGGAAAAACATCGCAAACCAAAATTAACTATTTAGAGAACAATGACGAGAAATTAACAGAAAACATTAGGAATTTTACAGCTATTACGGAAGCCGCTCCCATTGTGAGAACCAGAAAAATTATTAGAAAGCTGCAACCAACCACGTTTTCAACAACGGAATCTACAACCGTATCCTCGAGTACTTCTGACGCACCTAAAGGGCGTACACGAAAAATCATTCGCAGGCTAAGGCCCACTACCACAGAATTACCTCATAGGGGTTCCACCACCCGAAATGCACTTGAAGAAACTTACCTTGACAAAACCGCTAAAACCAAAACGTATGGTGCTAAACGTATCAGACCTTCGTTTGTAGACAAATCTAAAGAGAGTGAAGTAATTACCGACAAATCAGATAAAATAAATTCTAACAACAACGACCATCCAAGGTATGGTTTCAGAAAAAGACAAAGGATTAACATAAAAACCGAATTAGAATCAAAACCTACACAGAGTGAAAGCGTTGAAGATGAAGATAGCAGCGAAGACGAAAAACCAATAATAAGACGCATCGGTCCTCAGAGAGGGCAACGAATTAAAATACCCATTACTAAGGTAGATGAAGAAGACGAGAATGACAGCAGAGAAAGAGATTCTGCCGAAGATACACGTCTTAACAGAAGAAGACTAAAACTTACTACCGATGCGAACAACAAGAATACTAAATCCGAGAGTAATAACAACGAGGACGCCTCAACGAGTCAGGAACAGAAGCCCTTCATTCGTCGAGTAATTCCTCAAAGAAGGAAAAAGATTAAAGTTTATGGCGGTAAAGAGGCGTCATCTGAAGTAACAGATGCAAAAGATGAAAATACCAATCTAAAAGCTACTGAAATAGCAACAGAGGAAAATCTTCAAAGGAAAAGACTATTTGGTAATAGAAGAATCGCCTCCGATGCAACGAACAAGTCGAAAAATACGGAAGAAGATCCGAAGACACTTTTGATAGCTATAAATAATGCATCACAAACTGAAGAAAACGCTACTCACATAGAACAAAACAACTCTACCAGTTTGGAATCAGATCCGGAAATAGACGAAAACTACAACCCAGAAATCGAGACAACTGAAACACCGATACTTAGTAATAACGAAACTGATGTAACACAGCCAGAAGAATTTACTACCCTCGAAAGCGATACAGAAAATGAAACTCTGAGTTCGACGACTTCATCGATAGACCTTTCACCGACAACTTCTTCAGATATTTCAACTAAACCAACAGAGAACACTAACTCTGAAGAAAATAGTGCGTCTATAGAAACATCCACAAAATCATACAGAAATCGTTTAAATCGAATCCAGATAAGTACCACTACGAAGGCTACAATACAGAGAGAAAGATTTAACATATTTTCTCGATTTAACTCAAAAAGACGAGAAACTATAAAATCTGAAGATAAACCAGAAAATGAAACAACAAGTGAAACGATTTCCGTTATCGAAGGGGTTAATACTGAGTTAAACAACGAAACGAACATTGAGTTGAATAATTTAACACGTTCGGAAAACGTAACAGAAGAATATTCCTCTTCAACGACAACCGAAACGGATGGTGAAGTTGAAAGTACAACACTTATAACCAATGATGATGAAGAAGAAGGAGAAGAAGACGATACTACAATCGATCTCGATGAAATCACTGAACAAACAACAATCGATGATTTAACAACAGAGCCATTGGATTTTACAACCACAGAAATACTACCAGAAGCTACAGAAAAATCAACAACGGTCAAAACAACGACACCATTTTATTATAGAGCTAAATTAAGTAGACCACCATTCGTACTGCAGAGAAATAGGGCGGTAACGGAATCTTCGAAACCAACATCAACAACGTCTAAGGAATATACGAGAGGTAACGGATATTCGCGGTATAACTCCAGAAAGAAAGACAAGTATAAGTCACGGTATGAGAAGACGTCTTCAACAGAATCAGTCGAAAAAATAACGGTAGAAAATACCAATAACACCACTGAAGATAACAGCTCAGTTGAGAATTCGATTTCGAATATTACTGAAGTACAGAATCAAACAATAGTTAACAGCGTTAAGGTTACTGACTCTCCATCATCATCTACAACAACTCTTGAACCCCAAACAACAAAGACGCCAGAGAACGAAAGTATCGACATAAGTTTCAGTACTACTGAAAGCGCCACAACACCTGCATTCAATTCGACTGAAATTGTCCAGGACGGCTCCATCGAAAACAACACGGCAACTGTCAATCAGACCACAACTGAAGACGTTTCTTCCTCTATAAATACATCTACTATGGAAAGTCTGAATTCAACAGTCAGCACTGAAGAAGTAGGTGGCGAATACATACAAAATATAACCGATTCTATCCTGGATGCCGAATTACTTGCCTTGATACAACAATACGAAGCAGAAAGGGCAGCAATTGATGCGTTAGATAAGGCGGGATTGTTGCAATCAACCAACGTTACTTCGGACGATCAAAATGGAAGTATTAATAACACGGAAGAAAACGTCACTATCACGGTTGAAAATGCGACCGTAGAAGATGAAAATCACACACAAGCCTTAGACAATCCAACGCACTTGATTAAAGATTTCATTTCAAGTAGTTTGGATGAACTTATTAATACCGCAAATGAATCAGAAATTTCATCTACAACAGAATCCGGAAGCACTCCATTATCAACTGAAAGTACGGTAAGCATCACGACTCCAAGAAGAGGCTTCGTTCCTAAAAGGCGTACGTTTACAACTACGTCGACCACACCCAAAGGTGAAAATTCAGAAGAAAGCGTAGCTGTTGAAAAACAAGAACAGCCCAGAACGTTCGGTAAACCAACCTTGCAGCGTCCAAAGTATAAACCTCGCGGAAAACCGACAGAACGTACTCTTCTTTATAAACCGACAACAAGACGAGTTACCCTTAGGAGCAATGAAGTAGACAGAAGTCCTCCGGGAAGAAATAGATACTATTTGAGATCAACAACAGAAGGTATAAAGTCAGATAACGAAGATTTGAATTTAGGCGTTACAGAAACACCTGAAGAAGTTACAGATGACGAAGATGAAGAAGAATATTATGACGACGAAGATGAAGACGAAGAATATGAGAATGAAGAACAAGGAGAAGGCGAACAGACGGACGTAAAAGTAACGACTGAAAAAAGTTCGAATTTGCTTAACCGTTCAAACAAGCCACAATACGTTCCGAAACGACCGAACTATCGCGCAACTACAGAAAGACCCAGTTCAGTCGTTCCGAAGAGATTTGGCGGCGTTAAAAACACCCCAATTGGGAAACAGGCGAACACACCCGCTCCAAACGTAAACGCTGTAAACAAAAACACCAGAAACAAACTCTTTAATAGTAAATCGCGCAAAGTTAACACACCTTTTCCTGGTATCTCCGTTTCATCTACCACCACCACCACTTCCGATAGCACTACTGAAAGCACCACAAGCAGCACAACTATTAGCACCACTAACGCCGAAACAAGTTCAACATTATCCACATCAACTCCAGAAATTACGAGCGCATCTACAGAACAACAAGAAATAAACTCGATGGAAACCACCACGGGCGCCACCGCGACCACAGAAGCACACAGCACAACCGAAACACCAGAACAAATCATCACTCTTCATCACATCTTTTCGCAAACAGAAAGTACTACTCAAACAACAACAGAAATGAGTTCGTCCGAAGTTACCGGCGCTTCGGCCGATAAAATAGAAAGATTAATAGAAGTAAATCGAATTGTGGAGGTATCACTGAAGGAAGGCAAACTGAAACACAACGCTATGGTAGAAACCGAAGTAACATTAAGTCCAACTCTAGACAGAATCGGCGCTATTAATCGGGTGACCGTCATAAAAATTGTCGATCCAGTTAATGGCACGAACACCTCGCAAATCTTTTCGAATTTAACGAGCAGCCTAAAAGACGCCGATAAGTTGCGGCTGAACGTTACGTTGCCGAGGGATGACGTTAACAAACAACGAAGTTTGATCAACGATATAATCAACGCGATATCTACAGACTTGAACACTAAAGCTATTAATATTAGTATAATAAACGATTTAACCGCTAGTAATATTACTGGCACGACGGAGAAGAATAAACTAACACTTAGTGGTAATTTAGGAGATAATTTAGTAAATAACGGTACCAAACTGGAAGAAAATAATTTAATCGAAAAAGCTACAGTTAAGGAAGATGTTAAACCCAAGGAAGACCCCAATCTAATCCACTTTTACAGCAGCGGAGAAGTGATCGACGCGATAGTGGAACCGCACACGAAGGAAGAAGAAAACTTCGCCAAAGCTCACCTTCGAATAGACGGAAAGTCGGTAGTGAACACTTTCACGCCAAAACCGCCGTTTATTTCGGAATCGTCGACTATCGCCTTAGAAGGTCTGTTTCAACCAGACTGGAGTAAAGGCCATCTTGAACAATCGAACAACGACGAAATATTACAAACCCAGAACGCCAATTACGTTAACATCAAGATTTTAGATCAGGACGGTTCTTCGAGAAGACTAAGATTGAACGACGTCCAACCTTTAGTGCCCATCCGTTTGCTAAAACAAGACGAGTACACCACTTCTAGGGCGGAAGTTATCGAAATCACCCCGGAAATGAATTCCGGTGTAATAAAAATTGCCCCGATCGCCATTTCGGTTGGAAATATGCAACCGATCGCTCAACACAAACAATCGGAAAACACAGAACACACGACTGTCGTATTTCCGGTATCGGTTAGTAGAAGCGACGAATAAAAAGTGAAATTGTTTGCCAAATTTTTGTTTCGATTTATAATTTGAGGTTTGTACTTCCAGTATTTTTACGATATATTAATGAATAGGTTATTTTTTGTTAATTTAATAGTAGGAGTTATTTAAACTTGTTTGCGAATGTATTAGAATGAGTGTGCTTGGAAATTTATAATTTTTTGTATATAGTTATTTATATGTATGTTGCACATGTATTATATTTTGCACTAATTACATAACTGTCTTTTTGTCTTGGGTCTTCCAGTTTGTGCCATATGTACTTGATTTATACTTAATCGATGTTTTTAGCTAATTAATGAAGAGTACGTTGTATGGTCAGTCGTTCTCGTTGTATAAAGTAGTTATCCTAAAATATATTTTTATTACATAATTCTTCAAGTCTTTTCTTTTAATTTGCAAAATACGCACGGTTATGGGACACTTACTTTTTGTTGTTCTTTGTTTTTGTTCACTTTTTACCTGATTTACACTACTTCCGATATTGCTATCACACACAACACAAACTACACGGTTTAATATTTAAAAAAATTACAGAAGCATCCTTCTTAAAGAAATTTTAAAAATGGGAAAAGGAAATACAAAAAAGTAAACCATACAACTTCCTTCAGTTACGTTAGATATCACGTATAATGTGGTACTTCGCATATTTTAGACAATTATTGTCCTCAAATAATCTATCAGATGATTCTAAATAAACCTTATACAGCCCCATAAAAAATAATTTAATGGAACAAGGTCAAGTGATCCGGCAGACCATTCGATAGTACATCTTCCAACGCAAGTCTAAAAATAATGGCAATCCCATTGAAATCCGGTGGCTTCTAACAATTGCCTTTCCCTTTTTAGTACAGAAATACTTCGTGAAATTTTGAAGTGGCATTTAAATCTCCAAATATTAAACAGGCGTTTCCTTTAAAAGCTTAATGCAATTGCCAGTTTAACTAGGAGTCACAGTACGGTGTTGATATTTCTGTATTACCTAGAATGATCAGTAATTTATTTATTTATTAAGCGTTTGCATAAATGAAATGAAAATTGGCACAAAATGTATTTTTTAAATGTAAGCCATAATTGGCTGTACCTAGTTGGAACGCATTTTTTCTCTTTTCAGCCTTGTGACATAAGCCATGTGTTTAATTTGAAAGAAATTGAGAAATAACGATTTTTTGGGATTTTCTTTGGGTAGTACTAAATCAAGGCAGACATGAACCAAAACACAATCGATATTATCACATACGCCACAGGAATTTACATAGGAAGCAAGTACGTAGAATATTAATCATAAAATATTAAACAAAATACGTATTATCATTCTTATTCAATGGTATTATTAAAAAAAAATTAAAACAATATAAAAAATTTTCACTTACGTATTTGGTTTAATATTTTATATTAATATTTTGTTTTTCTTTCTTCAATACATTTCTGTCATTTCGGTTAGTGTTTTGTTTCACGGCTGCCTTGATTTAGCAGTAAAAAAACAAAAAATCGTTTTTCCAATTTTTCAAATTATACATATACATACATATAATCGTTGAAAAGAGAAAATAATTGCTTTCCAACTAGGTCAGAGCCAACTATGGTTTCCATTTAAAAAATATAACTTTAGCCAGTACCTAGTTGAGATAATGTTTAGGTTTTAGATGGTTTCAGACTGTTGCCCAACACTTATATTCTGTCGAAATTTTTATTATGACTGTAATTATACATCGTTAAAATCAGAAAAGTTTTTCTATCAGAATCAGTAAAAAAATGCACACAACTCAACAATGGAGAAAATATTAAAATATGATGTGCAGCATATTTGAAATGCTTTTACTGAAATTTACTCTTTTGCCATTCTACAAATTCTTCTAACGTTATAGACATGATCATAACTTATAGTGCACGCTGTTTATACTATTTTTGTTGATTACATTGATTTAACAAACATTTTTTTTTTATAAATAACTTAAAATAGCTATACAATCTATTCTTAATGAGGATAATAAGTATATGTTATGTCTAATTATTACATAGATGAATTTAACCTTACGACATGTAGAGAGTCTTCCAACGAATATTCTGTATAAAACAAACATAATATTCCAAATGAAGTTCTAAACTTTAGTGACTTCACAAAAACAAACAAAAAGAAATGAATACAATCCACATGTGGGTCGTATAAAATACAATTCGTTGAAACATGTAAACATAAAAGAATTTTCTATTACCGAAAGAAGCCGTCTAAAACCTAATAAAAAAAATGAAAAGGTGAAAGTACGTAATTAAATATTTAAATTAATTAATTACACAAAACACCAATTCCACAATTCCGACTAGTTTAAAAATGAAGTTTTTCAGACATAAAAAAGTAAACGTCGAGGAGAATAGAATGTCAAATGTAAAAAATACTCTCGTCAGTTTATTTTACAACAAACAAAAAGTGCAAAGCATTTTTTCCAATGAAATAATTAGCACTGCATCCAGTGAAAGGCAGCGGGTTTATTTAACATTAAATTATTCTCTTGAAAGTCAACTATTTAAAAAAAAGAAAACTCGAAATGCTAAATATAGAAATACCGAAGAATCGACTTGTCGTTATTATTAGTATTAAAAATAAACAAATTTCTTAAAAATAAAGTGTTACAGATTACAAAATCGTGTGTTGTAGCCTACAATTCAAAAGGCTAAATCAGCGCACTGGAGGGTAAGTTAATTTTGATTCAGTCAATTTAACAACTTAACCTAGATTTGTTATTAGTTTAATATTTCTTTAAAAATTTAATAGACGATTTTTGAAAATTCTACGATTCAAAATCCGTTTCGGAAATTGTATGACTTACCCTATAATTCTGCAAAGCCATTGGTTTCTGATGTTTTAAAAAAGGAAAAACGAACTAAAATTACTGTTTTAGATTTTGATATATCTGAACGACCTTCTTGATTTTACGAGCTGAGATCTCTCTACGGCCTGGGCATTTGTTTAACCGGAAGTCTTAAAAAGAATTACATTTAGTTAGTTACCTTTGAAATATGTTTGCATGAAAACTTTTATGTGCCATACTAGATGTATTTCATTTTAAGACACTTTGTATTTTTCACATAATTCTTGAAAACGCCAATTTTGGCCCCATTGACGCTAGTTACCCACAACAACGTTTATACTCGTATGTGACGCTTAAATATTTTAGGTTAACATCCAACAAATTTACCTACTTTAACTTTAAAAGATATGGTTTAGAATATGCAAATTTTGTGACACTTCGACATATTGGAGGTATAAATCAGGGCCGTATCTAGGGCAGGGCCATGGGGCAGCTGCCCAGGGCGCAAACTCAGAGGGGGCGCAAATTCAGATTTTTTCGTACATGTTTTTTCGGATAATCCTACAATCCTTATTAATAAAAATTTTTTGGATAAGAAATAATTAAGATCCGGGGCCTGGGTGGGCGCAAGGAATCAAGTTTGCCCAGGGCGCAAAATTGCCTAGATACGGCACTGGTATAAATAAGAACAATGGAAAAAAATTATAATTTACAGCGGTGGTGAAGATTACTCGCCTGTTTTAAAGGTTTTACAACTTCAGTGCTCCTCTAGGCAGTCGTTTAGAAACTGGAGATTTTGTAGGGAAAGTATCGGTGTTAAGATTAATAACATCAGCAATGAATTCGAACAGAGAACGGGCAACAATGAAATACAATTTGTCCCCTAAAATTTGTTTCTTTAAATTTCGGGCTACTAAAGACACGCTGAGAACACTTAAACTGAGCATATGCCCATGTCGTAGAGCTCGTAAAATCAAGAAGGTCGCGATCTGAACATTGGATGTTGGTAGGTATAAATTCTGGTAAGAGAAGTTTTTATTTAAAGGCTTAAAATCATAGATGCTGTTTAACGTAGAAGTAGCATACATAAACTAAATCTGTCATAAAGCATGAGTAATTATTCAAAATCGTTTATAATAATACCTACCATCGTTGGTTATATATCATTTGTTAACTAACATATCACCACATTCTTTCATTACTGACTTAAAATTTTAATATTCAAGATTAAGTCGGACGCCTTAAACTATAAAAAAGTACATCAAGGACATTCTTCTATAACTTAAATGTATTTTTTCAATGTACTTGGTTGCAAGGACATTTTTATTTATTATTTTATTAAGAAGAGAAGGTTGCATCAAAAGAATTTTCGGACGGATATTAGTAATCAACTAAAATAAATTACCTACCTTTACCTTTCAAGGATAGCAAATTTAAGATAAATCAATAAAATTAGTAATTTCGTATTAAGAATCTAAAAATTGCTAGTCTTATGTTTATAAAATTAAACTCAAGTATTTCTATTCACAAAATAGCCTACTTAAGCTTTCTTCACTTAACAACACCTTCAGAAAACAATTTTAAAAAAACAATTCCTGCTGCTAAAAAGGGTGCACAAATCACTGCTCACATAATTTCCATAGGCGTTTTTGCATAATATACATACATCTTCGTCACTTCAAAAACCATTTCAGAAAAATCTCTCCACAGTTTCATTTTACATACAAAACCAGAAAACATCACCAACATTCCTAAAAACAAAACCAATTAATATATAGAAATTCACCAAACACATTTATATAAGTTATATATTTCAGATTAGGACAACACCGAAGAAAACCCCATTTCGACGTCCAAACGTGCGGAGCACCTCCACACGATTGCAGGCATTTACATCAACAATTACTCCAACCGTGGTTAGTTCGAGGCCAACTAAGACAAGTCGACGAAAATTCCATTCTCCCTCGCCTACCACAACAAGGAGTCAAGGTATAACGTCATTTGCAATAATGACATTTTAGTTAATTTGAAATTCCGCAATCCGGTTTTAAACCCTACTCTTAATACTTAATTATCGTACGAAGCACGTGTCAGAAACTATTTTTGTAAGAGAAATCGGCGAGTGGTTTTGTTAATTTAATGTATTCTTATTGCTGTAATATACAAAAAAACGAATTCGAAAATTAAACAGGTTTCATACAATAAAACCAAATAAGTAGCACGAATAATCAAGAAATGTTGGTAACCTCTGACTTTCGAAAATAGCACTCGCGGAATATTTTAAAAATCAAACTGTGAATAATGAATTAGTAACAAAGGATCTTCTTTTTTAAGAGATATCTAGGCAACCATCGAGAAATTTTCTTAAATTTTCATCAAGGAAACCATTTCTACGAACGACGACGATAAAAAGTATCCAGCAATCAATCGTAGACAACGCAGGAGTTGACCAAACTCTCGAATCCAGCAACCAGCAATCTCTAGAAAAGGAATTTCGAGATGACACTACCAAACTTGGCGAATTAGCTTTCGCTTTAAATGAACTTCAACGAGTTTCGGTTCGTCCAAGGAACGCAAGTAGAAGTTACACGCAAAATGTTCAAAGTAAAGGTTGGTATTTAAGCAGTTAATTTGTTTATTTACGTACTGTGTTTTTTATAACAGCCAAACAATGTGCTTTAATAAAGTTTATTATTTAAAAATGTACCGCTTATTCTACTTTTCAGCTTTTTCAATTCTAAGCTTCAAGTTTTATCTTCGCCATTCTTAATCATTTAGGTACAGGCTTACTACTATTAATTGGTATCAAAAAATAACACCATTAGTTGGCCTATTTCCTCGGCATCTTCTTTGACTGTTGTATACAGTTAATCAAAATTAAATTAATTATTGTCACTAATTATTCAGAAAAAGAAATTACAACCTTAAATTCCACATAAACGGTGTTGGTGAGCCGCACGTTTTCGTCAGAAATATAAATTATTACTTTACTATTTTAAACGGAACACCCTGTATGTTGTGACACTAAATTCTGCAGAATTAAGTTGTCAACTTGGTGATGTTAATAAGTCTACTACTTATTCTAAGGTTTAGCTTAGTTTAACAAATGGCAAATAAAAAAATGCCCAGGCCCTAGAGAGACGTCAGCTCATAAAATCAAGAAGGTTATGGTTTAACATACTAGAGACAATTTAAGGGAAATATAAAAAAGACATTTCCAATAAGCGTTGGTTGGTAATATATTTTCGTGATATACCAAATTTCATCAAAATCTATCCAGAAATTTTTGAACAAACAACGTTACAAACCCACAAGCATCGAGCGGATTTAGAGTTCGTGAACCCTAAAATTGTAAATGTGTAAAAAATGTATCCCGCATTCAACAGAATGCTGCTTATGCAATTAAATGCTACTCCTATGAACATAAATATAACGCAAATTCTTGCTCCTACTGGCGACGGGGATGAAGCACTTGTAGAAGAATTCTATGGACAACTAAAAGATTGATGAAATACACCAAAAGAAACGAAATCAACACTATCATGGGTGACTTCAGTGCAAAGGTGGGCCGAGGTAAAGAAGAGGATATAGTGGACAATTTCGATCTTGGCACTAGAAACGAATGGGGCTACCGTCTCGTACAATTTTGCAAAGAGCATGGTCTAATAATAACCGGTGGCTGTATAAGTGGAAGTCTCCAGTTGACTCTGACATAGTGCGCAATCTAACAAATTTTATTAACATTCAGAGAAAATTTCGTAACTCAATAAAATCGGTAACGTGTGCCCAGCTGATGATGTCCCCAGTACTCACAATCCACTAGTACGTAAGCTCCAAAAAACTTTAAAAAATAGACAACAAAAAAACTAATCAAAAAGTAGATATCATGAGGCTCCGCGATAATAACACCAAAACCTTAATCGTATATACACTAGAAACAGATATAGAGAGCATCGCAACATCGAACGATAACCCATCAGAGAAATGGAATAAAATCCAACAAGCCATCAAAAACACCTAAAGAATGCTACAACTAATGGAAACTAGAAAACCAACAGACAGTGCCGCGTTTACAAAATCAGCGCCCAGGGGCTTATGATCTTCAAGCGCCCTACCATACTTAAAATAGCAGACGAAATGGACAAAACCGTACAAAAGCTCGTAAATTCGGATAAAAACGGTTATAGAACTTATGAGCTTTTGTACAGTTTTCGTCCATTTTGTCCGCTTCTTTCAGAAGGGCAACTGGTCATATCTTAAAAATAATAAAGAAACAATAAATGAGTTACATGATAAAAATAGGATTAACTAAACATTTCTTTATTCTGAAGAAACATTTAATTGATTCAATTAAACAAAATTCCAATCCACCTATTCAATTGAATCAATGAAATCTTTTTTCTGGGTGTAGAGCTAGAGATTAATTCGATATATTTACCAGAAATTTGTTGTACAACTATAAATGAATGATTTTGCTCTATCAATTCAGAACGTCAAGTCTCATTTAACCCGGTATTACATTAATAATACTAGTGCAATAAGAACTTAATAGAAAATTACCTTTCGACAATATTACTTGAGCTTTTAGCTTCATCGGATTCATTATCTTGTTTTTGTGCAAAGAAAATATTTATTTTTGGCACTTTCTCAAGTACTTCTTGTTGTTTTTGAACTTTTTCTGCATTCAATTTTCTTCTTGCACCACCACTCAACTTTTTATACATTTTGGAAAAATTTAGAACAGATATAACAAGCTAAACAACTGAGAACTGACTATTGTCAGTGATAGAGGATGAACATGAAATACACGGCGCACTATGCGCTTTCTTCACCACACACACTTCGTGAGCGACTGAGCGTGTTTATTTGTTTATTTTTTATTTTGACGTGTTGCTCGGTGACGCTTGGCGGGAGAGTCGATGAAGGCCGTGAGGCGGCGCGTACAGTGTTGGTGGGGGATACGCGCCCCACTCGTGTTGTGGAAAGACAGAGAATTTTGCACGTTGCATTGTTTTGATCACATTTATAGATAGAGCTAAAAAAAAAATCCGCTCGTCCGAGAATCGAACCTTCGACCTCGCGCTAAGAAGAAGTTTCACTTCAAAAAACTTTTGCCCAATTGTACGTCACGGTGGGCGCCCCCTGACGTCCGGCGCCCTCTCACGCCCGGCGCCCTAGGGCTCAAGCCCCATAAGCCCATAGGTAAACGCGCTACTGCCAACAGAGATAGTGTCAAACACATAAAACAATCAAAATAGAAATCAGAGAAGCAAAGGAGAAGTGGCTAAAAGAAAAATGAAACGAAATAGAAAGTTATGACTACCACAACATGCATAATAAATAAATAAATAAATATAGGAAATGATGATACGAACAAACAAGATTCTACAATATTTATTAGAGAACAACAAATTAATAGCACTTCTCAATGTTCGGCAAACATATACAGAAACTCTGTTTCGCGATGAATACCCAAAAACTCTGATAACATTGATGGTGAACTATCAGGTCCTCCTATCACCAGAAGTGAGATTGAGAAAGCTATCTTGTCTACGAAGAACAACAAAACGCCTGGTCTCGACAGTATCCACTACGAAATCTTCAAGTTACTATGAGAAACAAGTTCTCAACCCTTTAACAACATATTCAGCAACGGTAAAACTCCCTACTGAATGGACCAATTCGATATTCATTACGATCTCCAAGAAACAATATCCAACGCAATATAGCAATATAGATTAATCGGTTTGATCAACAAAATAACAAAAAGATCCACAAAAGTCGCGAATCAAATATAAGCGAATCTCAATTAGAATTAACAGAACGTCTTCCGGGTTGGAACCGTGTCATTGTTGAGACAGAAGAACTCAGCGTTTCGCCCACCTTTTTAAGGGGCGTATTTAGGGGGGAAAGAGGGCACTAAAAGAGCATGGTAACTCAACGTGTCAACCACGCTAGAGGCGAAACTCTTTTAGCAAGAGCTAGAAGGAAACGGTAACTCAACTTGTAAACCAAGCCGGGGGTGAACCTTTCTGAAGAAAAACAGAAAAGCTAGGGACTTTATATCGGCTATAACCGGTCACCCGTATCGGACGAAGATGACGATTGATCAGAAGTGAAGGGGGTGGAGCCAGTAACGATATCAGACTTCCATACGTCCGATCGGTAATAACCAGTGTCACGTTCTTGGGAGTCTTGATGACTTGAATGGCTTCGCGGATTTTTCTGTTGAACAAACAAGGGGCATTGGCAATGATCGAAGATTTTGCAAACAATATCTTATGTCCAGTGTCGTGATGATGTTCAGTAACAGCTGAGTGTGAGACCTGATTTCAAATAACGTTTGTGTTCACAGATACGTATGTAACAAAAATCAAGTAAAACGAACGACTGGTTTGACAACACGTGTAAAGTAGAGATATTGAAAAATGGAATCGCCTGAATAAAAATGTTAAAGTCCGGGAAGTAAAGCGACACAAAAGAATATAGGATACAACAGATGAAGGCAAATAAAACGTGTAGACTAGCTAAAAGACAATTTAAAGGGAAAGAAATCGCAAAATTAGAATAGAAGTCTATAAACACAGTAATCGGAAATTTTTATCTTGTTCTTCAACACCTTATGGCCGAAACCTAGGCTAATGGCCTGCTACTAACTCATAAGTATCAATCAACAATCAAAAAGGACTAAGAAATGATAGGATAAAACAAACTACATAAAAGATAAAAATGGATATCTGATAAGCGACGTTAAACTAATGGTAAAAAGGTGAAAGGAATACTTTGAGGAAACGCTAAATAATAAACAAGAAGTAAGAGAAGTTGAGCCAGGAAAACATAGAGGAATATTGAATGCCTGGACAGAAAGGAAGCTATGGAAATTATCTTAAAGCAGAAAAACAATAAAACGCTTTGTGAAAGCGGAAATTCCGTGTCCCATAAGTATGGAAGCGAAGGACTGCACTTTATAATATTCAATATGGTTAAAATAATAATATATAGTAACTAGAATACGTTCCACAGGAATGGAAACACGCTTTGCTAATACCTATTCACAGGAAAGGGGATAAATGTGAATGTTGTAACTACAGAGGCAAGAATATACAGGAACCATTCCAGGGGAATACCAAAGTGGATTCAGAAGAGGCGCTCAGTCATGGATCAAATCTTCATTCTCAAACAGACGTCAGTTTACGACCACAACAGAATCATCTATGTACTTTTTGTTTATTTTAAGCAGGCGTATAACTCTATTAATAGAAACAAACTGTACGAAGACATGGAAAGCCTATAAATACCATCAAAGCCATGTCAAAATAACGATGGAGCAAACAGAAAATAAAGTCTCAGATGGTTTCCAAGTCGTAAAAGGTGTAAGACGGGGTGACCCAATGTCATATATTTTGTTCAATGTGAACCCCGAGAAGATAATAAGGGATAGTGGTATCACCAACCCAAGGAACCATAATTAAAAAAAGGTCAACATTGGTTGACCTATGCTGATAATCTTACACTAATAACGAGATCAGCCACGGAGTTGAAAAAAATGTTAAAGGATGTAAAAAACCAGGCTAAAAAAGAAGGTTGCATATTACTGTTAAGAAGACAAAATACAGGGTAAGAGGAAAGAAGGAAAACACGCAAAGTAACACAATAACAGTGAACTTAGAATATGAAAGCGGAATGAAGATATATAATAGTTTTGTATTTCTTGGAACACTGGTTACAGAGAAAAAGGGATTAAAGCCTGGAAACAGAAGCTCGGTTATGTAGTTAAAAGTATGGGTGTTCTACATAGTGCTCTAAAATCGACTGTTACCGCATAGTGCTAAATTAAGGATACAGAAAACGATTACCCACAGGGACGTGGGTATAGAACAAGAGCGATCAGAATCGTTGAAGCATTGGAACGGAAGATCCTTCGAAGAATATTCGGTGATAAGAAAACAGGAGACCAGTGGAAAAAAGAAAAAATGTGGAAGTCTCTATACAACCAACTGAGCACAACACACATCACAAGGGCGCAGAGGATAAGATGGCTGGATTATCTACAAAGACTTATGATGAGAGTAGGTTGCCCCAAACGAAAGTGGAAATCAGTTGTCTTAGAGGACCTAGACGGACAGGGTAAAGAAGAATGGTGGATAAAGGTTACGGATAAGAGGAGATGGAAGAAGATTATTAAGCAGTGGGTCTAGTCTGCCAACGCTTTGTATATATAATAAAAACACCAGAACTAGAAGTACTAAGTATTTTTTACTGCAGATGTGAGATGTCCTACAACAAATCAGCAAATGAACTCAATTGTTTCCGTGGACCGCACTTTTAACGGAATTAATATCTTTAAAATGTCATTTAAATTAAACTAATCAACCACTGACAGAGTTAATCTCGTTTACCTCCCTTGTTATTTAAATAACTATTAAAAGTTAAATTGCTTTTGAACAGCTTCGACTATATTTGAAATTCAAAACCATATAGACAGAGACTTCATTCTGGTGAAAAATCAAAACTCAGTTACTTGCATAAGAGATAAATATATAAAACACACTGCTTTCTTAACCAACTTTTAATATGTTAAACATATGTATCTCTTATTATGCAATTCGAACAGAACCTGTTTTTGAAGTCAAGGCCAACTAGAGGTACCTACTTTTTTATTGTATGTTATCTACAACATATTGCTTCAAAACTTCTCGAACACTTCAAACCTACACCAACAGTGTACTAGAAAAGTGTTTCGCCATTATTTCACTGGAATTAATTACATTTCTCCTTAATCTTAACATCTCGCCGTTAACTTTCTTTAAACGCTTCCGTAATCTTATTCTCTGTTGTATGCTTTCATGCTAATTACCTACTCTTGTTCATCTAGTCTAAATTCTACTGTTGAACTCCAATTTAAGCTTCGCTTTCAGTGTCTCCTCAACATTGTTATTTTTGAATATTAATGCCCAGTCAATTATTTATATTGAATTTCAGTTTTACAACCGGTACGCAGATTAATCTCAACAACTGAACTTCCTGTTTATACAACGACGCCTTTACCTCCAGTTTATTCAACGGCCGCGATTTTACCAGCGGTTTATTCGACAGCGTTCGTTGTTAAACAGCAGCAGCCCCGACCGTTTGAAAAATTAGTACAGAGAATACCACAAACACATGTACAATATCAGCCGACGAGCAGAAATTATGATTATTACGATGAGGAAAACACGAGGGTCGTAAGTGAACTTCCGGAACACAGTAAAGTGTTACTTCACAGTTCGGGGATCATTCAGTGCTTGGATCAAGGAAACTTTCCACATCCGGCATCGTGTAAGAAATTTATTTATTGTGCTAAAATAGACAATGGGGAAATTTTGGGGTGGGAATATACATGTCCAAAGAACTTAAGTTTCGATCCAGTTGGGGGTATTTGTAACTGGTCAGCTGGGCTGGGCTGTGGTGAATAAAGTAACTTTAGCGATATGTGAACGTTGTTTCGACAAAACTAATTTATAACGAACCGTTACAGGTACAATTTTAATCAATGATTATGCACTGTTCTGTGAGATTACATCAGCTTGCTAGTTATTTAACTGGCAACAATAGCAAAAAACATGGAACCTCAGAAATAAATTTCTAAAACGTTCTAAGGACGATGTAAAATTGTAATCTGCCAGTAACCAGTAAATATTAACGTTAGTGCACACTGTTAATCTACAGAGTTTAAAATTTCGGTAAACTCTGGTTGCGTCTTGTTTTAAATAAGTGCTAAATAACTTAAGAATATCATTAGTAAAATACAATTTTAAATAAAATATTGAACATATAATTGTATTATCTTGTATTTTTATTTATATTCCTATTCAGAATTTTGTATAAGCCTGAACCCGTCCAACAAATATTTCCTGATTACATTAAGGCTCCAACGCCTTTTTACGCTAATTTATGCCGTTGTACAAGCGTAAACTATACAGCATGTATTCAGTAGGAGACAGCCGTTTGTGCGATGTTATCTTTGTTGCCTATTTTCAAATTTTGTGGTTTTAAATTGAGCACACTATAGAACATAGTACACTTTTCAATCTCCACCTAAATTAAAAACAAAGCTTAAAGTATTCAACATTTTATATATGGGGTGCGGCAAAATATACCCAGCTATGGAATATCGTTAGGATTTTGTTATTTCCTTGACAACTGTCAAAAGTAAAGTTTTATATCAAAGTAGAAGGATACAGAATTTTGTTATGGAGCGTTATTCGCCTCAAGAACGCGCAGAAATTGTTAAATTGTATTTCCAAAAATTTTCTTCGATAATTTCAACTCAAATGGAGATATTGAGTGGCCGCCTCATTCCCCTGATTTGAGGGCACCAGATTTTTTCTGGTTTGGATACTTGAAAATTAAAGTCTATATTAATCGCCCACAGACGTTAGAAGACTTAAAGGCAAATATTCGCGAAGAAATTGCGCAAATTCCAGCTGAAACATTGCGCAAAGTTATGCTACACGCTCAAAGTAGAGTTGGTTATTGTCTGGCTTGTCGTGGTGGTCATTTGCCTGATGTTGTTTTTCATAAATAATGTTACATGTTTTAATAAATAGTTTTCATAAAAAAAAATATTTTTTCTTCAAACGTCAGAAAAACACGACTTTGTATCCTTGGATACACACAGTTAAACATTCACTTTTACTCCTAGGAGTAAAAGTGACATAAACATTCACTTTTACTCCTAGGAGTAAAAGTGACACTTAATGAGCCAATGGCAACTCGTAATTTTTATTTTTTATAACAAAGCAACGACAGCTGGTATGACGTTCATTTTTGACTTTTTTTTAATTTTCTTGCTGAATTGCGTTTAATTTGTGCGTTTGAAGAAAAAATAGCATGTGTTATTCGGAGTAAAAGTGATTTTGTGTGCCTCGCATGACTAGTCCGACTCGCTGGCGCTCGTCGTTCAAACGTCATGCTCGGCACACAAAATGACACTTTTACTCCTAATAACACAATATACTATTTTTGCGCGATTTTTTTATTTTTTTTTATTTTAAATAAACTTGGCTGGGTATATTTTGCCGCACCCATTATAAATAAAGTATCAAGTTTATTAATTTCCCTATTTACAATTTATTAAATAGGTAACTCTTTTACTTATGTGGGAATTATAGCAGATGACCGATGTTCAGGTGGGAGTTCCAGTGGGTATCGGCGGGAGTCAGGAGTAAGTCGGAAGAAGAAGTATGATAACGACGGCAGACATGCGAGACTCTTCAAAAATATTAAGATATAAATGTTTAATTAAAATAAAGAAGTTGCGCAAAAGGCCCTGTTTATCTTTCCTAGAATCCCACACTTATATTTGAATATCCTATACCTAAACAAGTCATGCGTATCTTTTCACTTCCGCTGGTAACATTCTCCTTCTCCATCATCTTCGATACAATATTCAAACATAATCGTTATTTCAAAAAATCTGAAATGAAAGGAACAAGATTGTATATTCACTTAAAGGTCCCACCATAATCTTTTTGTGAGAGAGCCATGGCTAATGCTCTCTCCAGCCTATCAGTACTGCAACAAAAGAGTCCGAAAATGTTTCGAAAGTGTTAATCTTAGCTGACAGCAACGGACGTGATTGTGCAAATATTTTACAAGGTATGCTTCCCCAAAACAGTTTCAATGCGCAGTGTATTTTTAAACCTAATGGAAAATTCAACACTATTGTTGAAGATCTCGATAAATTAACTCGCACTTATACAAAAAATGATTATGTAGTGGTGCGGGAGGGAGCAAATGATATTTTTAAGGGCGATAAACTCTGTAATTCTTTGATAGATAAAGTAATAACTAAATTGAATAAAACTAACGCCATATTTATATCAATTCCTTTTTCTGCGGACCGTCAAGTACTGATTACATTTATCTATAACATAAATTCGCAGCTTTATAACAAAATATCTGAACGGCAAAAATCAGATGTGTATTTTCTAGATGTAAATTCCTTGTTTCATAAAAATCCTGCAAATCGTAGGATTCGCCTAAACAAAAGCAATAAATTGATGTTATTCAGAAAAGTATCACAGTATTAAGGGAAACAAAAAAGAAACTGAAGGGAACGTGTGAACTAGATCAACATGTACATAAAAGTAGGAGCACGGAGTCAGACGACAGACGTCACCAAGTAAATTTTAGTGACGTCATAAATACCACCATTAGATTTACAAAACCGATATTTATTTTCTTATTTCCAGCTCATTTTAAATCATGCGTTTGGTTTAAGCTTAATCAATTATCAAGGAAAAATTAACAATTTAATGTACATTTAGCTTTTATGATGAATAATAAATAAAAAACATAAATACAGTGGAGTTTCACAAGAAAAATGGACTGCCATTTTAGTAGCAATTCTAATAAAAAAGAACCTAAAAAATCGAATACAGTTACACATTTATAAATGAAAGAATATTAATATGAAGGGTACGAGTAGTAAGGGGGTAGGTATAATATGTCGATCGTCAGAGTTTATGCACCAGAAGAACGGAAAAAGGAAGATACTTTGGATTTTTATAAAACACTACAAGCAAAAAATGGTTTAAATAAAAATGACTACATCGTAATAGCTGAACTGGAGGAACTATATGAAAAAATATCGAAATTTGACAGCAGGGGATTGCAAAGCACAACTAGGATAGAAGAAAAGAAACAGTCCAGTAGTAGGAAGATATAGCAAACATAAGAAAACAAGTGACAATGGGCGAAGATTAATCAATTTTGCAATGAAGAAACAACTACAAATAAAAGAAACATTCCTAAAACACTACTGAGATATACATAAAGAAACTTGGAAAAGCCCATATGGCAAATCAAAGAATCAGATAGTCAGTATGCTATTCAAATCTAAACACAGCACATACATAGAAAATGTAAAAAGTGCAAGAGGAGCAGCAATAGACTCCGACTATAATATGGTCTGGGCAAAAATAAATCGAGAATTATCCCTGGCAAAGAAAACATTAAGGAAACAACATAGCAGATGAGATATACGGCCACTATAGGAAGACCAAAATTCAAACAGGAAGTAGATTTTCAGTGCAGACGAAATAAGTGCAAGAATAGCCGCGGGAACTAAAAGTGCGTTAGCAATGAAAGCAATAATATCCGGAAGCTTGTTTTCTAAAGCAGTAAAACTACGTGTGTACAAAACTATCATAAGACCCGTTGAGACGTACCTACGCAAGTGAGGTGTGGACTATGAGAAAAAAAGACCAGCTACTACTAAAAAAATCCTGAGAAAGATCTACGGAGGGAAACGAGTAGAAGTCGGGTGGGAGAGAAGGACAAAAATAGGGAAATAAGAGAACCTTATGGGGACGCGGATATAGTAGGGATAGTAAAGGCACAACGAATAAGGTGGGAACGATGTCCTCTGTCCTTAATGACAGGGTAAAGTACGTTAAAATGTACTTTTTTAAATTCAGTAATCAGATAGCCATATTAAATAATAATTTTTCAAAAACAAGATTCTTGAGTTTAATGCCAGCAGTTGAGAGAATTTCAAGAATGTACAAACCATTACAGTCATATTTTCTTTCTTTGGAAAATTGCCCTACAATTTTAAAGCAGTTCTTTTGAAAATCCTGTTGGAGAAATTTTGATGTGGTTTATTCACAATGTTTCTTCACTATTTCAACAAGTTATTTTGAATATTGAAGGCAATAAAGTGTGTGCCACTGAAGCCGCTTTGGAATAGTACTTCAGTCCGAAGGAAAAATTAGAAAATCGCCTTAATCAGTTATTCCTGCCAGCTAAAGTGAGAAAATCTTTAAGTAAGCTTGAAAGTCTGGACATCAAAGCAAATTATTGTAAAGAATTTTCTGGCACAGTAAGGGAATTCTATTCAAGTTGTGTAAATTACTTGGAAAATTGAACAACAAATCTAGCTGTATTAAAGCTATTTGAATGGGTCGGTTTAAGAGAAGAAGTTACATGAAATGAAATTCTCCTTTCATGTGAAGCTTGTAAGGAACCAATCGGCAATGGATTGAATAAAGATGCTTGTTTTGATAAATTCAGCCTATTGAAAAACTTTGCACCAAATGAAGAAATTTTATATTGGAATTCGAAAAAAACTTCCACAGTAAACCGATGGCTGGAATTTTTCAAGTACTTAGGAGCTGTTTCTTATCAAACCCCGCCAAGAAATTTGAAAATTTTTTGCGACTTTGTCCTCTCTCTCTCCCAGGTACAGGTCCAGCTGATTATAAACTTTGTTCTAAAATATTAATAAACTTTGTTTTCAGGCAAGAGCGCATCTATCGAGCGATTGTTTTCGAATATTAATAAATACTGGAGTTCTGAAAAAACGCACTAGCTTTTCGCACATTAGAAGCTGTAATGCAGGTGTATATGAATTTCGATGTAACTTGAAACGAAATGTTTAAATTTTTTAAAATCAAATCCATAATTGTTAAAGCGAATTTTAAGTTCAGAGAAATATGATTGGACTGATTGGAGCAAGCAAAAGCCTTCTACTTCGACTTCCAAATGAAATAATCCACTGCCAAGTTGATATACAGGGTGGTGACTCGAACACCCGAACATAGGGATTTAACATGTAAAATCATATTTTCATAATTTCCTGCTCCCCTAATTATTTTAGGTAAAAAAGCTTCAAATAAAAGTTTTAGAGCATAAAATTCTGCATCTGAATTAATAAACAAAATTAATTTTGCGTGCCTTGTAACCTCAGAAATTAGGTATGAAAATGAAGTAGGTAAATCACCCCAAAAATAGCGATAGCCATGGAATTCAAACAAAAATTAACAAATGAACGGTTTATCTGTCAAATTTCATGGTGGACGGAAAATTTAAAAGATTTAAATTTGTGTTTTTTAATATTTTTAGGACCGTGGTGTGGTGCAAACCTAATCCAGATCCAATTTCTCTAAGGCTCACATTTGGATTATTTGATACCGCAGCTAATACATTGATTTCGTTAGCGTTATGATCTTCAGCTTCAATATCTTCTTCTGGTGCAATATTTATTTGTTTTTTTAGTACAACTCTTGCAAGGGACGAACACTGACCCATATTTTGTTTGATTATTGATGATGGTATGGATTGTTGATGTCGACGGAATTGGTATATGACGATATAAATTAGCAAATAGATCTCGCACTTGTCTTATACTATTACCACTGTAAAATAACTTTAAAAATTGATTTTTTTCACTTATTGTATAATTGTTGGCCATATTTTCACTTTAACAGTAATTACAAGTAATAATAAAAATAAACTAACGCAGCGTAACTTGACAGATAAACCGTTAACATTTGTTAATTTTTGTTTGAATTCCATGGCTATCGCTATTTTTGGGGTGATTTACGTCATTTTCATACCTAATTTCTGAGGTTACAAGGCACGCAAAATTAATTTTATTTATTGATTCAGATGCAGGATTTTATGCTCTACAACTTTTATTTGAAGCTTTTTTACCTAAAATAATTAGGGGAGCAGGAAATTATGAAAATATGATTTTACATGTTAAATCCCTATGTTCGGGTGTTCGAGTCACCACCCTGTAGATATACAAATGTAATTAAAAATAATCGTTTAAGTGATCAATTTGTTATATTGTTATTATTTCCTGTCCTTTTTTTTCCTTGAAAAATTATGGTCACCATACCTAGTAAGGTAGTAAGGATGGGCCTACCCCGAATACCAAGTAAAGTATGGTCAGCAGAAGTAGGAGGGAGAAGAAGAAGAGGAAGACCCCGATCGCAGTGGAATAAGGAAGTCGAGGAAGACCTGGAATGCCTGCAGATCCGGGAATGGAGAGAAAGTGCTAAGGACCAGAAGAAATGGGCATCGATTGCCCAAAAAGCCGAAGGCCTACAAGGCCTATAAATAGTGCTATTATACCGGGTGTCAACGAAACCTGGGGCACCTCCATAATTTTTTTATTTTTTAAGGTATCTAAATGAAATTTGGTATATGTAATATACTCTTTAAATAGCGTTGGCTGACATAGGAAACAAGTTTCTGTCACTTCCGGTTTCGGCGGAATTGACATCAACTTTGATATTTTAAATGGAACACCCTGTATGTTTATACATTTTTGGAATCTCCATTCAATTTTACGTATGGTAGTATCAAGTTTGAAACATTTTGATGACAAAATAACTACTTACAGAAGAGTTTATTTATTAATCTAAGGTGCCATGGCCTTCGTAAAATGGAAGTCAGGGTGCTACGACACTCAAAACAAATTATTTTAGCACTTCAACTGTAACAAGTCTGTCACTTTTTTGTGCATTTCATTTGTTTCGCTTGTTTTGAAACCCAGTATCTAGATTTAAATGTCCAAAATATGGTTTTTTTGGACGGAGAGTGTTATTCCGAATTACATTTTCATATTAATCCCGTGTTATTGGTATCAATAAAATCCTTGAAAAACGCTCGTTTTTAATATCCTAGTGTCCCACCCTAGTGCCATTTGAAAAAATAGAGTTATTCTCGAAAAAGCATTTTTGCCAACTTTAGGCCATTCTAATACAGCAACTAAAATAGTTAAAGTTCTAAAACAATTTGTCTCGAGTGTTGGGGCATCTTGACTTTCATTTGGCGTTAGTCATGGCACTCTAGATTAATTTCTGCAAAAATTTACTTTGTCATCAAAATGTTTCGAACTTGATACTACCATACGTAAAATTGAATGGAGATTCTAAAAATGTATAAATATACAGGGTGTTCCATTTAAAATAACAAAGTTGTAGTCAATTCCGGTGAAACCGGAAGTGACAGAAACTTATTTCCTATGTCAACAAATGCCATTTAAAGAGTAGGTATATTAAACATACCAAATTTCATTTAGATATCTTAAAAAATAAAAAAATTATGAGGGTGCCCCAGGTTTCGTTGACACCCTGTATATAAGAAGATGTACGGCCTCACACTTTAGACGAGCTAAGAAATGAAATTATAGAAGCTTTTGCCACAATTACTCCACAAATGTTAGCAAATGCGAGGCAGAGCTTTTATGATCAACTGGGTTATTGTTTAGCTCAAGAAGGGGGACTGTTCGAGCACTTATTATAATAATAATAATAACTGATTTCGACTATTTATATTAAACATTAAATACATTAATTCAAGATTGTCATAGTTCTTATGTTTAATTTATTTCCTTTTTCTAATTTTATGCAAACCATGTCAGCATTTTTTTTAAAGAAATACAGTTATCTTCTGAATATAACAATATTTCCATTTTATTTGTTTGTATCTAGTTACAGTGTGTACCTAGTACCTGCAGACAATCTCTGAATATAACAATATTTCCATTTTATTTGTTTGTATCTAGTTACCGTTACCGTGTGTACCTAGTACCTGCAGACAATTTATATACCAGCTGCCACTGTAAGAGAAGATTTAAATAATTTTACAGTAGAACCTCAATTATCCGTGCCAGCCGGGACCAAGCCTTCGCCGGATAATCGAAAACACGGATAATCCAAAGACCTCATTTTTTATTTTTTTAATAATTTATTCAGAAAAATACATGTGTCAGGTGAAGAAAAGAAACGTGATCATCATCAGCACTTAATTTCTCCCCTTGAACAGCTAATTCTCGTATTCCATGACGTTTTTTAAACCTGTAAAGCCAACCAGAAGATGCCGAGAAGTTTCCTTTGATTTTCAACTGCTCGTGAAACTTTTGGGCTTGCCTAGCACACATAGGTCCTGATATTGGAACCCCTTCCGATCTTTTCTGCAAGAACCACCTGGTCATAGCATCATCAAGCTCTTGAAAAGTAGACCCTTTTAGAGATTTCTTGTCAGAAATAGCTTTTGCACTGTCAGCTTTAGCTACAAAGCTCTGTAATTCGGCTTTCTTCTTCACAATGTCACGAACTGTTTGGTTTCCAATGTTATATGCTTTAGCCAACACAGCAACACTTATGTTATTTTCAAATTGTTTTAAAATTTCGATTTTTTGTTCAATAGTTAAAACGTTGCGTTTACGCTTTTCATTAGCACCGGTACGCTGCATTTTGTGCGTCGAGTCGGTCGGCAGTTGGCAAAAATAATAAGTAAACACATAAATGGGGGATTCCGCGAGACGAACGTCTGCACGGTGCATTCAGCGTTCATGCGCCAACGTCTGGCCGTCAGCCACGGATAATCCGCGCACGGATGATCAATTTAAAATGCCGCACGGAAAATCCGCCGCACGGATAAAGCGCGCACGGATAATCGGGGTTCTACTGTACTTGTTTTCTAAGATATTTTTGTCCACAAACAGCGGTTTTTAAAATACATTTTCTTAATTTTGCTGTCCGTGTCTGTAGAAACAGTGTCCGTATTTTAGAGGTTTCTATTACATTGATTACATAGTAAATCGAACAAAACTTAAAATGGTGTCCACATTTGGGAGGTGTCTACAATTAGAGGTTTTGCTGTATTTTATAATTTGCACCTAATGAAAATCAATTTTCCAAATATGCTTTTCACACTGGGGATGAAGAAATTTTTAAACCGCTTATTCATTAAAAGATATGTTATCTGTAGAATGCGCACCTTTGCTTGATACGTAACGTTAGAATTCTTTTTAGTCTTTAAGTAATACTGAAAGTGTACAGTCTTTTGTCCTAGAAACTCGGCTCACCAAGTTTTAGCGTTAATAAATAATAATTCGAAATGGTTACTAATATCATCTATAAGCTAAAGTAACCTTTAAATCTTCACCCACATTCAAACCTACATATATTTTGTGCTCTAAATTTTCATATTTTGTGTACTTCATTAAAAATTTCCTAATATTGTTTTCTCTATTATTTGCTTTAAAGCTAACTTAGCATCACCTTCATATTTAATTTCAAAGATAATACCAATTTTATAATTATGAATGACTAAATCGAGCCTGTCTACTTTGGTAAAGAGAAATTTCATTAGCAGCAGAAAAGTTGGTCTTACATATCACACTAAAAAGATAACAATGATATATATGCTCATTTTGCTAAACGATGTGTTCCTTTACTTCATGAATAACTTGTTGAATTGTTGTATAATAAGTTCATTATAAATATCATTTGGATAATTCCACAGTTGCCAAATACACCCCGGTTAGTAGAGCCCATTCTACATATTCATTGTTTTTTAAACCATTTGAAAATATCATGCACACTAATTTGTTAACTTTATCGATACTAATATTTTTGTTAAGCATGGTATTATTGATTGGAGCATTGTATTCGTCAATTAGCACAAATGTTTATTGAAACATGTCGATAGAAATTTCAACCCATATTCAATCTTGGTTACAGTTCTAAATTCTGTTTTTTCTGTTGTATTTATGTAACTTATCACTTTGCCATAAATATTTATGCTGTTCAAATGTCTTACTTATACAGGGTGACATTGAAAAAACTGCCATGCATAGTACCACGCGATAGAGGACCATAAAATAATAAAAAAAGTTCTTATACGCTAATGTCCGATCGCCTTTTGTTTTCAAGATACAGGATGTTAAAAGTTTGTTAGAAAATTTAATTTTTTTTTTAAAACTACAATGCATAGTACCACGCGATAGAGGACCATAAAATAATAAAAAAAAGTTCTTATACGCTAATGTCCGATCGCCTTTTGTTTTCAAGATACAGGATGTTAAAAGTTTGTTAGAAAATTTAATTTTTTTTTTAAACTACAATGCATAGTACCATGCGATAGAGGACCATAAAATAATAAAAAAAGTTCTTATACGCTAATGTCCGATCGCCTTTTGTTTTCAAGATACAGGATGTTAAAAGTTTGTTAGAAAATTTAAACTTTTAACATCTTGTATCTTGAAAACAAAAGGCGATCGGACATTAGCGTATAAGAACTTTTTTTATTATTTTATGGTCCTCTATCGCGTGGTACTATGCATGGCAGTTTTTTCAATGTCACCCTGTATAACACGAACCTAAACTTATCTAAAATTTCATTAAAAGTATTTCCACCAACAGGTTTGTAGCTAAATATTGGTTGAAAAAGTGCAGATTTTTATAAATTTTTAGCTCATGTTCTTTGAAAATTTGATAATTTGGAGATGCTTCTTTCTCGAAGATGGTTTCAATTGCGTTCACCTGGATCTCGATGAATTTTTTCAGCATGTCCAAGTTGCTACTTTTTTCAAAACGGGGTGGTGCGGTAATTAATATCATTTTGTAGCTATTTTTAAAAACAGTCTCCAAACAAGTGTCATTTCTACAAAAGCTGTTCTGGGAGCTATTCGACTGAAATCAGATGTAGATGAATCAGTCTGGTTCAGGTACCCACCTCCTAAAAACGTCAATAATAAATAAACCATTTCATTCAATAGACGCTAGAAATAAATTAGCCTCTTTAAATATCATTTTTAATTGTTTCGGTGGAACTATTAAAAAACGCATATTTAAGGTTATGTACAATCACAGAACATTGAGGTTATGTTATTCAATGTTATTAATATTGTCGACATCGACACTTACGGAAACACATTTCACGGAATGGTTATTAATAAATATCATTTATAATTTCATATAAATTTAACTGCAGCAGTGTATTTAAAAAAACTGTACATTGAATAGTAATAATTTGATTAATTTAATCTGAACAGATATAAAAAGCAAATTTGTCTTTTTAAGTATTTCACCTCACTTTGTAAACGGAACCACAACGAACGGAATTTAAATGTTTAAGAGGGGGAACATAAATAATTATTGCAGAAAGACTATTTATAGTAAAGATTAGTTGTTTACGTTTTAGAATTAGTAGAATAGTTTTACAATAACACTGTATTTTATATTAATCTTCCAGCATTTAAGTATTGATACAGTAATGACCGAACTTAGGTATTATTCGTGAAAGTAAGTTCTTGTATTTTGCATTTTAAATGTTTCTTTATTATCTGATTGGTATTTACACAAAAGTATCACAATATTCATTATAGGGAAATGAAAACCAGTTAACTTCCGTTCATGATATTTAATACTTTGTTATCATTCAAGGTCTAATATTTTTAAGTCTGGAAATAATGTATTTTATATGACCTATCGATAGTTAGAATTTACGTACCTACGCATTAAACTGCAGTACTTACTTGCAGTTTTGTTTTCTATCATTTATGATTATTGCAACGGTTTGTAATTTAAAAATTACATTTCAGATGCGTCTTTCTCTTGTATTTTACGTAGGATTGATTACACCATGTTTTTGTCGATTAAACGAAGAAGTTACAATTCCATCTATAAATGAACCGGTTCAATCGCAGTGTTTCCAGAGACCTCCGGAAGATTGTCCACCCGAAGGTCAATGCCGCTGTAAAAGAATATCCACGGGTTCCGTAGTTTGCTGTAATGTAAATAGTTTTCTTTTGACAGAAGGTTTAGCTTGCGCACGTATGTATTTTATTATTTAACGGTATTCATGTGAGGAAAAAATTGCTTCATAGATGTGAAGAATGGTAAAGTTATAGAAATACACATCAGAAACGCCACGCTCGATGTATTAAACGTCACACGTTCTACTTGGCGACAATTAATTTCTCTCTCCATTACCGATGGACACATAGATAAAGTAGTTGGAGAATTTGGCAAACATACTACGATTTCTTGCCTAAACCTTTCGTCAAATGCTATTAGTAAATTTGAAGATAGATCTCTCGTAAATCTTTATAATCTTAGTATCCTGGATTTGTCTCATAATAATCTGTCGGATGTTCCACGATTTAAGAAGGAAGGAGTAGTTACGTTGGATGTGTCAGGTTGATTTTTATTATTTAATCGTTAAACTTTTTACAAATATTTAAAATTACAGATAACAAACCTTTGTTATGCACACACTTGGTTGATGCCCTGAAAAGAACCGAATTACATTTCAAAAATGAGAACGAAACATTTTGCGTGTCGTCTAATACGTTTCATTGGTTTAATTCGACCGATTTAGTACCGCTAAAGCAAGTTCTTAGCATACATGAAGTAAGTGTGTTACTGTCTTAGTGTGTAACGTTTAAAACAAAAATAAGTATTTTATTACAGTTAAGGAAGGAATGTAGCATCAATTGTACTTGTGAACCGTACCGGTTACATATTGTGCCTGGAAAGGCTCCCACATTTGCAGTGCAAGTGAATTGTTCCGGATTACAGCTCACTTCTTTACCACCGGTGTTACCTCCAAATACGATCGCTTTAAATATTTCCAACAACAATGTAAGGATTTTAATTATCCATAAGAGTTAATTTAAATATTTCTATAAGTATGTAAGAATTGTTTATTTATTTTACAGATAACTTCCTTAGAATTAATGAATGATGAGCCATCATATCAAGATTTACGAGAGTTGTACGCTGATAATAATAAAATTACATCAATTCTTCCGTTGGAAGGGACGAAATTTATATCGAATTGTGTAGCTCTTAGTTTGAGAAACAACAAATTAAAATCAGTTAGTATCGAATACATTTACTTACGTATTTTTTCTAGTTCATTCTGTTGTAGCTGCCAACATACATCTTATCAAATATTTTTGATAGAAACTATAAATTTCGATACGTTAATCTTGGTTTAAACAAGTTACAATGTGACTGTAATACTGCGAAAGTTTTAAGGGTAAGTAAAATTATTTACTTTAAATTAAATATTTACAGTTTAATTGCGTCACAGGAATGGTTGTTGCCAAAGCAAAAGCATATACCCGATTACGATGAGATTTATTGCGATAACATGGATAGTCGTGTATTAGATTTAGATCCTTCGAAGCTCTGCCAGAGTCAACAAGATTGGACAGATTACATATATTATATTATCACCGCAGAGGTGTTACTGCTTGTGTTCCTCGTTGCCAAAGTGTCTTATGATTATTGGGTGTTTAAAACTGCCGGTTATTTGCCATGGCCGGCGAGTCGAATGCCCAAATTGCCTTGTGATTGGTTGTGCGAATAATGTATCCGTAGTTATAATTGTTTTCCTATGATTATTAAAATGCTGTTTTTAAGGGTTGTGAGTAATTTAAAATAATGATGTGCCTTTGCAAAATCCTGTCGAATTAAATGGTTGTGATTTTACAATCTGCTAATTTCATAAGCTTTAAGGTATGTTTTTATAAACTGAAACGATTGTAATTAGTATTCCAATAATGATTTTTAAAAATGTGACCAGTTCTTAGATACATTTTCTTTAGTTTAATGTTCTCTGTGGACCAGACTACGCTGATGTTAGTATTTGATTACATACATTCGTTTCAGTTGATATATACGCATGATTGCTACAATTTGTTATTGTTAGATTATATGGCTTTGAATGAAATCGCCATAAATCGTCCACGTATATAGTGCCTTATGTGTTTTTATATATTTTACATTTATTCTATGTAGCTAATTATAATTGGCAAGTCTTTGAACTACATTTTTATTTACTTCGATAAATATTGATAATTTTAAATAATTATGCCAAAGTTGTTAAAAACAATCTAAATGTACTTCAAAAACTTGCTTGCCGTGTGCCTTCATAATACTATAAAACATTTTATGAACATATACGTGTTAAGTACAAATATTTGCAATTTATATACGTAAAAAATTTTATGTCGCAGGCTTTGTTATATTATTTGTAATTGTAAACAACTGTGACTAATAAATTCCAGATAAAAATATACGCTTTTATTTTAAATTTTCGTATCTACAGATTGGCTACAATTATTATGCGATTATGTAATTGAAAAAATCGATCAAATGTAAGGACAAGTGGTTTGGTTTTTTATGAAATGACAATTTTATTTTAAATTCAAAGAAATTATTAAAACATATTTATTATTCACATGGTAAGTGGTTTTTAACCCACTGCACTTTTGCGCATTGGCTAATTGTGTTTTCTAAGATTTAATCCTACAGATTGGCTCGGTTTGCGAAATCTGGGATATCTGTGTAGGACACATTCGCTACTTCTTCGGGTACCATTACATCCACCCCAAATCAACGCTGTCTTAAGACTCCTCATCGGGCATTCACACAATATGGGCTCTGCAGTTTTTTCTCCTAGCAAAATCTGCAGTTTGGATCATTTGTGACGCCTATTAATTTTAAAGGTGCCTTCTGAGTTGGTAGTGTCCTGTTAGCAGCCCAACTACCATGACCATTTTTTTATTGCTTAGCAGCAGTAGTTCTTCTGTTCCGACTTTAAATTTAAAATGTAACAAAAGGAGATTAACATGTGGAAAGAAGATTTTCAGACACGAAAACTTTATAACCAGTTGGCCTCAGTGGTGTAGTTGGCTTGTAAACCAAAAATTTTGGGTCTGTTTCCAGCTGAGGTAAAATGAGATTCATTAAGGGGAAAATCTGAAAGTATGCCCCCTTTCCGGCGTAGGTTCCATGCCAGTGCGATGTTTGATTTAACAAATTGCCTTTCCAAAGGTGGAAGTCCCTTGCATTCGGAAAAAATTCCAGTCGGGTAGTGCTAAATAACAATGGCAGAGTCGACACGCGTTGAGATACTTGGCAAGCCTATACCTCGCCCAATAATTTTTTTTTAAATGTTAAAAGTGCATATTTAGGATCTACTCGCTTATAAGAGTAAATGGTACGTTGTAGCTTGAATGGAGAAGTCACCCATCGGTGACTCCTGCCATTATTGAAGTACTTAGGCTTCTTCTTCTGTCGCAACGAGGTCTCTAGGCCATTGCCAACTAAGTCTTCTGGTGAAGGCTGGCTCTTCTGATAGTGCAAGGTTGTTTTTTTGACTAGGTAATTTGACATGATAGCTACTTGCAAATCTTTTTGTTTCATTGACTTTTATTCTCCAATTCTGTAACATGTTCAGGTGTTGCTGGTTTAAATCTACTTGTTCATTTAACAGACAGTTTAAATTTTTACGTTTATTAATTTCTAAGCACTCAAGTAACGACAATTTCAAACCCTTATTTTCATTATGAAGGATCTTGAAATTATCGTCAAATACATGTTTTTCATCTAACAAGTGACCAGCATATTATGCGAAAAACATGTATTTGACGATAATTTCAAGATCCTTCATAATGAAAATAAGGGTTTGAAATTGTCGTTACTTGAGTGCTTAGAAATTAATAAACGTAAAAATTTAAACTGTCTGTTAAATGAACACGTAGATTTAAACCAGTCGCCTTTACTCAATCTATTTCGGACTGCTGTGTAAATAAATTTATTACCTTGTCGGCTTTCTGAAGAAACCGTTACCTACTTTTGTATAACTTCTCTGAACCCCGTAAAATTTAGGCATTTTCTGTGCAAAATTAAAAAATTTTATTATGTTGTTAGTTTAGTTTACCTGTGTATGTAAATTGTCATTTCTAGTCAGTCTTGTACTCACCATCTGAAGAAGCCAACATTTGGCAAAACAATTGTTATGGGACAACAATAAAGAATTTTGTGAAAATCAACTTTGTATTTCTTTAATTATCGCATTATGGATTTTCATCAAGTAAAAGTCGATTCAATCAATTATATTTTTTTCGCTTAGCAAGTAGTTTAAAAGAACAAGAAATAGTAATTTGTAATACAAGTGTTGAAAGCTTGTGTTTGCCACACGAATGTGAAGTTTGCAGCACGAACGATAGTGAGTGCTGCAGTCACATGAGGGTGGCAAATACAAGCTTTCAACACATGTATTACACACTATTTTTTCTACAACCACATTTCCATAAAAAATTAAATATTTCTGCAAAATTTGATATTCATCAAATGTCATTGTGACATTTTTTAAAAAAGTAATAACTAAAATTACAGTCTACTCTATATTGAAATGAGTAAATTTGTTTCATTGCTAGGGAGACTGATAATTTGTTACAAATTTTCATATTGTGATTTTTGACATATGTAATAATAATTTATAAAAACCATTCAAAATGAATGAAAGTGATTGTGAAGATTTCCTGAATACTCCTCCTAATGTTGTTGAAGCTGCAAATGCTGCATCTCTGGAATTACTACCTGAGAAATCCAAATTCAGGTATATTAGAGAACGCAGCATATTTTTTACATGGTGCAAACAGAAAAATATTAAGAAATTTACGGAAAATGTACTTCTGGCTTATTTCGCCGAAAATTCCAAGAAAATGAAGTCATCCACTCTTTGGTCTTCGTACTCCATGCTGAAAACTTGTTTGATGGTTGAGGATAATGTAGACATTTCGAAGTTTACAAAATTAATTGGTTTCCTGAAAAGAAAATCTGTGGGCTATAGAGCAAAAAAATCCCGTATTTTTACTAGAACTGAGATCAGTAGATTTCTTCTTGAAGCACCAGATGAATCATTTTTGATGATGAAGGTAAACATGACTGTTGGTTTATAGTTTATATTTTCCAATTAATACTAAAATTTATTGTAGGTTGCATTAATATTGGGAGTAGCAGGAGCTTGCCGAAGAGACGAGCTCATGAAATTAACCATAGACAATTTTCAAGAGAAAGATGCTGTGTTAATTGTTAATATATCCGATACTAAGACACATGTACCTCGGAGTTTTACAGTAACTAATGGACAAGAAGATTGGTTGACAATTTTTAGAAAGTACGCTGCTCTTCGTCCGTCAACTGTCGAGAATAGACGATTTTTTATGACATATAGAAATGGAAAGTGTTTTAGTCAACCAGTAGGTGTCAACACTCTTGGAAAAATCCCTCAAAAAATTGCCGAATTTTTGAAATTACCCAACTCTTCTGCATATACCGGTCACTGCTTCCGGAGAACATCCGCAACGTTACTTGCTAATGCTGGAGCAGACATTCTTTGTTTGAAGAGACATGGAGGATGGAAATCCTCCTCAGTTGCAGAAGGCTATATAGATGATTGCGTCCAAAATAAAGTAAAGAATGCCCAAAACATCATTGGAAAACCGAGCGGTTCAACTAGTAAATCACTTGAGATTTCAGCACTTCCCCAAATTCAACTAATGACAGATGCTATTACGACAACAAATCACAATTTGTTAAATTCCAAGCCGAACTGTCACAATTTGGCCAATTCCTTGCCGTCAGGAATTAATATTAACAATTGTGTATCATGTACATTTAATTTTAATGTTAATTAGCCCGTAACTACTTGTATTCTTAAAATAAAAGTTTTCCATGATTTTGCTTTAGCATGTTGAACGATTTTTATTTGAGTGTGGAAAGTTTACTTTCCTCACCGAAATTCATGCATGTGCGTGCGGAAAGTACTTTCCGCACGCTAATTTTCACTTGTTCGGCAAACACTCATTTTCAATACTCGTATCTATGGAGACGAAGTCTGAAAATCCCACTTTCCATGGTGGTTGTAGAAAAATATTATTGTGATATTATTTGCAAAGTATGAATTATTTTGTGACAGTTTTTGTGGTAACCATAGATAATATAAAATACCTACGGTAACTATGCGTCCTATAATACTTGGCAACGTAAAGAAAATCAATATAATAACAGTGGTAACAATGACAACGGTAAACATACAGTTCTGTAATCTGTTCATTATTTTCCTAGGAACGTAAGTGACACTATTAAGGCTGGCATTTACATGTACAGTCAATTTGTATTTGACGTATCTAAAGTTGCATAACTACTTAAAAAATCAAAAAGTCATAAGAAGGCGCGTTTAGCAGAACGTCAAAAACGAGTTGAGGTTAGAGGTCAAGAATTGCGTAAGATTCGTATTTGAAAATTTGCATATTTACATAGTTGTTTGTGGTATGGCTGTAAAAGATATGGCACAAACAAAATTACGATTTTCTGTGTATTTAAATTGTAATCTCCTTGTCAAGTTTGCGGAAAGTTCGGATTTAAAGCCGTTGTGACTGTGCTGTTTGTGTTGCCTAGTCTAGTGTAGCGTAAATGGGTCATTTACACCGATTTTTCTAGAACTTTATTTCCAGTTTTTCTGGAATAATTTGCATTTTGAAAAAAAAATTCCTGTGGCGTTTGAAAGAGAGTGGTTGTGTCTATCTACTGATAGAGAGATTTTTTCGATATTAATATTTTTGTAAAAACTATTTGAAAATTTTGAAGTAAAATAGAGCTTTAGATTTTTTAATACTGTAAAGTTGGTTTTTAGAAATTAGAAAAAATCTTTCTATCAATAGATAGAAAAGACATGGATAATTACAAAAAAAATGCTCTGCCGTTCCTGCTTAAAAAATGAGTCTAAAAAACTGGAACAAAATGTGCTTAAAATGAGGTATATTTCATGGTGTAAATGCCAGCCTTAAGGGTGGGTTTTAGTTAAAATATTTTTCGTTTTTAAGTATTTTGGGTTGCCTGACTTAAAACCAGCCAAGAAAGGATTGAATCTTCTAGTATTGCTTCTACCGGCTTCTACCTAACAAAACTTCAAAATTCAGTATAAGTATTTGCGAATACCGATTTTTAATCTCTTAAACCTCTTCGTAAACATTGACAGAGTCGGTGAATGTTGGGTTGCCTATATTTAATTAGTTTTTAAAAATTTATACGCAATTTTTTCTAAAGTTAAATAAAGATCACGCCAAAATTATACAAATTTGCAAAAGGGTCGATGCATGCATTAGGAAGGTAATATTGAAACCTACCCCGCTACATGCGAAAATCAATACATTGTTGATCGATGTCTTGTGCAAGTCCCTTTTCGTAAATTTTTCATAATAAGCCATAATTTAATTACTATATTAAAATTGGTCGTTCTGGCCTTGTAGCGTATGAAGGAAAGGTCTAAAAATTTTAATTCATACTCGTCCTTCTTTTCAACTGTCATTATTTAACCGTACCGTTATTTTAAAATTACACAATTTTCAGCGCGTAAACATGCTACTAAAACCCCCCCCTTAAGCTAAGTTCCGTCGTCAAGTGTAACTAGAGCCCGAATGTTATTAGCCATTTACAGTCACTGTTGCCATGGATGTAAGGCTTGCTTACTTTGCTGGTAGCAAAAAAAATTATTTTTTCTACACATGATACGAAAACAAGTATTTTCTTCACGATAAACCCTATGCGAAAACGCTACATTTTCTATCTAGAGATGAAAACATTTTCACTTCTAGAGATGAAAACAAGAATTCCAAATCTATGGCAACAAAATAAAAAAATGCGTGTGTTACTATGGACCGATTAAACAAACAATTAATAATTTGCATTGACACAATTCGGTTTGAATTAAGTCGAATTAAAACTTATTTCAAACAGATAATTAAAATGTCGTAGAAAAAATAGCATTTTTCCCACGACCATATAAGAAAGTCGCTCCTAACGCACAACAAACTAGGCGCGAAAGTTGACAATATCACCCGTGCGATTGACTTTCGCAAAACAAATGAACAACCCGTGCGATATGAACACGTATAGGGATATATCGCACAGTTTGCGCAATAATAGGAAGCTGCGGCCGCTTCAAAACAAAAAATGACGGTCGTTTTACCTAAACTGTCAGTGTTACTTTTTGACATGTACATTTTTGGTCGTGGGAAAAATAGTGTTCGTAACTCGTTCGAAAGGCAAATATCTCCGCTCGTGTTTATAAATATTTCTACTCGTGCTCCGCTTCGCTCCGCACTCGTATATCTATTTATAAACACTCGCTTGATATTTGCTACTTTCGACACTTGATACGAAAATAACTATACTACTCGACATGAAATACGTTTTTTTCGTTCGTTATTGCCCTACTCGCTGCTAACGCAGCTCGTGGGCAACTTCTCATCTCACGAAAAAAACGTCATTTTCATGTCTTGTTGTAAAATATACTATTTTGTTAATTTTCCGTATTTATTCACATTTTTTTATTTGTCCTCATTTTGTGTTAGTTGTCGGTTTTAGTCACTGAATAAGCATTTGTTGTGGTTAAGAGATGCTAAAGATGTTGTCAAATGAATAAAACAATTTGAAGTTCATGTAATACTTGTATTTTTGCTCTCTAAAGACGAATTTTTGAAAAATCCTAAGGTGGGCCAACTGAAATGGGACGGGGCTCGTACATACCAACACCAACAAGTGCCCGTGAAAATTGGGTATTAACAAAAAACCAATAGAACCGTCTACAAGCAACTGAAATAAAATATCCACAAAGAACAGTAGCAGTCAAAAGAATCGACAAAATTAAAAACACTCAAGTCGGAAAACAACTAGGACCAAAATCGCTATTAGAGAAAATTGAACAATACAAACTAAGATGGTTTCGACACTTATGCAGGATGAAGAATGACCGATAAATGAAGAGAGTATAAGAAGGTAAATCTAAATCAATCAGAAAAAACAGAAGAGGTAGAGAAACACAGAACAAAAGTATAACAGAATTGTTGGAAGGAAAAGGAAAAGAAATATCGAAAAACAGAAAAGATTGGTGCAAACTGATTAAAAACAGTAGAAAAAGAAAGATACCCTCGACACCTATCGGTATGAAGAGGACAGGCTTAAGTAAACTAAAGAAACAACTTGAAACAAAAAATTGGACATCTACAAGTAGAGGAAGTGAAAAAAGCACAAGAAAGGTGACAAAATATAAAGAAGCCGTTAAATCAAGCCAGCGATGAAGTTGTCGGTTCAAAGAAAGGTGTAAAAGAATGGATCACAGCAGATACGTGGACGGCTATAGAAGAACAAAAACGCAGTCATACTGATGAACAATGTTTGCACCAACTAAGAGCCCAGTACTCCTTGCTTAACAAACAGAGAAATTAAGCAACAAACAAGAAGAGACAAAATGCAGTAGCTTGGAAGAGTTCGCAGATGGAATGGAGATATGAAGGAGCGGAATCAATTAACCCGAAAAATTGCAAGACAGCAAAGGTATGAGTAAACGAGGCACCTACAAATGAACACTAACTCAACAGATGGAGATATTGAATATGGATCAGGAGAACCTAAAAACCTAAACAATGAAGAACCTATACGAGTTTAGGACTTATAACTTGCACATAAGTGCAAACGATAAAGGAGGCATAAATTTACAATAACTCCATCAACGTAAAAATTTACTTGTAACATAATATACACAATAATATCTACATTTACCTAATTTTACAGTATATTTAAAATAAATATCGATTACGGACTTAAACTTAAATGCTGCACTAAGTCTGCGTCACTTGTATAGTTGAGTGAGAACTTCTCTGAGAAGCACGCTTTTGATCATTAACCGATGGACGCTTTGGATCATTCGCAGGATTGTCCCAAGGTTGTCGTTCGCCAGAGGCAAATATAATATATATAGTACAACAAATTATATATACAGAACCGGCTGTGATGAATACCTTACCCCACTGCGTTATTGTGGGCTGAAACAAAAAAACAAACGATGACACAAGCTCAGGTAAACACAATTGCAAAAACTTACTTGGCCTTTAACCATATGTCCTGCATAAAGAGGAGCAAGTAAACCTGCTAAATTTGCCGAACAATTTGTAAATGACATGAGTATACCAGCAAATCTTGGTGATATATCCAAGTGGTTTACTTTGAATCCTGAATATATACCACCGTTAAGCCCTACGCCAATTGTGAGAAGTGAGACTGTTAACCATCGATCACATCCAGTAAATGCAGCCGCAATTAGAGCTACTCCAGGACCATACTGTCCTATAATTAAAATAATATACAGATAATGTATATTATTTATTAAAAATGTATAATTTACTTACCGATGCCGTTAATAACTTTTCTTACAATTGTATGTGTAAAATGTCCACTTGTTAACATCCAATCGGCAACGTGACTTATCGCCATGGAAAAGATCCACATAGCGAGATATGGCAATGCAGACAAAAATCCATTCTACAGACAGAACGATATTCAATCAGATAAATTTGTTACATTGCTATATATGAGAATATGACTTACGTCTTTAATGCTGAAATGAAGAACTTGATTCATATACGAGGGAAGTTCAGTCATTAAAGTTTCATAACCATAATTATGTCCCATATGAGCGACTAGAATGGCCCAAAATGGCAATGAAGTTATAATTGCTTTCCAAGGAATTGGTGGTGTCTGTAAAGTTATTATTGTTATGAAACCATGTAGATTTGTTGGAAACTTTTTTCTCTGTTTCGGCATTAGAAGGACAGCATTCTAACTTCTAACATGTCTTTTGATGCTAGAATGAATGAATGATGTTCATTCTTACAGAATTTTGGTGACATTTTGTTTTCAGGAATTGGTTAGCCACATTAAATAATACACAAAATATGTACTTCCGTTTACTTCTTTGAATATAAAACTACAGGAAGGAAGCCACATAAAACAGATGTGAGACCAAGATGGGTGTTGCATATGGCTGCTGAATATTTCCAGTATGTCAGTGGCGTACCTTTTAGAATGGATACGGGATACGTAAACCTTTGAATATAAAATATTCAAAGACGTAAACTGACAAAAAATGTAGTAAAAGTATGAATGAACAAAAATTAGAAGCTGCAAGAAATAAAATATTATAATACTGATTGTTAAAACAGTTTTCTAAATATGTATATATTTTGCAAAGTTCTAATCTATATAAAATAGCTATGTATGTGACGCCTATGATATTCACTCTCTTGACATTGGCATTTAAATTATAACCTCGATTTGACTATAAATGAGTCATAATAGGTGCTCAAAATGGCGACTTCCGTCGCACTTTTTGTATAGCTACACGCGCTGCACTCAATCCTGTAGTTTAATATTCAAAGGTTTACTTAATGCTAGGTAACAAAAATGACAAATCTCAAACTTCGGTAAACTGTCAAACATAAATCGCTGTTACCAACCTAACTATTTTACCAAAATTTCCCCAAATGGAAATTTTTAAGTATTTTTATAAAAAGAAACATAAATAAATAATGTAAATACATACCGAAACAGAGAAAATAGTATAAAACACTTGTTAACTTGTGTTTTAATATACTATATTAAAATTAACACATTCAATTAGAGACTTTACTTACCGATACGCTGGCAGTTCCCCACAGTGATTTCTGTATATAATCTTTTTCGTCTGATTTTATTCTCGGATGAGCTTCTGGATCTTCAAACACAAAAAGCAAAAATGCTACGGACCAGGCCGTTCCAATAGCACCAAACACATAAAAAATAGAAGGCCAGCCTGCTTCCGATGCTGATAATAATCCACTCAAAGGCATCGAAATAACTGTACCGAATTGGGCACCTGAAAATAAAGCGTTGCATAAAAATCTTAGTATGTACATGACAAATTATTTCTGTCGCTGAAATTAACTGACAAATTAATAAAAAAAATGTCGTTTTGTCAATAAAAGTTTTCTTTGTAAAATTACTTTTTTCTTGAATTATATGGTAGGCAGGCGTAACATTTTATAATAATGTACAAGTTTCGTATTCAAAATCAAAAATAAAATTCAACAAGATATTTTACAAACTCTTGAAAAGCAGTTAACAACTATAAGCACTGCTGATGTAGCATTTTCTTCAACAGTCTAACAAAATAATTAAATGTATGTATATTCATGCTGAAAGCTACTACCTTTGTAAATTAATTTTGATCCATAAAATATACTACTTACATTAGGTGGAAATAGAAGAAGGAAATTTTTTTTTATCATGTGCTTTTAAATATCTAACTCGTGTAATTTTTTATACAAGACTTGCTCTTATAACTTATTTTATTTTTTACAACATTGATTGTTAAATCTAGCCAACAACTCATGAATTTGAACTTGTATTAAATTGGTTACGAAGCAAATTGTAAATTGTAAGTAATATACTAGTTAATTCTCTTATGTATTTACCAAAAATCTACTGTGCCATAAAAATATCAAGTCAAGTATTTAAAAAAAAAATCTGCGCAGAAAAACGAAAAGAAATTTAATTGCTTTTATATACCGGATGTCCACGGTAAGACGCAACATAGGAAAACACCAATAGTAATTTTTATCACAAGGCTAGAAACTGCCACTTTGCAAGTGCGGGTACTTGCAAAGCAGTTTCTAATTTTTTCGGCCGAGAAAACTACGTTAATCATAAAAAATATATTTTTTTAGCAGATACGGGTGACCTTTGGAATGTGTTCGGCTTCAGCGTACAACATGGGTTACTGAGCTTACTTAACGCTATAAAAATCAGACGCTGGACGGCTAGGCGCTAGACAGTAACCAAACCTAATGTATTCTGTGACAGTAACCTATTTGGTGGTAAAACCATAGCCATTACTTTTGGAGTGATGTTAAAACATAATTATTTCAACAACTTTGTAGACACATTCCGATATTTCATGGCCCTCAGTACAGAAAGAGAAAACGCATCTATTACTCAACCTAAAAAAAATTGGTTCTGTCAAAGTCAAAATATGAAAAAATATTATTAGTTAAAACCGTTAAAACCAATCTTTACGTTATAATAAGCTGAGAAACTTGCAATATAGGTGGCAGCTAATAAATGTATTTACTTTCAATTTCATAAGGATAACAATTTCAAATTTCACGCGCTTTTTCCTGAGTGCCGCATATTTTTATCTCACTCTTTCACAAATTCGACGTGCATGTCGTGGGCCACGAGATATCGGGATGCGTCTATCTTTGTCTCTAAGATTTGGAGTTGGGGGTCTGTATAAATCTTAATACATAATTAGTACTTTTGCAGATACTCCTATTTGTAGATGTAGATTGTTTAGTAACTGACAAATTTAACAATATTAACAATTTGGCATTTCGTCGTTGTCAAAATTGACAAAGATTAAAACTAAACATTGAGAAGCTGCGTGCCGCAATAACAGATGCCAGTGCTATTTCTATCTCTTCCTAACATTAAGTAAGTCGAATTATTCAAGATTGAGTGTTGAATCCGTACATATTCCGCATTTTTGCTAAAAAGAAATACATTGGTGTTTCCCTACGTTGTGTTTTACCGTGGACCGGTGTAATTGATTTACGTACTTTGTTTCTTCTTCAGTTGGACATTACAGATTTTTTGAAATTAAATCTTGAACTATTAAGCAGATTTTATGTAACATTCTGCAGATTAAACATGAGACGGTTGTAACAGACAGAAAATAAAAAAACATATACCTGCATATACGAATGCGCCCATGCGACTTCGTTCATTAGGAGGAATCCACTTAGCCAGCAGCGCATGCGTGCATGGGACAATAGGGCCCTGGCCAGAAATTCATGTTTGAATAATAAAACAAGGTACAAGAGTGAAACACGCACATTTCTGTTTCGTTCTGTTTAAAAAAACCGGTAAGAAAATGATAACCGTGCAATAAAACAAAAATGAGTCTTTTCACTTTGTACGACTTGTAAATCTTCTCTTACCTCACCCAATCCTTGAATAAATCGTACTGTGATTAACCATCCTAGGCCCCAGTGTGCTGATATTGGAACCAATAGGCCGAACAGTGAATTTATCAGCATTCCTACACCCAAGAACAGTATTGATCCATATTTTTTCGCCAAAATTCCGAACGGAATTTGTGTTATCACATAGCCATAAAAAAAGGAACTTAATATGTAACCTTGTATATCTGTATCCCAAACAAATTCTCCATCTGGTTGGCTATTTTCCTGAAGTGTCTAAAACAAAATTGGTACATAATGAAAATGTATCATTAAAAAATGAATAACAGCTGAATAATATTAAAAATTGTATAAAATTGAACCACATAAATGGAAAGTGTAACAAAAGCATACTTCGTTATAAACACCATCACATTCGTCATCCCTTTCTGTATTTTCCTGGATCGCAGAGTGATTAACCATAGCAACTATAGCCACCGACATGTTTGTTCTCATAATATACGCATTTGCCATACCCAAGAACAACATAAATGTAACGACATGACGAGATCCAATCCATCCTGAAAATTAAAAAAAAATATTTGTTACTCTGTATATTATAGGCTAAATAATTTTAATAATTTTTATTTTAATGTCAGTCAGGTTTTTAGTTTGTCCAGAATTAGCATTGTTCCTTTCAATGCACGCCCCTTTCATCCCACCTCACCCCTATTTATAGAAATGCTCGCATATGTAAAGTGTATATTTATTAAAACGGTTTTAATGTTTTTTCGGGGGTACCCCCAGAAATACGATATCGCATTTTCGAGCAATGTATTTAGATTGTTTTTATATTATTATTTAATCGTTACGTTAAAATATCGGCAATTAACATACCTTGTTAAAGTTTATTTGACAATTGTTGTATAATTAAATTAGTATAGTTATTCATATAACGGTTTCTTAAAGGTAGTAAGTATTTTAGTCTTCAATCCGTTTAAAACTGTGGCTTAAGTATAGAACGAATATACTCATTGTTTAAACCGACTTCAGTTAAGCTTTACCTTAAGCCTATACTAAGATGCAGTAGAACAGGAGTGCTCAAACGGTCGATCACGAAAAGTTTTCAAGTCGATCGCGTAATTTAGAACATTCACGCTCACTTGTATGTCGATGCGCAAAAATGAGACTGGGATCGAATACGTGTAAGCATAAGTAAATAAGCAACCACGCACGTGTTGCAATCTATTTTCAAGACCTTGTTCCATCGTACAGGTCCTATTCATGTCACTGTTCCCACGATTCACTCTTAATTGCGTTGTCATTCAGGATGGAGGTAATCCAAGTTAACCGAATTAAATATTACTCGTACAATGATGTCTGATTTAGAAGAATTCAGTGGCATCGAAAATGTGCAATTAATAAACTTTGTATTTTTTCCCTACCTAGTCGATCGCTTGCCGCCTAATACTTTTACGGTAGATCGCCGGTAGTATAAGTCTCAGCACCTCTGCAGTAGAGGTAACCCTTAGAACTGGAAAACTAGGTATTTAAAACCAACAAACACTTCATTTTTCCTATTTCAAACAATTTTGAATTTTAAATTTAAAAACAAATCTGAAACTTTAAAGCTCCTACATTATTTAACCTGTCCAGAAAAATAACAAGGTGGTAACATCAGGGGCGTTCGACAACAAACTATTTTTAAATATTTCTAATCATATATCTACTGAATTGATATAACCTTGATAACTGAATAACTAAACTAATTTAGTGCACCTCGTACAAAACTATTTGCCTGATTTAACTTAACATATACTTGTATGAACAGGAAGTATAACGAATTATTATATTGATTGCTTTTTTCTATAAGGGTTCTCATCATCAATAGGTGGTGATTTGTAGAGAGTCCCTGTCGAAATTCTGCTTGCTCGTGGGTTAATAAAATTCTAATTTTTTTTGGAAATTCTGGCAGTAATAATCTTTGTCAAGAGTTAAGACAATCGAGTTATCGGTCTGTAATTTAACTTCCGTATTTAAATAGCAGGATTATTTTGGCAACATTCGTCATTTGGTGTTTTAGCTTAATGTAGAAATTTATTAAAAAGTATTGTAAGTGATTGTATGTATAACTGCCCTTCCTCCTTTTTTCAGTAATTCACAAATTACGTTATTTTGTCCAGGCGCCTTTGTCTTCTTTAACGCTTCTTCCATTTCGTCTATGTCCGAAAGATCTTCAGAGTTTATATCGATGATTTCTTACTTTGGGTGTTCTCGGATTTCGTCGGTGGGAATTATTCTGGGTGCTCTTTGAGACTATCTTATTTCTATCTCTGATCTTTTCACCATTTCTTCTAAAGCTATTATTTAACCCCGGCCTCATTGGTTCTTCAAACATTTGACTCCTCTATTTTGTTCTATAAATTTGGTAACTTTTTTCCTCCATTTTCTTGTCTTTATCTTCTTTTACCTCTTTTTCTGAGCAATTAGTTCAGCTCCGTAGATTACACAGTACCTCTAATCCTTTTGCGCCTCTTTCTGAAAAGTTCTTTAGTGTTCTCGCTTAACCGGTCGTTCTTTGATTTTCCCTTCTTTGCTACCTCATTTCCTGCTTCAACTAACAACGTTGTGATTGTATTGTTTAGTTCATCTATAATTTCGTCTTCGGATGGGTTTCTTGATTGTAACTTAGCAGCAACTTTGTTTTGGTATACATTCATCTAGTCGGGTGGTGTACAGTTACCATGATGTCTAAAATTTATTTTAAGAGTACATCTAACTAGGCGATGGTCACTTCCCGTGGAGAACCTATTTAGTCCTAAGACGTCTGTTATGATTCTTTTTGTGAAATGAGGTAATATAATCGATTTTGCTTTTATATAGTCCGTTTGGGGAGGATCCAGGTTCATTTCCTATTAGGTCTTTTTTTGAAGAAAGTATTAATGGCGAAAAGATTGTTTTGTTCTACCAATCGATCTCCGTCGTTTCATCTAGTGCGAATTGACCTATCTTGGCTTCACTTTCTTCTTCCTTCCTTCCTAGCTTTGCGTTCAAATCTCCCATCACTATGTTATATCTGCATGCGTCTGACTGATAGGCTATATTACCTCAACGAAGAATGTATCAACGGCCTCATGGTCGTATTGAGAAGTATACTGATTGTTTGATATCCCTGCGTAGTTTTTTTACGTGGTGAGACATTCTGTTTGATAATGAATCCAACTTCTCCTTGTGCTTTATTGTCGTTTCCTTTGATATAACGTATTTCCAGTTGATAGTTGTAACAATAGCTCACCTTTTCTTCTCACCTCGCTGAAGCCCAGAATGTTCCATTTGATCGTTTCGAATTATTCTTGTAACTTGTGAAGTTAACTTAAATACACTGTGTAAAATATTTGCCGCTCCTGTTATATTCATTTTTTAGTATGCGGTATGCATTCTATTTTTAAATTTGAGGACTGAATGGAATATTTTGATTTAATTTTGCAAGCCAAAACAAAAATTCTGTTATGAAAATATGTGTATTGAATAATAAATCTGTTAGGCAATCTTCTTGGCATTTAATACTTTGTATTTTGAGATAGATTAGTAGTAGTAACTAAATTACTTCCAATTTCCAAGTTGGTTTTAATAACTCAAAAAAAAATTATATTGATCTAGAGAAAACACTGATATTGTCCAAAAAGTTGAAATAGTAAAGTCACGATCAGTGCTGACAAATCAAAAAACTGCCGCTCTTCTAAAGATATGAAGAGCTATTAATCAACTTACCCGATTAGTACCGATGCCCTTTTTAACCTTGTTCGTTACAGTTGTACCAAACCATAACTTGCTGTATTAATGTTCAGTTTTACAAAAATTAAAATATAAAGAAAATAAGATTTCTATAACTGATATAAAATTATTTAGGGCAAGTATATGTATATGTTTAATATGAACTGGGGATGTATAGTTTTATGTGGATTTTTTAAGAAGAGATCTCATATAAACAGAACATATAAGTGCAATCTCCGCTTAAATTTAACGACTTAACCGATTAACATTTACGTAATCACGTAAAAAAATACACTGGACTGTTTACTGTTTGTAAAAATACTTAAGTCAATAACATACAATTCCTGTGGAAATGCACACAGTGTAACAGATAAACAGTACGGACCGATGAAGTTTATTATAAATATAGGAAAAATTTAAGGTCGATAAAGATGGAACCTTCCTTAACCATAGCTATAAACTTGCAACAATTAAAAGTATTAAACAACGATAAGATAAGGCAATGACTGAAGTACTCTCGTATTCTAAGGAAACGCTCGTAATATTTTAATCTAATCTAGCATTTTTCAAACACTCTGTTGATACCATCTGGAAATCTAAATTATTCTGTTAGCTAGCATTGCACGAAGAATTTTTTGTTGTTATAATGGCTTAAGTTACAAGTTGCACATGTAACGAATTCAATATGACATAAGAAACTGCAATGTTAAACTAACTTCTTCGATAACTACCGATAACATAAAAATGACTATTGTTATACGAATATTATGATTCAAAGTCAATAATCAATCGCCTTTGTTTTTTTGTAGTTATGTACGTGGGTTTTCCAAGCACTCATGATATACGAGTGTCGGTCAAAGTTCACAACTACTTGGAATCCCATTTGTATGACACACAATTGTTTTTCATATTGTTGGAAGCAAAACAAATATTTTTAGGGAAATACCAATCACCAAGAGAAAGACTTTCTCGTTTAGCAATGCTATGTTAAAAAATAGTTTTACAGAATAAGACATAAATTTTACCAAAATAAAAATGGCTATTTTTGACTTGAAACGAGGGCTCTTGACATGAAAATTCTTGGGATATGTCGCACACTAAACAGACTTGGCATGTCTCCTGATTTAATTTTTTTAAGCACGAGGTTGAATAATGTATTACAATTTTTTGGGCGACCTGTTGGCAATTGTAATGCAAATAAAAGTTCTACACTTTTAAGATTAATTTTTGAGTTTTGAAAATGTACCAAGCATCAATGTGGTGGTTTTTGTAATCTATTTACAATTAGTAGTTATTGTAAAAAAATTCTTAAAGATATTCCAAGAACCATGCATATATCAAAATGTTGGTACCAAAGGTTTGCTGGATTTCCTGAATTAGTTTCTAACTACATTATGTAAAGAGAAAAATGTATTATTGTAGTAAGTAGTCGTTATCACTGATGGTTAACAAATTTGTGAAATTTTTATGATTATTTTGCAAGCGTCAAGATATGATATCAAAACTTATCTCGGTTTAATTGAGCTAATCTTTACGATATACTCGTGTACTATATTACAGTCTTAGAAAAATTTTATAAATGTGGAACAATAAAAACAGTTCAACATATGTTTAATTTTCTTATATATGCCGTTTATTCAATACTGTTTGTTTGTTATTACATAGTTACTCTTAATCATTGGCTTTTTAACTTTATAACCCAACAGGGCCATAGCCTACCAACTGCTTTGGCAACAGATCTACTGAATTTAAGCGCAAGACCTTCTAATTCCCATGCATCACCACCCAAATATTAAACTGGAGTTTGCCAGACTTTCGTTATTAAATGTAGCTGACCTTCAGGGTCTTGAGTTACTTCAAATTCTCCTTCCATACCCTTCTGCCCGTAGTTTTCTGTTTCCATTTCTTGTATCAATCTATCTAACTCTTAGCTGATGTTTGGCTTCTGGATACCAAAGAAAAGACTTTCGGGCTACCAAATTTTCCACGCATACTTCTTATTAAGGTGTCCTAACCTCCTTAACTTACTGGTTTCTTCATTGGCCAAAAACCTTCCCGAGTATCCTTTCAAATATGAATTTTTTAAACTGTCTATTATCAGATCATCAGCATCCGCGTACTAGCATCAGTAGCTTGATAAAAGTTACACATATTTATACATTTCAATCCATCTATGAAGAATTTTATTGGAGATGTATAACACTATTTTTTTAAGCCCTTTTCCATTCAATATTGGACATAGGCCTCCCCATTTCACTACCCCCTACGCATACAAATTCTCGAACTTCTTCAAATTCAAAATCTTACCGTTGTTTACAGACGTTTCTTTTTTTTTTTTTTTAAACTTTGAATATTTATTTGGGGCCCTATCTCATTAGCCATTTTCTTCAACCCCAATCCTTTTCATGATCTTGCTATAAAGTCAATATCATCAGCAAACATTTGTTTGGATTTTCTAAATATTGTACCTACCTTCTGGATTAATGTTGGTCAATTTAACAACAGATTATAAGACTATGTTACATAATAAAACAGAAGAAACTACATATATTCTTGAAGTTAACCTTTATTGGAAGAAAGTAGCTTGGCGTTTGTTCTTGTATCCTATTGGATGCAAGTCCCCTCAAAGTGCTATTCTGACTTGTGTATGTTTTATTAAATTTGTTTTTATCCTTTTTAAGTAGTCGTTCCAACGGGTTAGGCGGCCTCTACTTCTTTTGCCTTCTCTTGGTCCCCACTTTTATATTATCTTAGCACATACATTGTTCCCTGTTCTGGCGATATGTCCCGCCATGATATGCCATACAAAGTCTTTCACTCTTGTCCTTTGTCTTATAACAGTGTTTGGTATTTTGTATCTTCTTGTGATCCCCAACATGGCCCTGTTGAGTAACTTCGGATTTATGCATAAATTTGTTGTTTAAAGTTTCGACGCATGGTACGCTGCTCATATATTTACTTTGCATTTCAAGCACATTGGGAAGTCATTTTTTCAGAACATTGTGTAGTTTACCAAATGTTGCCCAGCTTAGCCCAATTCAACGATGGATCTCATAGGTCTGATTGTCTTTCCCTAGTCTTATCTGATGTCCAAGATATTTGTATATCTCATCTACTACTATCTCCCCACCAGCAACCACCCAAATTCGTCATCAATTTGGTTTATTGCATATTTAAATTCAGGCTGATGCTGCTTGTTTCAGTTCATCATAAAGATTATCTGTAATTATGACGATATCGTCCGCGAAACGGGGACGACTAAGGTATTCTCCGTCGATGTTTATGCCTTTCCGATCTCAAGTGACCTGTTTACAAGCGTATTCTAACGTTGAAGTGAAAAGCTTAGGCGAAATCGTATCTCCTCTTTGGATTTTAAATTTATTGGTGAAATCGTAATGTGACTTGTACAGTCTATTCCGCAATCTTTCATCGATTCTATGATTGCTGGATGTTCGATGGCATCGAACACCTTTTGAAAATCAACAGATATCAGTGCTAGGGGCTTATTATGCCCTTTTATAACGTGGAGATGATCATTCGTTGCGTATCCTCGTCTGAAGCCCACCTGTTTCCTAGGCTGATAGCCTCTTGACGTTTTGCTATTATTTTGGCGAAGAATTGATACAGATGAGACAGGCTGAGAGTACAAGAGTACGGTACATGCATTGTCCCATTTGTTTGGAGTTATTCCATGGTTTAAACGCAAGTTTTACTATTCATTTAAGGCCATAACTGGCTCTATCACTATTTGATCTCCACCAGGTGCTTTATGATTCATCTAAGTTCGTCTTAAGTATATTCATAACAAAGATTACAAAAGAGGGCCCAATGATGCATTAGGGCAAGAGTTTGCTTTGTAATCAGCCCAAGCAGATTCAAATCTTGTTAATTAAGAAGACTAAATGAGCGCAGCAATCGGTGCCACGACAAAAAAATTTTGTTTGAATTACAAAAAAACACGATAATTTTAGATAATTGAGCTTTTTAGTAAATTTGGTTAGCTGTCCATTTATTGTTTCAAAATCCAACGGACTCTCCAGTTCTCTACTTGCAGTGATATTTTCACAGAGACGATTTTCAAGAATATTCTATAATTTTCACATTTTCATTGATTACCTTGTTAGGTTGAACGTCTGATGTAATCTCCTATTGATTTTCTATTCTGTCTAACTGCTTACTAAATATATATTTTTCTTCTTGTAAATTCCCTTCTCTTCACTGGGTTTTATATTTTACAATTCTCTGTTGTGGTCGGACTTTAAGTAATTTTCATTTTGCTAAATCTTTCTCATCTCTATCACCTTTTCACATTCATTATCTAACCATCTTTTCATGTTTGATTTGTATATATCTTCAGCTAGTTCGACAAAACACTTCTTAAATATTGCCAATATTGCTATATTTGTTGTTCTTGTATTATTCTTTCTTTTGTATGCGGTTTGGTATTATTTTTGCACTGTTAAATTGTTTAACACAGAACACAGCACCTTCTTCTCTTCTATATGAACAACTATCACGCTTCTATGTAGATGTTCTCTGCGAACTTTATTATTACTATTATTATTAGCCTACACATCGCTTAAAGGACAAAGGGCTCGTTTTTTTCCTCATTTTTTAATAAAATAAAATTTCAAAGAAAAAATTTACATCGCATCTATGGAAGTATTTTTTTGCAAGGGGTCGGGTCGGCTACAGCTCCCGTAGCACTGAAACACAACCGGTTTATTGTGCCCCCTAGATGCCTTCTGTTCAGTATGTCCTTGTCAGCGGCATTCGCCATCTCTTCGAGTCTTAACTTCTAACCAAAGAATATTTACTAACGAACGTTAGTAAATATTCTTTGTTCTAACTCCGAAGTATTGTAGCCTCTTTGGCTCCAGCTTAGAACATTCGCAGAGAATATGTTCTACCGTTTCATCCTCCTCCTTGTATATTCCACACCTATTAGGTGTAAATGCCTTCTGAGCTTGCAATGTCCCGTTATTAGGCATATTGCTTTCCTCAGCTGCTCCCTACTTAGTAGTAGTGGTAGTAGTAGCTCCGCTCTCTTTTTTTTAGAAGTCCTTAATGAACATCCGCGATTGCCTCAGTCCACATCCCTGCTTTCAGAGCTGTTCTTTTCTTTAATCGTTCCTCTAGGCTCCCCTTGGCGGTCTTGTACGCAATTTCGCACGAGAGTTTCGGTCCAGTTAGTCTCTTTTCCGGTCCAATTTTTGCTAAGTGGTCCGCTCTTTCGTGTTTCGTTTCCTTCTATGCCTTCATGTCCTGGTACCCATTCTAGGGTACCTACCTCTATTGTGTTCAGCCAGTTTCACTAAAGGTTCCCAGCATTCTTGCGCCACTTTTGAGGTTATTTGTGCGGCATCTAATGATTTTAAAGCAGCTTGGCTGTCAGATCTGATCTTTATCTGTTTATTGTTAAATTCTTTTTCCAACATTGTTTTGGCGCAGTTAGTAATGGCTATCACTTCTACTTGAACAACAGTTGCGTAACTGCCCTGTGAAAGTCTTGAAAGGGGTTCAAGTATTTTTTTGTAATGAAAAAATTATCGCCGAAGTAGCCGAGTGGCTAAGGCATTCGACTACAGCGCGGACGGTCTCGGGGTCCAACCCGAGTCGGCTGCTCGGTGGATCGCTTACCGAGTCACCGAAAACAATTTGGAACCGAAACACAGTGGTGGAGTGGGAAAGGCGGTTGTCGAAGGCACATACACATGTGAGACAACCGGGCATTGAAAGCGACTTAGGAGACCTTAACCCTCCATGTTGCCGGTCATACTCCCAGACGGAGTGTAAGTGCCGATATCCTTAATGAAAAAAAAATTGAAATAAGAAAAACATCCTCAAATTTTTAGCTCTGGACTGGACTGCACAAATGTTTTTGACGAAGATGAACCTTAAGTACAACCCATTTTGTTAAATAATTCGTAAAATTCTAACTTAAGCGATCAAAATGAATTGTAGGAAAAGACTAATTTAAACAATTACAAAATTAAGTGAACTGTTTAGTAGTCGATTTTTTTCTTATAAATTTGAAAACGTAAATAAATTGATTAATTAATGAAAATGCATACAAAAACAGGAAGAAGTCGACGCATCTTTTTATTAGCGCTTAATAAAAAGCGGCGACAGTCAGCAGATAATTTCTATCAGACTAATTCGTTGTTTCCGGTAAATACCATCAAAATAATCCTTCGCAATTGTGTTATTTTTTCTGCAAGACGTATAAAAAACTTGCGATTCATTAAAATTAATTATAACTAAGCCAGTAAAGGAATTTTTGTTATGTTCGAAATTTCCAGTTTAAAATCGTACGATTAGATTTCCGTTAAAAATTTAAATCGTTACAATTTAACTAAATTCAGATTTAATTTGCATTAAGCAATAATTACTAAAAATTCCGAATTTTATTACAATAACAAGGAATGTTAAAATTATACGCTAAAGAAGGACTTGGGGCGGGTTGCACAACTTCGTCAAAACGACCTGAATTCATATGACACAGTGGGAAACAGAAAACGACGCTCTTTTGTCGATTTGTTAATTTAACAAAAGTTTTGTACAAGCCACCTTTGATTCGGAGATGATCGAAGGCGATTAAATTGAATGATTCGCGAAACTAAGTGCAAATTAAAAAAAGTGCAAAAGCATTAATTTATTTGCATAATATTTAACAAGCTAGTATTAGCTCTAATTTTATTAGAACAGTTGTAATGACGCCATACATCATGTCAGTAAGATAACCAGCGATAACAGACAACTCAACGACCTTAACAACAATTATGAATGAATAAATTAAAAGTTTAGGAAACGTTATATTTACTCGGCAAACAAATTATTTAAATGTTGTTTCAAAGAGTAAAATCGAGTAAAATGTTTACGGCGAAATTCTGCAATGCAGTGGGGAATTTTTTACGGAATTCAATGGATTAACGAGACATCATTATCGTTTTAAATTTATCTAAACGTGAAGCGATTATTTTACGTGATTAGCGACAGCTTTACACCGAGGAAACGAGGTTGACAAAAAATCCGTGCAATTAATTGATTTTTTTTTTTTTTTTTAATCGGACCAAGCTATTATCGGTGATATGAGAATTAATTCCTGATAGCTTTAATTAAATTAGGGCTTTGAACTTAAATTCCACATGTACGGTATGCTGAAACAAATGACGTCAGCTAGAACTGACAACATGATTTTGCAAATTAGGTAATTTTTCAGAAGAATGTAGATAAAATAGTTTTGTTTCTTTACGTTTCATTACTTGTGTTCTATATTTTACGCAATATTAATTATTAATAATTGTTGCATAATTTTTGAATAATTTTTTCCGAAAATTTCCCAAATAAAAATCAAAAAAAATAACGTCTCACTTAACTAAATCGTTCCAATTTCATTTTACAACACAATTAAAGCCGTAAAAGCAACTTTAAACAATTGCTGGCTAGTGGTTGTAATATTCCGGTAATTATCGTCTAGGTGAGTAATTATTTTTAATTACTGGCAGTTAACACTGCTACGTTAACTTATTCTACCGTAGAAATTTCAGGGCCAAATCGTTTTATCATTTAACGGAAGCCGATGGTATTTTTAGGCGAATTCTGAATTAGTAACATTTTTAAACGATAAAATTTTGAATTCGACAAAAACTGACCTACATGTTTTTAGTTTAGTTCGCAGTTACCAGTTAATTACTTCAACTTAAAAATAATTCTGGCATTTGTTAATTTTGGAAAATTTCCATTTAAGAAACTAAAATCGTTTCAAAATGATGCATACGACTCATTTACGTTTTATTTATTTATTCAGTTGGCCATGGATATTTAACTTCATTGTAAATTGGGCTTTTTAGTTGTTGAAAATTTGAGGTTATGTAATATGATGCGCATATTGACAGACACATACGCGGAGGTATTGTTATATATATATAATGAACGTTCCAGCAGCAAAAAGTTTCCAATTTGACTGATAGTTTGGTGTGTCAGCGGCTAACATAACTTTTTGCAAACAGTTTAGGAACCGTTTGTAAAATTCCCTGATTTTTTAAAAACTTTTCTGGTTGACATGCGCATACGATTTACTAAGAAGGCGTGTCCAGTGTTAGGTAAGTTGGGTTATGTTGTAGTGTTTTTGTATATCGCCAGTAGTTACGAGGTTAATTATTATTGAAAGGTCTTGCAGTTTTTAAATTTAACCCGGGAGTGGTCGCTACATGAGAGTTTCGCTCACACTTTTACGAAATTCCAAATATCTTTTCAAAAAATAGAGGAATCAATTTGGCCGCCCATCATATCCTCTACTGGTCATTGCTTTACCAAGGGTGGGGGTTATGCAAATATCAAACCCCTTAGCTCGAGGGTGGCAGTCGATTGTTTTAGACCGTGCGGCACCGTGTGAGAGTTTCTCTAATCGTGCGACCGCTGACGTTGGTGATTTATTTCGAAATAAGTGCGATATATTAATTACTATTTTTGTTTTTTTTGCAAAATAATTTGTTCAAGGAGTGGCAAAACACTTTAAGCATTAATACTACTCAAATATGTAATGTTAAAATATTTTTTTGTATAAATAAATACATGATTTTACTAATGTGAGAGAAACTCTCACGCGCGACCAATGGTGTAATTTTTGACCTAGCGACTAATGCCGGCTTAAAGAAAATTTTTAAAATGTGTTCCATCAGGAAATAATCGCCAACTAGTTACCAACTTTTAACAGTTTGCTACCAGTTGATATAGTCACCAAACCGTTTGTGATTTGCTGCAAGAACAAACCTATAGTTGGCCTGGAAAGTCTCTAGTAGACAAAATTGAATATGGTTGCTATGGTTACAACAATGATGTTTTATAAATAAGTTGTCAAAGTTTGACATCCATATTCCATAAGCTGAAGGGTGACAAAATTGTGACTTTTTGAAAACGGCGTGTCTGAGAAAAAGAGTTTGAAAAAATCGAGTTTCGGTCAGTTATTAAGTACCGTGAGATCGAAAAAAAGATGATTCTGAGCAGGCCTTGACTAGTACAACACGATTGGCAAGACTGATTTCAAAATGTGGCTGTAGGTTAGAAGTTAATAAATGTCAAATAAATTAAAACACAAAACAGTATTTATTTAGGGAACAAACTGAAAACTAAGATGAATACTGTTAGAGTAGGTGTTCAAAATGTGATCCTTCACTAGTATTACAACGATAAACTTAAATAATTCTGGAAACAAGATTGCAAAACTGACTTACATTTGAAATGTCACTGTCACATTATAATTCATAGGCATTCTAGAACCAGTGTCGCCAATCGTGTTGTACTAGTCAAGGCCTGCTCAGAATCATCTTTTTTTCGATCTCATGGTATTTAATTTTGAAAGGGTAATCGAGCAAAGAAATTTTTGCTGATATGATAGAAACCTTAGGTGATCAGTGTCCTTCATACGCCACTTAAGAGAGGAAGATTAGATGTCCAAGATGAGCACCGCTCTGGAAGACCCATTTCTGTGACCACTCCGGAAAACATTGATTCTGTCCATGATATGATTTTAGAAAATCGACGAATTGGGCTCAAGCGTATAGCAGAACCATTGCACATTTCCTATGAACATGTGTTTCACATCGTTCAACACGACTTGGACACGAGAAAGCTTTCGGCCAAATGGATTCCGAGATGCTTGAATGCTGAACAGAAGCGCGTGCGATTGACAACGGCGAAGGAAATCTGCCGCAGTTTTGAAGAAGATTCCTCCAACTTCTTGGATCGACTTGTTACTATGGACAAAACGTGGGTTCATCACTATGACCTAGGGACTAAAGAGCAATCCAAAGAGTGGAAGCATTCTGGTTCTCTACGACCCAAAAAATTCCGTGTACAAAAATCGGCTGGCAAGATTCTTGCTTCAGTTTTCTGGGACAAAGATGGGATAATTCTGATAGATTATTGGGAACAGCTTGTTTCTCACTATACATTATCAACGTTGACTTCAACGGTCATTAGCCTTACAGCATGCTGTTCTATTAGTATCAAATCTTGAATGCTAAGGTTATGTACAAGATACACTGGTGTCAAAAACACCACCACTAAAAACACACCTCAGTTTTAGGTTGACTTTCGTTAAATGCCCTACAAACACAGGTTATTGATCACGCGATGCAGATACTCTATATCTTTTTGTAACAATTCGAACAATAGTTATGAGCAAAACTTCATTGTACCTATTAACACCACACTAATGTAAAGTTTACAACAGGCAACGTGAATCATAACCTTAATCTTTAAGATCAATTCGATAAGAGTTTCACTGAATTAACGAAACTGAACCATCTCCCTAACATGGCCTGCTATGACTATTTACTCGGTTAACGTCATTTTCCACATTTCACTTTGGCTTTAGCCGTGCAATTTCTTGAGAACTGCCGAAAACTTTGAGACAAACTATTAAATATTTACGAACGTTGGCAGCACTGTCGCCGAAACAATAGAATTATCATGGCCAACTGAGTTCAGGTAACACGTAAACGGATAATAACATAAAAACGTGTTGGAGATTTTTCAAATTAAGTTATACAACCGAATGTTTGAAAGTGACGATTTTCTTGTATTTTTAAACTAATAGAAAAAAACATCGCCGTCAGCCAAATTGCATTAGAGTAGCCTTGACATAATAAAACACCTCACGCTGTTGATACATTTTGTCGGGATGTATAACCTTATTACCACATTTTTAAAAATTATCTTGTTTTATGTACTTAAAAAGGAAGTACTAAATATAAGTTGTTTACTGGTTTTATGAATCGTGATAAGAGACATGGTTTACAAAGTGGTAATTTGAATATAGCATGCGGCCACGCATTTTTTCAACTTATAAAAAATAAAATTCTTACCTTTAGGTTTTTCACAACCCAACTGATAAGTTTCTGTAGTGGGGCTAAAAACCGCAACGTACCCATTTCTATTCCTGTCATCTGTATTAAGTGCGGCACACATTTTAAATACGTTAATAAATAATTTGTTTATTCGAAATAAAAATTCGCAATTAATAAAAAACGGCGGCGAATTAAATAACTTAATCGGTTCTTATTCGAAGGACGGCACTTATTAATAAAACGATATCGATATTAAAAAAATCACACACACAACCGATTAATAATAACTTAGACGAAAGAAATGCATTTTAAGAGCTTACTGGCGCGTTTTTATCTAATTCGATCTGTATTTACTCCCTACACGTGATTACCGTAACATCGCGACGAACTGACGAAAATAAACACATGCAGCGGCGGCGAAGCATTTCTACCACGTGATAATCAAGGATGAAAACGCTTTTTTTTCCGTTAACTTCTTATTATTTGTCACCCATGCAAATGTCGTACGCGTTATCTATCGAACCGTTCGGTTTTAAGTTTTTCTGGTTCCTAAAACTAAGATAATTGTTCACTGTCAAACTCGATAATTCAGCTTTACTTAAGATAAGCCGCATGTTGTGCTCGGTTTTTCCGAAAGCGCGTGCGCGCACGATTCCCGCAAAGTAAAATTAATAGCGCTATTTCAAAGTGACAAATTTTAAATGTGGCTTCTGAACACGTGATTACTTGCCGAGTACTTTGCAAATTTCCTTGTACTATTGTTTCAAAAAACATTCAAAGAATTGTTATTACTTACGTCATATTTTTTAAGGCACGTTAGAATTTTATCTTTTAAAAACGCCGCAATAAACGATGAGTCATAAACGTAACAATTATTGTTGAGATATTCGTCGGGTATGGGATTTCAGTAAAGGTATTTCCTGAAATTTGCGAGATGTTTTTAAGCGTTCTGAAGTTGCACATTGTTGCTATGAACGTGTAAAAAACAAATGAATGTTACGAAACCAGAAACAATTGCTCATTTTATTTTAACAATGTTGCCAGATTGTAATGAAGTTCATCTATGGGGAGACATTTTAACAAATAAATACGAATTAGCTGAACTCGTAATGCGATGCATTAAATTAAAGTATTAAAACAAGACGTGTCGTAAAAAAAAAGATTGTCACTTTAGACCTTAAAAGCTAGGAAATTTGAAATTATTCTAGATTGTTGCTTGTTATGAAACACAACGCCTGTATATTTTAGTGTGCGGAGATTTTTGATCTTTCAATAATTGTCTTATTAAATGAAGGGCCAAAACACTGCCCATCTTGAAACGCACGAATTATTTTAGAATGTGCATAAATGATGCTTAGAATCTGACCCCTAATTCGACATTTCAAAATTCCTAAAACCCCAATTTGAAGTCTCGAATTTTATGCATTAAACTGTAATTTATCCAATATTTCCTTTTCAACGCGGAAATCTCCAGTAATTCAAAATCCAAATGTGCTTTTCGAAATTCTGTGATTTTAGATTCGAAGTTTTAGTGGTAAATTGCAAGTTGCATTTCGTCACTTGGCGGGCAAAACCTTCTATGTGCCAAAAACAAAATTTTCAAGGAGGAGCAAAAACGCTTTGCAATGATCATAACTTTAATGTAATATTATTTTTTATGCACCATTTAACACGTAGGAGGTTTTACCAGACACTGCAGAAAGGCAAAATAATCGAAATATTAAATATACAAAAACCCTGTTTCAAAACAAAATGACAATAGAAGGTTTTGCCCGCCAAACAACGATTTGATATCTCTATACAGGGTGCCCTATTTTTTAAACGTTATATTCATCTGTTTGTGCCTTGTTTCACGGTTGTCTTGATGTAGTAATAAAAATTCTAAAGTTATTTCTTAATTGTTTTCAAATTAAACATATAGCTTATGTTACATCGTTGAAAAGAGAAAAAAATGCGTTTCAACTAGATCACGGCCAACTATGGTTTTCAGTTAAAAAAAAAACTATCTTTGGTTAATTTCTCGAAAATGATGACAATTATCAAAATACCATTTAGCCTATATTAACCTATGTAAAAGTTGTTCCAAAAATATCCGAAGCATATTTTTCTAATAACTGTTTAACCACATCTCGTATATAAGACCATCATACCAGCGAATTCCTCATTTATTTAACAGTTTCTCTATCTTTACAAATAAAAAAGTTACCCATATAACGTTCAAGAAATGTAGGGTACCCCGACTTGACTTCAAGATCCACATTGACTTTAAAAACAGAAAATCCAAAAAATTGTTTTTGTAATACTATATGAAACGCAGGTGCCGAGTTGCGGTAGCTACGTATCCCATTCCCGCACGATTACGAGAGTTAAGCAACGTTGTCTCGGCTCAGTGCTGGAATGGGTGGCTCGACTGCTCCGATTAACGCGGCACCTATCTCCCACGAGGACCGGTCGCTATGGGCACAGTATAGATCTATAATGTGCTATGCGACAGTAGACCAAAACCCACACACTAATAAGTTAGTAGATTTGAGAAGGTGCAAAGAATAAGAGAAAAGGAGAGGGCTTTGCCCTATATAGGGGTTTGTACATGCTAATAATAATAATAATATGAAACGCAGGTCTGAGATATTAAAAAATCAAATCCCAGTCCGAAGTTTGAAATTTCATTCATACAATTTGAGATATGACAGTAGAGCCTCGATTTAGGATTGAGATTTGAAACTGAATTTCGAATGAAGTTCGAAGGAATTACCAAACTAATAGCTGCCGGTAAGTTTATCCAGAAATAAATAAAAATAAAAATAAAGATTCGAATCTGAATTCCTGGATTCGATCGAAAACCTTACGAATTTCTAGGATTCGAATTCGAATTTATTCGAATTTTCGAATTTGGACCTGAGGTTGGTACTACGATTCCAAATTAGGGAGTTTTAGAATGTGAATCTTGTAGACTCGGCTTAGGGTCGACTTTTAAACTTCGTGAATTTTCGATTTGATTTCGATTGAATCTTCCAGTATTGCTTCTACCTAACAAAACTTCAAAATTCAGTGTAAGTAGGTACTTGCGAATACCGATTTTTAATCTCTTAATCCTTTCTTTTTAAACATTGAAAGTGATTAACAGAGTCGGTGAATGTTGGGTTGCCTATCTTTTAATTGTAGTTTAAAAAAATTATAAGCAATTTTTTCTAAAGTCAATAAAGGTTACGCCAAAATTATGCAAATTTGTAAAAGGGTCGATACATGCATAGGAAGATAATATTGAAACCCACCCCGCGACACACAAAAATCAATACATTATTGATGGATGTCTTGTGGAAGTCCCTTTTTGTAAGTTTTATATGATGGGTCTTAATTTAATTACTATATTAAAATTGGTCGTTCTGGCCTTGTTGCGTATGAAGGAAAGGTCTAAAAAATTCTTCTTTTCAACTGTCATTATTTAACCGTACCGTTATTTTAAAATTATACAATTTTCAGCGCATAAACATGCTACTAAAACCCACCCTTAATACCCGAAAATTATATTCTAGTTAAGACTTTAAAGTATAGTTTTGAATTTCAGTTGCCGAATTGAAGTGGATTCGTGATTGTTTTTTTTAAATCCGAAGATAGGCCAGTTACCGTAGACACAAAAATCGCGTTAGGTCGCAAAAAATTGCACCGTTCTGATTTTTTGGGATGTTGTTAGTATAGATACCAATAGTGTAAAACCAAGTTTGCAGCTTCGAAAGACCTGTGCTAACTCCGTGATGCTCGAAAAACCTCGAAATTTTCGGACTTTTTTAATTTTTTGGCTTATAACTTCTAAAAGGTGCATCTTACGAAAAAAGTCACTCTGTATACTTTTAAAGTAAACAAAATTTTCTAAAATTTGAGCGCAACGGCAGCTCAGTAGGTCCAATAGGTCCCGAGATACAGCACTTCAAAGATTTCCCATTTTTTCCAAAAAGTTCGAAATTGTAGTTTTAGCCGTCTTCCGAGCAGAATATCGACGAAAATACTCATCCATTCGTAAGAGAAAGGATAAGAAAAACATAACTAAGTGGAAAATGGTGTATATCATGCAAAATGAAATTGAGTACAATTAATAATAAGGAGCGGCTACGTCGTTATGCAGCCTTAGCGTGTACCGACATAATTTTTGAAGAATCGACACTGATCGAAGTGCCGCAAGAAAAGTTATTGTCCAACCCAAAAAACAAGCAGCGCTTAATCAACTTTATCTGCACTGGACTAGATATACAAGGGATCGAAACGAAGCAAGCCCCAGAGGACGCCGACTGCCTAATTGTGAGGACAGCATTGGAGAAGAGCGAGGAGTGGGAGCACGTCATAATCGCTGGAGAGGATGTCGACCTCTTGGTGCTCCTTAATGGATTGGTCTCCAGCGTACAAAATGTTTTCTTCCAGAAAAGTGGCAGGGGTGGAACAGGTTGTGAGCAGTTCTCTTCAACATCATTCATTCGAGGAGAGCCATTCCCCACTGGAATAGTGTTGTTCCTTCACGCCTTCACTGGTTGCGACACCACCTGTGCCCTTTTCTGGCAAGGGAAAATGAAGATGTTGTACGTCCTTTCAAAACAGCCAGACCTACTTGAAGCGGCTACCACGTTGTCAACCATGACGACACTCATGAGGAGATAGCCTCTGCTGGCAACAAATGTCTCGTGGCGCTGTATGGTGGGGAAGAAGACGACTCCCTCGACGCCCTGCGTTACGGGATATTTCTCCAATCTGCTGCCAACGCCAAAGTCCACCTCGGTCGTCTGCCCCCAACCGAAGAGGCTGCTGCCCAACATTCCTATAGAACCTACCACCAGGTGCAGAAGTGGTTGGGGGTAGAGAAAGAGCCCACCAACTGGGGGTGGACAACGAACCAGCAGGGGCTGACACCGGTGACCTCAACCAAGGAACCAGCGTCGCTAACCCTCCTAAAATTCCTGTCATGCCGGTGCCAGAAAGGGTGCGGAGGAGGGAGCTGCTCCTGCCAGAGAGCAGGGCTGAAATGCTTATTATAAAATTGATTACGCATTTAATAAATACTAATTTACATTGTGTTGTTTATTTCTGTCGCAGGAGTCAGCTGAGGTCCCGCCATCCATCACTTCACGTTCAATATTGCATGACCCAGGTCCCCCAACAGTGGCGTAACCAAGGGAGGGCCCAGGGGGCCCAGGCCCCCGTCAAGATCAAAGTTATTAATCAAAACAGTCTTTAAGATGTGACCAAAAATGCATGTTGGGTCCCGTCGAGTGCATATGTAGTATTTCTGACACAATTGTTAAACAGTGGACTGGGCCCCCTACAAACTACGTGTTAAACCTTAAACAGTGGACTGGGCCCCCTACAAACTACGTTTCTGATTACGCTACTGTCCCCCAAACTATCAAAATAATTTTTATACAATTTTGATACATTTATACCTCATTACTAATTGTACTCAATTTCATTTTGCATGATATAAACCATTTCCCACTGAGTTATGTTTTTCTTATCCTTTCTCTTATGAATGGATGAGTATTTTAGTTGATATTCTGCTCGGAAGACGGCTAAAACTACAATTTCGAACTTTTTGGAAAAAATGGGCAATCTTTGAAGTGCTGTATCTCGGGACCTATTGGACCTACTGAGCTGCGGTTGCGCTCAAATTTTAGAAAATTTTGTTTACTTTAAAAGTGTACAGAACGACTTTTTTCATAAGATGCACCTTTTAGAAGTTATAAGCCAAAGGATGAAAAAAGTCCGAAAATTTCGAGGTTTTTCGAGCATCACGGAGTTAGCACAGGTCTTTCGAAGCTGCAAACTTGGTTTTACACTATTGGTATCTATCCTAACAACATCCCAAAAAATCAGAACAGTGCAATTTTTTGCGACCTACGATGTCTTAAATGACTGGCCTAAGATTCAAAATTTGATAAACTTAATGTACGAAAATTCACTTTTGAAATACAAAACCGAATTGGCATTTGAAAATCGTCCTCACATTCGGATCTGATTTTTGCCTTTAATGGTGGTTTGTCTTATTAGTAAATATTTAAAAATCATCTTCGTATTCCTTTTACCACCAGATTTCTGTGTATTCATAATTGATCATAAAGAAATGCTTATCCTTTATTATTGACACGAAGAAAACAACGTTTATTTAATTTAAAAAAGTATAATGTAATAAAAGATTATCTCAGTTCTGTATAAAAATAAAAGACTTCGTGGTGAATCACATGTTTTTATTTCAACAATTACAGCTTATCAGTTACTTTTATTTTAGAAAAATTCCAAATATGCTGACTGATTCGTTTTTGTTCTACAAAGGTTAAGAAAAGTTTTTAAAAATCTGTTAATTTGCTTGATAGACGTTGTTTAGTGTTTCTTTCTGGTTTTTGTTTTTTTTGTTCAGTAAAAGTACGCTACTGTATTAAAAACACAAGAGTGGGCGTATAAAATTATTGTAGACTAGATGTTAATGACACTCTCACAGTCTCACAGCTGCTAATAGACTTTGATTCGATGACGTTTATTTTCTATCTTTGTACGGGGTCGCCTACGTAACATGCATTAAACGAGCATTGTCTTTTATATTTTTTGTTTTAAATTAAAAACTAAAAAACACTTTTCGATTAAGTTTTGTTTGTGTAATTAGTTACATATATTTCGCCCAGAAGTGATTTTTTTTATTTGAATTTCTGTAAAAATCTGAGGATTCCCATAACGTTTGAGATATTAAATTCCAGGACCTTCCAGAGTTTTCCAATATCAAAAACCAAGTTTTTTCCATGATATACTTAGTTTGTGTTAAGTGATGGATGTCAAAACAATTGAATTCGAAGACTTCCACGGTCAGTGTCAGTATTAACAAAACGTCTTCCGGATTGGGACCGTGTCATTTCGAGACAAAAGACTCACAATTGGATATTGAGAGTGGTCCCCTTTTTGATCATTGATGATAAGCGTAATGGGACAGTGTTCCGATTTGGTTATTAACATATTTCTGAATTTACGAGAGGTACATTTTTCTGACTTCATGTAAGTCGGGTCGGAGCCTCTTCGAAAAATTGCTGCTTCAAAATATAGTAAACGTCTACTTGGTTTATGGCTGGCACAAATTTAAAAATACTCTTGAAGAAGATAGTCAAAACTTTCTGTGTTTTGTTTTAGGAAATACTTTCAGATTGTGGACAGGACCGGTTCATTCATTTGCCAATACAGTGTCACTGGGAAACGAAAACGTCCTGGAAGCTTCAACCATATTCTAGAATACGCAGCGGTCGCATATATAAAAGTGCGCCCCGGGAAGAAGGGGCCGTCAAGGAATCTCGACCACTTCGACCAGTGAAGATTAAATTACAAAAATACAAGATACAGTTGGTTTAAAATAACCACCAGTTATTATAAGCAAACATGCATTATAAATAAATGAAGACTGTGTTAGAGTATAGTTTTGTTAATCTTAATGTTCATAGACTAGCAAATAAATGTACCTAATTGTAATTATTTAGTTAAAAAAGGGTTCATACAGAATCCAAGTATTATTTTGTAAAATCGTTAGAAGCCTAAAGTGTTTGAATGGTAAGAAGGTTTAAAGAATATACCAAAAGTAAAAACGCCAAAAAACGTGGCAAGCAAGAAACAATTAATGGCTGTTGAATGTGACAGAAATTAACCAAAAGGTTAACGTTAAGTAAGACGTGAATGGATTGTATTATCCCTTCACACTTTTAGGCACAATTAGCGCCAGAAGTTTATAATTTACGGATGCCTGATGAGCAGCAACCTGAAACCATGGACCTGTGCTACCGATTGATACCGTTCAGAGTGTTTCCTTATCACTATTTAATTTAATTATGTATGTCGTATATTAAAAATGTATTGGCACTAACTGGATTAAAAGAATAAATCTAACCTGGCCTAAATCTTTTGAAGTACATATACCTGAAATTAACAATTCAATCGACAAACTTTTCGGGACGTATAAAGGGAAATATTTGTAATTTAAATAAACGCCTTAGAAATCTAAGATAACGACGCTATAAGTGTTAAAAGAGGCCCTTTGAATTCCAAACTTAAAACTGAAGTAGGCAACTACAATAGTTGCCTAAACGTAAGGTCAAAATATTGTGAATATTTTAGCGATACCCTAGAAATAATTGTATTTGTTACGAGATATTTTATAGATTTGGTTTGGTCCAACGGAATAGTTTGTTCACAGCAAATTTCATTTAAGCTAGTATAAGTGGTTGCCTATTTTAAGGCGCTTTTAAATGAAACCTGTCGACTTTCTTAGTCATTATCTTACATCCTCGAGTCTGCAGTAAATAAGTAATCATGGATGATTATAATTGAGTTATATTTATGTATATAAATACAGAATATCATTTTAATAAATTACTTAGTCTTGTAGTTCATTGTTTTGAAGTGTATTAATAATACAAAACACAAAAGGAGAGCTGCATTATAAATTATAACAAAACGACATATTATATAGGCAGGGTGATTCACATAAGCCGCGCATCTTAACAATTGAAATAGACTTATAATTTCATAAATAACGTCGATCTATGTTAACCCTTAATTAAACTTATACAGCGTCATTATAAATGATGGTAGTCAAAGTAGGCGGTGCCCGTGGTAATGCAATTTTGCCGCTTTATACAAACATAATTATAGTGCAGGTATTTTTGTAGTAATTTTTATTTTCCAAGTGAACTGTCAATTGTCACTCGTATGTAGAGTTGTAAAAAAACGGTTTTTTTTCAGAGCTCGTTTGATTATTAAGTTTTGATTATTTTTGTGTGCATTAACAATGAGTTCATTAATCAGAGTCTAGTGTAGATATGTCTCGAGTTTGGAGCGATCATTCTTTAAGTGAAAATTATGGTAAGAAAATTCCTATTTCACATAAAAATGATTTTAACTTGACTCGTTATGCAACCAATTTAATACATGTGTGTAGAACAGTGCATATCCAATATAATTTGAATTATTATTTTTGTGGGACAGAAACAAGAATTTTACAATTAGATTTACGTCCTACTTCGACTACAATCATTTATAATGACGCTGTACGTATTATCAGAGGCTTACTTCAAAATAACAATACATAATTAAATTTCATGTAAAGTTAAGTTTGAAGATTTATATCAGCTTTTGTAACAACCGCTTTAAGTTGGAGAGTTCTTAAAGTCCTTAAAACATTATTATAAATAATTAGGAAAGTAGAACTTCAACAAATTAACATATATCAACAAACACAGAAAAAAATGAAAACAATAGAACAATAGTATTAAATTTGTATTACTAATTTACGATCCTTATCGGATTTGCATAGTTATAAATGTGATGTTTTGTTATCATTCAAAGCTCTAAAAATGCTTGTCAGATTTATCACCGTTATAAATTCATGGCAAGGAAAAAGTAATACTTATAATGACACTTAAGTACAATACAATTTCATTTAAACAAAAATTATTTTAAGGTTTCTCGTAGTTAAAGCGATGAGTGTTGAAAAATGTTTTTATTTTATTTATTCTAAAACTGCTCATCGGCCAAATCTACTGTCTCATTAAAATATTTTTCAGTTTATTACATAAAATTTAACTTACAAATTTTGGGGGTAACAGAGAGTAAATTATTACAATCATTAAAAAAGTACAGTAACGACGCTAGAAATGTTAAAAGATGGCGTTAAACAACGCCTTAGACTAGGCAACCAAATGAGTTGCTTAATTGTACCAAACCAAACGTTGTTAGTATTTGCAATAGATTCTATAATTCCAATTATGCGTAAAATCACCCTTGACTATGAATAGTACCTAGGCTACATAAAAGACGTTTTCCAGGAATTCTTTTGATGCCACTGGCGTCGTTATCTAAGGTTTCCGATTTCAATCTAAAACTTATCGATCAAGTTCTGATATGTCCTTGATAATTATATTACACATTTTGTATGAATAGTTAGGCAAATTCAAGACTACAAAATTGCAACCACGAAAAACCGGAATCTATGGTTGTTTGTTCTTTCTAATTAGTTTTAAATGTATCCAAAAAATTACGATTAAAGGAAGTAAATGTGTGTCAACTTGTTACGAAATATCAAAGTTAACGCTAATAAAATGTTGTCTAAAGTTAGATAATAACATGGCAATTTATTTAATACACCAAAATATGTTTGGGTTCTAAGTTCTAAAAACAATGTGGCAATGTTGATAAAAATGTTTAATAAAAATAAAATTTACTGATAATCTTTAAATTACTTACTTAAAGTCAAAATCATAAATTAAATGTTCAACTGGTTGCCTATAAGTATGAGTATATGTATCAGGCGAAGAACAATGTTTTTGCTAAACTTGAGTTTGAAAACGTGGATTTGTGTTTTTACAGACTTGAATGTCTAAGAATTTGCTAATAGTGTAATTTTCTTTCACCCCTCTCGGTTTTTAGTTTTCTCCTTTCCGTTTTGTATTCCCTTTTCCCTTAGATCTTTTCTACTGCTGCTATCCATTTGTTTCGTGGGCCTCCTTTTCTTTCTGTTCCACATTTGTATTTAGTGTATCCACTTGTGAATCGTTAATTCGGTTAATATGGCCTAAGCAACTTGCTCGCTGGGTTTTTATAAAGTTGGATATCTCTGCTTCTCCATATAATTGCCTTAACTCCTGGTTGATTCTTTTCTCCCAGACTTAACCCGCTTTCTTACCTCTGAAAATCTTAAGAATTTTCCTTTTCCATATGTCCAATTTTTCTTTCTTCTTCTTGTTCACAACCTCTGTTTCGCACCCGTACGTAACCGAGAATCGCAGCACTGACTTATACACCTCTCACTTTTGCTTTATGCGACATACTTTTGAATTTCAACAACAATGCACCCTTCATCAGTCTTGCCTCTGCTCCCTTAGCATTGCTTCCTTCTTCTGTTATCACCACGCCTAAATAATTAAAACTTGAGAGCTTATTTATTTTCACTTGCTATAACTTTATCTCTTACGTTATTTCCTGCTTGGTTTCCTCTTCCTATTCTTCATTAATATCTAGACTTGCTGTTCCTGCCGCGAATTGCGCTGGGATCCCATTTTTTCCCGAACCTTTTCCATTTTTTAATCTTGGTAGTTGTTCTTCTCCTTCTTCATATACCGTTTCAGTTCCCAGGATTTCCTCCCCTTCATTCGTACCTTCCTTTAATTCATCAAACTATTGTTTCCATCTATATTTACCATCTCTGTTTCTTCTCATATTAAGTTTCCATTTTTATCCTTGCAGAATAGCAACCTTTGCTGTAGGGGCTTTCGTGTTTTCTTAATCTCCCGATGCAAATTTCTTATTTCTTTTCTTTTAGAGGTGCTTCTAAACTTTGGTGTTTGAGAGGTTAGCTTTGTACTTCTGTTAATGCTTTTAGTCCCCCTCTTTTAATTTCGGTATCTTATCTCATCTTCCTGTGATCCAGATTGTAACAGTTTTTTCTTGCTTTCTGTCTGTTACGTCTTTCTACGTGACACCTTTATTGAATCAAGAATCAACCTTCAGTCTTCTTTCTTTTGTTTCTTCATACTAGATTATCCGCTACATTTCCCATTATCTTCTCAAGGTTGTTCCACTTATTTTCAGTTATTGGTTCTTCCCTTATTTTCTTGTTGATACTTACGGCTTCTGTCTTGTTGTCCTAGTTTTGCAACATATGTTTACTTTATGTTGTTGCCTCCGTAATATTTTGCTTTATTTTTATTAGTTTTTCACGTGGCCTACGAATTTTTTGGTTTGTAGTTTGACCGTCGATGTCCTTTTGTATGTATTTTTTTTTGTTAAAAATGAATGCTCATTATCCCATAACTGTTACATCTTGCAAAACCTATTCATTTAAGTCCGTTATCGTTTGAGCTTTCGTGCTTACTAAATCTGCCAACTGTTGGATAGTAATACTCCTTTTTACCTATCTGAGCGTTATAATCCCCTAATATTACCTTTACTTCCTGGTTCGAACACTTATCACTTATCACATAAGTTTTCCAGGTTTTCGTAAAAATAATAATCATTTTCTTCTTCTTCTTCTTGTACCTCAGTTGCGGCGTCTACATTAATAAAATTACTGTTGGGGTTTCCGTTTATTTGAAAAAGGCATATTTTTTCCGATACGAACATAAATTTTTTTATACAATCTTTCAGTGATTTTGTCAGCTGGTCACAGGTTGAATAATATGTAATGTTTTAATTCCACTTGCAATGCCTCTTTTTGTTTTGTTTCCTGTATTGCAAGGATCAAGGATATATATTTTGTATTATTTTGTAAACTAGCAAAATTAATACAAACTTAAAAACGCGAAGGAAATCAGAATTCAAGATAATTATTAAATAAGTTGCTGTAACTTTTATCAGTAGTGTTAAAGTGGTTGCCTATACGAACGCTTTGCTTTTATAAATATTTATCTACATTTCGTAATCTGCGACAGTAAATTACTAGAAAGGTGATTTTCTTCTAACAGGTTCAAACACATTAATGAATAAATTGGCTAATTTATTTAATAATAAACATTGCCCTTCGAGAAAAGTGCATCTTATTATTGGATAAAAATTTCAATAATGCTTTTAAACATTCACTCTACGTTTATAAAAATTAGTTATTAAATAAGTAATTAATGGATAAATAGTACTATTAGAAAGAAAATGACGAACATTTTAGGTTGTCTGTGAACATAACAAAACTGCATTTTATTAACGTGCAAGTTATTTTGAATGTTAAAGTTGAAATGTTGAAGTTTATTTTTAAAACTAAAATTTTCCACTCCGTTTTATTATAAAAACAGGCAACAATATGTAAATTAGGGTGGGTTGTTTTAAGCTTTGGTTTCAATTTTCTTATTAATTTATATTATATGTTGGTAAAAAATCATTCAACCTTATTATTAAAAAATAATCAAAAACAAATTACCTACAGGTCAGCATTTTTTTTAAATCTAAAAGTTAAAATAACAAACACATAAAAATAATACCATGAATATACTTATCTAACCATGAAAATATAAATTCAAGGTTACAGTAATTTAAAATAGTTTTTGCAGATATGCAGTTGTAATCTACACTGAGTTTGTTTTAAATATGTCGCGATTTTTAGAAAGCAATACGTACATTATTCGAGTTTCGTAAATAAACACAAGTATGGCTCGTCTTATAATATAATTACCTAGAAAATTATCGGTCACATTTTCAAGGCTATATAAATTTCCGAAGCGTGTTTATTTTTCCTGGTGTACATACAAATGTATAACTCTGACAGGGAATAGTATCGGTAAATGATTAGCTTATTGCTAAATGATTGTAAACACACACCCCGGCCAATTGATAGAACACGAGAAGGTTTCTAGGATTGTTTATTGTAGGAATAGATTATTAGTTAAAAAAAAATCAATTGTATTATTAATTGGTAGTTAAAAACAAGTTTCTTCGAATTATTTATCTGTGTTGTAAGTACCGTTGTTAAATTATTAGAACACTTGGCCACTGTATTGATACTTTTATTGCCAATATGCCAATACAAAGCGATAAAGTCATATCTTATATCAGAAGTAGCAAATATCTTGAAATTACATTAACATCTGATAAGTTTCGAAATAAACAGTTTAATGTACCTATTATTTGGCAATTCTACTTGTATTAGGTTTTTCCTTACTTTTTGTTTAAATATGTTCTAAAATTTTTTGTGTAGTTTAACATTCAACAAATTATTTCCAGCAAATAACAAACAGGATAATTAATAGCGTCTTTAAACACAATGGTGGTGTTTTTACAATGTTTACATCGATATCCTACACAGCACACATAATTATTATTTGTTTAAAGTATGTCGGTTATATAAATACTTAACAATACATCATATTCTTAACAAGATATGACAGTAAAAGATGTTATCCAATTTGTTGGCAGGACTCATTTTCCATTTAGTGGTTTTGGAGCTATTTGTTACAATTTATTCTGACACCACGTTTAGAAACATTGGGATAATTAGATGAAATTCGTACAAATTCAATTACAGCACAATTTAATTTATTAAACTGAATTTAATGTAGTATTTCGGCGTTTAAGCGATATTATGTGAACCGGTTTTAAAATTTGAATATTAAAAATGGAATTTCAAATCGTAAGATCAGGATGAAAATTTAATGAGTATCTAAATCTGATTTACATAAATATTTAAATACAGCAGTGGGCCGTGTCCTCGGGAAAACACGAAGCGACTACCCAGAACAATCTGCAAAATTCTTCTGTATCTGAGAATAAAGTGGCGGTTGTGTAGCTAGACATATTATCTGGAATGGATATTAAGAATAGCAAGCCTCAGAACAGGCTGGAAACTTTATCGTGTTTTCAAATAAACAGCAGCCGCATATATAAAAATGCATCCCGGCAAGAGCCGTCAATCAACAAGCCTACGAAGAGTCTCAAGAAGCGAAGACTACATTTCAAGGTTTAAAATGAATCCAAATGAACATTCAGTATACATAAATTAGGCTGAGTTTATAATAGTTTTGTTAATATTAGTATACGATTTGCCATGGAAAATAATATGAAAATCATAATATCTAAGATATTTCCTGATCGTAAGCCAGGAAACCAAGCAGATCACTTGACCATAGAAAATACGTTCGATCATACAGAGGGGCAGAAACGAACTGTGACCATCTATTAGTAATAGGAAGAATAAAGCAATAAATCTCCAAAGAAAGAAAAGAAAGGAAAACAGGAAAAAGATGGCGGAAGTGTGATGTGGACGAATTGCGAGATATAACAGTAAAGACAGACTTTATAGAAGAACTGACAACAAAATTTAAATTTGAGTTAAACCCACAAAGACAAGATTCAAGAGAAATGGATAAGATGCGAACAAATGATAAAAGAAGTGTCTGGAAAATCGCTAGGAAAATACAGAAAAAGAAAGAATAAGGTTGGGTGGTTTGATGAGGATTGCAGAAAAAGTTTAACACACAGAAATGAGGCAAGAATGAAAGTGTTAAAAGAAAATACTTTAGAAAATAGGAACAGAACAATATTATGTCATCTTTACAAAGAAGCAACCATACACAGGAACAGGAACAGGAACAGCGGACGAAAACTAAAGAGGTAGTACTTTGAAGTGCTATTAAATGGACAAAACTAAGAAAAAGAAGAACACAAAAAAAGGAAAGAAGAAGGACCTCAAACAGAGACACCAACAGTAGAAGAACGAACCATCTGAAGAGAAAATTATGAGAATAATCGGAAACTTAAAATGTCCTGGGGAACATAAAATTCTGCAGGAAGCAGGGGCAAACCTCTAGAAAAGAATGACACAATTGTTAAAAAGAATGTGGCGAGAAGAAAAAATGCCCAGTACCTGGACTACAGCGATACTCTGTCCTACTGTAAAAAATGAAATGGAATAGAATATAATAATTATAGAGGAATAGCATTGCAAGATGTAACTTACAAGGTATTGGCAATAGTAATAGGAAATACATTACATTACATTCAATACAAGAGAAGTTAGGCAAATACATGGGTCATGGGTTACAACATAGGGAAAGGACCTAATCGGACGGTAAGCCTTCTAGCGGATTAACTACTAACATACCTATTTCATTTAAGACGAACGCAAATATTTGAGAAGGAACCTGTAACAGGATACTGCCATCTAAGAAAACATCTTGTTAAATGGGTATATACAGAGGAGATACATTCTGCAGATTATGTGAAGAAGAAGAAGACACATAATCATTGATTGTCCAGTACCATAAACCACAGGAGACAACAGCTCTTCTGGGATATTCTTCGTGGAACAGCATTTACACATGGGAACTTCGTAAAAAAATTACTGCAACTCGTTAAGGGTACAGGATTTCAATGATAGGTTTAGGGGTGCACAAAGACCAAAGAGTCGAAGTGCCAAAAGCGGGCTCATAGCCTAGCATATGCCCTATTTATAATTAATCAATCAATAAGACGAATACCAGGGAGGTTTTTAGAAGAGGATGATCGACAACAGACCATGCTGATAATGAAGCAAATTCTGCCCAATTTAATCCAACTTACCTTAGAAAGACAACCTGCAAAGTAACTATGGAAGGAAGCCTGTCTGATGATTTTAAAGTGAGAAGAGGACTGAGATAGGGCCCTGTTTAACCTAACTTTAGAAATAATAATCAGGGAAAGTGACATTCAAAGAAACTGACTAATTTATTAATGACATTTTGCTCAGCTGAGCAGTCTTGTATGTTGTGAGGCTGAGAAAAGTCTTCTCTACCGTGGTTTATATACTTTTTTCACTACTAGCACCTTTATTCCTTTTAAATAAAAAATAAAATGACAAATGCTAATGATACTATTTAATGCTAGTAGTGAAAAAAAAATTTTACGGGAGAAATAAAATTAAATGGTATCCCGACTTCGTATCACTTTAGTAATTTAAGAGTAATAATTTCGCTCAACACATTGCTTTCTTAACAAGGAAGTAATTTAAAACAATGACCTTCTCAGAGCGAAGTATCTAACTTTCCTTCTTTTTTGTTCTAATTCAATCTCATGGGAAATTTAAACAGAACTATCGCCATAAAGGTCAAAGCGTTCCAGCATTCATTATACAACTCGGCTTAGGTCAGTCCAAATAATACAACTTGTAGGATAATTTCGTGACACGTTAATTCAGTACCTTTCATCGTTGCTATAAATTATTATAAATTTAATTAAAATGTATAAGACCAATAAGTATAAGATGTATAGAGATTCAAGCATGCGATGTGTGGTGTAGCCCAAATATTCATCCGTTTAATAGCTGAACTAAATGTTCTACATTTCTTACATTGGAGAAAGCAAGTTCTGCAATTTTTAATCTTTACAAATAAACAGTGCTGCTACATCTTTACTTTTATCGAAAGCGCTTCGAATTTCTGGTAGTTATTCAGTCAACGCTTTATTTAACCTTAATAACGACAGATCAATAAAAAAACCAGTTAGGGTAGGCTGTGAAATTGAATTATTTTGAATTGGTACTTTAGCCACATCCACAGAATGACATTTCTGACATGACAATTTAAAACTGAACGCTCTTGTCAAATTTTTAAAGTTTTTTATTTGGTGAAAAAATTTAAAGTTTGAAAAAATGGTATTCACTACACACAAAAAGCGAAAGCTATTGAATGTTTCTTTCGAACCGGTGTAAGAATAAATGGAGAGAGAGTGGCAATGACTGCATGACTGATTTTCGTGAAGAATACCCCGATTTAGTGTTCAATTACAATTATTTTCGCGACGTTGTAACTAAATCTGTGCAGTTATTTAGAGAAAGTGGTAGTGTCGCTCGTAAAAGTGGAAGTGGACCGCCGCTTAAACGAACAGAAGCAACGGTTGAATTACAAACGTTATAAAATGTCATTCTGTGGATGTGGCTAAAGTACCAATTCAAAATAATTCAATTTCACAGCCTACCATAATTGGTATTTTTATTGATCTGTCGTTACAATTAATACGTCATACGTGTCTATGGATACGATTTTAATGTACCATTTTATGTTGCGCTGGTTTGGATTTAAAATTCCCATATTGGTTTCATGTTTCTAATAAAATATAACCCAGTGCTGATAGGCTGATACAGAATAAGACATGAGTAATCAGTGGTTCCCTAAGCATTGTATACTCATTAGTAGGGCAATAAATATTAATTTATAAATACGTACATTCAAAACAGCAGGTTTTCGTAAATACGAGCCTTTAGGCTAGTATGCAATGCAATAATTGAATTCGGAAAAGATACGTCTAATAATTTCAAACATAAAATGGTCTTCTTTTGCTTCTACGTTTTCAGTCATAAAAAAATTGCAAATTTCCAACATTTTGTTTGGTTTAATGTTTTGTTTAACATTCATCTTTCGAAAATAGCAATTTAATGTTGTTCTTAGAAGTTTATACCCATCAATTATTAACTAATAATTAAGTATAATTATAAAAAAATTAAAGCAATGGATTAAATGAAGGACGATTATTTGTGACTCACATTCGTCTGATAATCTACAACGCTATCCAGTTTGTTGATTATTTATTCTCTGCCAGAATTTAAATAAAGTATTATGTTTTTGATATGACACATTCTTTTGTGTCCTTGTATTTATAAGCAAATCAACATACGCACAGTTATAAACAGCATTCTATTTATTTAAGGGCAGCAACAATAACATTTCTTTTAAACGCCAGTGTAAAGTTACTTAAATATTTACAATACTTAAAAGGTTTAATATTTTATAAATAACTGACGGGTTTTTAACTCGATACCGTTAAATTAACCAACAGGTTTTATGGGTAATGAATTCGTTTCTTATTATTCAAGGTTTTGAAAATCGCATTAGTTCCGAGTAAAACTTCCTAAATAATCGTTTTGCTCTACTTTATCATTCTGAACAGTTTTCATATTTTCGATATAAATGCCTGGTATGTCTTCTCAGGGCCTCAGACTCTTTTTTACTCGAGTTTCTAATCATGTTGATATGAATCGATGAATCCTGTGCTCTAAAAGTGAGGATAATGTGTTATTTTTTTAAATTCAGAATTTGCACAGTAAAATGTTATCAGAAACAAATGAAATAACACACGTTGCCCTGGTTTTAATTTTATTACAAAAATGCACAAATTTGCCCCTGAGCTACATTAAAGAATAAAGATACCTACTTTAAATTAAATCCTCGAGGATTTAATAACAGTACTTACGGAATTTATTAAAGGTAAAACAACATAAAACTGGAATAAACGTTTTATCACCTTCAAAACAATAAGTTATGTTTAAAACGCGTATCCAGTTTAATTCTAAACCGAGATAAATGGCTTTTGCAATTTTTTCGGCTATTATTGTGAGACTAGCGTGTGGATAAACGCCAAGTTTTATAGCAGGGTTTAAAACGAAATACATTTTTTATCTTCAGACAAATAAAATTAAAATCACGTGGATATCGTAGCTAAATTATATTACTCATTGTCGACGTATTTAAATGGCTTGGGATTAAACAGTCTGGATTTTTAAAGATAATTCGAAAGCTATCTGGCAAATCTTCATTCGGAAGTGGGGTTTTCTACTATAAAAAAATACGGAGAAGATAAAATTAATTTCTGTTGATAACTTATATAAGAAGCTTTTAGCTTGATAAAAATAAACTCCTATTGTTGCAGCAAAAATGATTGAATTTTTCAAGAACAGTCTATAATAAGCTTTATACAGAATTTTACCGATTATTGATCAATCTTAGCCTTACATGATAAATTACGTGATTAAAAACGATTTAACTAAATAGTATTTGAATTATGTGTGAATTCTTTTAATTAATCAATAATCAAAACGCTAGTTGCAACACAATATGGAATGAAACAAAAATTGTGTAGTCAGTGCAATCAACGAAAGTCAAACTAACAATGCCCAAAAAACGCCAGCCGTGGCTTACATCTTACATATAGCATTTTGGATCTTATTCATCATCTGGCCTATACAATCAGGAAAAGCGTAATCATTACAATCATAGACGATTGATACAAAGATAATATACAAAAAGAATATAGACGGACAAAAATGACTACATAAATAATTTATGCGCTGGAAACATGGAAGAACTATTTTCGAAAGTTTTTTAATGATAACGAAGCAACAAACATTAATTAAGACCACCACTTCAGAAAAAGAGCCGCATATATTAAAAGAAGAAGTGCCAACTTAAATCTGGAAAATCTCCTGGGTACGATGACAAAAGCAGTGTAAAAATAAAAGCTATGGGTCAAACAGCAAACAGGATGCTTTCTACAAAAGTGTGACAGGCATTAGGAAAGGTTGTCAAGCAAGGCAAGGACCACAACCTTTAAAAACAAGAGACTTCAAAATAATAAGACAAAAGGTGTACCAGGCAGTGAACAACTTCCCTGGTTAATATGACTTTAGGAGAAACTTGGTGCAAAATCACAATAAATAATAACACTTCGGGGAGATTCCCTCTAAATACTTAAATACTATGGTTACAAAGAAAGAATGGCGATAGTGGAAAAATTAGTGGTACAAAGCATGGTGGAACGACGAAGGTCATGAGGAGTTTCTCCAAAACGATGGACCAATGATATAAAAGAAACAGCAGGTGGTTCAACAACTAACGCCATGTGAACAGTAAATAGATAGATCGAGGTGGAGAAACTTAATTAGGCGGGTTCAAAATCCTAACCTTTAAGCCATAAAATCACTAATTTCCAAATGGAAGTAATGGATTTCAGAGATCACCAAATATTGCTTATTAGGCTATATTTAGTAGAATTGTAAGCAGTATCCCACGTGGGAGCTAGTTGGCTTTTGCGAGAGATTCGGATCCATCAAGGTGTTTCTTCCTGTTACCGTTCTACGATGGTTGTAATAAGAAAATATCACGGAGTTACTATCTACTTGCCATGCAGAAATACGACAGTTTGGGCACCGTGCACAAGAAATCGAAATAACCGGAATAATTCCTGAGTTCTCCAGTAATAAAATCTCACTTACGATAAGGAAATGTTATTTTAAACTTTTAAAGGGTAACACGTTCTATCTTAATAATCGCTTCGCTCTTCAGTTTAATTTCTTTTGTAATTCTTTTTCTTGGTAACTAGGATTAGTTTCCTTTTCTTGTAAATTAGCATGATACATTGATGAGTTCAAAAAACTAAATCGCACTTAATCAGTCCTATTTTATGACGACCACCATATACAGGGTGGTCCCGCTCAGATAAAGTTTATGCATTAGTTTCGAAATTAGAGAAAAAAAATCGACTAACACTGCAATAGCTAAATTATTTGTAAAATACGACATATCAACAACGCATTTCAATTTTTTTCCAAAGTTTTTGGGCCAAAACTTTTTCGTAAGGAGGGAGAAATGTGATAAAGTGACCATCTAGTTGCACGCGCTGGAGGATATCTAATGTTATTTATAGATCAAGGTTGAACACCTGCCTGAAGTTTGATATCTCACACAGCACAGCTGTATAAAACGATGAATCTGTATTTTGTTAAAATATAGGTACAGATTAGCACGTTCGTGGTACAAGGTGGGGACTGATCTTATATGTATGTATAAGGAATTGTTTTATCGGGAACTCGATATGGCCAGTGCAGTAATGTTGTTCAGAAGCCAGGTCCCATCCTTCGTACTGAGTGGTATCCTACTATTTGTATGTAAGAGTATTTTTCTGCATTTAATTTAAATGTAATTAAATTCATAGTAATGTTTGCTAATAGTTTGGATTTAACCCTTTGTTTCATTTATTAATTTTAACGTTTGTAACTTGTCTTTAAAATTGTTGTTAAGTGTTTAATTGTAACTTTGACTTTAAATAATATTTGTAAAGCATAATTTAAAGTTTGGATAATATGTTATGTTAGTTGAATTTGACTTTCAATAATAAAACCTTTCGCAGAGTAGCTAACCCCTCTAGTGGCGTAATTCATTAAATAATTCCATTTAAATTTAATTAACTTATTTTATTTAATTTCTAAACATTATTGGGCTACGTTACAATATCCTTTAATTTTCTACAGCAATAACTCTCTGGCCATTGTAAAACGGTGATCTAAACTGTAGAGTAGGAAGTGCGAGAGAAGATCCAGTATGGAGAAGATGTCAAGAACAATAATGGAAGCAGACTGACTGAGTTATGTAGGGAACATAAACTATATGGCGGCAAACACGTTCTTTAGACATAAGAATATAATTATATAAATATATAGTATGATCAGAAAGTCTTTGCATCGCGCTGTAACTAAAAATGCTCAAAAAAGATATTTTTTTGCAATTTTTTGTGTAAATCTCAACTAAACTTTGTTTACTTATAAAAATGTTGTAATTTTCTTTTATTAGAAGTTTGGGAAATGGTCAATAACGTAAAAATAATAGAAGTAAATAATTTCAGAGGTGATATGTAATTTCCACAGCACCTGCTATGCAAAGACTTTTTGATTATACGATACTTGAGAACAACCTAGCAGGAATTAAAAATCGATTACAGATTTGGTACTGGTCAAACGAGAAAGAATATTAATTGGTGATAAAATGTGGTTGTAAAAAGTGCTAGAGTTTACCGAAAATCAGAAAATGGATCAGACCACCACATGGTGGTGGGAAAATTCATTTGTAATGGCAGACCAAAAAAACAAAAATGAAACAAATTACAAGAAATAAAACAATATTACTATAAAACAGAACATGTCTCGAAGGAATATGTTAAACTCCATTCACGCAGCAGCATAGGAAACATTAGAAATACTTAGTAAAGAAGAAGAAAAACTCTTAACCTATATTTCTTCATACCGTCTAACAAACTTGAGTCGCAACTCGAAACATCCATGCGCTGTCGCTTGTGCACAACAGTAAGCGCTTGGGAATTAACTTTCCTATACCCCAGTATGGCATATGCGGATCCATAACGGATATCCAAATGTGCAGCCCCTTCAGACACCATTATCCGTCTGTCATCTGACTGCTCTAATTATGGCACCTACCCTGTCGATGTGCGATTAGTTAAACGTGTTCGACCCGATTTAAACTTTTCCACCGCCGTATAAGCCTTTTGTTGGCTCACGGTGCTCTGTTCATACTGCGCCAACTACCGACGGTGAATTTTCACGGGTTTCGCTCCCCCTGACCAAAAAAACCGATGGTGCAATCTTGCAAAGGAGCAGCATGTTTTTGCCCTCGTAGCTGCCACTCGACTTAAGACAGAGCACTGAACTGCTTAACAGATAATGTCAATACGGCGCAATGCGCCAGCTACTCTCTGTCCCGGTTACTGCGTGATTGACTTAACTTTTGGATTCTAATAGAAAACAAGAGAGATATTGAAAGAAATGGGAATTAGTTGATCCCTTACCAGAAATCAAGAAAATAGAACCCTTCGTTGGTACGGCCACCTAGAAAGAATGCAAGAACACAAATGGCCAAAAAGTATATTTTAATGGTCGCCAAGAGGAAGAAGAAGAAGAGATCGCCCGCCTTATAAATGGAAAACACATGAGAAATATAATCGAGGAAAGATGTCTTCGACAAGGCGACTGGATGGACCATGAAAGATAGAAGCTGAAGACGACGAACACATGAAGGGAAAAGCAAGAAGAAGTTACCATTCGAAGGTTCGTTTTGACTATTTTTCCTTCGTCATTTCTAATTATTTAAAGTAGGTACCTAGAAAAAACTGCCTAAGTGGTTAATTTCTTAGTTTCGTTTGTTCAAAAAAACTTCTGTCTTCTTGAACAAAACTCTGCAAACCATGACTTGGGTTCTGTTTCAACCAACTTTACTTTCTATAGTCTAGTGAAGATGGGTTTTTAGGGTTCAGAAATGTTAGCTTGGATCACAGAACACAAGATACACTCAGATTTAATAAGTCTGTCTTGGTAGTAAACTAGTAAACATCACACTAAATTAATTTTAAACGTTTTCAGTTGCTAACCTTATTCGTTTATTCAAGTTATGATAATTCTAACAAGATTAAGAAGTCAAATTTGGCAACAAGATGACAAGATAACGAGCTTTTTACAAATACATTTAATGCCAACATGATAAATTGAAATCATGGCTTACTTGGTTTGAAACGAATCTGAACATGTATGTTATAAATAAGTCCCCGATTCAGTAAAAAGCACATCAAAAATAGCTTTGAAGTTTTCAAAAACTACCCTAATAATATTGTTCTATTTCTAATGTCATATTTAAGGTTGTACTGTAATTTTAAATAATTTTTGGATGTATTTTATTGGTACTAGTAATATAATCGGTAAAGTTGAGGACGCTTTCAATTTTGTTTTAAGTTTCCGAACAAATTTCCAAATTTACTACGGCCGGTATATAATTTATTTAAATTCTGAACGTTGGACGGTGAAAATCAGGATTTCTATAATTTTTTCAGACGTAGATAAAACCAGTCTATAAACAACATATATGTATATAGCTATATTAATGAATTGTTATATAAGTCAATAATAAGTGATATCATCAATTCTAATTTTAATAATGGAAATCGTAGAATGAAATCCTGACCGCAGTAATAATATCCTTATATAACGAAACCTTTTATGCAGTGATCAGTTGATTCAGGATTAAACTGCACCAAATGTAGAAAATTTCGTTTAGATGGAACTCAGGACACAACTCAGAAAACACAAATATTCAAGGTTATGACAAATTTATTTGTTTAACACCGGTTAAAAGAAATCCTTGGTGTTAAACCGCGGGATTCCCTCAAGGTCTTAATAAGTGCAGTTACACCTTCCATCATAATAAAATATTCTATACTTAGCTTAAGAACAAGTTGCATTTGTTAAAGGGTCAGAGTTAATAGATTTGGCAATGTCAACCAATTGCATAGTCGGTCGATTATTATACGATGTCGTAATTTAATGAAGATTCCTATTTTTGAACTTGCATATTATTTGCTAGTATGGAAGTGTCAAAATTCTTTATTATTATTATTATTATTTTAATTAATTACATAAATTAACAATGTAAGTAATTTTGATTGATTTAGGGCGGGTTGCACAAACACTTCGTCAAAATTAACAAAATCGAAACAAAAATCATACTCGTATAGTCGTATGCCAAATAATAAATAATTGGTCAAAAGTTCTGTGCAACCCATCATAAAAGTATTTAAAAAAAACTGGTTTGGAAGAACTTTGATCTCTTATCAGAATATCAATAGCAATAACATTGGTTTGTTTATAAATAAAAATAATATTTTGGATTCAATTTCTGCTAAGAAATTATCATTGCTCCAAGTACTTGACAATCATAAAATGAAGTCACATCGCAAATACCTGGAGTTTTCAACTGTTAACACATCCTTGAAACTTGAAACTGGCATTGATCTACTTTCTCTTAATCAATTACTACATAAAACGTGCACTGAATACCCACCTGCGAATGTGTAAATACTATAAAGCAAATTTTATCAGTTATCAGATCGTTGTTAACAGAGGCAACTTTTTACTTTGGTTTGGTTCAAAGCTGGATTTGTAAAAAGTTTGTTAGTTTTTCAATAAAATTAGCAGAGGCTTTCTATAAATAAAGAATATTCGTTAACATCACTGACCAAGCAGATAATCCGGCCAAGCAATGATCTGTTTCGAAAAACTCGGTTAATGCCAAATTGCAAAATGTGTTATGTTATTTATTTCTACTACGTTTTTGGATCGAAGATGCAGCGGAATAAAAAACCTTAACAGTAATATATTTAAACAGCTGCTTTTAACACATTAAATAAATTCCAAATTATTTTAACTGAAATTCTCGAAACGGTTTGTTGAGGAAATTTTTGAAAATGTAGAATGCATGACAAATTTTCTTGGGGATATTTTTCAGAATTATGACGATGTAAGTGATTTTTTACACGCTGTCGTCGTCACAATTAAAAAAAAAAATGCTCAAAATCTGTTTTCGGCCTCTAACATTGAAAAAAGAACAGCAATGGTTAAGCCATTTAAAAGTGCAGCTTTGACCCCTCTCACCATCCTTAAAAAGGTTATGGTTGAATAGGTATTTTGTGTACTGTTTTATGAAGCATACCAATTCTAGCACCAAAAAGTGTGTTAGAATAATGCTGAAACAGAGAACCTATTAACAGAAAAGGACTTGAAAATTGAATATTTGAGATTAGAAAAAAAGGAAATAAAACAAAGCTGAGACTGAGACGGTATACAATATAAAGATGGGAACATGGAATGTTATGAGCATAGGTGGCAAACATGAGGAATTAGTAGAAGAAATGGAGGAAATAGAAGAACATAGAAGTCACACGTAGGAATAATTACTGGAAAAGAAACAATAATAATGAACAGTCATAGTGACATACAAACCTAACGAGGATGCAGGTTTAGCAACTAAAAAAAAACAAATTTTGAAGGAATACAGAAAAATTAGACAAGGCAGGAGATGAAGGGGAGACTTAACTGGAGCGTGAGAAACACAAACAAACACTGTGGAATACTTGGGAAATCAAAGACACGCGATTTACGTATTACAAATGGCTCATGGTAGCAAGCTAAATAAATTTACAAGAGAATTTAGTAGAGGAGAGCAGTCGGTGTTAAGTGATAACTGATAAGCCTACGACACAACAAAGATAGGTAACTGAGATGAGAAGAAAACATCATGATGGAATGTACAAAATTAAATGCAAACTAAAGGAAAAGAAGGGGAACTGGAAAAAATACCTAAAAGCAAGAATACAAGGAAAGAAGAAATGGCAACTCAAGCATAAAAGAACGCATGGACAGACTTTGGAAATAAGATAAAAAATCATACAGAAGAAATCAAAAACCAGTTGTTGGCACACTGAAATAATCACAACTGAAAAAAGGCGTACCACTAAGAATTGGGTGAGAACGGTAAACTATTAAATAGAGAAGAGGAAAAACAGAGAAATAGAGATGATAGTCCCAGAAATTGTAGGAAGATGAAGGAAATACTATCAGCAAGGAAATAACAAGAAAGAAAAACAAAACAGAAGAAACTAATATCAACGAGAAAACGCAAATAGCGAAAGAAGAACTGGAGAGGGCTATAGCTGTACTTGTAACTGAAAACGAAGACGATCTTCAATACATGCTGTACATATTTAAAACATCAGAAAAAATCTACCATCGAGCAATGAGGATATAGTTCTTAAATTCTAAGCTTACTACGGAACCACTCGTTTTCAACGAAACCCTACGATCAGGCAAAACCAATGATAGCACGCTATTTTGCACTGACACGGTAAGTTGGGCGTGTTATCATTGGTTTCGCCTGATCGCAGGGTTTCATTGAAAACGAGTAGTTCCGTAGTAAGCTTAGAATTTAAGAACTTTAACCAGAGAGCCGTTACGCTGTAAACCTTCCATCGATGATGAACCGATTACTCAAGTTATAAATTTTAATTTCCTAGGAGCCAATACGTCCAGCAACAGAAATATCCAGCAAGAAGTACAAAAGCAGCTACGATATCGGGCTGCCTACGGGACATTATATGGCTAAATAAAAATATGACAATAGAAAACAAAACTAACCTACGCAGCGGAAACAAGGACAGGGACCTTCTATAGTAATTAACGTCACAAGTCCGGGAACGCATATTTTACAGCACGAGTCAGATGTTTAAAGACGAGGCGACGTAAGGAGCCGAGTCTTGAAACTCGAAACGAGTGCTGTAAAATGAGTTCACGGACGAATGTCGTTACGTATTTTATTTCAGACTGTAAACACTTTTTCAATAACGTCAACATGTGACAGGCCGGAAAGTGTTGCTAGGTAACACTTTCCGGCTCTGATACCGTAATAGCTCACTTTCCGGACTCAAAATGGCGTCGGAAAGCTGAATTTACCAGACAGTATGAAATAAAACAAAGCAAATACTTAGGAGCACAGAAATGAAGAATCTACGTACCATCGTGGGCGTCACTCTAAGAGACGGACAAACAAGTGCCCACATTTGTGAAATTGAAGACGTGGTACGGTGGATAAGACATAGTGCCATGAATGGAGAGATCGTGTACGGAGAGTGGACTAAAATAGTAGCTACTCAGAGATCTATATCCAATAGGCCACCAGGATGTCCCCCAGCATTCCAAGGCATAAGGGTCAAAAAAATTATACATAGTCCTACACAAAGAAGAAGTGGAAGGTCCAACAGAAGCACACAGCACTTGACATTTGTTGTTAATCGAGTGAGAAGGGAAGATACTTTCAAAAAGAAGACGAAAAGAGAAAACCTTACATCCAAAGGTAAAAAGGCGAAAGATGCATATCTGAGATTACCCAGGAACGAACCCACAAGACCTATGGTTTACAAGCCAACCTTGCTATACTATACACTCTCGAAATTGGCAACTTGACAGTTATGACACTTTCTGCACATTCACTGAGCACTATCCTCAAAGTATATAAAAATATGAAGTGCTGCTTCTAACTTTACAGCGATTTTCAGGTTTCTAAAATGGTTATTTCTGAATCCCTTATCACAACTTCTGACACTGATGTTGTAGCTTTTGCAAAACCTTGAAACAGCATTTCTACAGAAAATTTCGAAACGTTTAAATAATGGAGTTGAAAAACTTTGCAACAATGTCTCAGCTAAAATCGAAACCTCAAAAGCTTCAAAAATATTTATAAGAGGTAGCAATGATGTAATCAGGGTATGTAAATCGAGGAAAAAATGTTATGAACAACCAGGAGCCATAAAAACATCAATCAACTAAAGCACACCAGTTGAAAGAATATATTTATTTTAAATTGATTGAACGTAAACGTCTAAGTAGAAGTGTGTTTCATTCACAATTAGAAAACCAAAGGGTTCCATACATTTACCTCGCAAGCAGTCGCAACCCATTTTAACTAAATCCCAACCATGGTTAAATGAACTAGCAATAATTAAAAATGTTGGTACCTACTCATCAATCAGATAATTCACAAATAATTCGAAAATGACTAGCAATGACAGCGGAAATGAGACACCGTAAACATCACAAATTAACTCAAACTTTTTATTATGGATTATTAACGTGTCAAATTATTTATACCAGGTGTGTTGTCGTTGAATCATCACAAACATAAATCCAAGGTGGCAGGTTGCCACAATAGTCTAACAATAATAATGACGTAGTCAAGTGTATCTATTGTGATACAGCATGATCATTCAATTGATAATTAATAGTTCAAGGTAATAAAATTAAACGCGATTTGTGGGTGCTAAAACTAATAAAGAGCTTATCGGTGCAGTTGTAAAATTCGTGTGGAACAAACTAATTGGCCTATTAAACGTTTATAGGGCTCGTAATTTGTAAATATTCAAATCACTGACTGACAATGTTAATATAATTATTGTTTCAAAGCATTTTCTTAATAACAATTTAAAAATTATTCAAATTTTTGACGTAAACCAATACAGCCTAAAAATAAAGTTCAACATCTTCATTTTTAGGTTTTATGTGTTTAAAAATACACGTCGTCCATTTCTGTGTATCTGGCGCAGAAAATGCCTCTAATTTAGTTGATGTTTATTTATTGTAAAATTGCGATAACTTACTTTACTGTGCATTAAATGAGATAAATGATTAACAGTTAATAATCGACTGATTAATTTATACCACGTGATTGTTACAAAATAACCTTTACTAGAGGTTATTATAAAAATAGAAGTAGTGTTTTGTAGAATACGGTGTGATTTTTGGCAGTGTTTTAACACAGTGTAGACGTAAATTATTTTACTGATTCGAGCGCCAGTTGTGTCTATTTTCAGCATTTTAAATTAGTTATGCAAGCAAAAGTTAAATTTTTGTTGCAGAATTACGAAAATCACATTTAAGAACGTAGTATAATACAATATAATAAACTTCTGCTAACGAATGATTAAAGTTGACAAAAGAGCATTGTTTTTTGCTTACTAATATTTTATTAGTCATATGAATTCGATTTTGTTCATTTTTACAAATAATTAATTAGATGAAAACGGGAAATCATGTGTGTGCAACCGGCCTTATGCATTGCAAATGTGGCTAAATATCGTGCAATTGTTTTTTTAAACATACAGGGAAATTTTCTTTTTAGTATACATATACCCTATGTATACTTTAATAATAAACGCAAATAGGCAACCCACTATACACTATAAACGTTAAAAAATTAGCATGCTGTGGCAAAAATCATAAAATTAAGTTAATGTCAAAAAATTAGTCTTTAACTGTTGCTGTTTTTATTTTCCTTTCTGTTTTGTATTGTTGATATTTTATGTTTTAGAATAATCGTTGAATTAAGATTATGTTGATATTCCACTAATTTTGATTTATTTTTTATTTACAAACATGAAACATAACCTTTACGCACCACGTGACGTGACGTTTATAGTGTATAGTGGGTTGCCTGTTTGCGTTTATTATAAAAGTATACATAGGGGATATGTATACTAAAAAGAAAAATTCCCTGTATACTTCAACAAAGTTACGATTTCTGTTAATTTAAATAAGGATTCAAGTTTTTATTTTTTTCCGCTTTATTTGATTTATCGGAAGCTGTATTTTATATAACGGCCTTCATGTACGTAAATACAAAATAATACATCATAAATTAGAAAATGTACTCAATATATTGATTTATCGGAAGCTGTATTTTATATAACGGCCTTAATGTACGTAAATACAAAATAATACATCATAAATTAGAAAATGTACTCAATATAATATATCGGTGATGTATATAAAATTTGCTTCTGAAGGTACATGTTTAAATAGTATGCCTAATCACTGAGGTGGTTTACCTCCCCATTTTTCTTTTGGTCAACAAGTTTATAACTTTTTTATTTTATTATTATACGAGTACTGTAACGAAACGCGCAATCTTTCGGCGGGATCTCTCGATTGATCTCGGTCGCTAAAGAATACCCCTAGCACGTTGCAGAATGAAATCGAAACCAGCGGTGGTATAGGACGAGTTCAATGAAAGCGCTTAGGACAGTCTACTCGTAACCACCTCAAGGAAGTAAACAAGGATATTGAACACTGCACGTGCGTGGGTATAGACATTCTAGGTGTAAACAAATTAGTTTAAGTTTTCGCGTTACTTTAGTTACTTATGTATTGTCTTTAACCCCTTATACCTTTCGGTGTCAAAGCTGGTGCGTTAATGTACGAGGCTCTACAGGTGCAATGCACAATCCGGCCAGACTGCGGGTTACGTGATTACTACACTATTTGTATAGTGTTAGTGTGTGCGTGTATAGGACCTTGTTACTGTACCTCTTAGGCCTGCATTCGGAGGAGAGCATCGTTACTTAAGTGCCCAACGACGAATGGTCATCAGGGCGCGATACCGACCTCCAGACTGCAGGAAAATCCTGCCCATCGGTAGATTCGAACTGGGGACTAGCGCAACGATAGCCTGGCGCGCTACCACCGCGCCACCCTGACTTTTATTAGTGCTTGTTAAATAAATAATTCACACACCGAAACAAAACTTTAAAAAACGCTACAATCCGTAAATTTGGACTGTGGTGAAAGTTTAGATATAATAATAAATTGTTAAGTACTGTTATGAGTTATGATAATACCTAATATTAAAGTTCATTGCACACGGTTTAATTCCACGCATATCTTTAGCAGTATAAACAATTAATTAGAACACGTTCTTGATTCGTCATATTTAAGAGGTTTATCATGCTCCGTAAATATTCCATAAATCTTTTGTTTATCATTTAAATTGATAATAAACAAACTTTTTCTAGGTTGTCCGCAACCTTCTGCTATAATGTAATGATTTCACTAAATTGCACTTGTATTCTGTATGAATTTTTTATTAAATTAAATATTTACCATAAAACTTATTTACTAATTTATGAGCACTAAAATTAACAGAATCAAATACTAATTCAGCCTAATTTATTTACACAATGTTTTTATTTGAAACCGCACGTGCCGCGTAATATTCACTACTCGAGACTTCCCGTTGACTCGTCAACTGACTAGTCTTGCCGGGTTATACTTTTATATACGAGTGACCGCTACTTATTCTCGAATACGGGTGTTCTCAGCGTTTTTTATTCGCAACACGACTCCGGATGATGTGTCTCTATAATAGTATAAGGTCTCTTGATACGTTTCATTGCGATCCCCGAAAAGTAAACCTATCTTTCGCCACTGCTGCTTTTTAAAGTGTAAACAGTTGTTATAATAAAGTATTATAATCTAGGGTCAATCGGGGTAATGGGAAACGATTTTTGCAAAGTTAATTTTGAGTTTACGTAGCAGGACTATTAAAAGGAAATAAAAATTGATTGTTGGTATATGTTCACCTCTGTCCCTGACCTGCTAAAATAAATTGTAAAAAGTGATTCCCCCCGAAAAGGTTATTAAAAAAAATTTTTTTTTCGTCGTTTCCAATTAACCCAGACGTGTTTCCATTTCCCCTAGATTTTTGGGGGAAATGAAAACGATTCGTCACTTCATACTTAATATGTATTCATACGGAGATGGGGTTAAAGAAAACGTTCTGCTGCATTTTGTGAACACAAAGCTTCTTTCCGTTTTATTTTATTTTTACTAATAAGCGAATAGAAACATTTTGTAGCAGAAGGTTCGATTTGTCAGGGTTAGGATAGTCACCAAATGGATTAAAATTCAACAAAAAGTTTATTTAAAGAAAATAGGAAACATATAGAAACGGCATTTTAATGACAGACTAAGCTTAGTTAAACATATTAAAATAAAAAGAAACAGGTTATTAAATATAAAAGAACTGAAAACATATTCTTAATAACCATTACGTACTAATCACTTCTAACAAATTAAGATTTCTTTAAACCTGTTAAAATTTAACAGTTTTCGACAAATGAAAAAATGAGTATATATATAATATTTCATCCGAAGAACTTGATAATCTCTTCTTCTTTGGTTTCTTTTTTAATGGCTTTTCATTAACAATTTTGATTTTCTTCTTGACTATCTTCTTTGGTTGTTTCATCTTCTTTTCCTCAGCTTCCCTTAGGCGTGCAACTACTTCCTCAGTTGTTAAGACTTCACCGTATTGGAGCTGCCTTAGAGGAGGTGTTGGTTTCTTCAGGAAACGCGTTTTCAATTGCCCCAGATTTGCGTTTTCATTTGCCCCAAGCAAACGTTTTTATTGGGGCAAATGAAAACAGCCAACTATTCCCGCCACATTCATTTGAGCGACCTAACTAACTAGCACCATGCAATTACAACATTTGTTCATCAGAATGTGGGTTCCGCTAGGGCAAAAAAATAAATTTGGACAGACAAACAAAATATCTCCCTAGGAATATCGGAAATGGCTGTTAAATAATTCTGAGGTGAAAAATGTAATTAAACTTACCTTGATATCAAGCGTGCGTTTACACTTTATAAATGCGTTGGAGTAACTAACGTATCACTAAATATGCATACTGCTAACTACAAGGGAAAAAGCGCGTTTTTTTAAATATATTCGGATCATGTTTTCATTTACCCCTAGTTTCCCATTACCCTGATTGACCCTATATAAGAATTTCATTTATATCCAAGGTTTGAGAAATATTATAAAACGGTATCCTGTTCCTGTTTAGTATACGTGTCAAGTAACCTACAGACATAGGGGAGCTACAGGTGGGCTCCGAACCACGGAAGTGCTTACTTCTACTCCAGAGAAAACTTACTAGGTAGAAACACCTCGGTGGTTTGGCAATGCCCTTCGAAGCTAGCGCTCGGATGTTTTCGGTGTATGTGTGGTCATGGGAATCGAACCTAGCCCAGTCTTAACCTCAGTGATTAGACGCACGTTGATCCAACTGATATACAATTAAATATTTAGATGCGACTGTAAGCTCGGCAGGCACATGTGAAAACGATACGTCCATAAGAATAAGCATGGGGAAAATGGCAACAAAAACGCTGCATGATCTATTTTGGAGTGAGAATCTCGGTGCCCAAAGTATCAAGCTATTTTACAGCATAGTTGAGAACTTTTTTTACTCTGAAATGTGGCTCCTAACGAAAACAGTTAGAGGTAAAATTACGACTGAAGAGCTAGCATATGTTAACGTTAAAATAATACAAGTTAATAAACAGTTGTCAGGGTTACGAGACGCTCATAAGAAGTGTTCTGGAAGTAATTGGAGCTAACGAAAAACCTGCTCCTGATAAATACGCAGGACGAACTTACTAGAACGATGTAGTGATGCTTCTAGAAAACCGTTGGAGATATAAGAAGAATATTTGAATATTGGACAGTTATTTTAGATATTATTCAGTGCTAAATCTATTTGTATTCGTGTTGTAGTTTAAATAACTAGTTAGTTGGAAAACAAATATCCTTTGTTATAAACATTACGGTTACATTAACCATTATCATTAGTTCTTGTCGATATGGAATGAAGGTTAACTATAAGATAAAGGAAAATTTACTTGAAAATGTGTTTTTCATCATTATTTCTAGTCAACGTATTTACATTAAATTAGAGCTTCAATTTTTAACAATCATCCAACCTTATCGTCTTTAGCATTGTATGCGTTTAGTGTAACACAATTTTACATACATAATTAATTAGCACTCAGACTCAATAATTGTAAATACAGAAGGTGAACAGGTATACAGATCGACTTTTGAAATTTACTCATTCAATTATCATTGCCTTACTAAACAATTACAAGAAAAAAGGTTGTTTAGCTAATAATGGAACAGGATTTAGCAGATAGTTTTAAAACTACATCAGGTTCAAATGATTAAAGTGATGATATTCTCAATAAATGAAGATTATATTTTTACTTTTTTACAACACCACAGAGCTTAAAAATGGCACAACTTGTGTCAAGAGATTATGTTATTACTTTTAGAGGCATCTTGATAAACAAAACAGGTTGTCATATTTACACAAAGAATATCTACTTCACTCCATATATTTTGCTATTTCTTTTAAGAGGTGCCATCTCCATACAAATATAAATTTGAGGTATGGGTTCCGGTATTGTCACTAATCGGATGCCGATTTAAGCTTTTAATACATTTACTTTTTAACAAATGATAAAATATCATAGATCTTAAATACCATACATAAATTGCTTTATCTTTAGGTTTTGTGTAACCGGTTATTCTATTCATTTTATAACTAATTCAATCGAGTGTTCTATTGTTTTAAAACGATTTACTCGTAATTTATTCAGAATTAGATATGGCTTTTCAAATGTAATCCTATTAATCAATTTTCTCGAATGGATATCTATAAACAGCACTCTATAAAAGATACCTAAATGCGGCACTTGAAAATAATGTGTTTTTAATTTTATGTGCGTTTCTAATATACCTCCGTGGCCTACTATTTTCTGTCCTTGTCTCGCAAACAGGCGACAAACTTGGAGACGGTTTAAGTGGAAGTGCACGGTATTGCCTTTTACGCCGTGGTTTAGACATATAGAAGCTTGAGCTATCGATTTTATTGTAATCTCTTTCTCAATTGACAATTAAGGCGCAGAAGTATAAATCAAGCAATCGCATTTATTATTTTTTACAGATAAATTCCCAGATAAATCTATATTTTATTTGTGTACGTCTGAAATGGCCTGCTTAGTTATTACGATATGTATTCCTAATCCATATTTGTCACAAATGATGAAGCAGCAAAACATGGTTTTAAGGGATTAGTGGCAAACCATGACATGCCTTTTTTAAAAAATTTTTTACAATATGTAATACACCAAACATACAGGTACAAAGTACAAATTTCAATTAGCGTTAATTTTAATTGTTTGCATTATGACGGGCGATAATAAGAGGCAGGCTTTATTGGAGACATCTAAAGCCAATTTGTCAGGGTACATAATATATTTACTCTGTTTATTACAGTTAATATTATACTCATATATGATGCTAATGAGATTTTACTATTTAGCGTGATTACCTGAAATGTTAGCTATCACTACTTGAACGAGTTTAATTACTCGTATTACTTAAAAGCCAATAAATCGATGACTTTATCTAGTCCTTGCTCGAAAGATTTTTGTTAGGAATATGTTATAATAAATGGCAATAACCCAGAAACCAGAAGAGAATAATGGGGAGACTATTGGGGGAGGATCCCAAGACACTGATGACATAGAAGTTTCAATGATGGAATCAGTTGAATTATCAACGAACTAATCAAAGTAGGAGGATATAAACTAGGAGAGAAAACTTACGTATCCTGATCACAAGAATATGGGAACGGACTTTTTTACACTCATTCTACCGGTTCGGGTTTCGAAATTCATACCTTCGATTTCAATTCTAGTGTGTACACGAAGCCTTAGTATTTATTATTACTATTATTTTATATTCAAATTTGAAATTGAATGAATTTGAAATTACATACTTAAAAGTTAATTCGGCGAATTGGCAAATTTACACAAAGGAAGTAATGTCATTTTTTTAATTGCACGAAGGTTTAAGAGAGACCAAATTTGAAATTCGAAAATTGAATTCGTACCCAAATTGTAAATTTCAAAATTAAATTTGAGACCAGAAATTTCAATTTGGATTCGAGACTCGAATTATAGATTCCAATCAGAATTTGGGATCGGAAATTCAAATTCGGATTAGAGATTCCAGATTCGAATTCAGATCCGTTATTCAAATTTTATTATAACAGGTATTCGAATTTATTTGAGACGGACAGATTTTAATTTCAAATTCGGATTAAAATGGAGTTGTTTATAAATCGGATAATATCCCGCTTACTCTACTAAGAAACTATAATTAAGTGGGCTAAAGATAACTCCTTCGGACATTTTCTATTCTGATAATTTTGCATTGTTATTTTTTACGTTCATTATCTTAAAACAAATAAGGACCACGAAGGCAGATTAAGTTATTATTAAATTTCCCGAACGGCTAAGCCTACAGCTACATAATAAAATTATTTAATCAGAAACGTCGTCAACACTTCCCAGTAATCTAGGTTACTATTGTTATGGTTAAGAGTTCAAGCTTAGTCTAATATATTTCTGCCATTCTGAGGGATTGTTTTTCATAGCTTGAAGAACACTTGAACCAGATTGCTTTTGGCATTTTTTACTAACAAAACACAGAGCATCTTAATTTTTTTTATGTGACTGTCTGTCCTTATTATTTAATATATTTTTTACTTTAGTGGCTTTAACTTCACAAAAAATTCTGAATATTCGGTTGTGCCGAGTATTTTTCTATTTGCATGTACAGATATACAGGGTGTCCACAAACTCACTTCACAAAAGAAAACTGCAGATTCTAGAGCTCATTTTATGTCGATTTGACGTAAATCACCTTATCCAAAAATGCTTGCTAAGGGAGCTAGATCTCTTTAAAGATGGCGCCCTTACATCGGTTTAATTCAAATATCTTCAAAACGGTTTCCTTTTAAGTGATAACATTCTGTACATTTATTTCGTGGAATATGCTCAATCGTATGGCATAAATACGATTTTTTAATTGTAGTCATAAGCGGCTCGTTTGGGAGGGGTATGGGACATTTTTATTCATAACTTTTTTGTCTTTGAAAATTTCGCCATTTTGACATAACACTTATCAAATTTCGATTTTTTATAAAAAAAGTGATGCTCTTATCTGAAGTCGCTATGACGCACCGTTTTCGAAAAAAATCGATTTGAACTTTTCATGTGTCAATGCATACGTTTCCATTGACTAACAAATTCATTTCTAAATTATGAAAGATGGCTATGAAAAATAAACATAATAACAATTGTATGAATGTCAAATGACTGGTATTTCAAACAGGTTTTGTTAGTTGTCAAATAAGTTTTAAGGGAAGATATAAGGGCGCCATCTTTAAAGAGCTCTAGCTCCCTTAGCAAGCAATTTTGGATAAGGTGATTTACGTCAAATCGACATAAAATGAGCTCTAGAATTTGCAGTTTTCTTTTGTGAAGTGAGTTTGTGGACACCCTGTATATTATGTAGATCGTGGTGAGATAGCTACCGGTTCGAAAGCATTGGGTCGGACATTACAGCATTATGTTGTACCTATATGTCTATTCTAAAGGTTTGTTGTGGCTAGTTTGACTTTATGTACACACATCACAAAAGTCTAGGGATATATTTTTTTTATGCAAAACTGTTAAGTATTTTGATTTTTTTTAGGTGGTCTGCATATAATAAATTAACACAATACTTTTACAACATTCTAAATTAGAAATTTAATTTAAAACAAAAGAAGACAAGTTGAAAAAGCTTTAATGAAACTTATTAGCAAAAAGTTGATTTTATACAATCATAAGAAATTGAAGTGTCAGCACTTAAAGTATTCATTAATTAAATTTAGTAGAGAGTATTTCCTCCTCTTTGGTTCAAAACGGTTCTGCATCTTCTAGGCATTGATAAAATTAAATTATCTATTGCATTTGCGGTAACTGTTGCCAGTGTCTTACAAGGGTATCACGAAGCTGAATCCGAGTATGAATTTCATCCAATTCACTTTCAATGCTTCTTCCCAAAATGTCCCACACGTGCTTAATAACGTTTAAGTCTGGGGACTGCACAGGCCATGGTAAAACAGAAATGTTTTCGTCTTCAAGCCACTCGGTAACAGTACCTGCAACGTGTGGGGTGGCATTATCATGCATTAGAATGAACTCAGGTCCAACAGCACCTGCGAATGGAAGCACTATAGACCGCAGTACCCTATTTAGATACCCATCGGCATTTAAAAACCTCTCAAGAAAACAGAGATCTGTTTTTCCGCCAATGCAGATACCACCCCACATCATTACGGTACCTCCTTTATAAGAATGGACATCTGGAACACATCTGAGCCTTTCCAAGTTACCAGGTCGTCTCCACACTCTAACTCTTCGGCTGTCAGGGTGTATTCCAAAACGAGATTCATCTGTGAACAAAACCCTAGACCATTGCTCTTCTGTCCACAGAATATGCTCTTCAGCCCATTCTACTCTACGTGCTCGATTACCATGTCGAATTGGTGGGGCTCTTATTGGACGTCGGGCGTGGAGATTAGCTTCATGCAATCGATTTCTGATTGTTTGAGAACATACAGTTACATTATGAGTAGTCTGAAGCTGTGAAAGCAATTGTTTAGCCGTAATTATTGGTCGTCGTCTAGCTTCCAATGTTAAGTAGCGATCTTGAACTGCGGTAGTAATGCGTCCACGACCTGGATGTTGTTCGCTAGGATCTCCGGATGTCCTATATCTACGCCACAGTCTGCTGATAACACTTTGAGAGGTGTTTAAAGCTGCTGCAACGTCAACTTGTCTTCGACCAGCTTCTAGCATACCTACAGCTCTGTTCATTTCAGCTAAACTTAAATGTTGTCGTTGTTGATTACCTTCCATAATAACAGCACCAATAAAACTTAAATCACCCCAATATAAACGTAAATTAACTGTAAATGATGATTAAATTATTCCCTAACCACACTGAAATTGCTATACTTTTAGTTGAATTGAGAATTAAGCAGTTGCATTTGTTTTTTTATTATTGAAACAATTGCTATCGCTAGCCCAAAGACTAGCACTAGCATATTTGATCAATGGTAGAGATATTTAATAACAAAATTGATTTATATCGATAAAAAAATATATATCCCTAGACTTTTGTGATGTGTGTACTTCTTAAATGGGCATTTCACCACCTACCACCTGTTGCTAAAATTCAAATTATATCTGTGAACTCAAACTGAACGTAACGTTTCGGAGACAAGAACAAGTGGTAGCGAAATTATGTATACGAGTAAGCTTGCAACTACCAACAACACTAATCCAAGTCCATCAAACGGGTCTACTATTGTGAAGCCATTTGTTACGAACTTAAAACCCAGAAAATTAAAATATCAAAATAAATTTCGACCATTAATTTAAAACTTTCTTGATTGCCAGTTTATTTAAAGCTGTTCTGTGTTAAATCATTCATTAACCTTTTCACTGCGGGACCCGGATACATCCGCAAAAAATTGTTGCATCTGCTGTGCGGGAAACGGATAATTACGCACGACTTTTTCGAGCATTAACTGCGGGACCCGCACGAATACGACTTCATCTAGGCGTTTGCTAGGCCTTATCTTTTATGTTTAGTTGGTTGCCAACTCTCAGGTCGTACTTGAAATTTTTGGTAACGTAACTGCGTGAGCCGTACGAACCCGCGCGTTTTTATCAGGACCGAATGTAAATATTATTATGTACCTATATTGTGGTGCATTCTATTTTTAGTTGCAGACAAGGCCGGTATATCAGTATTCAGTTTGGTTTCGTTTTCAGTACGTATTCCTGCGAGAATAGTGCGGAATCATAAAAATTAATTGTGTAGTGTTTTGTGAAATTGTAATCTGTGTATTCGGAGAAATTTGAACTGGTACGTATAAGTAAATGTAGAATAAGAGCTTTGCATTTATCCTCCGTTTTATATTAATTTTTCGGTTCTAAAAACGAATGGAATAAATCCAGCAGTTACTCAAAGTTGAAAAATATGGCCCGCAAATATTACTCCGAAGATGAACTGCACGGCATTTTAGTGAATAGTGGCAGTGAGGATGAATATGATATTGAGAGATTTGAAGGAAAAGATTCAAGTAATGAATTTGATGTCGAAAACGTTAGTTCTGACAGCGACCAAATCGATGACGAAGAAGATGAAAATGTTGCTTCTACTTCCAAAGCAGAACCCAAAGTTAAACGTCCAAAAATTTCAGAATTCAACTGGAAAGAGGGGAACTTGGATCCAATTATACACGATTTTGTTGCGGCCGATGTAGGATGTCAGGACGAAGCCTTGCTAGCCTCTCCAAACATTTTGAAGAGCTTTGAACAATTTTTTTCTTTCGATTTTATTGGCAAAATTGTTTTACAAACAAATAATTTTTACAAATACACCACAGAACATGTCGAAATAGAAGGAAAATCCCGCGTTAACACGTGGAAAGACACAGATGTGGATGAGATATATTGTTTTTTGGCTGTTTCGTTGCTCATGGTCCAAGTTAAAAAACAGAAGATTAACGATTATTGGTCAACTGATACGTTTTTGTCAACACCGATTATTTCTCAACTTATGACACGTGATAGATATTTAATTTTATTGCGTATGTTACATTTTTCGGACAACAATAATGTAAACAAAGAAGACCCGCTCTTCAAACTACGGTTTGTTGTAGACCATTTAAAGTTAGCCTACCGGAATGCCATGCATCCTTTCAACAATCTTTGCATTGATGAAAGTTTGATGCTTTTCAAGGGGAGATTGCGATTCAAGCAATTTATACCTTCGAAGCGACATAGATTTGGTGTCAAACTGTTTATACTTTGTGACTGTGAGACCGGATTTATACTGGACTTTATTATTTATACAGGAGCTAAGACCGAAATTAAAACCTTTGACGATGCGGTGGGAAAGTCGGGTAATATTGTCCTTACCCTGATGGAACCATATTTGAATAAAGGACATAGTTTATTTGTCGACAACTGGTACACAAGTCCCATTTTGTTTTCATGGCTACATGACAGAAATACAAATGCGTGTGGTACCGTTAAGAAAAACCGAAGGAATATGCCACCCATGCAGGAAAAACTAACTAAAGGCCAGGTAGTCAGTTATAAAACAAAAAACTTGTTGGCAGTTAAATGGATGGATAAGCGAGAGGTTAGAATGCTTACCACCCTTCATTCTAACGAAATGAAGGCTACCGGAAAGAAAACCAGAGACGATGTTCCAATCGAGAAACCTAAGTGCGTCATCGACTACAATTCAAATATGGGGGGCATAGACAAAACTGACATGCTGCTCAGTTCCACAGAATCGGTAAGGAAGTCGATAAAGTGGTATAAAAAAATGTTTTTCCACTTGCTGGACATGAGCCTCCTAAATGCCCATGTCTTATACAAGATGACAAGTGCTGAAAACATTCCACTTGCGGATTTCCAATTGGCGCTCATAAAGCAAATTATTGCAAAATATCAAAAAGCAAAACCTCGAGCTTCTACCAGCAGAAAGGCTGAAGACGCCCATTCGCCGCTGCGCCTTATACAAAGGCATTTTCCAGTTATGTATGCGCCTACTGAAAAAACGAATAAACCACCATCTAAAAGATGTGTCGTGTGCGCAAAGCATAAAATTCGTAGAGAAACTCGGTACACTTGTAAAAATTGTGATGTACCCTTATGTGTAGTTCCTTGTTTCGAAAAATATCATGTACTCCAACAATTTTAATTTTGTTTTAAAGGTACTCTTTTTTTCTTGTTTTCAAATAACGTTTTTACATTTTTTGTACTAAGAAACTGTAGCGAGGTTTTTGATTATAGTAATGTATAACATAAAATTAATAAATGTTTCGTAAAGTTGTTTTGCATTATTGGGCTTAGAACTTAACTAGGTTAGGTTAGGGTTGCATCTAGCAAGGGCGGTTTTATAGGGGGGTAATAGGGGGTAATTACCCCCCCCCCCCAAGAATCCATCATGTGCTACAAAATAACAATCGTCAAAACTAACATCTATCATTTTAAAATATTTTAAGTAATTTTTGAGGTAATCTTTCGTGTATAAAGAATTTTGGCAGTTATGAAAATTGGTACCCCCCCCCCCCCCAAATATGTTCTAAAACCGCCCTTGGCATCTAGAACACTGCAAAACAAGATTATTTGACGTTAACATAGTGCTCACCATGTATTTACCTAAATACGGACCTGGATAAAATAAATGCTTATACTGCGGCAACCGTATTAGTGCGCGTGACTAGTTGATCTCGTAACTGCGGCAGCCGGACGAATCCGCGACAGCTTATGCTTGCCGCACAGGAGATACCACTGCATAAAACGCTTCCAGCAGCGAAAAGGTTAATGATAGTTTTATTCCAATAAAGCCGAAGCCTACGACAAATTAACTTTCTGCAATCTTAAATGATTAATTTAAGACAAGTTTAAGTGATATTATTATTAACGATAATCACAGGAAACGTCTAAACAGGAAAAGTCAATCCCACAAGTGGATAAGCTTGTTCCAAGTGCAGGTGTGGCCCTCTTATGTTAATGTGATAGTTAATGTATGCTATCAAAACTATTTCAAATATCGTAATTGGTTAATGGTTATGCTAATTACAAATTAGTATTTATCTAATATTCTAATTTTAATATCGATTTCGGTTTTTTGAGGTACTCATTTAAACTTACAGAAAAATGAAATTCATACAAAAATTAAGCGTCAAATAATCCAAGCATGATTTTCGCTAAACCACTAAACAGTGTCGGTTAACTATTATTTTTTCGATTAGATAACGATAAGTGAAGTGCTTTGCCCGAGTGCAGTGAAGTAATTAAATGAAAACAATGGACAGGTACCACAAGGAAAATTGCAGCTACGAGGTTACGAGAATTATTTAGTAATAACCGTATTTTTAATATGGACCTGTGATGTTAGGTTTATTCAGATCTTCTTCTTCTTTGTTAGCCCTCAGTTATTCACTGTTGAATGTAGGTCTGGATCTGTGTGGGGGACGCCCCACACTCCTCTCTGATATTCTGGAGCGCCATTCTAATAATCTTTTGGTCCATCTTTGATCCTGCATATGTTCTACATTGTCCAATTCCATTTCAATTTCGTGGCTTTTTCCATTATGTCACCGACTTTTATTTTTTGTCTTATGTCTGTGTTTTGAACTTTGTTCCTTAGTCGTATCAATAGCATGCTTCTCTTCATCGCCCTGTGTGTTGGTTTTAGCTTTTCTGCACTCTTCCTGGTGAGAGTGATAGTCTCTAGTCCGTATGTGAGGACTGGAAGGACACAGGCGTCGAACATTTTTCTTCTTAAACTGATCGGGATAGTTGTATTTTTTAAGATAGCCGGGAGTTTACCAAAGGTTTCTTATTCTTCTATAGATTTCTACAGTTTGGTTTTCTTTGCCTAATTTTATATGTTGTCCGAGGTATATGTATTCTTCCCAATTCTCCGTCGTTTGAACTGCTTAGTAAATTGTCATCGGTAAATCTTAGACGTCTGAGGTGTTTACCATCTATATTTATACATTTTTGGTCCCACTGAATTCGTTTGAATATGTCTTCCAATGCCAAAATGAAAAGCTTCGGGGATATGATATCTCTCTTGTCGCGGCTTTTTGAATTTTGCGTCATTTTGAATTTTTGGTAAAATTCTTTAGTACGGCCCCGTCCTTTTTAATTTTAATCCCGTGTCAATTATGTTATTTTTGCTACAGTTTAAATTCATTTCAGTCTGTAGGGCACGCGAGGTTAAGCCAAGTCAGCGCGTTTTCTTTACAGTTCTATGAAATCTTCAAAGCCACCCCAATATTTCGTTATTGTTAATTCGGGGAAGCCCCGAGTGATCATGAGGTACGCTAAAGCAGTATCTTGTAAGGTTTTACCACCGTGAGCGGAAGGCATGTCTTCTTCTAACATCCTTCGCTTTGCGGAAAAGCAGCAAAGCCAATCAGAGTATAACCAGCTGTGAACATCGATAGTCGTAAAATTACCGTTTTCCGGACTTTTGGAAAAAAATCCCGTTTTACAATTTTACAAAATAATACTTTAGGCTGCCTTTACTGCCGGCTGTGAGTGTACGGATTCAAGCCTTAATTTAGTAGCCGGTTTCTGGTCAATCTGTTTGTCCGGCGGTAAAGTGTTGAAGGCTTTGTGAATCGCCTTTAGGCGACTTTTATATTCAGATTGCAAAGGTTGAGGACCGCTGGCAACCAGTTGGCTAGTTTGCTTTATTAACTTTTGTGATTTACTTGTGGATAGGCATCGGATAAATTTATTGTCAGTAAATTCAAGTGCTTCAAGCATCCTTCTTACGTGTAATTTGTTCAACAAGCGTTTAAGTCTTCAACAAGTGTTTAAGTCTTCAACTAGTGTGTGTTACCTTTCGTTTTAGTGTTAATAATTTAGTAACATTGCAAATTGCCGTAACGATTACGTACATATTTTATGTTGCATGTGTGCAATCATTTGTAATTGAATTTTTAGTTTAAGTTTTGTAATTGACATCATTTATAAATCCCTTTTTGTGTCATGTTTTAAATTTTTACTTACATTCGTTAAATTTCATTGTTAATTCGTTACTGTCTTTTATTTGTGTTTATTGTGCGTACTTTAGAATATTTGTGTATAGCTTTGTGAGCCTATCTACCAGCAGCAGTTTGTATTTCAGTAAGTAACGGTAAGTACCTCCAGCAGTAGGGTGCAGCAACCCCAACCCCTTTGAGCGCAGAGGAACAATCTGCGGTACGTTCTTCATCAACATCTTGGATGATTATTTTCCGTAGTGGCGCCCTTTCTACCGTTTACAATCATCCCCCCCCCTTGAAGGGTTTTAAGTGTTACGACCCATCCCTTCTTCACTGCTAGCCTAACCGTGTGCTACCGATTTTGACATCGCTTTATATATGTCGTAGTGCGGGTTTTGCCCGTGACACTCTGTCCAACTCCCCTCTGTACTAGCATTTTATGTTTTACATGGAGAGTTGCACTTTTGTAGATGTTTCTTATTGATGTTGTGTATCTTGAGTCTACTCTAGCATTATTTAGATCGACCCGTACTGTATGTAAGTAATCCATAGTGCTAATGCCTCTCCGGGGGTTGAAGAAGTCCAATTTTCCGATGAGCCGATTTGTTATTACTCTCATACAGAATCTATATGTATGTGTATGTAATCGTTAACCTCTTATACCTTTCGGTGTTGAGGCTGGTGCGTTAGCGTATGTGGTCTTACGCGTGAAATGCACAATCCGGCCCGCATGCGAGTCACGTAATTGGTGCGCCGTTTTTTACCTGCATACAGCACCATGTGTATGTGTGTGTACGTATTGGACGGTAGTTACCAATGTCACAAACTTTTTTATGTAACAGGATCACCTCGGCGTTTTTCCATTGTGCTGGAACATTTCCCTCTTCCAAACATATATTAAGAAGGGCTTTAAGGGTAGATAAAGTACATACTAGTTATTTTACCTTCGCCTTGCGGGGACATATATTTGGATAATTTAAATGCTGCATTTGTTGGAAAGTTTGAGTATGATAGATACTACCCCGTCTGGCATGGTTGCGTATTTGAAGATTCGATGTTTTCTACGTTTATTTACAAGATTTGTCTTCTGAGTTCTTTTGGAACAGAACACGGCCAGATTTTAAAGTTATTTTCGTTTCCCTTCGTGGTAGTCTGGCTTAACTTAATCCTAGGATGTCCCATTTGATATATCCGAGTTCTTTTTCCAGTTATTCGTGTTGTTGCATTCTTATGTTGAAAATAGAGTATAAGTTGTTTTCTATTTTTTTGAGCTTTCTAATAAGCCCTTTGCTTCCCCCAAAATCTGTAGAGCAGACCGGCAATTTCTTGTGGGTGTGGAGTTTCCAATTCCAACCTGAGGCTCTACTCGCTTGGGGTAAATCAATGTTTAAGACTGACATCATGGATGGTATTTGGCATTGAAACACCTCACTTGCCAGGCGTCTAGGTGAGTTGGTAAGGGATGTAGGAAGGGTAAAAACAAAAAAATAAAATTCTTTGATTAAAGTTGAGGAGAAGATTTTCCCCAGGTTTATGGAAGATGGGGGAGAAATCAAATCAATTCTTGAAATAAGTACTCACTTATTCAAATATAAAAGATTAATTATTATGTTTAATAATATGAGTGTTTACTTATTATTAAGGGAACATTTCGTTGTGCAAAACCACAAAGGTTTAAACTGTAAGATTAATTAGTTTCTTTCTAAAAGGTTGCAATGGACTATAACAGGCTTTAAACCTCGACGATTTGTGAAAATGTCCGCGTCTCCGTCGAGATTTGAACCTATGTAAACCCTTTGCGAAGTAGACTCCCTCCCTCGACCTCAAATGCGTTCTCATCTTGAACACAGCTTAAACCAAATGTGTTATAAAGAAATCGGGCTGAAATTTTCAATCTAAATCTCTTAAAATAAATCACAATAGGTTTCCCTTTGGTAACGCGACACTTTTAGATTTCATAAATTGTTCGATAAAATCAAACAGGCTCTCAAATTAATTGCTTGGGTTTTTAATAAAAACTGATAAGATCGCAATAAACACAGTTATAATATAAATCTCAACAATTGTATTAGTTAAAGTTTTTACAAAAAAAAGGTAAATTTATTGGTTGAAGTTTTAAACACGTTCAACATTCCAGAGATTTTTAAGCGGAGAAAGTATTTACTTACGTTACACTTCGTTCAGTGATCTTTTTAAAGGTTATTTTTTAAATTTCAAAGGTTAGATTTCTTTACATGTTAATTGCTTCTTGTTATTTACTTGGGGATTTGTGTAATGTCGCGCCTTGTTTAGAGAGATGAAAGTTTAAGTTTTCTTGTCAGTTTTAATCATTTGTGTGTCTTTTAATTATTTGATTAAGTACAATGTGTTTATTTTTTACAGGATTTTAATAATTCCTTAAAACATATTAAAAAGGGGGATAATTAAATTTTTAGTAGGTAAATTCAAACAAAGTAATAATCAATGTTTAAAAATGCAGGAATTTCCTTTAACCAGTTTACTTTCAAAAATGAGCTGAATAATAAACGAAAAGCTAAAGTAAGTATTTCCACTCTTGAACTTTCAACAAAACGATAAGTAAAATCATAAAACCGTAAACAATATCTTTACAGATATCTTTTTTGTGATAAATTTGTCTGAAGTATTTTGTCAAGCAATTAAAGTTACAGTTTCAAGTGGCTTAAAGATAAGAACAATATGAGTAAGTATCCATTGTAATTCCTAAAGATAAGGTTTTAAAACACGAATTTACAATTTCATTCTTTTAACTTTCGTGTAGTTTTCGATCGAATTTTTATTTTTAGCTCACAATGATCGGCTTTTTTATTTAAGTATCTTATTTAGGAATTTCCGAATTGTTTATAAAAATTTGCCCTTGTTTCCGCGATGACCATTCATTTTGTTTTAATAAGGAAAAAGCTAGATGCTTATTATCAATTTTACATTTAAAAACGCGACAACTCAAATATAGTTGATAATTAAAGCAAAGGCTTAAATAACTCCATGCACGCTATGTGATGCCCACGTGACCATTGTATGATTTTCATGAATTCATAAATCCGTGTTTTAAGTACAAACGAGGCGTTCTTAAAGGCATTATTTATTAAAACTAAGAACAATGCTCTAAATATTTATGCATTAGAACGAAAGTATATTACGTATGCATTAATTATTGTTAGTCTTCATGTAAATTACTCATTGTATCGAGATACAATCTGTAGTAACTATGTTCAATTACTCCATGGAAATATTTTCAGATTAGATTAAGTGCTGACTACGTGATTTTCGCCACAATGATATAATTAGTGCAAATACTTGACAGATATTTCTGTAAACAAACACGGATTTCTAATTAATAAATTAATTCCATATCTTTGGATGTTCATTGGAGCAATTGTTTTATCAGATTATATTTAATTTGAATCTGGGCTAATTTTATGTTAATGAAAGCCCGTTAATTATTAAAATTTATTTGGTGCTTGAAGTGAGGTCTGTGTATGACCTATTCACACATAATTGGACATTTAGTTAGCAATATTTTTGTTTACCTATAACTTTTTAAATTTTTTTAGATTTTTGCTATATTTTCTAAATATTTTTAAACTTGCTTGGTCGTCGTACGTAGAAACCTTGGCGAGGAATACTTGAATTATATTATCAAAATTCAAAAGCAGAAAATTTGGGAATTATAACAAGCATGTAAAACTACCAAAGCAATCAAAAATTTCAAAAGTTGAATACAACAGTTTTTGCAATTTAAATAACCTGCCAATGCCTGGTTTAAATGCAATAGGAATAAAGACTGAAAATTCAGATTACATAACCGCAATCTGTTGAGATTTCTGGCCACACTGATACAGAATTGCTTATCAGAGACTAAATAAATATCAACGAAAGATCAATTTTTCAATGGACAACTTTCAGATAATTTCTTATTTTCTAACTAAATTTGTTTAATAATAAATAAGCAAGTTTTTACAACTAATTGGCTTTAGAAAGCAAACACATCAAATGGATTAAATTCAGTTTATTGAACTTTTCCTAACATTTTCGTATGTGCTTAAACAAAATTTTAGTTAATTTATTTCACCTTTTTTACTTTTTAAACCTTATTTAATACGAAAAAGGTCCTAATTTGGGGAATATTTTCAGTTCGTAAACAGATTTTATTATACGTTTTAATCGTATATTACGTAATTAGTACGTAAAGTGATTCATTATGAAACGAGCCAGTGAACTTCAGCACAAGCCGTAGCAAGCCGTAGCAAGCAGAAGAAAAAATAAATTATTGGAATCAATAAGTCTGTGAAATATGATGGGAAATAAATTTTAGTGATGCTTTGGTTTTTATCTATTTTTTAATAAATCTGATTATGTAACCTCAAATGCAGGATTTTTGACGCCCAAATCACACTAAAAAATGTGATTTACTGGCTTGCCAGACGTTACATAAACTATAAATGACTTATAGTCTAGTCAGCACTCAACAGAAAATTTCAACTTGTTATCTATAAATCAACAAATTAACCTTTAAAAATTCATAACTATTCCAAATTCCTAGTTCCTTAATTTCGTTTTGATTAGTTTTAAATACTAATTAAATTATTATATTATTAATGTTCGCCTGCTTTAAACAAACATTTCCTTGTTCACGGTTACTTATACGGTAGGGTTGTGCCTTGGTCAATTTGACCACGGTCAAAAACTGTGTGGTCAAATTCACTGTCAAATGCTGTTTTCGCCTTAAAATTGTTTATATTAAATTACACTATCAAATCATCGTTTTTTTTATTTTTGCAGAAAATACTTAACTACTACAATAAGGTTTTTAAAAAATGCCTACATTTCATGTCAATAAATGTGGTATTAGTATTATTTTAGTTACCGAGAGAATAAAATGAAATAATTGTTAAAATTGTTAATTATATGCACTTATAAACACCAAACAAAAGGGTTGGTGGTAATATGGTACTTGTTAACCTTGTGATTTGCTTAAACTTAGAGAACTATCAATACAATTTATTGAAGAAAAGGTGAATTTAAAAAATTAAAATGGTCAAATGAGCGGTCAATTGACCGGTCAATTGACCGGTCAATTGACCTAAAAGTTGTTGACCGGTCAAATGCACAAACCTTCTTATACGTATTCTTTCTTGATTTAATGTACCCCTAAATAATTGGTTTTCTGAAAATTAAAAATTGAATACTGAAAGATTAAAAGAACTACCAAAATTTGCAAATGACAATACAGAATTGGAGCCTTGATTTGAATTAAATTTTTGTAAAATAAAAATCTTGTTCTTTTTTCCCCAACCTGCCATTTTTTTAATAAAAGTCTTATGCTTTCAGCTTGAGCTTTCGAATATCAGATTTTAAATTGTTGGAACTTTTGAGTTTAATATTCAAATATTATAGCTTATTACTAATTTTCGGATTTTAATTATGAATCCTTTTCTTCTTTAATAATCTTTCAGAATTTTATAAGTTTGATTTAAGGAATAAACGTTGAATGACGGTGTAAACTTAGAAATACAAGCAGAATTGAATAGAAAAGGAACAAAAGTTAGCTGGCCAACAAAACGTTTCGGCCTTTCAGTTTTCTTGATATTGAAAATTTGATAATTAAAGTCTAAAATAATTCAAGCATAAAAAATTTGATTGGAAATATTTCAGAAATAAATTAAATTTTCAAATAAAAACGAACTTAACCAAACTACAAAAAAAAAGAAGTAAGAGTTAGGTTAGCTGTTTCTTTTTAACGTTGGATTAGTGCTGAAGTCTCACTGAATTTTGATATCGTAGCAAACCAATCGAAAGACAAGCGGGAGAGAGAGAACCTTTAGATGTTTAGATTATACTGAAAGTAAGAATGACATAATTTTTGAGAAAAAACTTAATACTCAGGGCAACGCTTGATCCTTCTAACATTAGATTAGGGTTTAATTTAAAATATAAAATTTTAAGAATCCTGAAGCCTCGAAGAAAATGGTTTGGGAAAAATATTAAAATTCAGGCCACCGCAACACTGCGAATACAAGAAAAGACAATTAAGTTAGTTTGTTATTTTTAACCTTAATTTAGTGCTTTAAAGTAACTATAATTTTCAAGAAAAAATATTATATTATGGTGCAACGCCACAAATAAAAGGAATAAAAGATCGAGTTTTGTTGAAATCTCAAAATCCTGACTTTTGAAAAAATTAGAACAGCTGATCTAACTCTAAAAAATACGAGCTAACCTAAATTTTGCTATAAATTTTGGGCTTTTATAATTTTTAAACTTAGGACAGTTGTTCTGATTTTTCGAAGTCAAAATACATATTTTGAGATTGTTATGACTTTAACAAGAACGAGCTTATCAAATTTTGGAAATCAATAAAAACTCTTCAGATATTATAAAATAAAATAAAATATGTAGCCTACTAAAATTCAGGACAACGCTGTAGTGTAAATAAAGAGAATTAAAATTAGGTTAGCTTGCTTTTTCTAACGTTGGGTTAGTGTTTATACTTAGTTTCGAAAGAGCCAAAATAATGCCAAAAAACGCTGCATGGAACTTATGCAATGAGCTTAAAACGATTTTGAACTGTAATTTAAGAAGTAAATTATTGAAAATAAAAACAGCTCTTTCCCTTATTTTTTAAATGTATTTTAAAAGCCAGAAGAAGGCAACAAATAAAAAAACGTCAAGTTCTCAAAAGCAAACATTAAACTTGGTTGGAATTTTAGTTTTAATTTACAGTGCAGGAATTTTTTAAAATAAATAAAGCAAAATTTTAGGACAAAGAACAGACATTAAACAAGGTGTTCATATTTAACAATAGACCAATTTATACATCAGTAAATAAAGGAAAGCCAATTTAACGCTTCCGCCTCAAATTTTGTATTTGGAAGTTTTAGTTCAAGGCCATCCGATAAATGGAATTAAAAGTGAATTATGGTATGTAACTAAAACTGGTGTTATTTTAATTATTACAAGAAAATTGTAGATTGGATTTGCAATAACATACCTACGTGAGGGTTTTTTTGACTTTCTTATATAAAACCCTTACTTCTTACTGCACAAACAATAGAACAAAGGTAGAAAAGGCAAGAACCTTCCAGGAAATATGACAACCCTAGGGCTGTAAATTTAGGTAAAATTTTTGTACTTACCCAATAACCCAGAAGTAATCGGTGGTGTTATGTCGATAGAATCTTTGTGGTTCATTTCAGCTTCCACTGCTGTTCCCTTTCCTTGACCCATCTTTGCGAATTTAATAAATAAAATTGGAATGTTCCGATTAAATTAACTTAAAAGAAAAAATGGAAAGTCGTCGAAAATTAAAAAGAAAAAGTTATTGGGCGAACGAAACCATGAGTTTATTATCACCCGTATCGGAAAAAGTGGTTGCAGAACGAACACGAGTGCACCTGTTGCTGCGTGTTGAACAGGTAAACGGTCACTGACGCCCGTAAAAGCGCGACACTATCTCTAAACTACTTAGCACGTTAATATCGTACACCCACTCCAAACTCAAAAATGACAACCGCGACGTCGTACCTTGCCAATTATTTTATCTGAATAATGCGCGATGTAACTGTAAGCAGGGCCGCCGAGAGCCATGGTGGGCCCCGGGGCAAAACACTGGCAAGCCCCCCCCCCACATATTGTAATCTATTTTTTTTACCTACAAACTCTTCATGTTCTACTAAAATGAGTGTACTTACTAATTACTCTAATTAGGTATTAAAAATGTTTGTAAATAACCGTAATTTCTTTGTGAATTGCTACAGTTTTGATCTTGACCAATTATTGGTGTAGCAGCTGAAAAAAATTCATCATTCTTAATACTAGAACACATCTACTGACCTACAACCTACAACCTTTAACATCTTTTTAAGGTTTGTGAAAGTGTGAAACACAAAAAATTTTGCATCGTCATAATTTTATTTTATTAAACTTATTAAGTAAGAACCAGGACTAAGCATTGAGTTTTTTCTAAACTAATTGGCTATAGTTGTGGTTGGTGGATGTTAACTGATGAAAGCATGTTGAACGAATAGTAATTTTTTATTACATTTATCATGGCTAGCAATACATTGAGTGAAAAAACCCAAAATTGATTTTGTAGCTACTAAGTTAACTAGAGGCAAAGTCATAAAAAGATAAAAACACTATCAGACTACAGTTAGATCAACGCTTTTCTGGCCTTTTTTTCGGCAAATGTTTGAATTATAGACTCAAAACTAATGCTTCTAGCCAGTTTGGATTTAATTGATAAAATTCCAAGATCGGTCAACCTTTGCTGACCCATTGTGGACCTTAAGCATTTTTTTGTAGAAGCACAATATTATAATTTTTTATGTCACCGTGAACTTTAAACGAATAATAAAAACTCTTATACAGGGTGCCCGTTTTTCGACCTCAAGCATGGGGATCTCGGTTATTATAACAGATGCGAGATCGGTTAAATTAGGGCAAAGTTGCGCATTTTTGTGGTGATCAATTATCTGAAAGAAAATTTGATCTGTCATTTTTAGTTTTTGAATTATTGGAGAAAAATTGAAAATTGTGATTTTTGTTTTAATTTTTTTAAACGAAAACCAATAAAACTAGACATTTTTAACCAGGACATTGCGAAGGCACTTTTTTACAAGGAATCTGAATCTGGCATCGTGTTTTCCAAGGCATCCTAGATGCAAGAGTTACAACACTTAATTTGTTTTTTGTTATGGGCGCCATATTTGATTTTTGCATTTTCGAATAGAGCTCTTTTTTCTGATTACGACTATGTATCACATGATATGGTCAAGCTTTACATTTTGATTAGAATTTAAGAAAAATGTTTTTGCGAAGAATGCTTTGGAAACAACAACATCTACTTTTGTCTAACAAACAAATTTTTGACAATTCAATTAAATTTAGAGTTGCACGTTCACATTTCTTCCCAATTTACCTACAAAATTAAGTTTTAAATTAAGAACAGAATAAGGCAGAATTTTTGTATTTAAATTGGAACAAAATTAAAAATAATGCAACCGAATAGTGAAATTTAGTTGAATTGTCAAAAATTTGTTTGTTAGACAACAGTAGATGTTGTTGTTTCCAAAGCATTCTTCGCAAAAACATTTTTCTTAAATTCTAATCAAAATGTAAAGCTTGACCATATCATGTGATACATAGTCGTAATCAGAAAAAAGAGCTCTATTCGAAAATGCAAAAATCAAATATGGCGCCCATAAGAAAAAAAAATTAAGTGTTGTAACGCTTGCATCTAGGATGCATTGGAAAACACGATGCCAGATTTCGATTCCTTGTAAAAAAGTGCCTTCACAATGTCTTAGTTAAAAATGTCCAGTTTTATTGATTTTCGTTTAAAAAAATTAAAACAAAAATCACAATTTTCCATTTTTCTCCAATAATTCAAAAACTAAAAATGACAGATCAAATTTTCTTTCAGATAATTGATCGCCATAAAAATGCGCAACTTTGCCCTAATTTAACCGATCTCGCATCTGTTATAATAACAGAGATCCCCATGCTTGAGGTCGAAAAACGGGCACCCTGTATAGGCCTACATAAAAAAAACTGAAATTTTAATTCTTCGTTCTATTATTATACGACTAGCGGTGAGTACTCTCTAAAAAGCTGCCGGCCCCCCCTTGGGCTCGGGCCCCGGGGATTTTGCCCCCCCTGCCCCCCCCCTCTCGTCGGGCCTGACTGTAAGGCCGAAGGACAAGTTGGTTGATGTGCACAATAATTATTGTTTACTCATGTCATTGTAAGTACTTTTATTTTGTAGAAAATCCTCTTTTTAAAAAGAAACAAATTATTTGGTTCGTTCATAAATTTCTTTTTAGACATATTCATGTATATGGGTACACACAAATATATTAGAATAAAGCCCATTAGATCTAAGTAGAAGAGGCTTAAGCCAAGTCTAATTGCACTTAAGCTACTTTGAATTTGAACCAAACTTTAACTTAAACTTGAACTGAAATACTGACCCTTAGTAATTAAACAGGTAACAGACTGATCTGGAATAATCTCGAAGCAAGGGAAGAGTAAATGACCTCCTTACTCACCCAAACACCTCCTTTAGATACGTATAAAGACCACGTTTTTATTTTATATTTTCAAACGCCAGTACTTTGTTTTAGTTATGTTATATATTTTATTCTATATTAATTAATTAAAATTTACTTTTGAAATTACAGTTCATCGTCATGTTTAAGCTCATAGCATACGTTTTATGCGGTGTTACAAAAAATTAGAATTTTGGGTTCTTCGACAATGTTTTTGCTTTTTAGAAAGTAAGTAAATACTAACCCAATGTTAGAAAAAACAAGCTAACCTAATTTTAATTCTTTTCATTTACAGCGTTGTCCTGAATTTTAATAGGAGTGCTTTATATTATTTTATAATATCTGAAATTTTTTATTAAAACTAAGTTTTAGGATTTCCAAAATTAGATAAGCTCGTTCTCCTTAAACTCAAAATAATCTATAAATATTTGACTTTTCAAAAAATCAGAACAGCTGACCTAAGTTTCAAAATTCTAAATTTTATTACTTATTATTTCATAGATTTTCTTCTTCTTCTTCTTCTCGGGATTCTTTTGCCCTACAGAGCATCGGATCTTCATACATTTTAAAATTGCAACAAAACTTAAACTCTAATCTAATGTTAAAAAGAGCAAGACAACCTAGATTGAGGTCACGTTATTCGCTGAACATTAAGCCTTTTCCCAAAAACCATTAAATGCTTACTTTCAGTATAATTTGAAGGTTCTTCTTCTTCTTTTCAGTCCTTTTCTGCCTATAACCGGCCGAAGGCCTCCTTCTTTGACTTCCACTGATCTCTGTTTCTTGCTTCTTGCATCAATGCCAATCCAGCCACTTTCTTCAGGTCGTTTGACCATCTGTTGGGGGGTCTTCCTCTTCCTCTTTTATACGTCCACGTACGCCATTGTAACATTTTTGTCGTACGATTCGCTCTAGCCGTATTACCTGCCCAGCGCCATTTAAGGCCAGCTATTCTTTCTAGCACGTCTACAACCTTTGTGCTTCGCCTAATTGACGTATTTGTTCTTCTATGTTGTAAAGCAATTTCGAGTCCTTTGTGTGGTTACCAGCGGTTGTAGGTGTGTTTTATGTAATATCCAGTTCTCCGAGCCGAGGTCATTACAGGTAATACGTACTGCTCGAACACCTTTGTCTTTAAATATTGTGCTATATTTCTGGATCTCAAAATGAAGCTGAGTTTGCCAAATGCTGCCCAGGCTACTCTTGATCTTCTTCTTCTTATCTCTGTAGATTGGGCATTTTGGTCAAGGCGAATCGCCGGTCCAAGATACACGAATTCTTTCACATTTTCTATGTATGTTTCTTGTGTTTGTAATCTGTGATTTTGACCTCCAGTTGTCATCGTTGTCTTAGTTTTGTTAAAATTTATTCTCAGTCCGATCTTAGCTGACTTTTCTCCTAAATCATTTAGCATTTGTGCCAGTTCATTTCTGTTATTTGTGAGGAGTACGATGTCGTAGGTGATTTAGTTTCAACCCGTTTACGTTAACGCCAAAGTTTTGCCAGTCCATTTCCCCGGATAGATCTTCCAATACAAGGATAAACAGTTTGGGCGACAGACAATCCCCCTGAAGAACGCCTCTTTTAAGTGGCACTGGCTGTGTATTTTCGTGGAGTTTATAGGTTGCTGTGGCTCTTTCCTTAATGTGCTCTAGGAGATCTATGTACCTTTGATCTATTATGCAGTTTCTAAGTGCCTTTAGTATCGCCCAGAATTCCACCGTCTCGAAAGCCTTTAGACTTGGTTCCTACTACAAAACCCAACCCTCACATATAGCTCCAAGCGCTACACCTCGGCAAACTGTGTCGACTCACAGGCTAAACTAGGCGAGGGGGCTGCGTGAAGCAACTCTGACATTTGGATAAAAGATTCACGTGGTTCCAACAGGAGTATGAACAGGCTTCTGGTTTAAGGATGGCGGCGGAAGAAATTCCTACAAAATCCAACGGCGGCACTCATAGTCCTAATTAGATGGATTACTGAACGCTCCCCAACCCGCCCGGCCAGCATGAGGTTCTACGGCTAAAATTCCCTTCAAGACATGATATCACAACAATAAACATAGGGCCCTCAATCTCCGGCCGCCGGAAAGCTAACGAGGAAAAAAATGGCGGTCGTCAGCGGAACGGTAAAGAGGGTGCTAAGAATCTTCTTCTTGGAGTGGCATGCCCTTTAAAGGGCGTTGAATCCCCGGAGTCTAAATCTAGAAAGCAATCACTAAAAGAAGATAATGAAATTATGGATAGGTAGTTACTCAAAACACAAGAACTCTAAGAGAAGATAGTCGCGTGGAAGAACTAGAATAAGAACTAGTAAATATAAAATGGGACATAATCAGCCTCAGTGAAACCAAGAGAAAAGGTGAAGCGTGGATCGTTTTACCTTCAGGAAACCTACTGCTATGCAAAGGCAGAGAAAATGAAAACCTCACTGGGGTAGGATTCATCGTAAAGAAACAACATGCACAAAATATAATTAGTTTCACAACTATATCTGATAAAGTAGCATACATAATATTTCAACTTAATAATAAAAATGCAATTAAAATAATACAAGTATACGCCCCCACAACAGATTCAGATGCTGAAGAGATAGAGGAGTTTTATGACAAACTTAAGTTAGTTCTAGAAAAACCAGTAAAAGGAAAAGCGATACTGCATACGTTAATCATTTGAGACTTTAATGCAAAGCTTAGAATAAACAGTATAGAGAGTGACAAGCATATAGGAAAATATTGATTGGAAAACATGAATAATAGAGGCGATAGGTTATTGGAATTTTTGAATGAAAATCAACTATATGCGATGAACACATTCTTCAATAAAATACCAATAGAAGATGGAGATGGATCCGTCCAGATCTCAAAATAAAAAACGAAATAGATTGTATTCTCTCAACTAATAAAAATATAATACATGACGTATCCACCCTGAATCAGTTTGATATAGGGGGCGTCGGAGCGACCACAAACTATTAAGAACGCAAATTTCTATAAACATAAAAATTGAAAAACGGAAAACTTTTAAACATAAAAAATGGAAATGGATAACAATTAAGTCTTATAGAAAACCATAATATACAAGACGAAACGGTGGATTCATTAAGCGATCAAGTAGAAGAGGCTATCACAAAAACAATAAAAACATTCACCCAAAAGACCAACCGAAGTGAAACAATTACTGAAACAGAGAAGAATACTGGTGACTGAGGAATATAGAGAATTATGTAGAGAAACACGAAAGAAAATCAAAGATGACAAACTGAAGAAACAGGAGAAAAAGATAAACGAGACAATAGAGAACGGAGCTATGAAGGTTCTAGGAAGAAAACTAGGAAGAAAAGAAATTTGTGCTTTAAGAAACAACAAGAATGAAATAGTGTGCAACAGAAATGAAATTTTGGAAATAGTCACAAAATTTCTATGAAGATCTGTACTAACTAACCTAACGTTAAAAAGAACCAGCTAACCTCACTCTTATTCCTTTTATTTGTAGTTTGGTTTATTTCGTTCTTATCTGAAAATTATCTCGCTGAAAATTGAAATTATTTCTGAAATATTTCCAGCAAATTTTTTATGCTTGAATTATTTTGTACTTTGATTATTAAATTTTTAATTTCAAGAAAATTGAAAGGCTAGAACGCTTTGCTAGCCAGCTAATTTTTGTTCCTTTTCTATTAAAATTTTGCTTGCATTTCTTACACTTTCATTAATGGTTTGTTCCTTAAAACAAACTTCTTAAAGTTTATGAAGGAAGAGAGATTCATAATTAAAAGTAAATTTTAAACTGAAAAAAAAAATTATGAGAAAGGAAGCTTTTGTTCAAAGCGGACGAACCTTAATAATTTAATTATTAAAAATATTGTAACGAGCGGCAGCTGTGAGGCGGGACATGAATCATTTCGCGCCTATGCGTCAGCTGTTCGGGAAGGTTCCATGACTAATCGTTCCACAGTAATGTAGAACTTACGAGATTGGAAGCTTGCCTATATAAAAGGAGCATTCTCTTAGCGAAGTTCGGTCTACTACCAAATACGGGTTAGTATAAATGTATGTACGTGAATAAATAACTTCATAACTTGTATAATAAATTTGTCAGTTTACCGATATTAATATTAGTGTTGTGTTTTAGTGTTAAGTGTTATTTCGTGTTTCTTTGTTGTTTAATAATTTTAATACTTGTTAATAAATAATTTACACCACCAACCGAAGTTTTAAATAAACGTTTTAAAACCGTTACAATATTCATATTGAGATGATATTGGTGGTATTGATTTTAATGTAGAGTTAAACACATTTTTCTTGAATTGATAATATAAGTGTTTATAAAATATAATTGATCATTGTAGGACATGTTAATGCAGATTTAACTATACATACTATAATTAAAAAAATATGTAAATAATTTATTGTTAAGGAAGATGAATGTAGCTAGATGTAGGGTTGTGCAATTGGGAAAAATCCAGTGTTTACAGTTGTCGAGTAACAGAAAGGAATTTTCTGATTGGAAGAGAATTATTGAAAAACCGGGGTGACAAGACAAACAAAAGAGTGTGTGAAAAATAAATAAATAAGTTTGAAGATAAAAAATAATAATGTGAATAAATAATTTCTCAGTGTTAATATAATAATACAATTAATTGTTAAATAAGTTCGTTTCTTTGAAGAAGACGAATATAACCAATAATTCTGAGAATTCTTTCAAAATAAGAAGGAAGAATTCTTGATACGAGTGTTGCTGTAGAAGGATATAGCTATTTATTGTACGTGTTTTGGATAGGGTTAGGTACAACATGGTGGAAAATATAAAATATTGAAATTGGATGGTGATTCGTTGGATTAAGGTGGATTGTTTTGACGGTTGTGTGGGAGGTGTAACTGTTAGTTAAAATTAGATTTAAGAGAACTAGAGAGGATAGGAGATAATAAAATTGTAATAAATCTGCATGTGAATTTATATTGTATTAATGAATAGTTATTAATTCAAAATATAAAGGATTTATATTAATTTAGAATAAATATAATTTAACGAACCTTCATGACGATCCCAAATTATATTATTTAAAATATTAATCATAAAATTTTGCTGTGATTACCTAGCATAGCAATATAGCAATACATATTATGTTACATGGGTAGATTAAATGCGCAGGATGAAGCCCATTCAATTTAAGTAGAACCTCTAACGTAGGTTTAGATTAGGTCTTAGTCTCACTGCACTTACGCCCTAATTTAGGTCCCTTTGAATTAAGCAGTCACTTAAACGTGAATTGAAATACTGAACCTTAGTAATTAAACAGCTAAACAATCTCGAATAATCTCGAAGCAAACGTTTTCCTCAGATACTTCTGAAGACTACCTTTTTATTATATATTTTTAAACGGCCATAGTTTGTTTTATTTTAATTGATTAAGAAATGCTTTTGCGTAATTTCGCAATGTAGTTCTGACCCAGCCCCCCATGGCTTCTATAACCTCTTCGTTACAAGAAAATTTATTACCTTTCAAACTCTTTGTCAGTTCATGGCAATGTTTGATTTATCTGCAGACGTTATATTCTGCAAAAGCAAGACACCTTTGGCTAACATTCCGCGTCTTTTTTCACATTGTTTTCTCGTAGATTTATCAATAATGTAGAAAACTGATGTTCAAGATTGCTCCATGGCTATTCCAAAAACTGAAGCAAGAACTTTTCCATTTCTTAGGCCTTGGAGAATCAGAGTGTTACCTTTTCATCGATTGTTCTTTTGTTTGTGAGTCGCAGATTTCTGCATTTGCACTCAAGTTTAATCGATGGTAACGAGGTAACGACGCGGTTCAAGAGATCACCATCTCGTTTAAAACAGGCACAGACTGGACGCGATACTTTCACTCTTGCCCGCTTTTAATCAACGTTTTGCCGAAATGTTGTTTATATCCAAATCCTCGTAAACCATGTGATGTTCATATAAAATCTTCAGAGTCTCGGATAGTCGTTTTAGCCCAATTCGACGATCTGGTAATATCACGTCATGGACTGCATCAATATTTTTCGGGATAGATTCAGAAATCGGTCTTCCTCGCCTCTTTTCAACTTCAACGAAAAATTTACTCTTTTAGAAATATGCCATTCCATTTTTCACAGTGGCAATTGTGGCATATAACATTGATCACCAAGTATTGTCGTAGATTTGCTTACCCCTGAGCCCCTTTAAATACAAGTATTTAGTGATTGCTCGGTTGATTTTCTCAATTACAACCGATATTCTTTCTTTGAATTTTTTTTATAAAGCAGCGATTCAATTTCTTTAAGTAAAATTTCGTAATGACATTTCTAATAAGTCATTATTTATTGCTACGGTAGCAAGTTTTTGTTCCTTCTCTTCAGCAGCCCTTTCCCATCCACTCTTGTACATGGACCTCCTCTTGCATTTTCCATCTAGTTCTGCCTCTCGCCGCATGTTGCCACTTCCCACTCAGTTTTCCTCTTACTTTGTCTATCTACCTTCTTTGTGCTCTTTCGACCCTCCTTTTATGCAGTCTAGGCCTCCATTCCATAATTCTTTTTGTCGGTTGTCGGTTGTGTTTCGCCCTGTCTAACAACGTAACAACATGGTCTACCCAATTCCACTTCAAAGTTTTTGTTTAATCAATGTAAAAAGGCCTAGACTAACTAGATATCAATACCGCTCGAACATTTGCAGCCGCTGCCTATTCTAGAATACGATATAAGCAGGGTGTTTTGGGCACTTGCTATTCGTAATACGCTTCGCAATAAAATGCCCCGCTACAATATTGTCTTATTGTTCACAGCAGTAGAGTTTATAGATACTGCCAAACTTGGAAATGATTTATTATTCTGTAATACAGTAAAAAGAAGCAAGTGCATAAGAAAAGAACAACGTCTTGGTGAGTTAATTTATGGTAAATTTGTAATTCGGGTTAGTTCTTCGGTGTTATCATTTAATTTTCGAAGTTCCAGAGTTTGTTATATCAACACAAAACATATATTTAAATTTTAATTTCCAGAGAATTGCAATTCTCAGCTGTTTAACTATGTCTGAAAAGTAAATAGCGGCCTTTTTGCTTTGTTATTTTTATTTTATTTGACAGACAGTTAATTTTGTATACCAAATTAATTCATGCCTCTTCAGAATATACAATAATAAATTTATAAAGTTTAAATTAAGAAACGGAAATTAAATTGCCTTTTTAAAACGAACAATTGAAATGTATTTTTTTCAAGTAAAAAATACTTGAAAACTTAGATAAATCCTAAACAATTGATTGCGAAAACAAGTATTTCTAAATCCATTAAAAAGCAATTAATTCTTTAAGTGGTTCTTAATATTGCCTTAGTTTAATTATATCGACAATATTTACAGGATGTAGCCATTTATTTATCTTTATACTTTCTTATTATCCACTGGATAATACGTGAAGAAGATTAAGCAATACATTTCTACTAAATACTCCAGATTTGCTGGGCGCACAAACGAAAGGCTTTTATTTTTCGTGTTTTGCCAGACTGGAAATTTAAAACCTGATTTTTTACGTGACGTAAAGGCTGACCTTGTTCGTCCTTTCAATTAATTTTTTAGTAGACTATCTTTTGATTTATTAATTTTGTAACAGAGCAATTTGGAAAATCAGGAGATAATTCTTTTTTAGACGAAATTCTAGCGAAAATGGCACTAAAATTTTGGTTATCTTCAACAAGTCCTTGGTATCTGGGAGATAATATTTTGAGGACTTTCTCGTCTGTCGATAATTGTTTTTTTGATATTCTTAGCTACTTAAAATTAAAAAAAAAAGATGTAAAAGGAAATGTAGATGCCAAACAGTGTAAGCGTTATTTTTCGTATAATTGCATCCTAAAGTAACACCTTTATTACTAAATTTTACAACTCTTCGTAAAATAATATTGTACAGAAAAAAATCAAGCTGCATAAAATCAAAGGCAATTATTGTGATTCTTACAGTTACGAGAAAAATGTTCGCGAATATTGGAGAATGTAGTTCAATGTACTTAAAGAACTTTCTCGTTGAAGTGTTAACCACTAACAAAACACAATAAATATCCACACATTAACAGCAAAAACTTTTACATTTAGTTTAGTTCTTCCTTGTTCTTAATTTTAACATGTTAAAAAGTATTTTTGAAAAATTTTTGACGATTTCTTTCACTGCCAAGTTTACGAATTTTCCTAGGAAAGTGGAATTATAATACCAATTGGGAAGTTTTTAGATTTACATGTACAACTTGTTTGGCCTCTTTGGGTAAATATCGGCCATGATTTAGGCCCCTTTTTACAATTATAAAGTCAGTAATCGTTGGGTTGGTTGTCCAAATATATTTTGCGGATGTGCTTTTGTTTCGAGAATGTATTTGCCATTTCCAGTATACGCTTTCTGATGCATAAAGCGCAGAAAATAAAACAAGTTAAAACAAAGCAAACATCCCCAAAAACTCTCAAATAAGATAAATAATTAATTTATGTTTTATATTAATAAATCTAGATGGGTTTCTTCTGCAATGTATACTTTAAAGACATCTTCAAAGAAGGGCTTGATGATCTGATTAAACTGAAAACAATTAATAATATGTGATAAGGAGGGCAAATCGTTTAATGGCACATATTCCAATCGATACAACCGATTTAATCTTCAGATTATTGTAAAAGCAGATGTAAATCTATATTTTAAAATTAGTTTCAGAAAAATGAACAGCTTTGAATTTTATTAAATTTTGCGTTCGAAGGTATTACAGTTTGTTTAGATTTTTAAATTTTTTACTTTTAGACAAAAAAATGTTATTTCTATAACTATTAAGTAATACGTCCATTATACACGTATTTCCTATAAATACCTCCAAAACGAAATCAGAAAAGAGAAACATTATCAAATAAAGTAAAAGAGATGTTGAAACAGAGAAAAGAATTAGTGCAACAAAATCAGCAATAACTATAATTTGCTTAGATTTAGATGTAAGATTAGTTTCTAGGTAACTAGCTCTTCTCTTCATTATCGACTGTTTTGTTTTGTTCGTGTAGGTCTTCAATTTGGTTTTCAATTCTTTCTTCAGTGATTTTTCTGTTTAAACTTGATATAGAGTTGGTTACACTTATACCTTGATAATTTGACAGTACCCTTCCGTCCCCTTTGTGGTGTAAATTGGTGATGTATGCTGTTTTCCATTCTGGAGGGATTTCTACACCTCTTAAGAAGCAGTTAAAGAGTATGCTAGCAGCTTAAAAAGTAAATCTGTTGCATTCTTAAAAAGCTCAATGAGGGTGCATTCGGTCCTGGTGCCCGTCCATTCTTCATCGTTTGAGAGTTTTCTGGACTTTATCCTCCGTTACTTCCTGCTCCTCAGACAATGTCACGTTTAAGAGATTAGCCTCTTCGTCGTTATTTGTTAGGAATTTTAGACAACTTCCTGTGAGAAGTTGTTGGTGATAGTTTTTCCATTGTCTATGGGCTACTAGATTTATATGCACTGTTTCTTTCTGTCTGTTCGTAATGATTTTAATTCGCCATGCTTCCATAGCTCCACTGCATCCAATATTTTGATCTACTGTTCTACATATTATTTCCCATTCTTGTTTTCCATTTCTAGCGCAGTGCATATATTACTTATGATCTTCTCTATCATTAGTGGAAAGTCATTTATTGTAGATCTTCTTTTTCTCTCTTACGAGACTTTCTATCTCCTCGTACTGCTACCAGTTTTTACTTGGTAGTTCTTCCACTGCTTGTTCCATGTAAGTGACTATGTTGTGATACCTGTTTAATCAACTTTAGCATGGCGTGTTGCTAAACTTCAAGTTTAGTCTTAATTGATGCAGTAATACCGTATCTCACGATAGTTTTCAGCTTCTGCTTTATTTTCAAAATTTGTAGTCCATGGGAAGAATACCTTAGCCTCTACTATGTAATGGTCCGATCCACATTCAGCAGCTCTACAGGGTCTAACGTCTTGTTATAATAAAATCTATTATTGATTTTTGCAGGAGAGTAGGTTGAACTCGAGTATATGTGGATTTCCTGCTGGTACCACAATTCAGTCAACCTTCCCTCATTGTCGTTATCATTGTTATGAAGATGAAAATAAAGTCTGTAAATAATAATCATGTCAATTCAAGGAACTGAGATTGTGATCTGGTTCAATAATGAATGGCAAAAGTCCTGTAAAACCACAAATATTAATTAATATAAGCAAATACATACGTATTTCGGCAGTTTTCTTGACACACCAGAGTTTTCCCCGGCAATCTGCTGACGAGTATGTCTTCAGGAGTTTTGTTTCGGACGACTTTACCTTTGTGATTTGGGGAAGAGAATATCTTCAGAGACTGACGCCAACCAAGTTTCTTTATGTTGAAGATGGCTGAAATATGTATTGTGTTTGTACGAATTAATTTTGAGGTTTTACAGGACTTTTGACGTTGTTAATAATCACGTCCTTTCTTGATTTACACGATGTTAATTCTGTATTGTTTCCAGTTTTTCTCAATTTTCACTCATTAGCACATTTCATAAGCGGGGTTCCAGACTAAGGTTGGACATTGAAGGGAAAGTTTGAGGAAAACATTAGCTGGAAGATACGATGATTCTTGCCAGAAAAATATGCATAGTTTATTTGACTGCATATCAGCAGCAATTCTAAAAGTTTATTATAGTCAGTTGAATTGCTAACCTTTGTTGTTAAAGATTCAGAAGAAAAGGAAGAAGAAGAAGAAGAAGGAGAAGAGAAAGAGAAAAGAGAAGCAAATTGACTCTTAAAACTTTAAAAATTGACACATCACATACAATTCACATTTTGTGTTTCCTTGATACATATTTTGACTACTTGATGATAATAATCAAATTATGCAGATCAAAAAATCGGTGGTCCCTTAACTCAGCACGTATTTTCCAGCCGTTTAAATGAATTTTATCTGCTAACCTAACTGGCAATCTTCAAAAACACTTAAATTTTGTCTTTTCATCCTTTTAAGTATTCGACGATCTTATTTTTGAAAAATAAATGGCGAATCACATACGACAAGTTGTTATGTAGACCAAAACGTACTTAAATTAGGAGGATTTCGTATTTCACTAAGGTCTTAACTTTAATCTCATCAAGTCATGCTCTTTAAATGGAACTTTTGCACTCCAGGAATTGTCATTATTTAAATACAAAGTAAATTCCTCTTATCAGGAAAGCATTATACTTATAATTAAGTGAGCAATTTAATTACATAAAAGTGTTAAAGTACAAGTAAGGAGGTATGTAATAAACGTGTATTCAAGTACAAATCACTGCTTTTTGATAATATCTTCAACCAATCGTAGGAAGTTTATCTTAATCTATTTTTTATCTAAGAATTATCGACTGATGATTTTGAGAATGTGTCTTATCAAATTTTATTATCTTAGACCAACGACCTGGTGTCTACTTCAGAACTACTGTTACGCAATAAATTAATTACAATTATTATAAAGAAATAATCGATTCGCAATATTAACTGTGTGCAATGTAAAATTTAATACAATATGTAGGATAAACAAAAAATTGGTTAAAATTCAGAAAATTGAAGCCAACGTTTATTTAATTATTTCTGAAAATTGAAGTGGATACGACTGATGAAACTGTTTTGCGGAAATATATAAAAAAAACAGGAACTCCACCAAAAAATCTTATCAGCAGACTTTAGTTTATCATAGCTTAAGATCTGTCTTGTAAGACGTAAATTTTCTTATTTTAGAAATTAAATTTATACAACACGTGCAAATCATTCGTGTTTCATACGTAATTGACGTATTTTATTATCAAATGTTCTTTTTCTTTAAACAAATTACTCGATTAGCGTTTATCAGTTGAAGTTTCATTGTTGGACTTGTACAAATTTGTTTCGCTTTTTTAGATTACATCATGTCATTTAATAACTATTAATTAATAAATGTAACCACTTCATGTTTCTGATACTATATATAGTATCTTTGTTATAAACTAGTTAGTACTATTTTTTATAAGCACAATTTAATTAATTGTATACACCTTTTAGTTGAGCTGTGCTAAGGGATACTTAAGTTATAATTAAAGTACTTTTTAACAGAAGTATTTAAATAATCAGTAATAAAATCTACTAAGCATAAGTGTTAACATAAGAACAAAACAATTTACCTAAGCATTGTTTCTAAATAGCATAATTTTTTTAGATATTTAAAAATAAGGTCAAATGAGGACGATAAAAGAAGAAAAAGTACCAAGAAACAATAGACAATAATAAACTAAGCAAAGAATGAGAAGAAAGAGAATGATACCGAGAAGAAGTGGAACTACCTAACACCAGGCATAATAGAAGCAGCAAAGGAAAGCTGTGAAGTAATAAAAGTGAGTAATCAGGATATCAAAAAAAAAAAAAACGGCATGGTGGGCAACAAAAATAAAAGAAAAAGTGAAACAAAAGAAAAAAAGATTGAGAAAAATACCTACAGACTAAATCAGAAGAAGATTACCAGAAGTACAGAGATAAAATACAAGACGTAGAAAGTGAGGTAAAGAAGGCAAAACAAGAAAAATTGTCAGAACTAACGTCTTCAAAAACGTTATAGATGAACAAATAAAGAACATATAATGTAACGATGGAGGTGCTGAAACATAGTGATGAAGGAAACGAAAACAGAGCAACGAAAACGGTATGGCAATAAAGAGAAACACAGATGTTGAAACGATATCAGAGATGTACTTGGAAGAAGCAATAAACAAAAACGCAAAACTACAAAGAGAATAATTTATCACCAGATAAATAGGAAAGGAAGAAATCTTAACGTCATTGAATGATATAACCAAAGCAAAAAGGGCGCCAAAATATTGGCAGGTTGGAGTAATAGTGCTCCTGTATAAAAAGGACAGGGGGGTTATTTTACTAAGCACTAATAGGCACGGTGTGGATTAGGATTTGGAAGACAAGCTTAAAGAATAAACTAGAAGATACGATAGACGATAGTCAGTGCGGGTTTAGTAAGGGAAGATGCGTGCAAGATAATATTATATTTGTGTTGAAAGAAGTTATAGAGAAATCAATGAGCAAAGACAGAAAGATCGATTTATGTTTCATGGGCATATGTAAAGCCTGTGACAGGATTAGAAAGATAGATATATATGGAAAGTCATTAAAAAACAGAGGCATAAGCGCAATTGAGATAGAAATATTTAAAATTTTGTACAACAAAACAACAAATATAGTGAAAACCAGGGACGAGAAATCAAAGGAATTTGAAACAACGAAAGGTCTAAGACAAGGATGTGTGTTGAATCCGATATTATTTGCACTAATTATTGAAAAACAGAAAGATGTTATGAAAACAAGACAAACAGTAGGAGATTATCAAAACAGGAGAAGGGAAGCACACAATGTATGCTGAAGTAAGAAAAGAAAGTATGAACAAGAGAAAATAGAAAAGATTGGAAGAGAATATCAAAAAAAAAATAGTAGGAAATTTTATGAAGAACTTAAGAAGCCAAAGCAAAGAGGAATTAAACGATCAAAACCAGGGGAAGAACAAAACAGAAGACAGGAAGAACGCACACAATTGTATGGGCCTCATTTGGATATAGAAGTCCCCACACTAGATGTAATAAGATAAATAATTATTGCACAAAAAACAACAAGGCGCCAGACGAAGACCGATTAAACGCACTACTGATGAAATATGCGGGCGAAGAAATGGCAACGAAAATACATGTACTACCGAAAGAGATTATGGGAAACAGAATGGAATAACGCTTTAATATGCGCCAATAACAAAAAGGGAGATAAGCAAAGTGATGTACAAATTATTGACAACAATAATTATGGGACACAGAATGGAGCAACATACAGAACAAATAAAAGGACAATACCAGAGTGGTTTTAGAAGGGGTAGATACACAATAGATCACATATTTGCAATCAGACGAATCTTAGAAAAGTGATGTACATCAAGTATTAATCGATTTTAGAATGGCGTACGATGGTGTGAATACCTGGAAACAGCGTTGGGTGAAGTAGGAATACCCTTTAAAATAAAAATAATTAAACTAACAATGATGACGCTACGAGATACCAAAAGCAAAGTTAAAATAGGTACAAACATGTCACGAGAATTCGAAGTCAAAAGAGATCTTGGACAGGGAGACCCATTATTATCTTCGAAAAATGCATGAGCCATTTGCTACAATTGTGGAGGATGATCTAGCATATGCCGACAATGTAGTGATTGTGACAAGAAAAATGGAAGCACTGTCTGCTTTTATAGAACTACAAAATTAATCGAAAGTGGTTGGATTAAAAATGAACGAACAAAAAACAAGATAACATGCTACATGCAAGGCAGGAAAGACGAGATTAAATCAAATAATGCAAATTGGAAGCAATCAGGTCGAATGAGTAAAGCTCGAATGTCTACGAAGCATTATGGCAGAAACAAATGACACTAAGGCAGATACACAGACAAAGATAGCTGGGGGGGGGGGGGGGGGGCAAGTGCTAGTATTCTCTATCTCTTCACCTTTTAAGAGCAGCTAAATTGAGAATCTGTAAAATGATAAAAAGGACTACACTGACATATGCATCGGAAACGTGGGTTTTAACGGCAGAGGACAAGAATAAGTTACAAACCATAGAGAGGTAAATACTAAGGAAAATATTCGGTCCAATTCCAATAAAGGAGAGAAGAGGGTGAAGAATAAGAAAAAAACAAGAAATTAAGGAACTTTATAATGACCTGGATATTACAGCAGTAATTAAGAGCCACCGTCTGGCATGGTTAGGCCACATTCACAGGTTGCAACAAAGAAGAGCACCTAAAATGGCGTATGAGAGAAAACCAGATGGGAGACAGCTAAGAGGACGGTCGGTCCAGAAAGAGATGGGGGCGAAGACGTGGAGAAAAACGCAGTTCTTCTAAATAAACGTAGAAAACATCAAATCTCCAAATATGCAGCCTACCAGTTAAGGTAGTATACATAATCAATAATCATACTCAAACTTTCCAACAGATACAGCATGCTAATTATCCAAATATTTTCAATGCTAAGCTTGGAAAAAACGAACTGAATTTAAGAAACGCGCGCGGCGAGACTACTAGATTAGGTACATACCGGGTGAAAATCTATATTGTATGAATTATTATTATTATTATTCCCATTATTCCTTTTTTGGGACTTGAGATGTGCTGGTGTTATGCTGATGCGTTAACGTATGAGGTATTACGGGTGCAATGCATAATCCGGTCCGACTCTGCGGGTTACGAGATTGGTGCGCCGTTTTATACCTACATATTGCACCGTATGTATCTATGTATAGTGTAAGTGTGTGTACGTGTAGGACCTTGTTACTCAACCTCTTAGGCCTGTATTGGGAGGAGAGCGTCGTTAATTATAACAGGTAAAAGCGAAACAAAGAAAAATAATCACCTACCTGTATACTTACAAAAAAACTCAAAAGAATTCGCCGACTAACTTAGTGGTTTGCGAGGGCCGTAGATCGCCGAGGATTGCCTTATCAAAGTTAAAACTCAGAAAGTGAATACTAATAAAAAATGGAAAAAATTGGGCGCCAGAAAACTTTTCAGTTTTCAAAAAAATATAGAAATACAGATAAGTAATTTTAATAAATTCAAAATATTTAACAATGAAGAAATAAAAGCTAAAAATATGCAAATAAACGTACAAAAACAAATCGCTTAGGTTACTTTCAAAATAAATAAACTGAACCAAAAACTAAATATCAACGTTAGTTGAATTAAAGAAAAATATACATGAATGGTAAAAAAAACGATCAAGGTGGATAAATAAAAAAATAAATAAGCGCTTACCTTTATTACCTGAGTGAAAACAAGTCTAATAAAAAAATGAACGATCAAAAAATATATAGCAATAGCCTTGTTTAAACTCAAGCTTATTACCTTGAAAAAAACACGCAAATTCGTTATGCTAATAAAATAAAAATAAAAAAAAACCAACCTAAAGCGTTACAGAATATTACAACAAAAATATAAATTTATTTCGTGAAGCGAAAAAAGATGAATATGAAATAATTAATATTAATGCAAATTAAATTAGCTGAAGGCGTTAAAATTCAATTGTACAAATATTTAAGTAAAGCAAAGTTAAAAATTAAGAAATTTAATAAATGGAATAAAATCAGGTAAATTCGACGACACTTAACAATTCAATAAACACCGACCTTGAATCCTCCAAGCGATCGAGTGGCGAATAACCAGCAATGATAAATAATTTTTCAATAATACCGCATCCTTCAACTCCATAAATAATGCAGCCGCAAAAAGGCAATAACCAAAAGAGCCGGAGTACGGTAAAGTAATGGAAAATAAAACCAAACGAAAAGAAAGAAGCTGTAACAAAGTCGCCATTAACACGTGCGTTCAATGATAAGGCAAAAATCTCCACTTACCACCAGATCTTGGTGCTTCTAAAAAATAAGTTCACAACGTGAAACAAAACCGAAAATCTCGGAAGTTATAATTACGAAAATTCTATTAGAATTAAATAGGTAACTTCGGGATAAATTTCACCAAACTCAACTGCCTCGGCAGACAACCCAAACGGAAAAAGCCAAGAGTTCTAGAACGCAACGCCAATCCCCAAACGCGCATGACGCTCTCTCCCCAAATCAGAAAACCTACTCAAAACCAAAAAGTCACTAACAACGCAATCTTTTACCAGTGAATATATAATAAATAGAGGTTCAATAAATGCATTCACCGTAAATAAGCAATTGAAAGGAGCAAAATAATATAACGGAAAATGAACCGTTACACTCCCCCCAACCAAGACGACGAAAGTAGAAACCATCGATCAGAGGAGAGAACTCACCAGAGATGGAACTGGAGAAAAATAAGGTCCGGAGAAAATGAGGAACATGAAAGGAGAACAAAGGACTAAAAAAATAAAATAAAGGAGAGAAAAAAAAACACAGTACTGACCCAACCATTGCTCATCTAAAAAATGACAAAACAAATGCCAGTTGACCCCTCGCTGCATGGATGAAAACTGCTGCGCCGGTGGGCCAACCGACCACCCTAACACAACTAGTGTTAGCTCCACTAATGAACAAAAAAATAAATGAGCAACAGCATGGCAGCACCGAGAAAAAACAATAAAAAAATGGGATAAAACGGCACAAAACAACCACAGAAGAAGGAGAGGGTAGGAGGGTTGGTTTCGTGTGGCTGACTAAAAAGACAACAGAAAATTTCAAAATGGAATCAAGCCGAAAAACAAACGAAACTACTACCACCTTGAGCCACCCGGCACTGGTTCCCGAAAGAATACATCAGTGAACGTAGGTAACTTTCAGTGAGTAGCAGTAAAAATCTTAAACCCACCACCACACTAGGCCAAGGTAAAGCAAACTAGTCCAGGACCGACTAGCCCACTGAAACTACCGCCACCGTGACCAACGGTAGGAAAACGAAATCAAAAATTGCAAAAAACATATAAAATACACGAACACAATAACACAAGGGCAACCTGAAGGTAAAACCCTAGAGAGTGCCTTTTGTATGGGGAAATGGAAAAGACACCCCCGTGGCCTGCCAGCATCCCTTACCTACCACCCAAAAATGCTAGCGAAGGAAAAGGAAAGGATGGAGGACAAAAGACTAAAAACAAAGGTACAAGGAAGACGATTCTGTTAACCAAAACATGGATAAAAGGTCTTCAGGGAGAAGTAAATGACACAAACACACGCAGGAAAAATATTCAATCAAAGACACGAAAGTGCCTGACCACTCTAACAACGGATGAGTTCGTTAAATTTACAGAAAATCCGCCACTCAAATAAACTTCCCAAAATAAATCCATAATCAGTGGAAGTAGCACCAACAAATCGGTAAATAAGAATAGGTTCGCATTAAAAATAAGGAATGTGTTAATGCACCCTAAACAAAAATAAACCAAAATGGTTATAAATAAAGGAGTAAAATAAATGCTTTTCGACCCCTAACACTAAAAATAACCTAATCAAGGTCAATATCAAAATATAGATAGTTAGAGCGAACAAACACCATAAAGAAATCCTTAGGGTCAATGACCGAACATATCTACCAGCTCAACCAACAACAATCACACTGCATTCACCCACATTCACACTAAATTTATTCTTCAAATTCTTCTTCCCCAAAGCAGGGTTTGAGGTCCTTAATATGCCAAACACCTACAAGTTTATTATCAGGGACCGTCGCAAGTTGATAAGTTAAAGGTCCTATTACTTTAATAACTTTACATTTGACATACTTAGGAGCTAACTTTTGGTTAAAATGACGCGCAGCATCTGACAAAACGTAGTTACGTTTCCAAACTAAATCATTAAGATGAAATCTTAAAGGTCGTTTACGAAGGTTATAGGATTTAGAATTTCTTTGGTAGGCGTTGTTAAGGCGTCTACGAACGTCTTGATACAATTCGGACAACTGATTAACATCAGCGACTAAGTCTTCGCGGGTGTCAAGAGTCAGTTCTTCCTCTTTAAAATTCTTTAGACGACCATAATAATCTCCCGAAACCGGAACGGTTCGACCAAAGTTAAGAAAAGAAGGAGTAAAACCTATAACTTCGTGAATAGCATTACGTAAAGCATGAGCTACCTTATAAAGATTAACATCCCAAGTGCGATGATTGTCATTTACATATGAACGGAGAGCAGTACCAATTACTCTATTGACTCTTTCCACAAAATTAACCTGTGGATGGTAAGAAGCATTATACCAAACCTGTTGAACTTTGTAATTATTCATAAGTTTTTTAAAGTCAGAACTAATGAATTGTGGACCGTTATCGACCATACACACTTGAGGAACCCCAAAAATAAGAAAAACTTCGTTCTCAATGAAGTTAACAACCGATTTAGCGGTAGCTTGACGCACTGCTTTCACTAAAACAAACTTAGTGAGCCAATCACACACAACGATGATGCTAGTGTGACCGTTTTTAGAACGAGGAAAAGGACCCATAATGTCTATGGACAAACATTGGAAAGGATATAGAATTTTCTTTTCTTTTCCCATAAAACCAGGCCTAGCAAGCTGAGAAGCTTTACTAGCCGCACAAATATCGCAATGACGGACATAACGAATAACATCGGCATGCATTTTGGGCCAATAATATTGCTCGCAAAGTTTATGAAAGGTTTTATAAACGCCCAAATGAGCGGAGGTAGGCTCATCATGAAAAATTTTGAAAAGTTCTCTACGTCTTGATTTAGGAACTACCTGCTTCCATTCAATCAAATTACTGGTAATATTATGTCGATTAGAAGTATATTTATACAAGCTATGGCCTTCAATTCTCCAGCCGGGATAACTATCAGGATTATTCTGGACATTGTCAATCATCTTCAGGTACCAAGGATCTAAGTCAACTTCAGCAAGTTCTAAAGCGGATACTATGACAGGAGATCGTGATAAAGCGTCGGGAACAACGTTGTGTTTGCCCGGTCGATGTTTAATATCAAAAGAGTATTGTGAAAGTCTAACACTCCACCTAGCAAGACGACCAGTGGGCTCACGCATATTAGTTAACCACAATAAAGAATAGTGGTCGGTAAAAACTGTAAAATGAGTTCCCTCAATATATGCTCTAAATTTTTCTACACCGAAGATAACTGCCAAACACTCTCTTTCAGTCACAGAGTAATTACGTTCAGAAGAATTTAAAGTACGTGAAGCGTATGCAATGACCTTTTCATCATCTCCTTCACCTTGCGTAAGAATACAACCTAACCCGTAACTCGAAGCGTCACACTGTATATTAAAGGGTTTAGTGAAGTCAGGGCTACAAAGAATAGGAGCTGAAGTTAATCGTAATTTGATTTCACGGAAAGAAGTTTCAGCCTCCTCCGTCCAGGTAATCTTTTGTTTTTTAACACGTCCTTTAATAAGGTCTGAAATGGGAGCAGAAAGAGTAGCGAAATTGGGTACGAAACGCCTATACCAAGAAGCTAAGCCAAGAAAACGTTTAACTTCGGTTACAGTAGAAGGTCTGGGATAATTTGAAATAGCTTGGACCTTCTTAGGGTCTGTATGCAATCCATGTTTGTCAACGATGAAACCTAAGTAAGTCAAACTAGATCGGCAAAATTCACACTTATCAATGTTAACAGTTAAATTGGCATTCTTCAACCGGTCGTAAACTTCTTTTAACATGCTTAAATGTTCCTGAAAAGTACTCGAAACAATGATAATGTCGTCTAAATAAACAAAGATGTTATCACCAAGCAAGGAACCGAAAATAGAATCCATCAAACGCTGCTGCGTAGCGGGAGCGTTGGCAACACCAAAAGGCATAACATTATACTCGAACAAACCCCTACGAGGAACAACGAAAGCAGTCTTTTCGCGTGAATCAGGATGGAGAGGAATCTGATAAAAAGCTTGCTTCAAATCAATTGACGTAAGAAATCGCGCATCTCTTAATTTATCTAAAATACTTGATAAGAAAGGAATAGGATAAGCATCTTTCTTTGTCACAGAATTCAGTTTCCTTCCATCAAAACACAGTCGAAAAGATTCACCATCTTTCTTTTTAACCAGAACCATGGGCGAACTCCAAGGAGATTTAGAAGGACGTATAATACCATTCTCTAACATCTTATCTAATTCGGCATTAGCATGTACTTGCATAGCAGGAGAAAGTGGATAATAACGTTGTTTAATGGGATCTGCATCACCAGTATCAATAATATGACAAACTCTATCAGTTCGACCTAACTCGGGACCTGAAATTGCAGTGAAATTTTGAATGATTTCATCCAATAATAATTTCTGTTGCGGACTCAAATCGTCAGTACTACAAATAGCTTGTAATGCGGAAACCTCAGACACCGAAAATTGGTTAGAAACAAAGTCGGTTTTAACTCCAAAAGAGTAGCAAAAATCTATCCCTAAAATAAGAGTAGACGGAATAGTACCACAAACAACGGCGTCAAGAGTTTTATAAACCCCGTCAACAGAAATAGGAAGAGATACAGTACCCAACATAGTCTGCGAATTACCATCAGCAGTGGTTAAGGAAAGAGGTAAATTACTTTTATTAATTTTAAGATCGTGTTTTCGAATTAGGTAAAAACCATTCTTACCAATCAAAGTCTGGTTGGCTCCAGAATCGAAGAGAGCTTGAACAGGTTCGCCGTTAATAAAAACCGAAACATAGGGCCTGTTATCGTCTGAACGTTTAGCAAAAATAGCTGAAGTCTCAGGAGAGGAAACACAAAAATTACGTACCACGTTCAACCAAGATGGCCATAATTCGAGTTCAGCCTTCAATAATTCTACAGAAGGGATGGATCGGCTGCAACATCCAATCCCTAAGCCTCGTTTTTTGGATGACACCTTAAACATTTGGCAAAATAAACCCCAGGGTTACCACAGACGTAACAAAAGATAGTCTTGGATTGAGAGCAGGTGTGAAAAGTATGTCCCGTACCCTGACAGTTCCAACATTTAGTATTAGACCTGGCTCGATTCGCTACTTTCTTAAAAACTTTAGAAGTAGAAGCAGGTTTAGAAGTGAAAACTTCGGCACTAACAACATTTGGAGGCTTCTTCTTGGGTTGGTAAGCTAAATCAGGTTCGAGGGGTAAAGAATAATCAAGGTTAGGATTTCTATACCTAGCATTTTGAAGTTTAACTTCCTCTAACCGTTTACACAAAACAAGAAGTTGATCAACGTCTCTAATTTCAGTTAACGAAAGTTGAGTAGCATAAAAAGGTTGTAAGTTACGTAAAATATGTTTAAGTTTTAACGACTCAGAAGGCTTCTCTACTAAACGGTCGAAAAGGTTTAAAAGTACGGCTACAAACAAACTTGGTTTTTCGTCGGAACCTTGCTTACGTCTTTTAATCTCTTCCCACAATGCTTCGTCGAAATCATTTGGCAAAAAGTCAAACCGTAACTTGTCAATTAATTCAGACCATGAAGTAACACGATTCCTAACAGCTCGGAACCAAACGAGACCTTGACCAGAGAATAGATCTACCGCACTGGCAAACAATTGATCAAAAGAAACATTGCGAGCGACTCTAAGTTCTTCGACTCGTTGTAAAAAAGCGTTGACTCCAATAACACTAGCGTCACCGGTAAAAGTTAAACCCCACTTACAAACAGGAACTGACTTAGTAAAAGAAGGTAAACTAGCAGTCGTGATAGAATTCGAAGTAGCTCTAGAGAGTTGTAAACGATCAAGTTGACGACGTAATTCATCAATTGGATCTTCAATTGGACCACCACCCGAAGATACAGGAGCTCTTGGACGAGATAAATCAACTACCTGAACGTCAGAAAAAGAGACCCGCGGGCGCTGACTCGTGGAGTTAGCTAACGGTAAAACTTCTTCAATATTGGATTCGGGTTGTTCAACCTCGGATTCATCTTCAGGGATTTCATCGTCGTCAACGGTTTTCCTAACTAAATCCATTAAGTCCAAACAAAGACTAACCTTCTCAGCGTGAAGGGATTCTAAGTCACTTTCGGGTTTCAAACGATTCAACCTAGCAAATAAATGGGACAACCGAGCGTCAAGTCTCACACATTCAGAAGAAGTAGGTTTTTTAAGAAAAACATTATTGATCTGGGAGGACAGCTCACTCAATTTCGTTCCACAAACATCCAACTCACCAGGAACATCGTACTGAATAGGAGGGTAACTGTTTATTAAAGAGGTATCTAATTTCTCCAGGGCTAACTTAGCACGTAAAGCCTTGCGCTTTTGGTCAACGGACATGAATTCGGGATCTATCCCTCGGAAGATTAGTTCATAAGAGAGTTCATCGCCCCTCAAAGCATTAACGTTGAAACTCATGGTGGCGAATTAATAAAATGACAAAGTGTCCGAACAAAGGTGTCGAAAAAAAAATGATAAAATGATAAGGGGAGAAAACCAGTAGCAATCTCGAAAGCCTCACGTTGCTGCGTCAATTTAGTATAACAGGTAAAAGCGAAACAAAGAAAAATAATCACCTACCTGTATACTTACAAAAAAACTCAAAAGAATTCGCCGACTAACTTAGTGGTTTGCGAGGGCCGTAGATCGCCGAGGATTGCCTTATCAAAGTTAAAACTCAGAAAGTGAATACTAATAAAAAATGGAAAAAATTGGGCGCCAGAAAACTTTTCAGTTTTCAAAAAAATATAGAAATACAGATAAGTAATTTTAATAAATTCAAAATATTTAACAATGAAGAAATAAAAGCTAAAAATATGCAAATAAACGTACAAAAACAAATCGCTTAGGTTACTTTCAAAATAAATAAACTGAACCAAAAACTAAATATCAACGTTAGTTGAATTAAAGAAAAATATACATGAATGGTAAAAAAAACGATCAAGGTGGATAAATAAAAAAATAAATAAGCGCTTACCTTTATTACCTGAGTGAAAACAAGTCTAATAAAAAAATGAACGATCAAAAAATATATAGCAATAGCCTTGTTTAAACTCAAGCTTATTACCTTGAAAAAAACACGCAAATTCGTTATGCTAATAAAATAAAAATAAAAAAAAACCAACCTAAAGCGTTACAGAATATTACAACAAAAATATAAATTTATTTCGTGAAGCGAAAAAAGATGAATATGAAATAATTAATATTAATGCAAATTAAATTAGCTGAAGGCGTTAAAATTCAATTGTACAAATATTTAAGTAAAGCAAAGTTAAAAATTAAGAAATTTAATAAATGGAATAAAATCAGGTAAATTCGACGACACTTAACAATTCAATAAACACCGACCTTGAATCCTCCAAGCGATCGAGTGGCGAATAACCAGCAATGATAAATAATTTTTCAATAATACCGCATCCTTCAACTCCATAAATAATGCAGCCGCAAAAAGGCAATAACCAAAAGAGCCGGAGTACGGTAAAGTAATGGAAAATAAAACCAAACGAAAAGAAAGAAGCTGTAACAAAGTCGCCATTAACACGTGCGTTCAATGATAAGGCAAAAATCTCCACTTACCACCAGATCTTGGTGCTTCTAAAAAATAAGTTCACAACGTGAAACAAAACCGAAAATCTCGGAAGTTATAATTACGAAAATTCTATTAGAATTAAATAGGTAACTTCGGGATAAATTTCACCAAACTCAACTGCCTCGGCAGACAACCCAAACGGAAAAAGCCAAGAGTTCTAGAACGCAACGCCAATCCCCAAACGCGCATGACGCTCTCTCCCCAAATCAGAAAACCTACTCAAAACCAAAAAGTCACTAACAACGCAATCTTTTACCAGTGAATATATAATAAATAGAGGTTCAATAAATGCATTCACCGTAAATAAGCAATTGAAAGGAGCAAAATAATATAACGGAAAATGAACCGTTACATAATTAGGTGTCCAACAACGAATGGTCACCAGGACTCGATACCCCTCCGGACTGCAGGAAGATCCCTGTCCCTTGGGAGATTCGAACCAAGGACTAGAGTAACGCTAGCCTGACGCTCTACCATTGCGCCACCCTGGCTTTATATTGTACGAATACTTTCTTCAAAATACGCAGCGCCGAAACTATGGAGGGGCAGGGGGGGCACGTGCCCCCGGCGGCAAATGTTAGGGGGCGGCATATTTTGAAGCAGCGAAAAACATACATCGAGAAGAAACCAGCGAACTGAATTTAAACAATATCGCAAACGAATTTATTTCACGAACCAGTATGAGGCGCAATATGTTTCAAGTAATGCAGATTTTTATTATATACAATGTATATTGTATATTATACATAGTTACTGTTTTTTCCGTTTCTCAATAAAAATGATTTTAATTTTATGCGTTATTTTTTATGTTTTCCGGAGCTTAAATTAGATAATCAGTGGCAAAAATATAGTCAATTGGGAGCGTTAAAACTGTGTATTTAAACTCAAATTTTTCAAAATTTTTCGAACCCCTCTTTCTACCTGGGGGGTACTCCGTACTCCCCAGACACCCAGGTAAGTATAACCTTAAAATGAAAATTTGCACCCAACAAAATTTTCAAAATCCGGCGCTTATGGTGGGGGCGGCAACTACGAGTTTGCCCCCCCCCCCCCTGACAAAAGCTCTAGTTTCGGCCCTGAAATACGGCCTAATAGAAAATTGACTTGGAGGAGCCCAGACGCGTCCGTTAAAATTGGAATCGATTTCATAATCTCCAATAAAATAATATACAGTGTGTCCCAGGATAGATGTTACAATAGGTGTGATGGACTAAACATTTTTGAATTTTATTTTAAGATTGTGGAATTAAGCCCTGCTTGGTTTGAAGAGAATTTTAAGAATATTTTCAGTTTTTGAAAAACAAGCCGGCCTTGACATTGAAGCGAAAAGAACCCTTTTTGTTCATGATACGGCAAAATTTTACTAAGAAAAGTTGCTCATAATAAGAAATTATGGTCCTATGCAAAATTTCAGGAAGATTAGTCAACGATAGTCTTTTCATGGCCTCCTGGCAGTTATGTGGAATAAATAATTTATTGTAGATCAGTGTTATTATTATGTTTCGTAAGTTAAATTTCTTGTAAATGCTATTTGTTTCGTTCAATGTTCTACAAAGAAAATTTTGAATAAATACAATTTATTTTGTTTAATCTAAAAATTGACGGTTTAATCAAAGTACGTAGATCTTCCTGAAATTTTGTATAGGGCCATAATTTCTCATCCTAAACAACTTTTCTTAGTAAACTTTTGCCCTATCATAAACAAAAAGTGTACTTTACCTGAAAAGAAAATAGTTTTCGCTTCAATGTCAAGGCCGACTTGTTTTTCAAAAACTGAAAATATTCTTAAAATTCTCCTCAAACCAAGCAGGGCTTAATTCCACAATCTTAAAATAAAATTCAAAAATTTTTAGTCCATCACACCTATTGTAACATCTATCCTGGGACACACTGTATAATAACAGATGATAAATCAATTTCGTGTAAACAGTAACCACTGAATGGTAAGGGCAAATGTTAAAATAAATTTTAACTCAGAAAGAACTAAAATAATAAAAACACGAAAACATATCAATACCCTGCAGCAAAACCAAAACCGATATAAAAAAGAACTAGAAACAAAACTAACAGCCAATCATAAAGAATTAAAAAACGATATACATAGCACGATTAAGAAAGTTGACGCTTTAAAGGAAAAAACAAAAGCACAAAGTGGAGAGTTCTCCAGAATACCAATTAAGACGAGAAATTCGGAGACATAAGGAAATACAATACAAACTTAATCATGGAAACAGTAGAACAAATAAAAACATGAAAGCACTGAAAACAAAGTTTAAAAATGGATGAAAAGAAATAAACAAAATGAAAACCTCCAAAGGTAAAATAGAAACGGAACAAAAGAACATGAATTCGAAGGCTTCCACCGCCAGTGTCAGTATTAACAAAACGTTTTCCGGATTGGAACCGTGTCATTGTTGAGACAGAAGAACTCAACGTTTCGCCCACTTTTTTAAGGGGAAGAAAAGTGAGTACTAAAAGAGCACGGCAACTCAACGTGTCAACCACGCCAGAGGCGAAACTCTTTTAGCAAGAAGCAGAAGGGTAACGGTAACTCAACTTGTCAACCAAGTCAGAGGTGAAACCCTTCTGTCTCAATAATGACGCGGTTCCAATCCGGAAGAAAAGAACATAGTTAAAGCAGTTAATAGAAGAATTTTACAAAAACCTGTATGCTTTTACAATCCATGAATATCAATCTAACACAAATACAATTAACACAGTTCCGAATGTTAACTCTGAAAACCTACCCAAGATAACCAAAGACGAAACTGACACAGCACAGAAATAACTAAGGAATGGACGAGCACCAGGCGAGGATAAAATAACAACGGAGATGCTTAACTGCACTTTTTTATCTCATAGCCATTCTTCATAAATATTTCGAAGAGGGAAACATTCTAGCAGAATGGGAAAAACGCCAAGGTGATCCTATTACATCAAAAGGCGACCGACGATTGTAACATTGGAAACTACTGTCCAATAATCCTATTATTCCAGCTATATAAATTGTTTACGAGAGTAATAACAAATGGGCCTAGTAGAAAAGTGGATCAACCACCGGAACAGACTGGGTTCCGGAAAGGCTTTAGCACCATGGATCACTTACGTGCAGTACGTACACTCAGCAAACAATGCACTGAATACAGCATACCTTTCTACATGGCATTTGTACCTAGCATTAACTAAAAAAAACATCTACTGAAATTCAACTCTCCAGGTAAAACTCACGGAACACATAAAAACAGATAAAATACCAGTACAGAGGGGAGTCAGGCAGGGAGATGTCATTTCCCCGAAGCTCTTCACTCTGGCACTGGAAGATATATTCAAACAGATTGATTGGGCCAGAAAGGTACAAAAATAGATGGCAAATACCTCAGTCATCTAAGATTTGCTGATGACATCGTGCCAATCAGTTCAAAAATTTTAATGGTCCAACTAATAGACGAAACAGAACATGAGTAAAACCAAAGTCATGTCAGCAAGTCCAAGACAATTTAGTATAAATCACACCTCTATCGATAATGTAGAAGAATACGTGTACCTCGGTCAACTTTTAAATTTAGGCAAAGAAAACCAAACTGCAGAAATCTAGAGAAGAGTAAAACTTGGATGGACAGCCTCTGGTAAACTTTCGACTATCTTAAAAAAATCCCGATCAGTTTAAGAAGGAAAGTGTTCGATTCATGTGTCCTTTCAGTCCCCACATACGGATTAGAGACGATTACTCTCACTAGAAAGAGCGCAGAAAAACTAAAAACAACATAAAGGGCTATGGAGAGATGAATGCTGGGGAAACGACTAAGGGACGAAGTTAAAAACAATAGAAGGAAAGGTAGTAAAACAAGTTACCAGATTTAAATATTTACGGTCATAACTATATCAGGAGTAATGGAAAAATGGGTGACGAAATAAATGAGGGCATAGACGGAATAATCTTTAATACCAATTACAGACAAACGGAGAAACAAAATTACAAGCAGAAATGAAGTTTTGGAAAAAAAAATAGAAGGAAAGACTAGACAAGTGAGAATTAGGAGATAGCTTACAGAGAACAACTGTGGATGAAAGCAGTAGAAGAAGTGGTTAAAAAAGGCAGTTGGGATGGCTGGAGCAAATGTGCAGAATGGAATAAAATAGAATGGTAAAACACATACAGGGTGAATAAAAAGTAAGGAATCCCGATGCTGGAGCCTTTATTATTAGTTTTAGAAAAAAAAGTTTTAGACAAAAGTTTTATAACAAATTATTTTCCACAAACTGATGGTTTTAAATATTTTTTTCGAGGTCATGCCTTTGCTCTATGACGTCATCGATACTTTTTTTAAATGGCAACTTATATTTTTTAGGTCGAAATTTTATAGCATTTTTTTTTCTCTTTATGACCATCTAAAAATATCATACGGTTGCATGAGCGAAATTTCTAGAAAAATCAATTGAATGTTATTCGTACCAGTATTTAACATACGTACAGACAGATCAATAAAAAAACCAATTAGGGTAGGCTGTGAAATTGAATTATTTTGAATTGGTACTTTAGCCACATCCACAGAATGACATTTCTGGCATGAATTTAAGGTTATAAACTTTGTTTAGAATAAAAATGTCAAATTACAAACGTTATAAAATGTCATTCTGTGGATGTGGCTAAAGTACCAATTCAAAATAATTCAATTTCACAGCCTACCCTAATTGGTTTTTTTATTGATCTGTCTGTACTTTTATCACAAAAATTAAACACATGACTATTAAAAACAAATACAAACAATGTTTAACATTACTTTATTATGGAAGATGTTCAAATTGTTCGCCATTAACTATCTGACAATGTCCATTTCGATGTGAAAATCCCTGCAATGCCCGGTATTGCCCGTGTTTCTTCCCGAATACGAATTTTTAACTCTTCTAAATTTCTGGGTCTGTTTGTGTAAACTTTACTTTTAAGATGGCCCCACAAGAAAAAATTCAACGGATTCAAATCGGGCGATCGGGCTCGCCATTCGATACTACCCCTTCTACCGATCCACCTATTCTCAAAAATTGTATCCAAATCATTTCGAACGTGAATGCCATAATCGGGGGGCGCTCCATCTTGCTGGAACCAAAGGGATGTTCCCTATTAAATATATCACGCACCTCGAAATGGGATCTTCTTCTTTCACCGTATCCAAGTATCATCAAAATTTCGATGCGTTCTGTTTCTGTTAAACGTACCATAGTTGAGAATTACTTTCTCAAGCAGTTTAAATTACAATAATTATTGTCTTATTATTTAATAAACACAAACTGTCACAAGTGAATTTTGCATTTGTTTCCAAGGCAATCTTTCATTTCTCATATTTCTCTCATCCAACTGGACATTGTCAGATAGTTAATGGCGAACAATTTGAACATCTTCTGTAATAAAGTAATGTTAAACATTGTCTGTATTTGTTTTTAATAGTCATATGTTTAATTTTTGTGATAAAAGTACGTATGTTAAATACTGGTACGAATAACATTTAATTTGACTTTTCTGGAAATTTCGTTTATGCAACCATATGATATTTTTAGACGGTCATAAAGAGAAAAAAAATACTATAAAATTTCGACCTACAAAATATAGGTTGCCATTTAAAAAAAGTATCGACGACGTCATAGCGCAAAGGTATGACCTTGAAAAAAATATTTAAAGCCATCAGTTTGTGGAAAATAATTTATTATAAAACTTTTGTCTAAAACTTTTTTTTCTAAAACTAATAATAAAGGCTCCAGCATCGAGGTTCCTTATTTTTTATTCACCCTGTATATTAGAAACAAGACCAGAAGAGAAACACAGAGTGGGAAGGCCAAGAAAGACATGGATAGAAGGTGTAAAATAGAGCGGGAAAAAGAGGGATAAAATGACATACAGCAAGGCAAAAGACGCAAGACAGAAAAGAATGGAAAAAGTGATGCTGGAAAACTGCAAACGAGGAAGGATGACAACCGATCAATACCAAGCCTTACACTTATGGTAGCAAGGCTTAAAATTATGTATGTATGTATGTATGTGTGTAATACTTCTTTGTACCAAAAAATAAGATTTAAGGAAATTATCATCGCAGGCAGGTGTTAAATAAATACAACAAAGTATGGTGGGTAAAAAACAAATCAACGATCTTCTACAGTCATACTACAATACATATTTAAACTGATTTGTTTTTTTTTAACTCAGATGTTTTTAAAGTTAATGATAATACTTGTACAAAATGAGGACCCCTGAATTACTCCCCCGGATTTTCTCTCCACAGCCCTCAGTAGGATTGAAGGTGCTCGTTTTGAGTACTGGAATAATAACTTATTCGATATTTCCCCGTTTTTATTATGTGACTTTGAAATAAAGGTGCCCTTCTTCAATCAAAGTGATTCTAAACACGTCATGGACCAACAGGTAGCTAACGAAGGCAAAGGATATCTAATTTGTATTCTGTGCTGAACGTCCAAAATAGGAAGATGTAATTTACATTATCCAAAGACTTTTACCAGCGACTAATTTATCTGACAAATATTTAACAATGACTTTTAGTAAGCATTAAAAGGCCTGCCCTTACTGTTATCATTGTCATCTTTGATACAAATGTTGCAACGTACGTGCTTATCATTTAATCACGGATGCAGTATGCGGATTAAAACTTGCAAAGACAATGTCTGCAAATACTTTTATGGGTTATTAAGTAAATAAAGTAAATACTTATTTATAAGGTTTTAAATACTTAATACTTAATACTTCTTAAAAAAAAACTTATTTATTTAGACATTTCATGAATAAATACAAGAACTACTAAAAAATTGTACTTAGTTGTTGTTATAAATATTTCAAAACGATAATGAGTAAGAACTATAAGATAAGCATAGGAAAAGTACATTTATTTATATGTAAATCAACACAACTTCGCTTTTTAGAGCTTTGCATTACTAAAAGTAGTAAATGCTTATCAAAGAAAGTGGAGAAAAATCACAAACTCATCCTGGAGCCACCGTTCCCGAAACACAACTACTTAAAAACAAACTGTTCTGGTCAAATACAAAAGATTTACTTAGAGGCTAAGCAATACTTACTGGAACATTATGAAAAACTTGGCAAGAAGTTCATGAAGCCATCTGAACAAACTAAACTGAAAACCGAAAAAGAAAAGTTTAAGAAGAACAAACCCGTCGTTTAAAGAAGCAAGAAATCAGGATGCAAAATCTTAGTCAAGATATTGATCAAATTCAAATCATACTGTTTCAAAAACTAATGGAATTTTGGCGAAATAATTGGACAACTAAATCAAGAAAGCCATGTTCATGAAACTTTAACGGGCAATACTTTAAAGACGACCTTTTCAAAAAATGAAGGATCACGTTCAAGGAAGTATCAAGAACTTACATAAAAAAAACTGGCATCGGCAGAAATTCCAAAACAAAACAACATACAGTTTTCTCAAATTAAACTTCCAATCTTTGAGGGAAATTATGATGCCTCGGCCAACCTTCCAAGACACCTTCCGCACGAATAACTAGAACAAATGCACTACCTGAGAACATACCTTAAGGGTGCACCAAGTAAACTAATACAACATCTCTAAATAACAGAAGTTGACTATGAAACGGTATGGGACCTTCTACAAAATCGCTACAACAACCAAAGACTGCTTCCGTCTAAACTATTAGATAAAACGTCTGAATCTGCAGACAAAACAAGACAACTCCACGATACCGTCAACGAATGTTTGAAGGCTATCAACCACATGGGTATAGACACAACCAATTGAGGACCAATCTGAAGCAGAATAGTTACGAGAAAATGAGACTCGGGAGCTAACTAACTATACGAACAATCGCTCCAGTCACCGCGTCAAATCCAAGAATTTGGTTTCGTTATGAACTTTTTGAAAACAAGATTTCAGTCTTTAGAAGCCATTTCAGAAGCTAAGAAGAAATATTCTTCTGAAAAAACTCCATTCACTACAAATCAACAAAAAAAGTTCAGCGCCTACTCCGCCATCATGCAAAAACTGTAAGCAACCGCATCTAATCTATGCTTACTGCATATTTAAGACGCTAAATACAAACCAGAATATTCAAGCAGTACGGGAGAGGAAACTATGCTACAACTACCTAAACCACGATGCAAGCGAAAAGTGTCATACGACACAGCGTAGCAATGTCTTCAAGAAGCAACACCATATTTGGCTACACAAACAGCAACCAAAACTGAAGACGTCTTCTCATGCCATTAAAACTGTTGAAGCATCTTCACAAAATCAAGAAACTACAACCACTGTAGTTAACCATGTTGGAAAGCAGAACCGAGACATTCTACTAGCAATGGCAATGGTTAAAGCATCATCAGGGTTATTGGAAATTCTACCCGTGCTTGCAGATTCTGGGTCACAAGCTTCCTTTGTAACTGGGTTAGGGGATAATCAACCAACCAAGAATTCCTAGATGAAAGATAATTGCAAAAATTCGACCTTATTTTCGAAGTAATTACGTGTTCAGTATGGACTTACTTGTTCTTTCATCATTAACTCTGCCAAAAGAATATATGGACACATTTACCACAACTAAATGAAATGAGTTAGATAAAGCAGCAACTGAGTTAAAGTACTATCGGACAACACGAAAGCCAACATAACATACTGGCCTGCTGACCCCAGAAAAGCCCCAGGCCTACTAGACATTTTCATATCCAGAAAAGTTTCTGAAAATTTCATATTAGAAGTAAAGGGAAACTTCGACTTGGATTTTGACCATTCGGAATAATCCTGACGTTCATCAAAAACATACCTAATCAAGAAGGAACCCATTCAAACACAGTCAACATACTGAACAACTGGGAAGGATTCCAAAAAGAGCTAAGTAACCCGAAGGTCTTCGTGCAATTATCCAAAGTACATTTGGAATTATATTCTACTGTGCTTATTATTGTTCTATAAACGTTATTTTCATGATTCGCATTAATATTCCGTTTCTTTCCATTTTTGCCGGACTTTTTCCCTTATATTCGTAATTTTGGTTCATGTTGTACTGTGAAGATTCCCTTCAAGGAAGAACCGTTTAACATAGGAAGCTCGAAGCCGAAAGATCTAGCAAGATTATTTCAATTAAGTACAAAAAAGGTTTTTGAAAAGGAAAAGCAGTATAACAATAAATTATACTTAAATTTGGGGCGCATGCAACGAGTTCCTGAATCAAAAGGAAAACAAAGGTATATACTGCATTCATCATCAGAAGAACAACTTAATTATTACTGGACTAAAAATTAGCACCGGAAAAAGAGTCGAACAGAAAGAATTAACGGAGAACTTTGTTAAGCATAATTTAAAAGTAGATGTGAATATGAAAGCTGTATATAAAATTGGCGAAGAGAAATATAAAATGGAAATGGGTGATTGGAGCGATAAAATAAAAATAAGTACCTACTTAAAAATAAATTCGTTCTAAAATCAATGCTGAGCATAAAATATACATAGATAACGACCTTACTTATGCCGAAAGGAAAATTCAGGCAGCAATACGTTTCACAGCCAAACAAGAGAAACAGGAAGGAAAGGAAGTAAAAGTTGGTTATCAGAAACTTACAATAGACGGAAAGAGTATGCGTTGGGACGTAAGAAAAGGGTGCCTGCAGGAAGAGTCAAAAAATGATAACGAAAAAGAGATGGGATGCAATGATAACGGACCGGCGAGTAAATGGAAACGAACGAACTATAAAGAAAGATGTAATAGTAAGTAATAATAACAAAGACAGTAAAACTAAATTGAAAATAGGGCAGGGGAACGTGAGAACACTTTACCAGACAGGAAAATTAGCACAGTTAATAATAGAGATGGAGAGGTACAATATTAAAATACTTGGGGTAAGCGAGTGCAGATGGACAGGAAATGGAGAAGTAACAGTTGGCAGATACAGCTAGATATACTCGGGGACAGAACAGAACACAAATGAACATCAATACGGAGTGGGTATAGTTATGAACCAAGAACTAAGAGAATGTTTAATAGAATGGCATCCAGTTTGCGAAAGGATCATCACTGCAAAATACAACTTGAGAAAAAGAAAACTAACTGTAGCACACCTACAGAAGTGGCAGATCTAGAACAAAAAGAACATTTTTACAGCATGCTAAACAAAACTATATGGAGGCAGTAAATAATCAAGATATCATTATTCTAATGGGTGATCGCTCTAATATGTGTTTTATAATTGTTGTTCTTTCCTTCTTTCTTAATTAATTTCTTGTTTCAGACTTTGTGCTTTGCATTTTATTATTGCACTTTTTTTAATGTGATAAAACACTACTTGATACTCAAAGAAAGTGCAGTATATAAAACACAAAACACAAAATTAAGAAAATACAAATTAAAGACACGTCAAGGATGCAATTAAATTTTTGCGGCGTTGCTCAATAGTACCCGCCAAATCCAAGAGATGGCGACACTGAAGCAGTTAGAGTTTTTAGTATTGGGATTGGGATTTGTCTTCTCTTTTTGTTGTGTTCTGTGGGGGAATCACCTTGTTAAGTGTCATCAACAAAATATTTTATAAGGTTATATTAAACAGAGTGTTACTCGAAGTAGAAAAAAGTTTATGAAAAGAACAATGTGGATTCAGACCTAGGAGATTATGTATCGACCAGATTAATAGGTACTTACCTTATGAATAATAGTTGAGCAATCAGTAGAATATCAATCACCGCTATATATGCTATTTATAGATTACAGGAGAGCCTTTGACTCCTTAAATAGAGATTAGGTACATATGGATGGCATTGCAGAAGAGAGGTTTCCCAATAAAATTAATTATGTATTAGGTAACTTGATAAAGGAGGGCTATACCTAATGGATTCAGATGCAGAGTAATACATGAAGGAAAGCTATCGCCTACATTTGAATCTAAAAGTGGTGTACGGCGGGGATGTATATTTGTCGGATAAGGAGGGTGCTCTAAAGGACGTTAAAGCTAGAAGTGTGTTCATCAGGCTGAGGAATATTTGAAGTACTAACCACATTATTTTAAGAACAAAAGTAAAAGTTTTCGAGGCTATGGTAAAACCAGTAGTACTATATAGTATGGTTCAGAGACATGGTTGTTAATAAACATAATTAAACACAAACTTTTACAAACAGGTGCTTGAGGACAATTTTGAAAATCTGGTGGCCAGAAACAATATCCAATAGGGAATTATGGCAAAGAACAGGTCAGAAGGATGTAAACTTGTAAATCAAGAGGAGAAAGTATGGATGGTTGGGACATAGCTTAAGGAAGGGCAACAGAGAAATACATAGACAAGTGCTGGAATGGAATTCACAAGGGAGGAGGAAGATAGGGCATCCGAAAACAACCTGGAGGAGAATGGTGGAAGAAGACTATTGCGCAGTTTAGACTGGTTGCAGCAAATAAAAAAGAATGGAACAAATACATAAATACCATGTCCCATCCGGGAATAATGGGATCTACTACTACCCTACTACATCCCTCATCAGGCTGTTGTTAAGGAATCAAGTACTACAACAAAATTATGAGTAGTGTTTGAAGCGTCCTGCAAAACAATCATAGAAATAAGTCTGAACGACAAGATGTACACTGAACCAAAGCTACAACAAGAATTAGTGGATGTGTAACGGTTCATTTTCCGTTATATTATTTTGCTCCTTTCAATTGCTTATTTACGGTGAATGCATTTATTGAACCTCTATTTATTATATATTCACTGGTAAAAGATTACGTAGTTAGTGACTTTTTGGTTTTGAGTAGGTTTTCTGATTTGGGGAGAGAGCGTCATGCGCGTTTGGGGATTGGCGTTGCGTTCTAGAACTCTTGGCTTTTTCCGTTTGGGTTGTCTGCGAAGCAGTTGAGTTTGGTAAAATTTATCCCGAAGTTACTTATTTAATTCTGATGGAATTTTCGTAATTATAACTTCCGAGATTTTCGGTTTTGTTTCACTTTGTGAAATTATTTTTTAGAAGCACCAAGATTGTGGTGGTAAGTGGAGATTTTTGCCTTATCATTGAACGCACGTGTTAATGGCGACTTTGTTACAGCTTCTTTCTTTTCGTTTGGTTTTATTTTCCATTACTTTACCGTACTCCGGCTCTTTTGGTTTTTGCCTTTTTGCGGCTGCATTATTTATGGAGTTGAAGGATGCGGTATTATTGAAAAATTATTTATCATTGCTGGTTATTCGCCACTCGATCGCTTGGAGGATTCAAGGTCGGTGTTTATTGAATTGTTAAGTGTCGTCGAATTTACCTGATTTTATTCCATTTATTAAATTTCTTAATTTTTAACTTTGCTTTACTTAAATATTTGTACAATTGAATTTTAACGCCTTCAGCTAATTTAATTTGCATTAATATTAATTATTTCATATTCATCTTTTTCGCTTCACGAAATAAATTTATATTTTTGTTGTAATATTCTGTAACGCTTTAGGTTGGTTTTTCCATTTTATTTTATTAGCATAACGAATTTGCGTGTTTTTTTTCAAGGTAATAAGCTTGAGTTTAAACAAGGCTATTGCTATTTATTTTTTGATCGTTCATTTTTATTAGACTTGTTTTCACTCAGGTAATAAAGGTAAGCGCTTATTTATTTTATTATTTATCCACCTTGATCGTTTTTTTTATCATTCATGTATATCTTTCTTTAATTCAACTAACGTTGATATTTAGTTTTTTTTGGTTCTTTTGAAATTAACCTAAGCGAATTGTTTTGTATGTTTGATTGAATATTTTTGGCTTTTACTTTTTTCATTTAATTTGTCTATTGTTAAATATTTTGAATTTATTAAAATTACTTATTGGTATTTCTATATTTTTTTGAAAACTGAAAAGTTTTCTGGCGCCCAATTTTTTCATTTTTTTATCAGTATTCACTTTCTGAGTTTTAACTTTGATAAGGCAATCCTCGGCGATCTACGGCCCTCGCAAACAACTAAGTTAGTCGGCGAATTCTTTTGAGTTTTTTTGTAAGTATACAGGTAGGTGATTATTTTTCTTTGTTTCGCTTTTACCTGTTATAGATGTAATTCTGAGTTTGAGAGGACATTCCATCGTGTTTATTGCAGACATTAAGTGATCCAGAAGATTACAAATTCCAAAGACTCCTATGGAGTTTAACAACCATCACATATTGTACAACTGCTGCACCCTATTTAGCAGTTAGAACACTACAGCAGCTGGCAAAGAGCAAGTTCACAGAAGAGGCCACTTGACTTTACTGAATTCGGGAGAGAATGGTCTACCTACGATTCAAAATTAATAAAAATAATCCCAGAAGAATTAAAGGACCAAATGTTGAGGGTGAATAGGAAAAGCTATGCAGTCCCACGTGTCGGCAAGTTAAATTCTGAAAATGGCATTCAAAAGCAGCAAGTATTAAAACTCAGTTAATATCAAACATTTTATATGTTCCTATTTAACAATATTATATTAAAATAACGGTTAACATGTCATTCTGATGTCTTCGCTTCTATTTTACTTTGTTTATTTGATTTCCCTCTTCCTTTATCTTTCATATGTTTTGATTTATTTTGCAGATTTGTTTTATGATTTTGTAAATAACGCCTGTAAAAAATTAAATTCATTAGTGAAATAAATTCAAAAGTATTTAAAAATAAACGAAAAATAAATTAACCTCTTCTTAGCTCTTTTATGTAAATCATATACAGGGGTGGTTGTGATATCATCACGCTCAGGAGCACTACTTTTTAGTTGTTTGATTTCCTTTTTGGATCTCTTCTTCATTGTTAACATATACTCTGGAACTTCGCATCCTGAGTGACGAATTACTTGCGCAATACTACAAAAAAATAGTTTTTACGGTAATTAAATTCTGCTGTACTATTTACAAAAATTTCATGTTACCTTCGTAGATTTACAGTATCATTAATGGTGAAAAATGTAACAGCTTTGCCCCTACGTCCTGCTCGGCCAGCACGTCCAATACGATGTACATAAGAAATAGCAGATGTGGGAAAATCATAATTAATAACTAAATTAACACCCTTGAAGTCTACACCACGAGACATAAGTTCCGTGCAAATTAATACCCATATTTTACCCTCACGAAAACTTCTAACAGTGTTATCCCTCTAAAATGTTAACAATGAAGCACATTATGATGATTAAATAGTGAAAACTCACCTGTAATTGTGTTCTATCAGCATGAATAGCATCAACGTTTATTCCATCAAAAATCAATTCGGAAAACAACTGTTGGGCACGTTCTTTACTTTGCACAAAAACTAACACAGGCGGAGCAAGTCCTTTACGTACTATATCACGAAATGCCAATAATTTACCGGCTTCGGTTCCTACAAACATCAGCTCTTGGTCTACTAAATCTGTAGCAGCATTCCTGGAATTTATTTAAATTGTTTGGTATCGGAACATAATATAATGTTAAGAATAACATTTACCTATGGCCTACGGTTATGCGAATTAAACCTTTCATATTATGACAACACCACTTTGCAACTACAGGAGTGTAAGTAGCGCTAAACATAGCAATTTTACGGTTCTTATTTGTGCAGGATTGTAATACTTGGTCCAACTGCTCGCGGAAGCTTCGAACTCCCGATTCGAATAGTTTGTCTGCTTCATCAATTATTAACCACTGCACGCTGAAAGCAAAATTTAGTTAAAATTGCGTCAATCACCATTTCGCAAACAATTAATACTTGGTTAAAGAAATCGCCGGAGGATCTTGCTTTAATAAGTAACACAGCCTGTTAGGGGTGGTTACCAAAATATCTGAAACAGAAGCAGTATAAGTATGGAAATACCTACCCAAACAACCAACAATACCCACCAAATTTTTGTGAGCTGTTACTTCCGTACTGCGTTATGGCTTTGCCGATTTTACTAATTACATGTATTCGAAAACCGGATCCTTCCGAAAGTCGAATACATTCTTGTTGCGTTTGCTTAGCTAATTCACGCGTCGGGCAAAGAATAACCGCTCTAAAACCTTGCCTTTGTGGTCCTTCTAAACTGTGAATTATCGGTAGTAAAAATGCGGCCGTTTTTCCTGAACCCGTTGGAGCACATGCTAATAACTGGCGACCCTAATTAAACAAGCTGTTACAAAAATAATCCATTAGCAAATTATTAGAAAACTCACATCCAGCATTACAGTAACAGCTTGCTTTTGAATAGGCGTAGGCTCGGTATAACCACATTTTGTCAGATTTTCTAACAAGTACGATTTTATGGGAAGTTGATCAAAGGTTTCGATCGGTTCTGGTATGTGTCTTCCAACTGCACTAATATGCAGCTGATTCCTTTTGTGGTTGATCTATTATAACAATTAAATCACGCTAGAACACCACTACTTTAAAAATAGGTAATTTACCTCTTCTTGATGCAACTTTTTCGTCTTATTTTCATCAAAAACTTTATCGGTAGCTTTACGTTTCTTGCCTTTGTGTAATCCTTCAGTTGCAGTAATTGATCCTAATAATGTAAGAGTATTGTCATTCTTCTCGTTCGACTCTTCTGTACTGTTCGGCAGATTTTGATTCGAATCGTCTTCGAATTTAGTAAACGTCACACTTTTATTATTAATTAACTTGTTAGCCAGGGCAATCTACAAATACGTAGTGTTATTGTGATAATAAAATCTGAAAACACCATACCTTTTCTGGTTGATTATCTTCCCTTCGTTTAAATTTAGCTCCTTTCGTTAACTTTTTAAATATATCGTATGCATCCATATTTCCCAAAAATTGGTTCTTAATAATTTATATGATTTCAATTCTAGTATGATTTTCAGCAATTACTTTATTTTATCGCAAGGTTATAAATTTTAGGTTATGTTCGTAAAACACGTTGGTGGTTGTTGTTCGGAATAGATTTCTCCGGAAGTGATTTTAATTTATTACAAAATACCTACTGCTTGTTATATTTAAGTAACCGACTCTGCTGGATATTAATTCACTATTGTAAATAATAATTTTATTAGCTTTAGTTTGCGTTAAAAGATTTATTTTAGTTTTTAAGAGTTTGTAATATCCCAAATAGTTATTTCCGAACATTTGACCTTGAGTTGATCTGTCAATTCAATTAACGTGCTCACATTACGTCAATTTTACGTTTTAATGTAGATTTTTGTTGTTTTTGAGTTTGTTTTTGGGAATTCCGCAAAGATATTCGTAAAAATGTCTTCTTTAACTGTCGGAGGCGATGATAAATCTACACATAAAGGAGTTACCATTCCGAGCCCTTTAATTACAAGGCGTACTCGTACACCGTCCATGTAAGTACCTGTATTTGAAGTTATTTTTTATATAAATAAATGGCGCAAACTGTGGCTGTTTAAACAGATTCCGAATTCATTTCGATACTAAAACTTGTAAATAAAAATTTATTCGACCAATTTAGTAAAATTGTTAAATCTGGTAGGTCAGAGAGGGCATTGGAGTCACCAGAATTAGTGGGAACTATTAAATCGTTTTGTCGTGAGAAGGGTCACGGATTCGTTACTCCACATACTGGGGGCGAAGATATATTCGTTCATGTTTCTGAGTAAGTATTTTTATGGGTATGGGGTGTCATTTAATAATATTTATTTTAACAAAATAATTACAGTGTTGAAGGTGAATATGTTCCTTTACCCGGAGACACGGTTAAGTATCGACTTTGTCCGATTCCTCCCAAATTTGAGAAGCATCAGGCTGTGCATGTCCATATAATCAACTTAACACCAGAAGTTCATAAAAAGTGGGAATACTCATAATAATCTTCTCTTAGCTTCCTTTACTGGATGTATGTATATCTATGTACATGTTCCAGCAGCTGTCCTTTATGCAACTAGTTAGTAATTGAAGTAGGTCAATTTTAAGAAACATGCGAATATGCGTTTTTTACTCTTGTTTTAGTATTTTAGCTGTTCCTGTAGTAATAAATTTAACACGATTTTAATTTTAATTGTAGAATTTATTAGCAGTATTTTATTAAGTTCTACTTGTTAATTAGTTATACTGATATGTCGCTTATTTAATCTTTAAGTCTCATCGACAATCAGAAAACACTTTTTAATTAAGTCACCTTGTTTTATCACGTATTCAACTCGAATCTTATAACAGCCAGTAAGATTCGATTTAAATTGGTTTGCAAGATACACGAATATTGGTTCGTTTTCGCAGTGAGTAAAGCTTTTTTTTTGAGGAATTGCCAATTTAATTTAAATCCGAATTAATATTGCAGTTCAGAAATATTTGTTATCACTTTTAAACACATTAAGTAGGTTATTATCTACTCAGGAACGATTATTAATAGTAGTTTATAGGGTGCGGATTTGGTGCGAATAATACGAACAGTAAGCTAATGCATGTTTGTGAAGGGTATGAAAAGAAACTTTAAAAAATGCCATGTTGTTTTACTGCTTGCTAGGTGTAAATATAGTTTACTCTTATGTTGTGTTTATTAAATAAACGGTGCCTGAAATATGCTGTTTGATTTCTGATGTTCTGTATATGAATGGTCGAATGAAGAGGGAGGAGGCTTAATAAAGGCTGACTTACCAAAAAACTAATAGAAAAGAAATCTGACAGATACAAAGTAAAAGACATGGTTTTTTTTTGAGTGACGGAGGAGGAAAATATGGACAACCCCCAGACCAGTTCTAGTCTGGGGAGTGGCAGACTCAACTGGGAAAGAGGCCCAGTTACCTACTGTGCAAAATCCCTTCTTTCGTGTTTCACACTGGCAATGCGACCTTTCGGTAGTGTTTCAGTGTGGCGCACCCTGTCTATCTTCTTCTTTCGTCTTCATCATTTGTACTATTGCAGACTCCACCAGGTCCCACTTGTTTCTGCTTTCTAACTTGTGCTTTATTATGTTGTTCGTGTTTGCTGCTTCTCCCAGGCCCTGCTCCATTTTATTTCTTTGTTGCATGCCTTCGTGTCTATTAAATTCATTTTGTGTAGGTAGGTACTTGTCAAAACAACTATGCCTCGTTAAGAACTGCGTGAGGTGGTAGTTCAATTCCCTATGTTTGCACAAGACTCACGGTCGCATTTCTCTTATTAATTCCTTTGTCCATCTTGTCGTTTTCCTTTCCTGCTCCATTCTTCCTGCTATTTTTGGAGAGTTGTAGTTGTTGACAGTTCTGTCTTATTAAGTGCAGGCTTATTTAACCTTCGCCGGCCCAAAATAAATATGAAACCTTGATTCCCAAAACCGGGTCTACCGTGACCCTTTTCTGATATTTTATTTTTAAGCCAATTTTTAATGAATTTTTTTTATAAACTACCAATACTGCTACTTCATCTTTATTTAACTTTATTACATGGCACGAACTATCAAAATTTAATTATAAAAACCTAATACTAATTTTCAAATTATTGTTTCCTATATCCTATATTCTATTATATTGCAGGTATTATAGAAATTTGTCTTAATTTTTTTACAGGGGTAATCTAAAATCTGAAAAAATATAAATTTAGTGTAATACTGCATAAGCATCTATTTCTTTTTTTCATTTTACCTAAGAAGGTTCCCCATCCTCATCCAAAACCGGATCAACCCACGTTCACAAAGTGGTTGTAAATCTTGATCGATAATTTTTTTTTAATTTTTCAGGTTTATATATTATTTATGTTTATATTTTAGGAGAATTCCTGAAAGGAAATTACATTAGAAAAATTAATACGCCAGTTATTTAAAAAAAAAATGATCTCGGGTCAGTGACGACCCGGTTTTGGGCCGGCGAAGGTTAATGCAAAATATAATCTTGTACTTGCTTTAACCCTTTCTTCCAGTTCTCTTTCTATTTTCCCATTTTCTTCTATAGTAATCCCTAAATATTTGAACTGTTTAACCTGTTCTACCGTCTCAATTCCTATATTTATATCTATATTCTCGGGTTTCCTTGCTATCAGCACCACTTTAGTCTTATTACGGTTTATCTGCAGCTGTCGTTTTTGTAATTCTTTATGCCATATATTCAGATTGTATTGTAGATCTTGTTTATTCGTCAGCAATACAATGTCATCTGCAAAGGCTAAATGATTTATTTCTATTTTTTCCAGATTGAAGTAACCCTATGATAATTTCTTTATTTTGTTATTACATTCCTTAATTACGTCGTCTATTACTATATTAAACAAGTACGGGCTTAGAGTTCCTCCCTGTCTCACTCCAGATGTGGTTGCAAATCTTTGTGACGTCCTATTTTTCGTTCTTACCTAAATTATTGTTTGTGTGTAAGTGTGTATAGGTTCTTTAAGCTTGTAATCATTTGATTATTTGTCCTCCATTTTTTCAATATCTTCCATATACTTATCGCTTCTCTTCACCCTTCATCGAATCAAAAAAACCTGTGGTCAAGTTGGCTGGTGTTTGCATTTGTTAGCGTTACCGTAAGTCGTAACTAGAGCCACAGCTGGAGCTGATGGTATCTAATGTCAGCTGTCAAACGTCAGTTTACACGTTTTTTGCAACAGAATTATTTTTTGGTAAGTAAGCCAGTTCTTTTAAGAATTAGCAAGCGAGTAACTTTCCAGTTTTTTACGGTTCAATTGCGCATCACGATGGTTTTTAGTGTAGAACAAAAAGTGGCATTTATAAGTAGGGTTATGTTCACAACTGTCCCATGTTTGAAATTTTTCCATACGTCACTTGACCAGTTTTTTTTTTTTTTTTGAACACCCGTTGTCTATGAAGTATAGAAATATCTTCTCGTTTGTTTCTATTGTTCTCTCAATCAATTGTATTACTATAAAGATTGCATCGGATGTCCCTCTTCCTGCTCTAAATTTGTTTTGGGTGTAGTCTAAATCTTTTTTCACTATGGCTTTTATTCTTTCTGTTATTAGGATGCTCTCATATATTTTTTCTGGAATGCTTAATAGAGAAATACCACGGTAGTTTTCGTATTCATTTGCATCTCATTTTTTAAAGAATGGTAGAATAATGGCGAATAATTGCTAGTTCCCAGTCCACTGGTATTTTGTTGCCTCTGTATGTATATCTCAGGTGGCGTTGGATTTGATTTTTGCGCCTGCTTCTTTGATTTCAACTTCACATAGACACCTACAGTATTTTTCATCTAGCATTTGGGTTGTGACGTCAACAAGCTTCGCCCAAAAACTGTTTGGGTAGACACGCGTTCGTGCGCAGTAGGTAACGAAAACCTAGTCTAGAAAGAGATGAAGTATAGTTGGATTGTGATTTTATAAGCAGCGCGTTGACGTCACAACCCAAATCCTAGGTGAAAAATACTGTAGCCATTTCTTGATCGCATGGTTGGGGAATACCTCGCGTGCGACTTCCATTTGATCGTCTTCGCTTATTAGTGACAGTGGTGTGTGTAGACCCAGCTTTCCAATAACAATTTTATAGCCAGTGCCCCATATGTGTTCGTCAATTTCTTGGCACAGGGTGTTTCAAGCTCTTCCTTTCCTTATATCTTTCTTTTCATCTTTTCTTTTACATTTTGGTTCCCATTAGCTCGTGTTACACAACTCTTCTTGCTTTTAGTCTTAAAGCTGCGATCTTCTCGTTCCACAAGTACATTGGATTTCTCTTGTTGCTCGTTCCTTTCTTGCGAAAGACGTTATCAACCGTATCTACTATGCTTTCCACTAGCTTCGCTGGTGTTTGTTGGTTATTATTGGAACTCATGCGCTGATGGAGCAGCCTCGTGAAGGGTTCACGCATTTCTTTGTCGTAGACTCATGCCCTTCTTTGCACTCGCTGTTGTCTGTCTTACTTGTACTATGTAGACTTTGACCTCAACGTGGATATTATTGTGAGGGCTTAAGTTCTCCTCATCCCCCACGTACCATCCGGTAATATAGCTTAGAATGTCCATGGAGCACATAGTTATGTCTATGAGTATATAAGAATCGCTCCCATTCCTTTCGAATGTGGGCCTGCTTCCGTGGTTTAGTGTGCATAGTCGTCCCCAATTACCACATGTTTTCTGCGTTGGATATACTGTACTAAATCAGTTACAGTACAAATCGGTCGACTGTAACATTCGGAGAGATGTAACACGAATCTATCCTGACATTCTTGTTTCCGTCCACACAAATCCATCGCCACATCTCTATTTTGGTAGAGCTACTGCGTCGCCGTTGTTATTCGACAGCCATATTTCACCACTTTTAATCACACCGCGATTTGGTTCTGATATTATAGCAAGGCCTGTCCCCATTGTAACATAGTTCTGCCTGCATAAATCCATTGCTCTTCTATCGCGGTTTAAATTGGTTTGAAGTATTGTTATTATCTTCCACCAGTGCCTGAGAAACTGGGCACCTCATCGTTTCGGCCCTATGTCCAGTTGCCTTGTATAGATAGCAGGTACGTTCACTTGGACAGTCTTTCATCTTATGACTCGTCTCGCCACAATTATTGTGAACGTGTCTCCCTTCTGTTTGCATGTTCTCTGCACATGTCCTACTCTCTGGCAGATATAACATTTTGGCAGTGATGTTATCTCACATATTATCCATTTGTACCATTCTTCTCCTATAATCCTTCTCGCCAGCAGGTATTTAACCGCACTTTCGGAAACGGTTTTTAAAGCGTACTTTACCCCACTCTTGTTCGGTTTCAAAGCTAATCTGACCTGTGTCCTTCCTCCAGCCCTCCAAACTTGACTAGTTCCTTTGTTAACACTTCCTTCACTTCTGCTTTCTGTATGGTTGCGTCTATGCCCAGTATCATAAGTGTATACTTCTTATGTTTAGTGTCTCCCATTTTCGATGTTAGCGTTTCCTTAAATACCGCTCTACCTTCTTCCTTGGCTTTTATCTTGATTCGCACCTCACCATTTTCGGTCTTATTGATCCTGTCCACTGTGATGCATTCCGTTTTTACTTGGCCTTTCATGTTTCTAATAACCTCTGCGTAAGACACCCAATAGGAACCTGGTAACGTGATGTAAGTAATAAGTGAGATGAAGAAGTATGGAATAGAAATCTTGGGAATAAGCGAAGCCAGATGTAGCAACATGGGGGAAATATTTCTGGACGACCATAAATTTCTATACTCAGGACAAGAAGATGAAGGGCATCAAAATGGCGTTGCTATAATTATGAACAAAAAATAAGTTAAGCAACGATAGATTGGAAACCGATGGACGAGGGAATAATTACGATGAGAATAAATACCGAAGCTACGAAAAAAGCAACTATAGATTACGCCAACAAAGAAAAGTTTTATGATCAACTCCATAGAGTAATGAGAAATATCCACAAGGAAGATATAGTGATACTGATGGGAGACCTAAATACGAAAGTGGGAACAGACAACAAAGGATTCGAGGAAATTATGACGAGACTGGGAATGGGGGAAAGGAACGAAAATGGGGAATTATTTCTAAACTACTTAAATTCAACTTCCAGCTGCAGTGAATCAAAACAAACGTATGCATAGATCACGCCCATTGACCAATAAAAACGTAAGACTGCAGGTCTGGTATCACGTGCGTTTCACGTAGAAATTATTGTTTACTCGCACTGCAGCTCGAAGCTGAATTTATAGAACTATGCGGAACATACTAACTAAAAACAGGTGTTTAACGATGTTCAGCCACAAGCTAACATATGTTACTCCAGATGGAAAGACTGAAAACTACGAGTGGATTTGCCATATACAGGGTGGTCGTGAAAGCTTGGGACATACTTTACCAGCGTTAACTACATAAGAAATAGTGAAGGTTTTTCAAATAAAATTTTTTCCTAATTTGAACAGTGGCGTAGTTAGGGGGTATTAAGGACATTTTTAATTAAGAAAAATATGAAAGTCGCGTTTCTTTAAATACCCTGTATCGCATTATGAAAGAAAAATTAATTTTACGTAAAAAAGTTCTCTTGACATTTTTAGCTGAACAAATTTGTTTTTGAGAGGAACTCAAAAATATCTTCCAGTGTGTTATTGCTATTTGTACTGCACATTTGCTTTTGTGTAACAAATAACAACTTTATCTCAATTATCACAAGCGATTATGGGTTGAAACAAAGGATATTATAATCAACTCAATAGAAAGGTTAGTGAAATTTTAAAACAAATAAATGAAACTGGAACAGATCTTCTCTTCAACATCTGCGAGAGGATTTGGTTAACACGGTAGTGGTCAGATGAATGGACGAAATCTAAGTTTATCAAAAAAAAAAACAAGCCAGAGGCGAAACTCTTCTGTGGAGAGGAAGACACTCCGCAACAGACAGTAATGCAATGTGAGCGCTGGGGGAGCAAATAAATCGAATGGAGCGGGGCCTGGGAGAACCAATAAACACAAATATAATACAGCACATGTTGGAAAGCAGGAACAACTGGGACCTGGCGGAGTCTGCAATAATAAAGAAGATAGACACGAAAGAAAATTGAGTTCGCCACTCCCCAGACTAGCAACCAAATTGCAGCTGGTCTGGGGGTTGTCCATAAGATTTTCCTCCTCCTTCACTTACGAAAAAAAAGGTTTTCATAAACAGATGTTTAAGGATTATTCTAGGGATATACTGGCCCAAGACTATTACGATTAAAGAGCTGTGGAAACAAGCAAAGGAAGAAAAATAGAGGTACAAATTAAAAGTAGGAAGCTTAAATGGGTGGGACACACTAAGAAAAGGGAAAGAAGAAATTCCAAGTCTCCAAGAAGAGCATTCCAATGGAACCGGCAGGGATTACGAAAGAAAGGACGCCCAAAAGAGACATGGAAGAGGAGGATACAAATATGTCCTTGACACAATGGGTCAACTAGCACAGAACAGACAGCAATGGAAATATTTCGTTTCTACCCTACGTCCCTAGTTGCGGTAGCTAGGTACCCCATTCTCGCACTATTACGAAAGTTAAGCAGCGGTGTCTCGGATCAGTGCTGGGATGGGTGGCCAGACTGTTCCATTAACGCGACACCTTTCTCCCACGAGGACCGGTCACTATGGTAGAGTAGACTAAAACCCCCTCACTAATAAGTGAGTCGAATTGGGAAGGTACAAAAAGAATAAGAGAAAAGGGGAGGCCTTTGTCCTATATAGGAATTTGTAGAATAATAATAATAATAATAATAAGAAAAGCAAAACCCAGAACAATTATTTTCGCAAGTGTTTCACAGTTTTGGGCTGCTCATCAAGTTTGCTTATCCAACCGATTGATGATCTAATATTTCCACAATTAATTAATATGCTCGTGTAATTATTTTTTTATTGAGCCACAAGAAACAAAAGAAAAGAATCACAACAACTTTAAAAATCATAATAATGGCACCATTATTTGGTATTATTTCTACGTGAACAGAAATCGCCGTATAAAATTATTCATATCGACATCAAATCACTAATTACATTGCGTATAATACGGATTATTGATATATGATTCATTTACTGTCATTTTTAAATACATTTGTCTTAACATATTTTACTAGGTACCTACATATTTTTAATTTTACACTTTAGTAAAATACTTTTTATTTATTGTAATGAGAATTTTATAAATGTCGGACAAATAGAATGGTACGTTCAGCCAGCGAGTTGAAAAACATTCAAAAATACTGTATCGTTTATTTGATTTGCTGGCTGTGTTTACTCAATTAAGTTGTCAACATTTATAGTGTGCTTTAAATATATTTTACTTACAACTATAGCCATGGATAAAAAGGCATTTGTTTAATATGAGTATTTAAAGGAGGCTTAAAATGCATTTTTTTTTGTCATTATTATCTTTGGTTGTTTACATAGCTTTGGTCTTTGTATTAAACTTAATTATATTAAATTAACGAAATAATAGAATAATAATAATAATAATAAATACTTGACCCGTTTAAATTTACACCATTTATAATCACATGTTTCTAAATTAACAAATAACGACAGATCAATAAAAATACCAATTAGGGTAGGCTGTGAAATTGAATTATTTTGAATTGGTACTTTAGCCACATCCACAGAATGACATTTTATAACGTTTGTAATTTAATCGTTGCTTCTGTTCGTCTAAGCGGCGGTCCACTTCCGCTTTTACGAGCGACACTACCACTTTTCCTAAATAACTGCACAGATTTAGTTACAACGTCGCGAAAGTAATTGTAATTGGACACTAAATCGGGGTATTCTTCACGAAAAGCAGTCATGCAGTCATGAAGTGAATATTGCCACTCTCCATTTATTCTTACGCCGGTTTTTGTTGTGTAGTGAATACCATTTTTTCAAACTTTAAATTTTTTCACCAAATAAAAAACTTAACAAAATTTAACAAGAGCGTTCAGTTTTAAATTTTCGTGTCAGAAATGTCATTCTGTGGATGTGGCTAAAGTACCAATTCAAAATAATTCAATTTCACAGCCTACCCTAATTGGTTTTTTTATTGATCTGTCGTTACAACTATACATAAATTCTATTGACGATGATTTTAGTTGGCTCTGGAAATTTGACATATTTTGTTATGTAATTTGTTTTGTTAGAATCTGGCACAAACATAGTATGACTTTACGAAACACAACAGCTGGGTGCGCTTATCCAACGCCCATTCCTGAACCAGTTTGATGGGTGGCAGCAGTTTGCCAGTTTGCCTTTATAATTCAACGATTTTAATTTGCATGAACTTCCAGCGTTTACTTTGAACTGCTGTGTTTTCTAATGTATTGATTACGGTATAAACAGAATTGATTTAGCATTTGACTTAGCCTGATGCCCACCAATGCGACGGCGCGTACCAGCGCCGACGCCAGCAAAATGTGTGAACTAATTATTGCAAATTTTGTGTTCGCTACATGCTAAGCAATATAAAGTATCGAATTTAACAACAAATACCTTGTTATATGTCAAATTTCTAAAGGTAAAAACCATCATAATTAGAGTATACGCAATAAATAAAAAACTTAAATAAATGTATCAATATCAAAACAAAGCAAGTACCTACATGCAACAGTTAACCACCAAATCAGGATAAATTCCGGTATGGATTAAATTTATGTAATCACTGATAGTTTCATCTGAACACTTAAAAATATTCGGTAGCTTATTAAATATAAGAACACTATTACAATCACATCAACAGCTAATAATTTATGATAAAGAAATATTAGGTATTTCAAAAATAAAGACTTAAACTTGACCACACTAATTATGAAATGCTTAAAATCATAAAGGTTCCACATGAACTGTATCTATATCACTGATGCTTCTTACCCTCCGGTGTTGTCGTTTGCTGCGATGAAGACTACCACCGACCAGACTCTGTACTTTACCTCTTTCATTTTTCGATATGTAGATGTCTCTCGGACTTTTATTTTCATGTATGTTATGTAACTTGGAACCGAATTGGTAGTCTTTTGCGCTTAGAAGGGAATTAGTATGAGGATAATGGAAGGGTACCGCATAATCGGGGGACTCGCCTCCCGAATGTGAATGCCGGAATGGTAACGGTGGAGGACTAACTTGACTTACAACAGATGAACTTCCTGAGCTAGATGTTGGGGAATGTTTTTCTTGTTCACGGTCCGATGGTGGTTTAGATTTCGTAAAACCAAGTGCACGGCTTAATGAGCCCTGTAAAATTAAATTAGAAAAATTGATTTATAATTTAGTATTAATACATTTTAATTTCACCTTATTGAGTTATCTTTTAAGAAAGTACAGGAGATAATAATTGATTTTATATGGGGCAGTTAAAAAAGAACTAAATTCAGTTGATTTGGCAAGTAAATTTTGATCTGCCGCTATATTGGTTATTGTTCGTGAATTTAACCAGAGATGTCGTTGATTAAACGTCAATTTTTGACAAGTGCACTACTGTTCCGAATAATAACTTTAATCAATTAATACAGACAACAAAACGTACATTTTTCAATAAAACATCATCATTACTGAGGTATATTTTCGATCCGGACAGTTCATAAATGCGAAATAGCAATGTTCTACTTCTACCCACAAACTGTAAGTATTGCTTGCACGAGAGCGGCATATTTCATTTTGCACGGGAACCTTCCAGCCAAATCGGCCTGTATTAAGGGTATACATTTTTCGCATTTTTATTTCTTCGCACTGTATATGACTGATAGTTATAAAAAATAAGTCTCAATTTTAAGCCGTCTTACACATTACTCCTGCTTATGCTGGGGATTGTAAGACTTGAGACTCAACTGTCAACACTATCTGTTAAGCACTTAGCTGTACTCTGACTCGTATGGTTCCATGTTGAGACAAGTTCAACAAGTATACCAGAAAAATCATTTTCCGTTCACAAGGCTCGCAAGTCTTTACTAGCTTTTTTATAAAGGTGGGAATGGGACCTCAAAGCTCGAGCTCGGCTCGGCTCGAGCTTTGAGTGCGATCGAGTTTAAGATTTATCGAATCGAGCCCAGCCGAGCTGAGCTTTTTTCTAAAGTCTGATATCGATTTAAAACTCGGCGAAGGCTTGAAACTCGATAAAATCTCGACGATCAGGAAAAGTTCGATGCTTGAACCTCGGTAACGGAGCCGAGCCGAGGATATTTGACATTTTCTCCGAGACAAGCCGAGCACGTTTCGAACTTTCTCCGAGCCGACACCCGAGCCCAGATTAGAAAAAATTAATATTTCCACCTATACATAGAGGTGAGAACGAGACCTCGAAGCTTCAGCTTGGCTCGACCTTTTTTCTAAATTGCTTGTGAAGCTAGGAGCTCAATGAAGGCTTGATTATATTAAAAAAATTAGTGGAGTGCACACTACGTACTGTCCTATCTTTCTTCACGCTCCTAGGTTAAGACTCAAAGCTTGATATAAGCTTAAAGTTCAGAAAAGGCTCGAAACTTAATAAAATCTCAAAGTTCGAGAAAAGCTCGATACTCGCTAAAAGCTTGAAGCTCGGTAACCGAGGCGAGTCGAGAATTATGACATTTTCTCCGAGTTGATCCGAACCGAACATATTCCGAAGTTTCTTCTGTATATACATATACAGTAGATCGAATGCAAGAATTGGAAGAGGAATTGGGACAAATAAAATGGAACACAGGCGGCATAGCAGAGGTTAGAAGAAAATGAGATCAGGTAATACACTGTAATATAATGAATGCGAGGGAGATTCAACTGGAGGAGTTTCTAAAAAGACATATAAATCAGTGACAGAGTTGCTTACGTAACTTTAGAAGTAAATACCCAGATAACAATACAAATAATACAAGCATATGCCCAGACCAAATCGCACGAAGATAGTGAAATGGAAGATTTTTACGAAGACATCACCAAAGCAATAAATTACTGCAAAACAAAATATAAGATAATCATCGGAGACTTCAATATGGAACGAGAAATGATGGAGGAGATGATTACAGCAATGAACACCTTCTGCCAAAAGAAATCCCAAAATAAATGGACTTGGATCAGTCCATCCAAATTAAGAATGAAATCGACCTCATATTAACAGAAAGCAGCGACATAATAAAAGATGTAAGTGTGCCCAATAACTGCACAGTGAGAAGGGATCACATATTAGTTAGGGCAACGGTAATCTTGAACTTAAAGCTGGCAAAAACGGGTAAAATTAACAAAACTGGTAAAAACAAGAAACATGTAAATATGAAAGAAAATGCGATAACTGACTCAACCAGGAAAACAAAAAACTATCGAATATGTAGAATACGTATACCTGTGCCAGCTAACAAAATTGAACAAAGGAGAAATCGAGAAACAGAAATTAAGAGAAGAATAAAGTTAGCATGGGCCGCTTTTGGTAGACTTAGCCACATACTGCAAAATTGAAGAATTTCACAACACCTTAAAACTTGTGTTTTTCCCATTTTTATGGAACCCAAATATGGATGTTAATCAAAAAAAAGATTAATGGAACGACAAACCATAAATTGGAATTGGAAAACGAAACACATGGATAAGACAAAAAACGAAGTCCGAGGGCATAAGACGACAAGTGACACAATTAAAATGGCAGTATGCGTGACCAATGCCCGACAAAAGGATGCCAGAGAAAAGAACACTCAGATGCCTTCAGATATGATGGCCAGACGATATCAATGAGCATATCAAAATAACGTGTAAAAGAGAGCTCAAGATAAAAGAATGTGGAAGAAAGTTGGAGAGGCCTACATCAAAAAATAGATTGAAGAAGATTGGAAGAAAGTAGAAACACAGTTTATCAGTGCACTCTCTAATTGGCAACAGAATCATAATTTGGTCCTCTACTTCTTCTAATTTATCAATCTAATTATTTTGAAATTAATTTGGCAGTGACAAGGATACATTTTGTTTGTTTAAAGTTAAATATTAGTTGGTCGAGACCTGCGTAAGCCTCCAGAAAATCAACAAGATTTCATAAATGAGCCCAAGTGAAGGAAATGTTGGTACAAACCTGGAGTCATAGCTAAAACTTAAATTGGGCAAAAGAAAATTTTGGCCGAGCAGTAAAAAAACCAAATTATCTATTTACAGGGCCCGGCACTCCATGTGTTACAAAGTTCAGAGCCCCGAGATAACAAAACCGCTGACGCTAGCACTATCAATTAGGCACTGCACTGTAGCTGCTTCGATTGCTTGTCAGTTTAGCGTTTGCATTCTGATGAGTACGAGTCATTGTGGCCCTTGCCGCGATGGAACTTAATCGTAAAGCAGTTATTGCCCTCCATTTGGAGGGAAAATCACCCCCTCAAATTTTCAAGTTGCTCAAAAATTCAAAAGTGAACCGAATGTTTATCCATCGTACGATTAAGAGGTACCAGGAGACTGGGTCTGTAGAAAAACGTCACAAAGGTGGAAGAAAAAAATTGGCTACCAGAAAAGCTATGGACAAAAAAGTCTGGAAACGAATTCGAAGAAATCCGCGGCGCAGTGCTAATGAATCGGCCAAAAGTCTAAAAGTATCTGACAGGAGCATCCGCCACATACTTAAAAATGACCTTCAGGTTACGCCCTACAAAATACAGAAAAAGCATGAGCTTACCCATACCCCAGCTCAAATGAAAGTAAGATTTCAGAGAGCCAAGGAGTTAAAACGCCGGCGCCGGCACGCCAGCGGAGAGTTGCCAAGTATTGTATTTTCCGATTAGAAAAATTTCACGATCCAGCAGTTTGTGAACAAACAAACAAAAATGATCGCGTATGGTTAAAGAGGAAGTCGCTGGACAATTCAAGTTGACTTGTAGCTTCGAGAAAGCAAGCCTCTGCTCAGGACATGGTGTGGGCGGTGACGGCAAACGGACGTTCACCTCTCGTAGTTTTGGACAAGGGTGTAAAGGTGAATGGAGCTGTCTATCGACAGACTGTCTTGGAAGGAGCTTTAAAGCATTGGGCAAGCCAGCATTTCGGTTCAGACCCATACACTTTTCAACAGGATTCGGTACCGTCGCATAAAGCTCGAGAAACGCAAGAATGGCTCCGTGACAACGTGCCAAATTTCGCCGCCCTCTGGCCTCCATACTCACCAAACATTAGTCCGATGGACTTTTCTGTTTGGAGTATCCTCGAAGCCAAAGTGTGCACTAAAAAACATAAAAGCATTCATAGCTTAAAAGCAAGTCTGAAGCGAGAATGGCAGAAAATCCCGCAAAGCCAGATTCGTGCCACGTGCGACGCGTTTTGGATTGAACGCCATTATTCTAGCCAAAGGAGGGCATGTGGAATAAATTTTGTGTTTTTCTATATACCTATCTATGTTTGCTTGATGGCTATGTTGATGGTTAGATGGAGAAATCTTAATGAACACCCAATTTAGGTAAGTTTGAACTTGTAACACTTGGAGTGCCGGACCCTGTATATTGATGTTTTAAAGATGTTATTCAAAATCGAGTTTAAAATAGATTAGTTTTCTAAAGCCGGCAAATTCTATCTTTGGACGAGTAATGCTTGATCTGCCCCCATTTGCTACGGCCTTGTGTTGGTATGGTCGATTCATTCACTTCCGCAAATTTGCTGGAGGCATTTTACAACTTAGTGGTGGGTTATGAAATTTAAATACAACCATCATAAATCATTTTAACTAGGTCGGACTCGAAAAATTACGGTTTTCTGAGTTTAAACATTTTAAAACCAATTTTTTCTGTGTTGAGGTATAGCTGTAAAATTTTTAGGGCCCGGCCTAGTACAAATGAGTTATGATGGTTGTATTTAAATCTCATAATCAGAGACTGGAAAATATGCAAAGTGCATATCTTTATTTTATAGCATACCTATCTTGTTTCTATGCGTTTCACATCATGTTAATGCGATTTTTGATTAGTTTTTTTAGTGCATATTTGCATATACGTATTACCAATATATTGCATAATGCATATGCAAAACGGTATAGTGCATAATTCGGTTTTCTGCGGTCAACTTGATGCATATTTTGTTGTACAAATGCTTGTATAAAATCATACTAAACACATTCTCAATTGAATAAAACTTAAGCGGTTTCTTATTTCTTAGTAAACTTTCAAACGCACGTTCTTTACTTCATGAAATTTTCCTAGAATGTCATTTAGGAGATTATAACTGGGTATTTATTTGTCAACTAAAGGGTATTTCCCATATCTGCAACAATAAAGTGCTCCTTCTTAGAAGTAACCTAACCAAGTACCTACGCTAGGTGAAAATTGTATTTGTTAAAGCACCTCTTAGAGTGCAAAGATATAAAGAAAAATTTCCTGGGGTTCCTCTGCCACCAGAACCAGTCTTGGCCGGATGGGGAACTGTGTAACATTTCTTGCCGACCATTTTAATGGTATTAAAAATATAATTTCAGAATTTGATTCAGCTAGTTCAATCGCAATTGAAAAATGTAAAGATATTTTTAAGAAATCGTCTGTGGCGTCTGTTGTAAATCAGCTAACACACATCAAATCAACTTTTGCCTGCATTGCATTTGCAACAGAAAAACTTCAAGACGGGGAACTTTCTTTAAAAGAACGTATTCAGAGACGTTAAAAAACAAAATGAGCAGTGCTAATGGCCCCGTAGCCAAAAGAAATAAATAAAACGCAATTAACTGGGTTTCGAACGGTGTTGATTTTAATGAAGCTCTAGGTAATGTAGATCCCCAATTTATAGATCATTTCAAGTACACATCTATTACCTCGTGCGAAGTTGAGCAATGGAAAATATTGAAAAATATTTGGTTATTTATTCATATAATTCTCTTGATGTGATTTAATGATTAAGTAGTAATTAAGTCAGTTTTACGTGCCATTATTTAAACCAATATACGAGTATGCCTAAAAATTATATTTGATTTTTGTTTATAATAAATAAACGACGAAGAATTTTTATTTCGCATGTGTAGTAGTGCATAATAAATAATGTTCGTTTGTTTGTTTATTTAATAGGCGAAATCATTGATTAATGACAATTTAATTTTGCATATAATTGGGCATATTTTACTAATTTTCAGTGCATATTTGCATACATATTTGCCGATTTTTTGCTGCATATTTTCCAGTCTCTGCTCATAATCCACCACTAAGTTGTAAAATGCCTCCAGCAAATTTGCGGAAGTGAAAGAATTGACTATACTAGGTTGGCTTTGGATTATTAACCGTACAGTGCTGACAGATTTAAACAATAGCACAGTGAAACAATTGCAATGAATATACAAATGTTTCTGTCAAATATAAACGTTCTATGCCAAAGCCTTCTTGATATTTGAATTAAAAATGCAACTCCCTCAGCGAGCGCATAACTTTGGACTAAGGTATGTAAGGTTTAAATTTACCTGTATAATGTATACTGCCTGATTTATTAACACCCTATATAAAATTAGTGACAGTTTTGTAATATCTTCCATTAACATACTGTGTTTTTACAGAATAACTAACTAAAAAAAAAAACATCGGAAATAATGTACTTACTCTGAGGCTTGCTCTACGAGCTTCCATGCTAGCTGGTTCAGAGGATGTTGTTGTAAGACCTGCACAGGAGCGGGAAAACGATCGTCCCAGTGATCCTCCCGGCACCCGAGATTTTGCCTTCACACGCACATAGTGTTCTAATGTGGATCTAGCATAACAGTGCAAAATGAAAATCATGAAATAGGCAGTGCGGGAAACATTTACACAAGCATTCTATGTTCTATCCTTTTTCAAACAAATTTGAATTTAGATCGCGGTTTTTATGCATTAAAAGCTTGACAATTTTCACGTTTTGGCCATATTTGTTATCTAATAAGCTTGCTGTGAATTAATCCATTAACGTTTAATGATTTAAGTGGACAAACATTTAAAGTATTAAAATGTACGTAATTATTTGGCTGATTACTTTGTTAAAAAAAGTGAATTTGCAATTTTTAATTAAGATTAATAATCATGTTTCTAAAGTAATTAAAATTTGTAGTTAGAACAGGCAATCAAAATGTAAAATTATGCAATGTCGAATTAATTTTTAAAAGCTTTACAATACTATGTTCTAAACAAATAAAAAATCTGATTGTGTCAGTAATCGATATTATGGTAGAAGCAACTATGTAAAGTAACAGGAGATGTGTATTAGAGGTGGGAACGAGACGGCGAAATCGAGCCTAATTTGTTGAACCGAGCCGAGCCGAGCCGAACCTTTTTCTAAATTGTTTTTAAAGCTCGGAGCTCGGTAAAGTCTCGAAACTCGGCTCGGGTCAGCTCGGTAAATACTCGGCATTCAATTAAATTCAAGAAATTGGTTGAATGCACATGCCCCTTTTATCTTTCTCTGTGCTGCTCGGCAAAGGTTTAAAGCTTCATAAAGGTTCGAAGCACGCTAAGCTTAAGGCTCGTAAAAGGTTTAAAACTTGATAAAAGATTGAAGCTCCGGAAAAGTTCGATGCTCGGTTAACCGAGCCGAGCCGAGAATATTTGACATTTTCTTCGAACCGAGCCGAGCATGTTCCGAATTTTTTCCGAGCCGAGCTGAGCTTAGAAAACACTAAAAATTCCCACCTCTACTTTGTATGACGAAACAAAAAAAAAAACACTTGATACCTATACATGGATGAGGATGTTGTTAAAAACATTGATGATGATGTAGAAATGGGAGCATGCATCCATTTAACATTAACATTAAACTAATTAACACGAATTTATGATAAAAATATAAAAGTGCTCTAACAATGAAGCAGAGCGGTGCAAAGCGAAGCAGCAAATTAACATAGAATGTTGTGTAGTGTTTCCGTAGTTGATAATATTCACATCACAAACATATAATCACTTCACTTTGATGTTTAACAAGGTGAATATTTTGTATGTAGATCAGGCAGATTTATTCGACATCATCGGATCAGTTTATACAATTTAAGCTGACTGCATTAAAACGGAATAAAAAATTATCGATATTTATTTTGCGAATTAATGTAAAAATTATTTAAAATTCTATTTAAAAATTTAAAACTTTTAAATAAAATGATATGTTAAGTATAAGTAGTAGTGCTCTTAAAAATAAGTTTCCGCTTATTAAAACATAAAAACAGGAAAGACTTACCAATACAACTCGAATTTCACACAATGCTACATAATTATCTCGCATATCACAACCCTCAGTAGTAATTACACATACATTTGCCTACGTACAAATACAAATGCTACTACATATTTGATCATCATTTTGTTTTATAATTTATGTACTTAACGAAGGCAGCATTAGACAATTTATCATTAAATTATTTATATTTTGCAGTTTGTACATATTTATATAAATACTTTAAACTCTAAACTAACATTTAAAAAATCAGTTTGATTTAAATTTTGGTACGATTTTTATAAAGCATTATACCACATTAATGACGAAGCAGTTGGTAGGTATTTAGTTGCTGGTACTTGTATGGAATCGCCATCAAAAAAGCTTGTACCTACATGATTATAGTGGTGTTGTGATCTTATTCGAACATTGTTTAAAATTTGGTCCTCTTTTGTGTAATGAGTTTAGTATATTTCTTCAAATACACCTACAAGCTTCTTCAGATCTAAAATTTGGTTATAAATTTTGATGTATATTTTTTAAATTAACCACTCAAAGATATTTAAAAAATTTCAAAAGTGTTTACTGACAATAAAAAAGAGTGTAGAAGCGTGCGTGTGAATAAAGAAAGCCATAAAAATATTGAAATGTTTGCTTACGTTTTTTTGAAAAGTAGCTACAATGTGAACGAATAACTGTTATGTATTTTGTTTTCTTATTCTGCATATTAATGTCCTAAAAAGTAAAAAAGAAAAAATATAATTTAGGACTATATTGATAAATTTGATAATAAATAAGCGTAATGGATACGTAATTTGTTTGTTTAAGTTAAAAAATGCTTTTTTGAAGGATTACATACACAGATGTTATAGAATCACTTTTATGCTTAAATCTAAGGGAGTATAAGCGAGTTAATTAATATACTACAAACATGTAGGTTTTAAATTAATTTACGAATTTTGGAAGAATTTTCTTAATTTCTGCCTACCAGCAAACCATGAAAGCCAAACACCTGCTTATATTACGTGATTTTGTTAAATATCCTTTTAGTTCTATTCCTGATGCAAATTACATTACATTGTAGATATCTTTTGCATTATAATAGGTTTCGGAGTTTTGACAGACGTAATTCCAGGTTATAACAATGTCATAAACCATAACTCAAAATTATAACATTACCTCAAAGCACGCTCTTTTCAGTTTTAACATTAAACGGCTCTATCTGGCCCAGGAGCTTCTTGATTTTACGAGCTGACGTCTCTCTACAGCCTAGGCATATGGACAGTTTAAGTGTTCCTCGCATGGTGCTAGTAAACGCCTTTGGACAGATTACCAATGGCGCGAAATTTAAAGAACCACAGTTTAATGCGGGGTATTTTATTTCAGGCTGTAGGCTCCATTTGTGCCATATGGATTCCTTGATTCCTTAAGCTAACTTAAGATTATTTATTATTTTTATTATGACTGTATATTCCAGTTATAAGACAGAAATAAATTCTAAGGTTTTTTTCGTTAACCGGTCGTTTGATGTTTCGGGGATTTTGAATGCGAATCGACTCTTGACTCTCGATTTGTGCTTCATTTGTTCTGTATCGTTCATATGTTTTATAGCCCATGGTTATCCCCTACTCTTGTAAACTTACCAAGCCAATCACAGCGTGATCTATCTCACCTGCCAGTTATCGCTTCTTTGTTTTAAGCTCTCGATATAGAGCCTCCCGGATTTGGATTAGAATATAAGATTAGATAGAGATACTTAATTACTAAAATGTAGAAGTACATTTTAATAATATTATTACTAATAATTTATTAGTATTTTCGTATTTTATTATTAATAGTATTTTCAGAAATGAACAGTCAATAGGTATACATATACATGTGTAAGTTCCGCGAACCGACAAAGTCTAATGCCGAATATAGATATACATATTTTTGTAATTTTTAGAAATTTTCTGTCTTATAATATGTATAATTTCTTTAGTTGTAAGTTTTTTTGTAGGTAATTACTTTCTTTGTTTATTATCGCCATTTATTTAAATACAAAATTATATCTTGTATCTACCATATGTTTCGTTAGAGTCGTGTGGTTATCAGATTTTTTTATGTATTTTGGTGTTCGAAAATCTTATTTTTTAACACCTCATCGTATGTTCCCTATATTTACTTTTTCGCATTCATTACTATCCGTTTTACAAGAGATGCAAGATATTTATTTCGAATATTTATTCAATATTAAATATCATGCAAAAACTGAAATTTAGTATGTATATGTAGTAACTTTAGAAACATTAAAACATTAAAAAACATTATCTAAAGGTGTCATAAGACATTATTCGGACCCCCCCTCGCCCCTCTGAGCCAGTCTTGCCCCTACTTACAAAACGTTATATGGGCGCCCCTGCATGTATAGGTAGTTATAGGTACCTACATAATTAAGTTTTATTTGTATTTTATTGTAGCCTGTTTTCTGTTCGCATTTATTGTTGTTATTATTAATAGCTGTTTTAACAAACATCGCCATTAATGATACTTTTCCTACAATAGCTGCTTCTTCTAAACCACTGTCTAGAAAAGTATTAGAGCTGCAGACGATGCTATAAATAATTTTTTGTTGACATTGATGTTATTTGTAACGTATGTTCATTAAAAAAAAAACTCGCAGCAATCCCTGGAAACGATTTTCATGATTTTCATGTGTAACATACAGCCTAAGACATAGGTACTTAAAACAAATGTTCAAAGCACTCTAGAGTTTTCTTTTAATGAACATACTCTAGCTCTAAAATGCGGAACTGTCAGAAAGTTGGCATATTTTAAATCATATTTTTTTAAATTAAACTTATTTTAAAGTAATTTTGTTTGCTGTTTAAATATTTAAATGTGACGGCGCAATTGTCACTGTAGGTAACTAGCGCCAATGTGGTAAAAATTGGTGTTTTCTCAGAATCAAGGATTATATGGAAATATTTTCCAAAGGTTTGTTGTGATGAGTTTGACATAAGTTGTATAAAATTATACGGAAAATCTCCAGGCCGTAGAGAACCTTCGGCTCGTAAAATCAAGAAGGTGGTGGCCCTTGTTGTGGCTTATGGTTTGAAGCTTAGCTACAACGGTTGGCAGCAAGATCAGTATTTCGTTAAATGACGATCCGTGTCCAACATAACATTAGGCATAAAATGCCTTTAGTAAAAAAAAATGGCAAGAAGAATAAAAGAAAAATTAGTGACTTTTAGGAAAATGCTCAAGTTGAACAGGACACAGCCATTATTTCTGTTGGTAAGTGGTGCCATATGTAGTACACATGCAACCGGGATTTGATTAGGCCAAATGCAGACGTTCTATATCAAAATCAAAATAAGTGTGCTTCAAACTTTCAAAGTTAATGGTTTACTCAGCTATTGTTATGTGGAATACAAAAAGTCATCCTCAGGCGGCCATGGAATTAGGATTTGTGACTTGGCTACAATCAGCAAAACAAATAACACGTAACCTTTCGTACGGTTTGCCGGCGTCGGCGTAGCTTGAAGGTTACCTGCTAAATCAAGTCCGATATTTTGTATTTCCTAATCTATCACAACTTACTCGGTTTTAAATATTTTTACCATGGCCTCTCGGTGGCGTAGCGGACGAGTGTCTGTTTCACGATCGAGAGGTCCCGGGTTTTTGGATCTAACCATGACCAGACCTCGGCCTGGAGCCTGGTTAGCATTCGAATCCGTGTAAGTTAAGTAGGATTAAGTTTAGAAGGCTACCTACTGATCGTAGCAATCGACGCAGAGCTAGCTTAGACATGCCTTTTAATTTCATGAACTTCTGAGGATGACTTTAAATTGGATCTCTTGATATATTTTATGAGCTTCATAAATAGGGCAGAAATGTTTATGGTTCAGTTATGAATTTTGACGTAGAGAATGCCGCGTAATTTTCAAGTCAGAAGACATAATCAGTAACGTTTAGGAATCTAGAATTTATTTGTTAAAGATATTTAACAAAATCACTGCGTATTTGTCATAAAATTTGTACAAAGGACATTTGATACCCTAAATTATTAAAGATAGACTACGTTTTCTGCACCCACCCATTCTTTGTTTCATAGTTTATAAACATTTTTCAAAAGAAAAATATAATTCATGGTACAATGCTGTACACTGAAATGATTGTTGCGATTTAAAGAAATTTATCTGTTATGTTTTGATATGACCCGAGATGCTTCTGCCTGTAGTTCTTCCATTTGACAGAAAATGACGTACCTAGCTGGCAATACAAGAGCCTCTAATTCTGCTGTTAAATGCCGTCTGATGATGTTTTTACTGGCGGGAATGCCTAATGCCGTAGCCATCGTGTCGCCATTAAATGATGGTTCCAAAACAACTAGGCCACCATGCACGCCACTATCTGAAATATTTTTCATTTGTTCTAAATTTTCTTGTTTAATTGCATGCACTTATTTACCTTTTAAATTATCCGCATATTCTCCTAAATCAATATTACGAGCCCATCTAATAAATCTTTGATTTGTCCAAACTAACGGATCTGCATCGACGTTTTCACATTGGTGTCTTCGAACAGCCAAAGCCTAAGATGTTCAGCTTTCTTAAAATGTCGCTTGCGAGAAGTTTGCAAAATTACTTACCTGCCTATCGTATTTCATGATCCTCAAAAGGTGAATACCATGCACAATTGATGCTTGATGAAATTTTCTAGTTACGCCCAAGAATTTCTCGAGCTCTTTTTTACTTAGGTGTTCTAGCATTCTTGCGTCAACCAGATTGGTCGCAAAGTTTTCGGAATACTGTAATTTTTGAATTTTTATTACAAGACACGTTTGCTGCAGTTTTGTCAGGTTTTAACCATGCAACAATGAAAAACTAATTATAATTCAAACCTGGGAAAGTCCGAGATCAGGCAACCATTCGCTAGAAACCCAGGTATGTCCCAATTGTGCAATGCAAGGATATCTCACAAGGGCTGGATGACGGTGTTCTTCGATAGCAAGTCTCAGCTTTTTTCGATGCATTGGATGTGTGATTCCCAATCCACATTCCAGCTCAATATCACTCAGTTCTAGGAGCACCTGGCCATTTAAATCACCAATCTATAAGATTCATTCTTAATCACTTGTAAAAATCTAGTATAAACCAAATAGCCATCAACCATTAAGAGTTGAATTAAATTTAATTTATCCGTGATAAGGAATTGTATACGAAGATTAAATTTTACCTTTCCACTCTTGATATTTTCTGCACAACGTGCACCATATTGCGGCATACCAAGGGCAACCTCCAACCATGCAAGTACAGTCGGTGCTCTCCACCTTTCCATAGGAATAGACGAAGCTTCCCTAAGTAAACGAAGTTTCTCTGCGTATCCTTCTTCGGTTAACGGCGACCAGCTGCGATACGGGTCGTAATTATTGTCACCTACAAATGATTCGATATTAATTACTTCGTTATAATTATCACTCCCCTTTTAAAATCAAGTTTTTCTTACCACGACCTTCTAGATTTTTACGTAAAACGTCTTTTTCCGGCCTGGTCATATACTAGTTTCGGGTGTTTCCCACATGGAGCCACTTATCGACGAAAACAATTATTATCATTGAACCAAATACTGATCATATGGGTCAAAAGCCATTAAGGTTTAGCTATAGAGGGAGCATTTTCATAAGAACTTATGTCGTTTCCTTTGCCAATTTATAATAAAGTTTTTGATAACTGCTTCTTTTTACAATGAGGTTGTGATATATCGTCATTTGTGACACAGCCCCTGATACGCAGATACTCTTTTGGATTGGATTAAATTTTAAATGTCACATGTTATATACCAAAATGGTAGGAAAATGTATTAAATGCGGCAATACACAAAAAGAGCAGTCGCTATGCATTTCATTGGTAGATAATTTTAATTATAAGAAAATAACGGTAGCAAACCTGCAAAAGCCCTAAGAATTTATAAGATGTTTTTTGTATCGTTTAGTAAATAAAATGCAATCTGGATTCTACGCTCACTCCCTCCATATCTGAGGGTTTATATTATTTACTTATCTATGCTTTCTTCCTAATATTATAGCTGAGTTACAAACTATAGGCGGTACCTAGCGCCAGGCGAAGTACATCGTCATAATGGTACGACGGCGTATTTTTAGGTTATCTACCTAGCCACGAAACAATGTGCTAAGTTGTGTTTAATTTGTGCAGTTTATAGATTTGGAAACGTTTACTTCTTGATAACGTAAGTGAAATTAACGTGGAACATCGCAGTGTCATAAAGTTCCTGACAAAAGATGGCAATGGTCCAAAATTATTCATGAAAGAATGGTTGCTGTGTAAGAGGAAGATGGACCATCTTATTTTCAAGTTAAATTTTGGTCTAAACTCTTTCGATGGGGTAAAGAATCAATTAACGATGACCCAAAGTAGTGTGAAAAGTCGGAAATTTGGTACTACAAGATCGGCGTTTAAAGGTTATTTCAAAAGAAGTCGGTATATCCGAAACAAGTGCCCTGAAAATTTTGCGTTGCTATTTGGGTATGAAACAAACCTAAAAAATGAGAGTATAATTGAAACCGATGAGTATATATTTTTTAACGGCGGTGGAGGAACAGTAAGCAGATTAGGGACAGGGTTTTTCATCAAGAAAACGAGAGCAGCTAGTTTAATAGATTTTAAAAAAGTAAACGACCGAATAAGCTACTTGAGAATAAGAGGTATGAAAAGAAAGTTTAGCATAATAAACGTCCACTCGCCGACAGAGAATGCAGATGAGGAGGTTAAAGATAAATTATATGAAGAACTAGACGAATTACCAACGCCAGAAGAATTTGATGCAATAGTGCAAAAGTTGAAAAAACTACAAGAGTCCTGGCAACGACAAAATCCAAAACGGATTAATAAAATATGGAGGTCCGCTACTAAAGGATAGATTATACAAGATAATTTGTGAAGCATGGGAAAAGAAAAAAATGCTTAAAGAATGGCGAGATGCAGTGATTAATCCTACATATAAAAAAGGTGAAAGACTAGATTGCAACAACTACCGACCAATCTCCTTCCTAAATGTTGGATATAAAATTTTAGCAACAATTATTAACAACAGATTGCGGAAAATAGCCGGAAGGAAGGTAGGAGAATACCAGCGTGGGGTCAGGGAAAATCGATCCGTAACAGATCAGTTGTTCACATTACGCCAGGTGCAAGAAAAATCTGAAAAAATTCAACAAAAATACTACAATACTACTTATATGCTTTTCATCGACTACAAGCAAGCCTACGACAGCTTAAAACAATGACAGACCTAGAATTCCCAAATGAAGTAATAGAACTAGTTAAAATGACATTGGAAGAAACAAGGTGCTAGGTACAAGTAGAAGGAATAACTTCACAAGAATGTCAAACAACAAAAGGATTACGACAAGGGGATCCACTTTCGGCAACCTTGTTCAATATAGCCTTAACAAGGGATTATAAGAAATAGTAAGCTAGCGCGGAATAATAATATCTTAAAAAACTCGTACCAGATTATGGCCTATGCAGACGATCTTATAATGATATCCAGAACAAAAGAAGAGCTAAAAAGTGCCTTAAAAAAAATGGAAAATGAAGCAAGAACATATGGCCTGGAGGTTAACGAAAGAAAAACAAAATATCTAGTGACAACATCAAAAAGAGCCTCAACAACTTTAAAGGTAAAAAGTGAATTGGATTATAGGCAAAACAATTTCGAAAATGTGAATAATATTATATATACCGGGTGATCAACGGAATTCATAAATAGAGGAGGCTGTGATTGGTGCTATTTTATGTTGTGTGGTTGGACACACTGAGAAATTAATAATAAATTGACAATTGTTATATTTGAGGTTAAGCTCGTGCTTTGTACGATCTTTGATGATATAGTAAACATTATTTTGCTGAAACGCAGAAATAAAATAAGTTTAAAGAAAGAATTGGAAATTTTTATTGAAATTACAATAGGTACTTAAATGTTCAAAGTGTTGTTCGTCAGCTTCAATGCACCGAGTAACCTCAGTTCTGATACTTAAAATTTTTAATTTCACGTTGCAAGCCTGTGTTGCTAACTTTATGGTAAATATCACAGCCTGCTCTAATTATAAATTCCGTTGATCACCCGGTATCTTGGTACCGAAATAACAAGTGACACTAGCCCATATAGTGAAATACAAAGACGAGTTTCAATGGGAATAAGGTGTGCTGCATCTTTAAATAAAGTAATAAAAAATAAAAACATCTCGCGAGCGGTTAAAATAAGAATCTACAAAACAATTATACGACCAACAGTTCTGTACGGGAGTGAAGTGTAGACGTTAAACCAAAAGTGCGCTAACAATTTATTGATCTGGGAAAGAAGATAATTAAGAAAGATTTACGGAGGAATCCAGGAAGGTGGAGAATGGCGGAGAAGGACCAACGACGAGGTGTATGAATTGTATAAAGAACCACCAATAATAAACATAATAAAGCAGGCAAGATTAAGATGGTTGGGCCATATGGGAAGAATGGGAGAAGAAAGAATCCCCAAAAAAGTTTTCAAAGAAACTCCAGAAGGAAGAAACAGAAGGGGAAGACCTCACAAGGCATGGTTCAAAGTGTAAAAGAAGATCTAGAAGAATTAAAAGTACAGAATTGGGAGAGACTAGTTAACACAGAGGGAAGAATGGAGAAAAATAATTGAAAAACCCAAGGGCCCCAAAGGCCTCTCGAGTTGAGATATAATATTTGGGTATGAGAATGGTGTGAGTCCAAAATATGTCCGTTACACAAAAAATGTGACATAATGAATGTAAACAATTATCGACCAATATCGCTGTTAAACATAATACATAAGATCTTAGCATAACTAATCAATAAGAGAATAAAAGCGAAGTACGAAAAAATCATAGGTAGTTATCAAAGTGGTTTTAGGCCAAGTAAATCAACGACAAATCATATTTTCCAGTTGAAACCAATTCATACGGAAAGGAGTATCATTGCATGCACTGTTTATCGACTTTCGTCACGCATATGATACAATCAAGAGGGAGAAGGTAATAGAAGCATTAAAGAGACTAGGAGTTAACGCGAAAATTGTAAGGCTGGCTAAGAGGACACTAGCAGATACAAATAACCGAATTAAATTTCAAGGGAGAGCAGGAGAAGAATTTGAATCGAATGTAGGACTGAAGCATTGTCATCGACCCTATTCAATTTAGTACTAGAAGAAATAATTAGGAACACGAAGAAACAATAATGATATATCTGCATCAGTGTCTGGCTTACGCTGATGATATAGTCCTCATTAGCAGAACAGAAGTTGAAATAAAAAGAATAAGTAAAGAACTAATCATAGAAGCAAGCAAATACGGGTTAGAAATTAACAGTTCAAAAACGAAATAGGTACATGAAACTAAGTAGAAGAGAAGAAAACTACAAAAAAAGTTTTAAAGTGCAAGTAATAGATAGAGAGTACATATTTGAAAAGGTAGATAGTTTTATATACCTTGGCGTAGAAATTAAGAGTAATAGAAATAACGAAGAAGAAATGAATGGGAGACTTCGGTTAGGAACGAGATTGTACGGAATGTATAAGAACATACCGGGAAACAAAGAGGTAACACGCAAGTTGAAGCTCAGAATTTACGAAGTCTAAATAAAACCCGCTATAATGTATGCAAGTGAGGTATGGGTTCTATGACAACAGGACATCAAGAAATTATAGTAAGTAGCAGATAGGAAGGTGTTAAGAAAAATTTATGGAGGGGTGAGAGAGGGAGATCAGTGGAGAAGAAGAACTAACCAAGAAATTGACCAACTATACAAAACATCAAGTCTGGCAGAAGTGGTAAAAAGGAAACGGTTGCAGTGGTTAGGGCATGTGGTGCGAATGGGCGGGGACAGTGGTGTGCAACAAGTACTATATTGCGAATTACCAGGAAATAACATACGTGGCAGACCAAACAGATCATGGTTCCAGTGCGTGGAAGACGACTTAAAGTGTTTGAAAGTGCAAAACTGGAAAGTACCAGCAAAGAATGAAGAAGGTGTCTGAACGTTAACGGTGGATTCCCAGATTGCTTACACCTGAGCAAAAACTATGGAGACAAGAAATTTCGCAAGAAAATTTGGCCACGTTGGAGAGGGACAGAAATCCTTTTTCTCGAATTATCACCGGGGATAAGACTTGGGTACATCACGGGGGCCCTCCCACTAAACGGGAATCCATGTAGTGGGCTCATAAAGGCTATCCACCGCCAAAAAAACAACAGTTTTCTGGGATGCCGAATAAGTCTTGTTTATTGAATATATACCGAGGGGGTCTACCATAAATGCAGAGGCCTATACATAGAAACATAATTCAAAATTTAAAAGGTCTTAAGGAAAAACGCCTACAATCTTATTCGCATGAAAATTACTGCTGCACGACAATTGGCGGGTTCATATGGCAAACCAGTCCAGCAGATAATCAATGACTGCGGGTTCATATAGTTAAGGCATCCACCTTATAGTTTGACCTAGCTCCGTCCAACTTCTTTCTATTCACAAACTTAAAAAAGAATCTCAAGGTAAAGCGTTTTGCATCTGACGAAACACTCAAAGAAGCTGTGGAACAATATTTTGCAGAGTTGCCGAATGAAGTTTTTTCTGACGGTATGGGACAATTGGATAAAAGATGAAATAAGTGTATAAGGGTTGAAGAGAGCTACATAGAAAAATTGTTAATGTGATATGTGTTTTGTTTTCATAGCTAGGTAGATAACATGATAAAATATGATCGGACCGGATAAAGACGTTTTACGTTGAAATCTAGAAGATTGTGTTTCTTACTTAGTTCAGAAAAAGCTTTAGCATTGTTCTTTCAACGAATTTTATAAATTATAAATGGATTCCGAAGTATACAGCATTTGACATTCGCTCTACAAACCAGTTAAAATGCCTCAATAAAAAAATACTCATTTCTTTGATTTTCGTATGATTATTTTATGTTTTTAAAGAAATGCTGACATTTCACAATGTTTTAGTTATTTTTGATTACGGCCTTCTTCAGTTTGCAAGCTGACGAGAGACGCCGACTTGTAAAATCAATGAAAAGAAAGGCCTTAGATAGGGGAAAATGGAAAGCTGCGATAAACCAGTCTCACGACTTACGACCAGGGAGGAGGGGGAATGTATTATTTGCCATATGCATTCTAATTTTACTTTGATTTTGTTCACTTTGACGAATGATTAATTTGATGAAGCCATTAAATCATGTGTGTGCAACCCGGAAAGTTTTTCTTAGTGATGAGTGAATTTAAATTAAAATAATTAAATTATTGGATTATTTATCTAAGAACGAAAATACTAATAAACGACAAACCAATACGAGCAAGTTAGCACGTTCAAATACATGGGTAATCGCATGTCGCATGCGCACAATGTTGATGTCGACAATAAATTTCAAATACTTCAATATTTATGCGGGACGATTAGACGAATCCTTAATGTAGCGAGAAAAAAACAGCACTAAAGTTTTGTAAAGTAGGTATTAGCTGTTCCTGCGCTTTTGTATGGAAGCGAATGCTGTACTTTGACGGTAAAATACACCGAAGAAGAAGAAGATTAAACGTTCAGAACGAGTTCTATGTCCCTAATGTTGAATTCAAGTAAAAATCGCCTTTTCCTGCCATTTTTCTTTAAACACTTTAACCAGAAATTGCTCTTCAGAATATTAAATTGCAGGAAGTCAAATGCATGAGAATTAATCTACCTTCGTACATCAATAACCTAATTTACCTGACATAATTTAATTTTCAAGTTTCTACTAAGAGTTGAACCAATGTATTTTCAGACATCTAACCAATTTATGCCTCAAAGGAAACAAATTCATAAATAAAGGTGAGAGATACTTGGTATTCGTAAGAATATTTAAAGGTTAACTTACTCTCTTGAAGTGAGCTAGCTTTATTTCTATGTCGAGAACGAGCAAATACTCTAGATATGCTACCCCAAGTACCACCACGACCTCCACCAGGTCTGTTTTGTGTGTTTTTTGTTCGACGACCTATAGTAGGCGGTTCGGTGTCTATGGGAGAATTTAATTGTTCCACAGACCTAAAACACATATAATTTAATAACAAATAATATAACATAAAATTTCAGTTATACCTGGACAATATTCCAGTATCGATAGAACGCGAAAATGAATTTGCATTTAACGGCGATAAAGTGGGACTGCAGTCTTTTGGGGTAGATACTGCTGTAAAAAAATGCGTTGTAATATATATTTTAACACAATTAAAAATTTACATGAGAAAGTATATACTTACACTGATACATATGAGGTGGAGGTATGGAAGAAACAATTGACACAGAATCTACTTCCACACTGCCTCCTTCAACAGTAATAGTTGGTGTTCCGTCAGTTGTAGAATCGGATAAATTACCTCCAATTGACGTAGTGCCACTTTCTCTGTCTGAGCTAACTCGTACTCCAGAATCAGCACTACAGCTACCCCTATCGCCTGCTAATAAACCAAGTCCGTGGTGTCCCGATAAAAGACCACCTGAACCTGGCGTGAGTGCACCACCATTGGCAGTATGCCTTGATAATGATATAAGAGATTCCTGGTCCGATACACAGCCACTTGATACCAATTGTCGTCTCGCCTGCAAATATAAATTTTCAGATTTACGTACTGGTCGCATGGTATAGGTTGATCTGTCTTAATCTTAGAAGGTAGTTATAGAGCACAACATTACCATATCTGTAGCCCACCAAAATCCGATGCACAATGGCATAATACAACCGACGATGATGTTTTGTAAGAAAAAGATAGTATGATTGAGAAAACTCTTACGCTGATCAAAGACATGATAGGAATAAGAGAAAACTAATCAAAAGAAACACGCAATGGCTGGTTTGAGGGATACCTGGAGATGCAGACTGCTCATCGAACAAGAAGAATCCAAGAACAGTATCAAGAACTGCGAAGTATTGAAAAGAGAATACTAGAACAAGCAAGTTGAAAGAATAGAAGAACCGAATATTCTTGAAAAATGTACCAAAAACTAAGCAACATGCGAAAGGAATTGAAGTCGAGACTCACAATGTGCATAGACAAATCTAATAATATATTAAATACTAAAGAGGATATACTCAGCAGATGGGTAGAGAACCAACTAAATGACAATGGAAAAAGCATAGACGAAGAAGAACGCCAAGAAACAGAACCAGAATGAAGAAGACCAAAACTTGAACATGCCTACGTTAGAAGTTAAAAGAGCAATCACCTGGGACAGATGGTTTACCTGCAGAACTTTACCAGAATGGTAGTGGTCAATTAATGATCATCATACACAGAATCACAGCAGAAATATGGGAAAAACTAATACCACCAGACGAATGGAATTGCGGAATTATAAGTCCAGTCCGAAGAAATTACCAGAAGAATCCGAATGGGTTGGTCTGCGTTTGGTAAAGATAAAAAATTCCCAAATTATTTGCTTAAAATCAAAGGTTAACAAGCAACGTGCCATTCCGGCAATCACCTACGGACCTACGGTTATTAAACCTAGGGTCTCACAAAAAGGAACGCACAGGGACTAGCAAGAACACAAAGGGTGCATGAAAGAAAAAGTGACAAGAAAGGAAAACCTGGTCACGACAAACAAAAGAAGTGACTGATATTGTGAAAAGAACTGCACTGTTAAATTGGTAATGGGCTGGCCATTTGGCAAGTAGACAGGACGGTAGATGGAGACCAAGCAGTTACAAAAGAGGGAAGGCAAGACTAGACTAGATGGCGGGATGACATGCAAGACATTATAGAAATATAGTGGATGACGTCGGCTATGGACAGAAAAAGTTGAAATGAACAAAGGGGACCAACTACAATGTACTAACCACCTCACCATAACACTATTAAACAAAGCATATAAAATATTTTCCCACAATCTGTATATACAACTAAGGCTACCTACTAGCAAATGATATTATCGGCAACTACCAACGCGGTTTACACCTAGATAAATCCACTATAGACCAAATCAGACGGGAATAGCATTACAGCCCCGTGAGAGCAAGGAACTTCGCAAGATTTTTCGCCAATCTGCACGATTCTGAACCTGTGCCATCCGTCCACCTAAGTTTCGGTCTCCATCTTCTCCTGTTTAATATAGAAACACAACATCTATTTATAGACTTTAAAAGTGGCTATGACAGCATCAAATGGAAAGCAATGTATAAAGCTGAATTTGGTACCTATATCAAAACATCTAATCAAGCTGACTAAACTAACGGACAAATTCGAATGCAAAGTAAGAATACAAGAAGGTCTGTCCCGTCCATTTACCTCCGATAAAGGCATCCGACAAGGAGATGCATTATCTTGCTTGCTCTTCAATATTGCCCTTCAAAAAGTAGTGAAGACTTAGGTATTAACACAGAAAATGCTACAATAAAAATTGCAAGACTGCGATGGATGGGCCACGTAGAGAGGAAGAGCGATGAAGAACAAATAAAACGTATGTAGGTATAGTAAAGGGCATGCCAAGCAAAAAGATAACTGGGAGGACTAAAAACAGATATATGGATACCATTGGAAAAGATCTAAGAACTATTGGCGTGCAAAGGTGGAGAAAGATGGCGGAAGAAGAAACCAAGGCCCACAAGAGGCTGGATAGCCAATGTTGATGATAATGACGTATGGTACGATTTGGTCTGTCTCAATCTTAGAAGGTAGTACAGTACAGGGCTTATAGAGCCCACCAAGCTACAACTGATGATGGTATTTTGTCAGAAAAGGATGGTATCATTGAGACAATTCTTACACTGAACAAAGACAAACTTCTTTCTAAGCTTGATATGGGCTATAAATAAGTGTCTACTCGCTAGTTTATTGATTTCAACAGTTAGTAGATTGAGTTGGTTAGATGATAACTACTTCTGTTAAATGTAAATGGAAGTTAGTACTCTGTTACACCCCAATAAGTGCGAACTTATGTATAACATTTTGATATTAATCCTAAATAAATGTGAGTATAATAACCTTATTATCTCTTCTTTCTTGGACTTTCTCCATCTTACTTATAATAAAACACTTAATAAATGATCAAAGTTTCTAATTACAAAAGCTTTTGATTACTATTCTGCAGAAGTAATTAAAAACCTTGATCATATAATATTAAGTAAGATAGAGGAAGTCTAAAAGAAAGAAGAAAGAATAACATTCACCCACCTACAAAGACTTTTAGAGAATATTTATAATAACCTTGTTTTTGAAAGGGCTTACTTCTTGCAAATGTTCCTGGGCTTGTTGTAATTGTAGTTCTTTGGCATTAAGTTGAGCAGCCAAAGACAGACTTCTTTCTGCTTCATCCCTTGCATGTCGTAATAGACTCCAACGTTCTCTTTCCCGTTCTTCACGTTCATTCGATAATTGTTGCAGTGAGGTTTCGTTTTCGCGTACCCTCTAAAAATAAAAGTTTTTATAAATGTTACAAGCCTTTATAGGGTTTCTTTGAGTTTAAGTATATACTTTTGAAGTAATGTTATACAAGAACTTACGAAAAGTTTTCATTAAAAATTTATAAATAAATACCGATCATTTTGGGTTTTACTAACTTCGGTTCACATAAATTATTTATTAATTGGTTTCCGATATAAACGGCCGCGAAAGAACTTTTAGTAGCTGTAACATCGAACACTTAATGAATACAAACTGCCTCATTTTATACTTACTTGTTCGTAGTTTCTAATAAAGTCCCGAAGTTCCTTTTCCTTGTCTTCCAGCGTAGCGTATAATTGTTTCATTTGATTCAACAAGTCGAATTTTTCAGCTTTTAGGCGTTTTCGGTCAGACTTTAAAGCTGTGCAGAAAAAAATATGTAAAAAAGATTCGCAAAACGAACATTTCACGCTTACCTGAAATCGCCTCTCTTGCTAGCTGCAATTCTACTTCGAGGTCTTGTAATCGGGTGGGATTATCAACATCCTCCTCTGAAATCTTTTGCCTTTCTGCCAAAACGGAAGATGCCCCAGATACAACCAAACGCCTCAATCTTGTAATTTCGGCTTGCAAACGCTCATTTTCTAATCGCATTCTACGAAGGGCCGATGTTGTAAATCCCGCTGGTGATGGAAGAAGTGCAGGAGCATCTTCTTTCGCTCCATCTGAACTTCGGGGTGATCTTGGAGACGTTGATTCTATTACTGACAAAATTTGCCGTTTTAACAAATATCATCTAACTTTATTGCTCTATAATTTATAGTAAAAAGCAATTTTACAAGAAAACAGAAAGATCAACTTCAACTTCAATATAAACATAAAGAAAAGGCCTTGAAAATTTAGGTCTTTCCTATCAATGCGCCTTCCGTAAAAGTAGTATTTAAAGTAAGCCACGATGAAGTAGTTACATGCCGTTCATAAAATATCCCGTATCATTTTTATGGGACCATAAACTTACCAAAATCTTGTTGACTACTACATCCTGGTTTAGGAGATTCGGGTCGCCCTAGGCTTTGTGAATCAGGGGTGTTACGATCTTTACTGGGAGTAGTGCTTTCTTCTACGGTCATCACAGTTTCTTTATTCGCATCACACTCTGTCACTTCAAGTACAACCTCCTCACTATCCGCTTTTAATGGAACAGACTTGCACTTTTTTATATTTTCCTTTTTGGTTTTAACTTCTTCGCCGCCAGACGATTCTACCGAATTTGTGTTACATAAAGATTTACTCCTTTTAGACTCTATTGAATTTGGATTAGAATTTGTCCTATTGTCCTTTTTGCACTCGTTCTCATTGTCTTTATTAAACGTAGACGATTTCTCTTCGGTTTGACTTGTGAGCGAGGAAATTTCGGGGGTGCACTCGGAGGATTGACAACCTAAAGCCGCAGAAGATGATTCTTTGTACTCGGAACGTTTGGAATCTACCGTTTCTCGGGCTGGAGTTGGGGTTGAGGACGGGTACTCGGGATCTATCCGAGTCGTGAGATTAGCAGAGTGTTCCTCTACCATTCTGCGAAACTTTTCCTAAAAACACATTATTATATTTGAAATTAATCGATATCGCTTTGTTCTGTATTTACGGAAACTAAATACGTATTTCCGCAAATTAGTAGTGATTTTCCGTAAAAGGTAGAATTTCAAAATACATGCTCTTCACCAGTTATTTGTGGCTAATTATTGCAGTCTTTGTCTGAAAGTCTGGAGAAGAACACGTATTTAGAGTTTACACCAGCCAGCTATCTTAAGAAGTTGAAGTACACATTGATAATACTAAAATGTCCATTTTATATACATATGTATACTGTGTGTCCACCAATATATTTGTTTAGAAAAGATCAGGATGGCCTTTGGAATGTGTACGGATATGCCCTCAACTTGCTTATTTGGGTTATTTAATGCTAGAAACAGATGGAAATAGTGCTCGCGTTTATCATCGCACTATGTCATTGTTTACTTTTTTATATACCTGATATTTGTTAATTTTAACAACTACAAAACGTTAAAAGTGTTAAACTTGTACTGAAATACACATTTCTTTTCCGCAAATCATAGAGTGAATCTCTATACAACTTGCGCATATCAACCGCTAGCTGGTGGTGATATTTGCAATTAGCGAGAACCTCTTATTTAAAAGCTTCATGTGCAATAAAAACATGTAAAATTAGTAATTTTTATGTTACTATTTCTATATTCTGCATGTATTAAACGGAATTCGCCTTATTTATAATAACGCACGTCAAGAAAAGGTAAATGTAAATGCTAGTGAAATGTCAGGTTATGTTTACAATATTTCAGATTACCCATCGGGCGCCTCCCCAGGTGGCGGATAGGGGAACGCTCTCCAGATATGGAGGGTACCAGGGAAATAAAATACTCGGGGCAGACCAAAAGCACCACCAACAACAGTCAGCAACGATCACCGATTGCTACCGTTATAAGTAACTCCCTCCTGCTGGCGTAGAGCGAAGGAGCCAGCAGAAAGGCGCTTCTTTGTCCTGGGCTACAAAATTAAAGTCGAAGACAGACGAGCTGATAAAACGTGCAACGACATAGGAATGCAGAAGGCAGGAAACCACTGCATTAAAAGCCCACTGGACATCCATTTATAGTATACTTCACATGGCTTCAATGTTTAATATTAAAACAGATTCCGGGAATATTGAACGAAGAAGAGAAAAAATAAAAGAAAGTAAGGATGGCAACAAAAACATGCACCTGGAATGTGAGAACAATGTATCAGGCCGGTAAGATACATAATGCAATTCAAGATATGAGACAAATGAGTATAGAAATAAATTATGGGCCTAAAGAGAAGAGATGGCGCGTAGGTTACTACGTACGCCGGAGATTAAAATGACAGGCACGAATGAACCGGGCGTGGGAATAATCGTCAGCAACAGAATAGCCAGAGGAATAAGCAATTTTCTACCTGTCAGTGATCGAATGATGCTGCTGGAGATAGAAACTTCGTCAGTCAATATTAACCTAACACAAGCATATGGGCTCACAGCCGAGAGTGATGAGCAAAAAATCAAAGACTTTTATGAAGAATTAGGAAACAGTAAAAGAGGAAATATGATAATCGTAATGAGCGATTTAAATGCTATAATTGGTCGAGGAAACATGAAAATATAGTGGGCCCATATGGACTTCTTCTTCTTTTTCTCAGCCCATATTAGTCCACTCCTGGACGTAGGTCTCTCCCATAAAAAAAACATTCAATATCGACGTGGCAATAGAAATGACCGAAGACACGTATACTGAGAATCCCTTGGACTTAACGTGCAACGAACAACGAAATATTGAGAAGACTAAAGAAAGAAGCTGAAAAAAGGAAGCTGGAGTGTTTTGGGCATAAAATGAGACACCTTTAGTAATTCGAGGTATTGCAACTGATAATTTAAGGGAAGATAAAAAGAAGACGAGGCGCAGAATCTATTGGTTGAGGAATTTTTAGGAATAGGTTCAACATTACAACTACAGAACTATTTAGAATAGCTGCGAACTACTTAACAAAGTAAAAATAGCCACGTAGATCGCCAATATTCGATAGTGGATAGGCGCACGAAGAAGAAGAAGAAGAAGAAGAAGAAGAAGAAGAAGAAGAAGAAGAAGAAGAAGAAGCAAATAATGTTTATAATTGTGGAGCTTGTGTCACGAAAAACAGCGTAAGAGAGCAAATGGTTATAGACCAGATATCAAATAAACTTAAAATGTAGTGCAAATATTAAAATAAAAATTTGTCCTGCCAGGTGTACTAAAATTTCTATTGGAAATATTAATATGCAACTTACATATCGTAATGGTTTATGGAGGTAAGTGTGAAATTGTTTACCTAGAGAAAGAGATATAATTTGGAAAAGCGTTTTTAAAGAAAGTCTTCCGGGGAGGGACCGAGTCATTGTCGAGAAGGAAGGGCTCGACCTTTTCGTAAGGGGCTTCATCAGAAGGAAAAAAGGGGGTATTAAAAGTGCAACTCTGCTTGTCAATCAAGTCAAAGGTGAAATCCTTCTGAAGAAAACAAGAAAGCTGCGACTTTATACCGGTTGTAACTGGCCAAGCGTATTAGACGAAGATGATGATTGGTCATGAGTGGCCCGAGAGCGTCACGATTCTAGTTGCTAGGGACCCTGATGATTTCAATATCCTCGTGCATTTTCCTGTTGGAAAAATGAGGAGGAATGGCAATGACTGATGATAACAACAGTAACAGCTGAGTGTGTGGGAAGACCTGACGTTTATGTTCAATATTCACAGACACGTGCGTGCACAGAGCGATCCATTTCTCCAATGTATACTAAATCACAAGAACAAGGCATGCTGTAGGCGCCTCTTGATGACAAGCAGACAAGGAGTATTTGCGCCACTTCTGGAGGGGGTTCGAAGATGGTTTTGATATTATGCTTTTTGAGAATCCTATGTATGTGATCAGTAACCTGGCGAATGGCAAGAAGGCAGTAGCCTGGAGTGCACAGGTCTTCTGAGGGGTGTAATTGTTTTTTATGTCCTTTCTGACGTCCCTTTTGTTGTACCCATTCTTGGCGAGATTGTCTTGAATATGGGCACCGTCGGGTTGAGACACTGTGGTAACACGATGAAGGAGAGAACCTGATGACGGAGCGTTTTGTGCCGGATGATGATGTGATTTGGCATAAAAATAGCTATCCAATAAACAAACTGACTAAGATCGTTATGGGTTTGAGTGGTGACACTAAACGATTAAATGTCCAACTGACTGCTGCACAATGAACACGTCTATCGTCAAAATGTTGTAGCGTCTTACCTATTATGTTTGGAGTGATGTTAAAACTTCAACAATTTTGTCTCTAAAAGACTTTAAGGTTTCAAGGGGCCTGTTTATATAAATCTTGTTAGATAAGTATTGCCATAACAAATAGGCATTTGGAGACAAATCCGTAGAACAAGAAGTCCAGGGTATCTGTGACCACCTCTGCCCGGGATTTTCTGAAAAAGCCATCCAGATTTCCAGATCCAACAGAGTATGCATCGTGTGAAAAGCATGAGCTGCGCATTGCGCAATCATCATGCTTACACCATACAACAGAATTTTCTTCTCCTATTTCATTTTAAAGCTGGTATTAAAACAAATTTTTGGATAATTTATTGAAAATTCCCAAATCCGGCCAACAGTCCAATTTTTCAGAAGAAATGACTTTTGTTTTTGTTGGCGATGATGCGTTCCCTTTGCTGAGAAACCTGATGAAACCTTACAGCGATAATCTCTCCAACGAGGAAATAATATTTAACTACAGATTATCTAGAGCACGACGAATTGTCGAAAATGCCTTTGGCATGCTTGCCTAAAGATTTTGTATTCTCTTAAATAAAATCAATTTGAATCCTCAAAAGACATCCATAATTACGTTAACCGCTTGTTATCTATACAATTATTTTAAAAGATCTCTTCTGTGTAGTTACGAGGAAGTGTAGATATTGAAAACACAAATACTAGTGAAATTTAATTTGGAGCCTGGAGAACGGACACCCAGTAATTGATTGAGCTTGAACCAACTCTATCAAGAAATTCAAGTTCCATAGCAAAAAAGACCAGAAGAAAATTTACTATTTTTGTTATCACAATCACAACTAAAGGTTCGTGGGATTTTGACAAGCACAATTATGCCGAACAACTTCACCCTATAACTCCTTGATGTGAACTATTGTTTGTAACCGAGTTGCCAACACTGCCACAGACGCTACAACATGGTTGCCAACATTAAAATCCTCCCACAGAAAATCAAAACTTTTTGATTTCAACATAAAATTTCAACCTTCAACCTGCCCACAGACCATCGACATTGTCTTCAACATGGCAAGTTGACGACATGGTTGACAACCAATTTGGTAGTCTGTGGGCCGCTTTACCCTTCTCGATCATAGTTTCGCCAACTGACAGAAATTTGGCAGGTTTAACAATTTGTCGTTTTGTTTCTGCCAAAATGGACAAATTTAAAAAACAAACAATAAAATAATTGCATGTCGCGTTAACAGAACCCTCTGCTATATCTATCTCTTTCTAGCGTTAACTAAGCCCAATAACATGGCTCTTTTCTAAAAAAATACATTGGCATTTCTCTATGTCGAATCTTACTGTGGACACACGGTATGTATATACGGAGTCATCATTTTATCTCAGTTTAAATAAGCAACCACTCATACTGCGACTATGAGATTTACCAGTGACCTTTAATCTGTGTTGCCCATTTAGAGTTAGAATAAATAACGATATAAAACGAGCAAGGCATTAATGATTCTTTAAAAAAAGAAAACAACTCACATGAGCGTCTACGAGTAGACGACGCATTAGCACCGCCATGGCGGAGTCGCGGCCAGCGCGATGATAGCCGTTCCTTCCGCCATCATTTTTGGCCTTCGATGTCCACAGTTGTGCCTATCCTTTTTTCCTTCCTGCAATAGAAAGATTCGCACATTTATTATTCTTGCATCGAAAAGAAAAATGATAATCATTTGCATGGGACTTTTACATGTCCAAATATATTCATAGTTGAAACAAACTTCCAAATTGGTTATCTGCACGAATAATCAGACTGTTTTCATGTAATACACGTACATTATTTCCGTATTCCATGCATACATCAGACATTCAAAGCTTCCGTGTTATTAGAAATAGAAATGGGTATCGTGACGTGCACAAATGAACAATGCACATTCATTTTAGACGTTTAAACTCCATTAACGATCTTGTTGCAAGTTTTGTTACGTGAAACATTGAAAACCGCAGCGTTAAAATTACCTTGTTGATTTAATCACGCATTTGATACTATTTTTTTTATTCGTGTATTTGGTAATTAATGTGTGAAACTCAAATGAACAACAATTGAGTAAAGCAAATGCGAATGGACGATTTAATAAACTTATTAACTAATTATGATTAAACTTGTTTTAGACATTCAAGGCTTCATTTTATTTGTAATTATCAAAAACAATCTCTGGCTTTACCTATTTGGTAGCCTATTTTACGTCATCACGGTACCTCAATTGAAATATTAACAATATAGGTATTGGAGTAAATCTTCACAAAAGCCTAATATTTTAAGTTAACCTTTTTGGTTAAAGCCAATTTAAATAATCAGCTCGATATTTTAAACGTGCACGCGACGAGAGTCAATTTTCACTCACAATAAAATTATAATCGCTTTGAAATTATAAACAGAAAATATAACTAATAATATCTGCAAAGCAACAGTCACATGAAAACGTATAAAAACAGGCGCAGCTTGTTAATTCCAAAGTAAAATATCGACTTTTTCCGCTTTTAATTCGAATTGCATGTATAAATAGCTGCAATTGTTTAAATTTCTCCGCGAATAAGTTAGTTTTTGATCGCTCTGTGTAATCTTTAAATATTGACTGAGGTGTAATATATGATCAAAAACGAACTTAAACGTAAGGTTACGCCTTTAAAAGTGACTCGATTATCATTAAATGAGGTTTTTATACTTATAGAAGCTTTAAGTTGTTGGCAGAAACTCTCTGATGATCTGGCTACAGAATACCCTAGCACGTTCCAGAAAGAAATCCAAGCCTGCGGTAAAATATAAGCGTGTTCAACGAACGCGCTTGGAACAGTATGCTAACGGCGACCGTAAGAATATGAATAAGTGTATTGAAGGTTCCGTTAACATAAATGTCAGTTAAAATAGACATTCTCGGTGTAAATAAATTAGTTTAATTTTCCGTGTTACTGTTAGCTCCGTGTTTTTAATTTATTTATTAGCGCTTAAGTTATTCTTGTTGTTATTGCTGTAGCGTTTTGTTAATTATTGTTAAATAAGTAATTCGCACAAAAATTTTGAAAACGTTACAATGAGTTCCTATGGATATTTCAATGTGATTGAATATTTTTATGTGGCGGTAAAAGGTAACAGCTGAGTCCTTTTTTTAATAACAGGACGTTTAACAAGGGATAGCTAGATTCACATATTTACATCCTGACCTAGATTTACTATTCAAATATTCGCATCATTATATGCAGTGAGGAAGGCTGGTTATTTTTAAAATTGTAAAAAAAAAATAGCAAAATGGTCAATTTAAATTTAAAGGTACGTAAAACATACTTAAATAATGATTTACGATTAATTATTAATTAATTAATAATTACGCGAAGTATTTTTATACAGCATATTCCTGAAGTGAGTTTACAAGAGGAAGAAATATTTATTAAGTTTTATTAAAAACCTCAAAGGGACTTCGAGTATGTATTTCGAAGAGTGAACACGTAACGTAACATCGCTCCGTGGTTTAGTTATTTGTTTTTAAATTGTGTCTTAGTGCTTATTTTTCATGATTGTAATAATAATTGGAAAAAACAAAATTATTAACATACCAATGACACGTGACCAAACTGTCGAAGCCTTTAATAAAAACCCAAGAGGAAGCATATGCAAGAAAAATTGTGGACCGCGATGGGTTTTGCATATGGCGGATTTTCGCTTCCGGTTGCCAGTGGCACTAACTAAACTAACCTAATCTATGACACTATCGTACTATATACATCGCTTATTATCTACCATATTAGGTTATTTACGCATTATATACACCAGAATAATTTTATCAGCTCTCATAAGTATCTATAAATAGCGTAATTTCTTATTTCAAAGTGAAAACCTAACTTAATAAACTAACAGAAATGATCAGCAAATGACAAGCGGGAAACAATCACAGCAACAATCGACAATGAGTCAAACGTGGGTTTTCAAAATGGCCGCTTCCGACGCAAATTTGAATACAGTCGCTCGATAATGCTACTCCTTCCTGAGTTTTTATATTCAAAGGTCGAAACTGTAAAGCTTATTAAGCAATCTTTAATGGAATTCTTCGAAGACAACGAGTTTATATCTAAATTCAGGCAGAAAATATCAGCAAATATTACTGAGACCTTTAAAGAAGAACTGAAGATAAGAGACGGAAGGATTGAAGAACTAAGGAAAATATGGTTTTATCAGAAAGTATCACTGCCCTCGAACAATATTCAGCTATAATACCCCTAGAGCTTCAAAATTATCGGATATTTCCCGAATGTTTTGTTGCATAGCAACGAGAGGGATCAGCTTTGCAGATTAAAATCCCGAGCGCGAAGCGCGAGGGATTTTACTGCAAAGCTGATCCCGATCGTTGATATGCAGGAAAACTTGAGGGAAATATCCGATGAATTTTGAAGCTCGGGGGGTATTCGGAGGATTATTTTTTTCATTACGATCTGGGCCGATCAGAGTGCAATATTCGAGGAACGTCTTCGATATTCGGAGGCAGAAAAATAAAAATTTTGGATTTCAATTTAAATTTTGGCACTTTACATTTATTGAAAGATACATATATCAATAACATGGAAAAATTAAACTCAGTGATTAGGTCATGTTGAGGGTTGTGCAATTGAAAGTACAATTATTATAAACGATGTTTGTTTGAGCTTTATCAGATTTTTCAGGATTAGAAGGAACAATCACAGGAGCAATCAGAGGAGCAGTCGGGGGTGGAGGGAGGGAAATATCACTTGTTATGGTACTTGAGGGTCCATCGTTTCTCCTCATTTTCTTCACAATTTGACCGTGATGCCGGGGATCCTGGTGTAAATACGATTGAATGGATTGGGGGTTAGCGTGGCCTGTGATTTTCATAATTTGTTGTTCGCTCACCCCAGATTTGGCTAGAGTGGTAACTGCAGTAGCCCTGCCCTGCTGGAGTGATTCGTGACCTTCTTTATCTGCGTGTCCAAGCCTGCTTTCGCTGCAGTCTCTCGCAACCACTGAGAAAATGAATTCTTCCCTATTGGCATATTTTTGTACCAGCCTGTGTTATTCAGTTTTGTCCAGTGGGGATTGGGTGTCAAGAACAATCTGTCAGTCTTGATATGTTCATTCCTCTTGGAGGTCAATTCCTTGAAGAGTCTCACCGGGCATTTGCTTGGATCACTCGTATTTGGTGTTAGCCATTTGCTTTGTGCCATTTACTTATTTCCGCCTTGTGTGGTTTTGGTAAATACTGGGTTGTATTCCATGCGTCCACTGGGGGTACCATAATTGTTGGTTTCCTCTCTGAAATGATGGATCAGAGCAGTGCTTCCCTCTCCACCTCTCCAAGCTAATTCTATCGAAGCAATTACAAAAAACTTTTTTTGTAATCCCTCTGGAGTCTGTTCACTCCAGACGTCATGCATTTTCTCTACCTCTGATACCCGGTTTTTCCATTGATGGTTAACTTATAGTTTAAAATTAACTACAAGTTACATTTGAAAAAGTGTGTTTCCATTAGAAGTTAACTTAAACTTTATAGTTAACTCTAAGTTAGGTTTAACTAATACTTTGGGTAGAGGTTAACTGACAATTGCAAAGTTAAAGTGTCCTGTCAAGAGAAATATTCTCTCAGACATTTCATTTAAATTGTATTATATAATTAAAAATGGAGAACATGGATATTATTAATGCGTTCAGTGACGACGAAGAAGTTCCGATAAGAAAACAAAGAGTTGTGCGAAATCAACCTAACCACTTCGAGGTTTGGGATAACAAGGAATTTTTACAACGTTTTCGACTCTCGTCTCAAACGATAGAAAATATATTAGAAGAAATTGATGATATTATTAGACATGACCACTTCTTTTACATTCAATAACATCCTTGTATTTTTTTATGAGGGTAAGTAGAAGAGTTTGTTCGTTTCTCACAAAATTGTGAGATCTCTTTTTAGTTACTTTAGGCATTTTATCTTTTCACCATTAAACAAGAAAACTGACACTTTTTACACGATATTGCACCGATAGGGGGTGAAGGATACTGACTCGATATAGAGATCCTGTATATATAAAGATAAGAGTTGGGAAAATGCCGTGATACAGTTTGATTGGTTTGGATCAATTTTTGCATGGACTACTTAATTAAAATGCATTTACTTGAAATCTGTTAAAATTGACACTTTTGATGTTTATTAATAAAGGGCCAAATACGACAAAATGACTGGCTGCAGCGCAAGAAATTGTAATAATAGAGCTGAAATAAAGGAAAATAATGTTAATCTGTTCAAATAAATCTTGTGTTAAAATATTTGCGGTTTTTATATTTGACTGGTTAAGTGACAATGTGATGACAATTAAAATGACGTTTGTGTTGATCACGTGTTTGGATCAAAAATTGCTGTCAAAATAGTCTCATTTTCCCAACTCTTATCCTAATATATACAGGGTCTCTAACTCGATACTAACTTGGCTAATTTTTTCCAAATGAAGTTAGGCATCAATGAAATTTCTACATTTAGGTATTACCAACCTGACATAATTGCCACGACTTTCTGGTTAACATGCAGTTAGTTAACCAAATCCATACAAAACGATGGAAAAACGGAGCGGAGCTTAACTTATAGTTAACTTGTACTTAAAGTTTACTAATAGTTGCTTAACCAAAAAGTTAACTTCATATTGAAAAACCGGGTATGAGTCTTCTAGGGCAATAGCACTTTTCTTCATTTTCGTAGGATCAACTTGAAGGGTACGACGTTTTGAATCGCGAGCATCACGCGCTGGTTTGAACTTCAAGCTCTGGAATGGATCGAAATTTCTCTCGAATTCTTTGAAATATTTTTGTTGAAGCAATTTTGCTGTCATATTCCACATTGTTTTAACGAGTGCTTCCTTGTAATCTTGTCCATTCTGTTTTTTCATGTTGAACCCCCAGTCCTTCATAATGTTAACGAGCTCGTCCTCTGTAGTAGTCGATTCTAATTTATATTTCTTCTCTTCACAGAACTGCGCAAACTGTCTCCAAATAGTGGCTTGGGACTTCACGGTGTTACTGGGTACATTATCTTCTATTTTTTTTTTATCAATTTCTGCTATTGAGCTCTGTCCGAATCGACTCATTTTGCGATTAGTGAATTCAAACTGGGACATGGATTTGACAGATGTTTGAATTATATCTGTCACATTTGGGAAAAACAGTTGACAGGCTACAGGGAGATTATCGCTATGATAATTTCCCTCTGGGCGGGGAAATTATCAGTTTGAAACTGCCTACAGACCGAGAATACTGCACTCTGATTGGCCGAGATCGTAATGAAAAAAATAATCACAGGAATTGTTGCGTATTTTCGGAATCCCGGAGAAAGTAGGCTGCGAAGTTCAGGTCGAAAATCTGGAAGAGAAATTAATCGCCATTTAGATAGGCTTTATGTGGATATAGATCCTCAAACGATCGACCGATGCCACAGATTGGGTAAAAGAATAGGTGCTTCGCCTCGTCCTGTTATCATCAAGTTTATCAGCTACAAGGTCAGGTCTATAGAATTTAATAATAAAAAGTTACTTAAAGGCACTCGCATTGTTGTCAGTGAAGACTTAAGTAAATCAAATTACAGTTTGTTTAAAGCAGCTCGATTAAAGTTGGGTAAAAATAGAGTATGGACGTATGATGGTGTGATTTTTGCAAAAATCAACAACGAAAAGAAGGCCATCAAAAGCCTGACTGAATTGGAATTTTGTGACTAGATAGTTTATTTTGTAGATTTACATTTCCTTATTCAGTTTAATATTTTTAAATTCGTTTTTAAATTTAAATGTAAGTTTTATCGATCCTTTTGCAACTAGTGTTATTGTTTTTGCTTATTTGATCATCTTTGTTTTTTTCTTTCTTCTTTTTTTCTTTTCTTCTTTCTGTCATTGCTTATTTTTCTGTTGTATAATATATTATGTCTTTTAAAATCGCTCATATCAACGTATAGTCGTTGGGTAGGTACTGGTTTTGATGCAGTCAGAGATCACGTATATCAACAACACGACTATAATATAGTTGCCGGATCAGAAACTTGGCGTAAGGCTGGCATTTATATGCAGTGACATTCTATTTGACGTACCTAAAGTTGCATAACTACTTAAATAAGCACGGATTTGTGTATGACTCAAAACTATAGAGTCGGGTAATAACTGACAAGTTGAGATGATTAAATTGTTTCTTGGAATAATACGAAATAGTTTGCCTTCGAAATCTGTTGCATATTTTAAATATTTCCTATTATCTAACGCACTCTGTTAGTTAAGTTGCCTACACGCTACATTATGAATAGTGAGTTACACCACGATATTTCTAAAATCTTATTTCCATTATTTCCGCATTAATTTGCATTTTGGAAAAATGCTCGTGTGCCCTTTGACAAGGAGATGTTTTTATCTATCTATTGACGTTGAGATTTTTTCGATACCTTAATTTTTGCAAATACTATTTGAATTTTTTAAATAAAATTGGAGTTGTACGTTTTTTATTGCTAAAACGTTATTTTTTTTTAATTTGACAAAACCGAGGTGTCTATAGAGAGACAAAAGATAAATGATTAGAAGCAAAATTCGCTTGCCACCCCTACATTAAAATTGTTTCTCAAAAAATGGAGCAAAGTCTGCATATAATCGCGATTATTTTTCAAGGTGTAAACTCCGCCGTTAATGCAAACATCTATTACCAAATTAAGGGTTACCAATTTATAAGACAGGATCGTCAGACACACGGTAGTGGCGGTCTCGCTTGTTATATTAAAAATAACATCACGTATGCTGTAATAAACTCTGAAAACAACGCACATTTTGAACAACTTTGATTATCTTTTATATTAAACAAAAAACGAATCTTCTATAGACCGAGTTGGAAAGACTTGAATGAGTTTTTTAATGTATTAGAGGAATCTACTACATATGTTTTACCTACTTGTAATGATTTGTTGTGACTTTAATATCGATTTTCTCACAAACAACATCCATTGTTTAAAATTTTTAGATTTTTTTAGAAACGTACGGCTTGAAGTAGCTAAAAGTGGAACCAACTAGAGTCACAAAGTCTTCTTCTACACTTATTGACTTTATTTTTACATCTAAAACTAAAATCGTAAGTGACAGCGGTGTACGAAGTAGTATGCATGGTATATCGGATCACTCTTTAACATAGTTATTGTAATTTCTCTTATAATCATTCCAATACACAAACTACCTTCAAAATCTATAGACTTTAAGAATTTTAATTTCGAACTGTTTATATCAGCTTTAGAGTCTCTACCATGGCACTTATTGTTTCGATTAGCAGATATACCTACATTCCAAAGTTAAGTTCTTTAATTATAACATTTTAACTATATTTGTTCAACGAATTTGTAGATCTACGCACTGCCAGATTTACTAAGAAAAAAGCTCCCTGGTTGACTGATAATGTCAAGCTCCTGTTTAGCTTGAGAAATAATGCCCTGTTAAAATTCAAAAAAAGTAAAAAGCCTGTAGACTGGAATTATTATAAAAATTTAAGTAATTTTACCTCTAGTGCAGCCAGAAGAGAAAAACGAGCTTATTTCCAATCTTTAATTGATGATAATATTAATAACAATAATAAAAAGAACAATAATTTATGGAGAGCTCTTAAGTCCCTAGATGTACAGTTTAAATCCAATCCAATCCGCTGGTATTAATATGACTAAAATCTGCTGGCCTTTGTTAATCAACTACTTACTTCACATTTTATAACCAACTGTTGTCTAGAAAGTGGTTACTTTCCTGCAAGGTGGAAAATAGCATACGTAATTCCTCTTCCTAAAATTAGCTCACCAACAGATTATAAAGACCTTCGTCCTATCAGCATTCTTCTTGCAGTGTCCAAAATCTTAGACACTCTTTTAACTTCTTGAAACCAGATCAGCAAGTTAGATGCTATACATGGTTTTGTTGTCTGAGGATAGTTGTCGCTGGGTAGTTAGAAGGAGGGAATCTCATTGGGAGATTCCTCGGTGGCTTGCAAGCTATTCGTTGTCGGATTCACTAGAGGATATCCAGACGGCTTGAGGGCGTTTTAATCTTGTGTGTAAGTGTCTTGCGCCAAGGGAGTAGTTGGCTGCTCATGAAATTATCGCATTCACTGCGTTCATGCGCTAATTTCATTCATGCCATAATACTGTACATTATAAACTAATTTCATAATGTACTATTCTGACAAAACAGGGAAAAAATCCGACAACTATTCGGGAAGAAATGTTGGCAGTATATGATAACTTTACTCCCTCCGACTATATAATAAAAAAGTGGTCAAAGCTTTTTAAATGGGCTAGAGAGTCTGTAGAAGATGACCCTCGCTGTGGTCGGTTTATTGAGGCCACCACTGGGAAAAATGTTGACAAAGTGGAACGGTTGATTTTAGAAAATGCAAGGCTCAAGAAGAAAGAAATAGCAAAAATATGTGGCATATCAGAAACAACAGTTTTACGAATCCTTCATGATCATCTCGGTATGTCAAAGGTCTCTGCAAGATGGGTGCCTCGATTACTCACACCTGTTCAAAAACGAGCGCGAGTGTGGTGAGATAATCCAGCAGAAATTATTAATAAAATTGTAACAGGGGATGAAATCTGGGTTCATTTTTATGACCCAGAGTCGAAACAAGAATCGATGCAGTGGCACAAGAAGGGCACAGAGCACCCCAAGATGTTTAAAGTTGCGCAGTCACCTGGAAAAAGTATGGCAACAATATCTTGGAACTCACAAGGAATTCTTTTGATTGATTACAAGGAAAAGGATACAGGAATTCTTTTGATTGATTACAAGGAAAAGGATACAAAGATAACAGGAGAATATTATGCTAACATTTTACACCGTTTAAAAGAGGCAATTAAAGAAAAGCCCCGTGGAAAACTAGCCAGAGGTGTGTTGCTCTTGCATGACAATGCTCCTGTCCACAGAGCTCGCACATAAGTAACCGCATTGCAAGCATGTGGATTTGAAGAAATTAATCATGCACCCTACAGTCCTGACTTAACCCCCAGTGACTGTTATCTTTTCCAAATTTGAAAAAGGAGCTAAAGGGACTAATGTTTTCGACCAATGAAGAACTAATTACCGCTGTAAACAATCATTTTGAAGACAAAGATAAAAATTATTACTTTGACGGTTTAGAAAAATTAATTGATAGGTGACTCATAAATGTATTAAAGTTAAAGGGGATTATATAGAAAAATAAAAGCATTAAAGTTTTTATAGAACTTTACTTTGACACTTAGGGAGCGAATGTATGGACCTCCCCTCGTATATATAATTTTTACAGTCCAAGAAATTGAGTAGTTCATCAATTCATCATTGTGGGCAAAATACTCAATAGTAAAATGGATGCTACTGGTGAATAAAAACCTGGATATCTCACGTTTTATGAAAGTAAGAGCATTTTTGAAGAAGATATCAATTGGTTTTGAACCCACTCAATCTAAAGCATTAACCAGAGATGAGGTCAATCGGTTTTTTAAGGAAGCAAATGATGAGACGCATCTTTTGTCAAAAGTATTTACTATTCTGCAGACAAAAACAAATCACAAGAGAGTATTCACTGTCATCAACGAGGTGGATGGAAGCAACTACTTAGAATTATTTAGAAAGTACATTGGATTGAGACCCAAACAACTGAAGTGAAATATTCACAGGATACCGAAATGGCAAATGTGTCTGTCAACGAGTTGGAATTCATACAACTAGAGGGATACCCAAGAAAATTGCTGAATTCCGTAATTTGGAAAATACCGGGAAATATACAGGGCATTGTTTTCGCCGGACATTAGCAAACGCAGGTGCTGATTTAACGGTTTTAAATAGGTACGGGAGTTGGAGAAGTTCTTCGGTGGCAGAAAAATATATAGAGGATTCTATGCTGGGAAAGCAGAATATAACTCGCATGATTCAAGGTGGCGAGGGCTTCGTGGGGGTATTGCAAGAAGAAAGCATAAAAATTTCTACAGCCATCTCCACTGAAAATTCTGGCAAAATTCCTGCAATTAGTATTCAAGAAAACGCCAACTGTACTATTATAATATTAACGTTAATGTTTAAATATTGATGTTTTTTGGTTTATGTTCATTTCAAACATTTAATCATGTTCGTTCAGTATGAAGTAATTATTAGGTACTGAATAAAATGTTTGATGTTTGTTTCAGATTTTCAGTCTTACCGGACTGAAATGAGTCCGGCAAATCAAAGAATGTGACACAGTATGAAATAAATAAAACAAACAATGATTAAAAATTATAGTCAGCTTGTACCTGTACTGTGTGTTGCCTATTTAAAGAATTTTTACTCGGAGATTTAGAATGGGTACCCCATATTTACAATAATTATTGCTAAATATCGACAAGCATGCCTTAAAATCTCAAAAACTACTCGGAAGAATTGCTTAATTGGCTCAATTATCAACATCCCGTTCTTGTGCAAAATTTGGACAAGTTGAGAACATTTTGGACTATCGCATACTGGAATAGGCATTTGAAAATATGAAGATGGGGGATGGATGGAAAGTGTAGTGCAAATCACACATTTTTATTATTCCAGTGCTTAAAATTTGAAACTTGAAAGCTTCCAAATAGGCAAAGCCCTTTTCTCTCTTTCTCTAGTCTTCAATCTCTGAACTGGTTTGTCGTAGCTTTCCTCTGTTTCTTGTCTCTACTTTTCTTTTTATTTTTACTAATTTTGGCAATCCATGTCGTCAGTTGTTTGTTTCATATTATGCAGTCTCGGCATTCGTTTAGCAATCTTTCCCTTTTTAAAAGATGTCATATCAATGCACCTCCTGTTTTTTGAATCTTAAGTAGTTCTTCATAACACCTTCCCATTGGTTAGTTTATCGATCCAACTAATCTTTAGCATTATTCTATAGCAGCATTGTTCGAAGGCCTCTAAATTTCGTTTTTCCACACACAAAGGTTTGATAAATTGTTTTCTGGTTGTTACTAACAGAGTATTTGGTATCAGTAAGCGTCTTTTATTATAAAAGACTGGGTGAAATATAGACTGGGTGGAACCTCAACGTCCATTAACTGTCCTGACTATACTCGACCGGAATTTCTCCGAACCTAAAGGACGAAGCATCTCATAACATGAATTTACGGTTTTACCTCATATCCGAAGGAGGGCAAAATTTGAGAATTTGTTCTTCAACTGACTTCAGGCGGGACCGAACCCGAAAGCTTTGGTTGGCAAGACAACTCTGCACTGTACACCATCAAAGTTGGTAAAATAGTGTAAATTAAAAAAGCAGATGGCTATAATATGCCTGTTGTGCTACCTAATTTAAAACATCCCGGCCCTAGATTTTAAAACGGTTTGTAACTCAGTTATAGCATTGGCAAGGAGGTTCTAATGCATTTATAACCAATTATGAAAATTCTACAGGGAATTTTTCTTTTTAGTATACATATTCCCTATGTATACTTTTACAATAAACGCAAATAGGCAACCCACTATACACTATAAACGTCACGTCACGTCGTGCGTAAAGGTTATGTTTCATGTTTGTAAATAAAAAATAAATCAAAATTAGTAGAATATCAACATAATTTTAATTCAACGATTATTCTAAAACATAAAATATCAACAATACAAAACAGAAAGGAAAATAAAAACAGCAACAGTTAAAGACTAATTTTTTGACATTAACTTAATTTGATGATTTTTGCCACAGCATGCTAATTTTTTAACGTTTATATAGTGTATAGTGGGCTGCCTATTTGCGTTTATTATAAAAGGATACATAGGGTATATGTATACTAAAAAGAAAATTTCCCTGTATATGTAGAACAATCGCATAATTCGTTAAAAATACATTAAAGTTTTTCCCCAAAGGAGTGAATTCTACAAACTCTAATTTCTAAGGAGGTTCTAGTTATAGAAGGAGCATAGACATGTTTGAAGCAGATAATCAATGACATATGCGTATATATTTCCCCCTTTTCACGTTTCCGTTGTTTATGATAGCTTTTTCCTCTCGCAGACATGAAGCCTCGCACAACTATTTTTAATTCATTTTGTACTTGTTTATTAATAAAATTTTAAAGTATTGTAACACAATTAAAGTTGGTTGTACCAAGTGGTAGTATACTCATTATGTATGAGATGCTTCTGATACAGGAGAATTTATTATATTATGACCCTATGAAATATGTACTTGGAATACTAACAACGGTTGTAGAACTAGCATCTTCCATTTGTTGATTCGGTTCTTCCTCCATAAGTACTTGAGCAATTCTGAATTTAGTTAGAGTTGGCGCAGAGAAAACCTTTTAGGCGTTTTTGCGTAACTTAATAGTTATTTTCTCACTACCACCTTGGTAAATTGACATTTCATTGTCAAAAAGTCGACATTAATGGAAACTAAAACATTTAGTTGAACAAAAACAGACTGTATCTAAGGGCAAAAAAGACGATTTACCGCGCCAGGTCATTTTCCGCTAACGCTACACCATAACGGATATAAAAAAAATAAATAGTTATAATGGAGAATACGTGCTTATTTATTAATATTAAAACTAATTTTACAATTGGAACAACGTTGAATGTTAAATGAAGGTGTATTTACAAAATGTTTGATTTCATTCTTTTCGTTACTGAAAACAGAACTTGCGTTTATGTGTTTGTTTGTACCATAGCAACAGCGCCGTTAAACTGTCATAAATATAAACGTCACAATTTTTGTTAAATTATTAATGAATTTTATTTTGTGGTAGTGAGAAAAACGTAATGCGCAACGCGTAGGTAAGTTTCTTTTTTATCCTCGGTGGCTTTATGGACCTCAGCTGCGCTTCGGTCCACAAATTACCACCTCGGATAAAAAAGTTCACTTACCATAACTTGGAGCGCAAATAACTATTAAGTATCAAGGGCGGTAGGTGCGTTTTACCGGTCGAGGGTAAATGTGTGGAGACCGACGCGTAGCGGAAGTCTCCATTTTTTACCCGAGACCGGTAGCACCTACGCCCGTGATGCTTATTACAATTTTTGCATGATCCATGCAATAACCAAATTAAATGAATCTAAATGTGTTCATGTCAAAGTGACAACAATTGTGTGATAACTGTAAAATTATCTAAAAATCCCACTATCTAAAATGACAAAAAACACTCAAATTTTCATATTTTATTACTTACCGCCTCCCGATCGGTAAGTGAATGCTTACCGATCAGTAATTTGTAAGCATAACTTACTATTGTCATAATTAAATCAGTAAACATGTCAAATTGACGGATCGTGCAAAAACATATTAAGTTGATGTCATCATACTCTACTTGTGCGTTGCTCAAAAATCTTTTTTCAAAATATACTTTTTCTTGTAGTAGCATTAGTTCTAGGAATACATATATGGCGGTAGCTGGTGCGCTTGGCCTTTATAAAAAAAATGCTTTCGTTTAGGCAGTGGTTCCCAAAGTGTGTTCCGCGGAACCCTGGGGTTCCACGAAATAGTTTTGGGGTTCCGCGAGTCAAATTTTCAGAAAATATTGAAGTCTTCTCATTAATCTTTCATTTCATATTTATTTTGTATTTTGTTTTCTACAGTTTATTGCATCTCTTGTGCATCATACGTATGTATATGGCTGAATAAATTATTTGTAGGTAATTTTTTTCTAAATGCCTAGTTAAGATTAGGATGTTTGTAGATATAGCGAGGGTTCCATGTTCCACGGTATGTGAAACATTGTCTACGGGTTCAGCGGAAAAATAAGTTTGGGAACCACCGGTTTAGAGAAACGGTATTGCAGTTCGCACTGTCATCCCTTTCGGAATTTTCTTCACTTTGAGTTAGTGTTTCGTGGTTTGTAGCAGATATGTTGTTTGAAGTTTGAGCAAAATACAAAATTTCCATTTGTTTTGTATCGGTTAGGGGCTTTTCTTACTTTTCTACTCGTAGATGTTCGCATAGCATTCGCCCAAATTCTTCCGTTTTTTTTTTCTGGAAAAGGATAATCGTTGTACCAGTTTTATATCAGATTTTTCGCCACTGGTGATCATTGTTTTCGCATGGGTTTTTCTAGTAACTAACTAACAATGTTGTCGAAGTATGGAATACAATCTGGCAACGACTACAGCCTGAACTTACAATAGGAATATGGGAGAAAGCTATATCTGGTTTTCAAGAAAAATGGCAATTTTCAAACTGTTTAGGAAGTACTGATGGAAAACATTGTTACTTACATAAATTTTGTATCGTTTTACTTGCTATTGCTAATCCGGATTATCAATTTATTTGCATAGATGTAGGAGCTTATGTTAAAGCAGCGATGGAAGAATATTTGAGATGTCAAGTATGGGACAAAGGTTTGGCCTCCCATCAAGTACGCAATTATTAGGGCAAAAAGAGGCGACTTCTTCTGTAGTAGTTGGCGACGAAGCTTTTATTCTCGCTCCATTTTTAATGCGTCCATATCTACATAGATAAACACGACATTACAACAGAAAAGAGAAATTTAAGAAAGGATTATCTCATGCTAGGCGTGTTGTGGAAAATGCGTTTGGCATTTTATCCCAGAAACGAAGAGTATTTTATAGACCACCAGAAGTGAAGGCCGAGACTACAGTAAGCATTATAAAAGCAGCTTATGTTTCACATAACTATTTACGAGTCCAAAATTCGGATCAGAATTTCTGTAGTTAGTAGAACCGTACGAACAGGCAATAATAATGATAACCGTCGTAGGCAATAGTACTTCAAATTATGGGAATGCTCCCTCCATATCCAAACTTCAAGAGCTTTTAACCCATGTGGTTAGTACAATATGTATTTCGTCTAATGATATGATAATAATTGTTTTTGTCGGTAAGCGACCCGATGCGAGAATACCCGAAACTGGCATTTCATGTTTTATATCAAAATCTAGAAGGTCGTGGTCAATAGCAGTGATTGTAACAGTAAAATTAGCGGTTTAAGTGACATTTGACAGTATGTTTCAAAATAATGTATTCCCGGTTCTACATTATAAAAATAAGTAAAAAGCTGTACTACAAAAAAATTATACAGAGATCGATAAGAACAGATGTAATTGGAAAATCTAATCATCTAACGAAATGTAGTAATTCTTTCGTCTTAAACATATTTCGAGGATTGGTTGCTGAAAAACATGTTTTTACGTATCCCGATATTTTGACGTACAATCGAATAAATTCGGTGCAGGCCTTAGTTGTTTCGTTGGAAAAATTATTAAAGGAAGTAAATGATCCAATCAGAAACGAGTCTAAAGGGAGAGTGGATCCGAATGTAATAACACAGTTATGGGATATGGGCTTATTTGGCGCTTTAATATCGAAGGAAATGGGAGGGTTAGGTTTAAATAACACACAATATACCCGAGTATTACAAACTGTAGGCGAACACGATTTGTCTATTGGCGTTATTTTAAGAGCTCATCAGGTTAATGGATTACAAGGTATCGTCATGTTTGGAACCCACGAACAGAAGGCAAAGTATTTGCCACGAGCTACTAATGGGCAATACGCTGCGTTTTGCTTAAAGGAACCGGCAGTAGGATCAGACTACAGCTCTGTAAAAACCACCGCTACTTTATCACGGGATAAATCGCATTATATTATAAATGGATCGAAAATGTTCATCACCAACGGCGATGTCAGCGAAATAATGATAGTTTTTGCTCAAACGCAGGTTGAATCAGGCCCTGCAAAACCAACTAGCCTTACAGCGTTCATAGTGGAAAGATCCTTCGGAGGTATCACGAGTGGTACTTCTCCAAGTAAGATGGGCATAAAGGCAGTAAAAGCGACTGAAGTAATATTTAACAACGTAGAAGTGCCCGTGAGCAACGTGTTAGGTCATGTTGGAAGCGGAATAGAAATTGCCCTGTCTACCACGAACAGCGGAAGGTACGGAATAGCGGCCCTTCTATCTGGCACGATGCGTACATGTATACGTAAAGCGACAGAATTTTCTAGGTCCCGCATCCAATTTAAGAAAACCATTCGTTCGTTTGAGCTCACTCAACAGAAATTAGCTCATATGGCTATGTTACAGTACGTCACCGAAGCGCTAGCATACCTGATAAGTTCGCACGATGATAATCAAGTAAATGAGTGTTACGTAGAAGCGTCGATATCGAAATGTTTTTCTACGGAAGCAACATGGCACGTATGCGACGAGTGTCTCCAAATAATGGGCAGAGAAGGATACATGACAACAATCGGATTAGAGAAGATGCTCAGGGATGTTAGAGCTTTTCGCATTTTCGAAGTTGAAAACGACGTCGTTCGGATGATCATCGCTTTGTCAGGGATTCGATACGCGGAAATGTACAATACAATGTCGGGGCTTCAGAAGGTCTCGCAGAAAACAGTTAAGATTATGGGCCTCGGATATGCTCCTACTTTGGAGCCTTACGTTGATCCGAGTTTAACAGACTCGGCAAAATTGGCCGGACATTGTATTTATCTTCTTGGAAACGCAGTCGAGAATATTTTGGCTCGATACGGAGAAGGTATCGATTCGCGTCAAATGATTTTAAATAAACTTGCGGACTGTGCCATCGACATCTTTGCTATGGCCGCTGTACTTTCAAGGGCAACCAGTTCGGTCAGGCGGAATTTAGCTTCCTCCGAATACGAGAAAATCCTAACGAAATGTTGGTGCTTAGATGCGTCCGAAAGGGTCGAAGCTAACCTTAGTTGCTGTACCTCCAGAAAGAAGCTAAATAATTTGAAAAATTACGTTTTAATATCCGAAATCGTAGGAGATTATCAGGGAATACCTCAGTTAAGCCCTCTTAATTTTTGATTGTTTTTTATTTGTACGTATATTAATAAAGTATTGCTGTTCGTTATTTCTTTTGAAGATCGAACGCTTTTTATGAACATATGTATTTCCGTTCTTACTGTAAAAGTTAGAGTTAAGTTTTCCACCTGAGGAATCTTTAACAAGATCGCTGAATGTCGAGAGTATAGTCTGATTTTTTCTTTTATTATAGAAGCAGAGTAGGCTGCAGTTTGACATCAAAGTCAAAAATACAAATTAAATCATTCTCTCGTAAGATGGAGAAAGTCCAAGAAAGAAGATAAAGAAGCCAAAATTTTCTCGGTATTAATTCATTAAAGGTTTCTTAATTAGTTAATGTAATTCCAAAACAATTATGGATTTTATGTCTTGGCATTTAAATTAATTAACAATTTTGAAAAAGGTGTGTCAAAACGCCAGGACGAAAACTATCCAAATATTAATGTTTTAAAGGCTTGCTGACAAAATGGAATTTAATAAACCTCATGTCTTAGAATTAAGTGGCAACTGAGTTACTAACTTTAAGCATTTCAAACACGAAGTAACAATTTATTTTATTGCAACAGAGACGACAAAGAGCTAACGGATATTCAGGTGGCCCAAAAAAATCTGATGGGCAGTGAAGCATCGAAATTGTAACAAACTTGAACGAAGACAGACGAAACTAAAAAAACCGTAGAAGGAATTCTGAAGATGTTTGAAGATGATTGCACCCCAAAACGAAACCTCATAATGAACATATATATACATTTTTCGCAAGAAAAGATGAACAGCCGGAACCCTTCGACAAGTTTTATACCAGTCTCAAATCATTTATTATATCTTGTGATTTTAAAGACCAGGAAGAAAAATCTTAAAAGCACAAATATTCTTAGGAAAGACTGCTGCGAGAAGACTTCTCTTTGGATAAAATTATTACCTTCTTTAAGTCGGGGGAAAAAATATGCAAGTGATTGTGATGATGATATAGCAAAATTTAAAGAACTTTTTAGTAGCAACCGCATACTCAGTATTATTGTGGCAGATAATATGCCATTTAATAGTTATGAAATGAGACAGTTTTTCAAACAATGGAATTTTGAAATACATAATATATAGCGAGCCCACATTATCCTAGTCATGGCTTAACTGAAAAGGGTGTTGGCATTGCTAAAGAAGTCACTAGAAGATCTAAATTTATATTTGCTGAATTATAGAATTCACCGGTAGTTATATCATACAAAGCAACCAGACGACAAAGTACATGGAGGAACTGCCATAATCATACGAGAGGCCACCAAACATTACGAAACTGAGAAATTCACTAAAAACTATCTACAAACCAACATGGATCAATATCAATGTCTGCCATTTACTGCCCACCTAAGGACAACAATAAAAAGGAACATTTTGAAGGATTTTTTAATATGTTAGGTAATACATTCATTGCCGTAGGAGATTATAATGCCAAACCTCCAACATAGGGCTCGAAAACAACTCGAAAAGGAAGAGAATTAGTCAAAGCAATGAAGACAAACAATCTACAATAAATATCTACTGCCCAACCAACATACCGGCCGTCAGATGGGAACAAAACACCGATGCCGTAGACTTTTGCATTAGGAAACGTACGAATACAAAAAAATGCAAGGCGAAATTGTGCTTTGACTTTTCGTCAGACCATTCTCCAGTAATAATAATTCGCAGAGCTTAAACAAAGAAAAGCAACCATGACTGTGCAATAGTAAAACCGATTGGACATTATTCAGAGAAAAATTGAACTGGACATGGACATAGAAACGGCGGTTGTTAACCTTATCAAGAACATCCTAGATGCGGCATGGTGTGCTACTCTGACCAAGAAACGCCCCAAAGAAGAACTGAAGTGTTGCCCTTAATTAAGCAAAAAACTGCAGAAAAAGTCAACTGTGTAAACGAGGGCAACAAACAAGAACAGAAGATAACAAGAGAAAACTAAACAGAGTAATAAAAGAGCTCATTCTGGAAGAACAAAACCAAGGCATACAAGAATATTCGGAATACTCGCTCTGGAAAACAACAAGGAAGCTTAACAGGTTCCAACAATGCATGGGCCAGAAACGACAAAGGAAAAGCTGGATTTTTCTCTAAAAATTTAAAAAATGTGTTCCTCCAGGATTATCCCCTGAAGAAAAAAACGAAATAACTGGATGTGCCACTCCAAATGGATCTGTCACATAACAAGTTTACGACTAAGGAAGTCAAATGAATCATAACATTAAAAGGGCACCTGGATTTGACCTAACCTTTGGCATAAAACCGATAACCTTGGTATACCTGGAGCAAACTATTTCCCTAACACTTGGAAAGTAGCCCATATCATCATAATCCTCAAACCCAGAAAAAACCTCGGACAGTCCCATAAGCTTACTGCCTATGCTTTCCAAAGTTTTTGAGAAACTGTGTCAAGAGGTTTAAAATAATAATAGATCAAAACAAAATAATTCCAGAGTATCAGTTTGGGTTTCGTAATAAACACGGAGCAGTAGAAGAAGTACATAGACTGGTTAAAATTAATAAGGACTTGAATGCCAAGATATCGCTCAATTGCCTTCTTTGACACATCTCACATTTTCGGCAAGTTTCTCACCTTCAACTGTTAAAATTCTATTTGACAGATATGCACTTCCTGGTCAAACCAGGCAGCGAATACACTGATCTGAATCCTATACATTTTGGCGTTCCTCATCAAGGTAGCGTAATATGACCAATTTTATACCCCAGATCTGCCAACGACACGACTTAGCACTGTGGCGACATTTGCTGACGACACATCAGTGATGGTATCTCATACTGATCTAGCATCGGCCTCAAGGAATCTACAGTCCAACTTCAACCAGAACTGTTAAAGAAATGACGCATCAAGACCAACGAATTTAAGTGCCTTTTACCATGCGCAGAGAAACATTCCCCCCCCCCCCCCGTAAAAACTTAGGTACCAAATATCTCGGCATGCATTTAGACCGACGTCTATCTTGGAAAAAAAACATATTCACCAACCGCAAGCAGTTCATTTTCCGTAAATCAAAACTATCCTTGGATAACAAGATATTACTATACAGAACTATTCTTAAGTCCGTCTGGACTTATGGAATTCAAGTATGGGGCACCGTCAGTAATTCCAAAATTGCCATCTTGCAGAGGTTCCAAAACAAAGTATTGCCTGCGCCTTATTACGTTCCCAACGAAGTTATGCAACATGATATCCTCTGGAATCCGTCAAAGAAGTTATAACTAAAAGGGACGTGTTGTGTGGTTTAAAGTTTAAATTGCCCACCATAATCGGGGTCGTGGCTCAGTTGGTTCAGCGTATGTACGTCTGACCACTGAGATTAAGATTGGTACGGGTTCGATTACCAGGGCCACACATACAGCCACACATACCCAACCGCTTGCTTCGGAAGGCAATAGCAAACCACCACTCTGGAGTAGAAGTGCAAGCACTTCCGTGGTCCACATTAAGTCACTTCGAGAATAAGAAGTCCGCCATTTAGAGTTATTTATAAATATAGAGAGTTGGCGACAATAACTGTCATATAATTAATGTAGTAGTCCTTCACGTTAAATAAATGATTTCTTTTTGTATCTTACTTTAATTAGTTCCTTTATGTGCCAGAAGGGCACATAAAATAATAATTATTATTATCACATTATTATGTCAAGAACCTAAACCGTAAAAGGACACGATGACAACGACTATTAATGTCAATAATTATTTTAAATTTATTAATTTTTCTAAGCAGATGCACAACTTGAATCTTCCATACACTAATACAGTAATTTCAATCCACAACCTATCCTGTTTCCTTAATAAAAAATAAGACTTTGTATCTCTCTCCTTCAACATTATTTTTTTGATATATTTACGTAGGAACCACATACGGATCTTAGATATTAAATATAGTTTGCGTAGATTAACATAGTCTTACAGCGCAAGGTAGAAAGACTTAGGATTAAGCAAAGATTAACATTTAAGACAAAATAATTACAGTAATTGAAAAATGCAAAGAAGGAAATAGCTTATTTGCTGTCTCTTTTTATGAATTTCAATAACGCACGTTAACAAAAATCGTAGAATATAATCTTCAATTGATTCGTAATCTATGTATTATCACGTGCAAAAGTAATAACACGCCTATGATTTGTTATTGTATGATAAACAGCCTTGCTGCAGTCTGCAGTCGATGAGTAACTTTCTTATTCTAACTTGTTAATTCTACCTACAAGAGGTCTTATGGTTATGCCCAAGTTACCTACTCATCGACTGCTGCAAGGCTGTTTATCATACAATAACAGATCTTAGGCGTGTCATTACTTTTGCACGTGATAGTACACCCTCGAATCGACGTTTATTTACGATTTTCGGCAGTCTTTTTAAAGTGGCTTCAAAAGAGAATCGAGTAACCTTTAATATAATCAGACAGCTGTTAAATTATATGTCAAACTAATAAAATTTTAGAAGCAAAATTTTCAAGTACAGTTATATTAATAAATATGTGAAATGGAAATCGTCGTTCTAAAAGATGGACAAGAACAAGATAAAATTTCATCGGAGTGTGTTGCTGCTTCCAGCGTGCAAGTGAGTGGCGCGGTCCTCTTTCGTAGATTGTGCCGTTTACTTTGTTACGCTGAGTTTCACCGGATCTTTCTTGATTTTATTTATTTGTTTGTTTATCAGATGAAACCGTTTAAAAGATTACTTTCAGGAGCACAACGAGGATAACACTGCTGTTTCGACTTCCATTTTGGCATTGTTAGACGATAAAAATAAATCGATAATATCATTAAAACGACAAATTCAGAATCAGAAACAACAGTTAGGGTATTATTTACATAGAGAGCTGAGTAGTCCGAAGGTTGCCGAATTAGCAGTCTCTGTAAGTAAATGTTTGATATTGCCTAATAACTCGAGGATGACTAACTAGTTTTGAACAAACGGCAATTTTTAGTGTTTGCCAGACGAAGCAGAAGAAAACATTCAAATTAATATGGCGATGAATAAGTTCTGTAAGCAGGCAGGTTTAAAAAGTAGAATAATGAACCTCTACGAGCGAATGAAGAACGTAGAAAAACGTACTTTAAATATAATAAACCAACAAGAAGAGATGATGAGGCTGATAATAAATAAATTGGCGGATCTTTCGCACGACACCTATAGCAAAGGAAGCGTGATCCAGTTTATTTTATTCAATTTAAGGGGACAGTCTGCTGAGGTGGATATTTTAGCTAAGGTTGCAGGGTCGACGAACAAATTACGTAAAGAATTGGATACTTTTAGAACATGTTGTAGCCGATTGATTGTCATAGAAGAAGAACGAAATTCTTTAGGTGCGTAAAATTTTATTAGATTATTTTGTTCAGAAGTAACCGAAATAATAGTGGAACAGGTGTATTCGATGCCGGTTACCCAACGTATGAGCTACAGCGTACTCCTAGCTGCTCAGTATGAAAAACTCCGCCTGGAAAAAGAAGTGGAAGAAATTAAACGGGATCAAAAACAACTGCAACGACGACTTTCGTCGTTCTGTAATTCCGAATCTGAAAACAACCGTATTGTAGTTGGCACTTCGGGAGATCAATGTAAGTAATTAATTGTATAATTTTCTTTTCATTGCAATGATTGCTAATCTTTTCCTTCTAAGCCGAAGTACACGACATGCTGAATGCCGTAAACGCCGAGGCCCTTTCTCTACTCACGATGGCGAAGAATCAGCGAGAAAAATATTTAGAAGAAATTCATAAATTGCAAGACGCGAACGGCGATCTCACCCGGCAAATACGAGATTTAAAAGATGAAATTAAACAAAAAGAATGTATCAAAGGAAAGATAGATGAACTTTTGAAAGAACATGAATCGTACAAACAAGCGAGCACTAACAAATTTAACGAGATTTATCTTAAAATGCGGGATGTTGTCGATGAAAATATGATCTTAAAAGAGAGGCTAGAAAGATATTGTGATATTGAAGACCAGGTAGGTGAGACAAACAATATAGGTACCCAAAAATTATAACTTAACAAAAAGACTGACGAATGAGAGCTTCGTTCACTTCTCACTGACGCGTCTCGCTACAATACCTACATCTTACCGTAATATAATAATAAAAAAAATACAAAAAATAATAATAAAATATATCTCATCATAAAAGAAAATAATAATATGTCCTTTAACATTAGGTAAAATTGCTACACACTCAAATACAGGACATGGAAGCGATGAGAAAACAACGAGATTATTACAAAGCACAAGTAGAGGACCTCCAGGCGATTCGGGCAGCTTACACTCAGTTAGTTGAACTGCCACTGATAGATGATCGGTCCGATAATAAGGAAAAACAAGAATTGGACAAGGCAATTGTCGGTACGTGAATTACAGCAATATTTTTGCTATGTAATTGGTTCGACGTGTGAATTATTTACATAAAAACTATTAACACAACGCAACGGCAACTAATAAATAGAAACACACCGAGAATATTTATTTTAACACTATTTATGTTAACCTGCGCACGTTTAGCATTCAATCAATATTCTTGGTTACGAGTAGACTCTCAAGCGCGTTCGTTGTACGCGCTTATATCCTACCGCAGGTTTGGATTTAATTCTGGAATGTACTAGGGTATTCTATAGCGAACGAGATTAGTCGAGAAGTTCCAACAGATGCGTTTAGAAGTTAATTCAAAAAATACCTGGACTAAGATCCTAACGCTTTGCTAATAAAAAAAGGTATTCCAAATTAAAACGATTTCCTGCAGTAGTTATACAACTCCTTCATACTTTGACAAGTACTTGGTAGCGCTCGTCTTCAAACTTTGAATATTATCTGTTTATCTTCCCAATCGTTCCCAAACATCCCTTCTTTAACTTCTAACTTGCATATTATTGGTTCTTTTAAAGCTACCATCTCCTTAAACCCACACCAAACTAAAAATCCAATATGTTTAAATTAATAAATCGCTTAACTGGACTTCTGAAAATCTGTTTAACCTTTAAACACGCATTAAACCAAGCATTGATAGATGACATCTATACGAATCCCTTGAATTGATGTAAAACTAACATAAGATTTTATTTTAACAGATCTCAAAAATCAGCATAACCAACTGTCGACAGAAAAACGAAATTTGGAGACAGTAATATTAGAACAGGAATTACAAATCAGGCAACTTTTAGTTATCATAGAAAAATTAGCTCCCTTTGGTACTGACAAACAGGTAAGTTTGTAATTTTTGATATTCTAATAAAATGATTGAACTCACATTTTAAAGGAACCTTCCGAGGATAAAACGTTAGTTTATCCGCTGCGTGCCGGAAGATATCCGGATGAATCGAGAAAAAACAACAAAGACATTAATGTGGCCTGCGGTTACGATTCTAATAAAAGGAACGTTTATTCGCAAACAGAAAACCTTGCCAAACTTCAGGTTGATATAGAACAATTACAGGCGTCTTCTCCGCATAAAATAATAGCACTGACTTCTTCGTCAACTCCAGTTAGTTTTTGTCATAAAATCACTAAAGATCAATCTGTAGGATGTGTGTTTATCGCAGACGATTCTGAAACGATGTATGATGTTAGCAATACCGAGCTTCCTCCGGTGTCCAAACAGGAGCCCCTCAATAATTATAGCGTCGCTACTAGGAATTTGTTAAATTCTGACACGAAAACTTGTTACGTTAATAATTCCGGATCTTTGGCCGACACAAAATCCAAAGTTTTAACAACATCCGTATATGTTCAGACAATTAACCGGAAAGACAAAAGCGAAAGTATGAGAGCAGTGCTGGAAACCTCTTCGCCAATGGAAGGATTAATTCAGATGAATAATTCTTCCGCACTGACGTTGCGATTAACTTGTAATCCTACGGATGAAGAAAATAAAGTGTTCGTGATAGCCAGCAGTAAGTCCTTGGCTACGATAATTAGCGGAATAGAACTTGAGAATAATAACAAGAATTATTCGGAAGAATCCAATACGAAAAGCTGTAACACCGTCATTTTGAATGAATTCGAGTTAATGAAAGATTCGTCTAACGAGACCCTCGTAGCTATTTTACCATCGGTTCATCACCAAGTAGGGAACGGGCTCGCGCAGCAAAAACATCTAGAGATTTCTTCAAATACAGGACAAAAACCGAGCTTATCTAAAATGGAATTAGCATTAAAACCTTCCGTTGGTGTTATACATAGACACAGCGACTACCCAAAAATCGAGGATAGTGAGGATAGCGAATTCGATTACAGCAGCTCTGTCGAAGAACGAAACGAAAGAACCGGTGAAATGGGGATAACAGGACGTTTGAAACAGATCACTTACTATATAGATCAAACCCTTTCTCAACCTAATGGAAATGATTTATTGCTAAAGTCGGTTAGAGCTATGTATAACAACAACTTCAAGGATGATAAAAAATTTGCGAGAAAATAAATCGAGTGTTGTTGTTTAGAGAATTGAAGTAATTTCATAGTACTACATCATTTCTGTATACATTTTTAAGTAAAAATACTAAAAAAGTTATAAAAAGATTTTCATTTCGTAAAGGAAAGCTATTAATATTTAAATTAATTTTTAAACCGCTCCGTAACAAATCTACCAAATACTAAGATCAAAATTAAATAAGGAAACTGTTTATTCTAATAATTATAAGTTGAATTGAGACAATTAACTGTACAAATACGGATTTTAATTCCAAAACGAATTTTGTTTGTATATTCCGGCTTAAAATCATTTTCCTAAACTAGATTTACATTCAAGCTTAAAAATTTAGTGTTTTCGGGACGGAATTAATAATTATTATAAAATTTTTAATTGAAATAATAATGCATTTGATTTGATATTATATTCAATTATTTAGGGCCGGTCTTTCAATCTCCTAATAAACCTTCTAATAAGCTATTTGGCAAATATTTTTCACGGAAACGATTATATTAATGTATTAATAAAGGTTGCCATAGAAAATAATAGGAAGATAAATTTATTAGGAGATGGAAAGACCGGCCCCTAGCTGCATAATTACGGGAGTCTGAAAGTCTGTAAATAGGCAACACACAATGCAGCGCACAGGAGACTAGATTTTTTAATTTTGTTTTGATCGATTTTGACGACACATGTCTACACTATCTGACGCTCCAGCATGAGAAAAACACGGTTGGACTCATATGGGTTTCAGGACACACAGGTGTGGAGGGTAACGAAAGAGCAGATGCCTTCGCAAAGACTGGATCATCAACCTTGTTTAAAGGACCAGAACCGGTATTCGGAATAACTAAAACAAGCATTCGAACATCAATAGAAGAGAACTGGGATGCAGAAAGGGGTCAAAGACTGGGGAAGACAATAGTAGGAATTTTCACACATTGTCAAGTGATGTTCTCCAGGTTGGTAGGACTCGTTACAGGGCAAGGCCTTTAACGAAGCACCTACAAAGAATAGCTGTAAACAGAGCAGAAACCACTCTGTAGATTATATGAAGAAAATAAGGAGACAGCCACATACATAATTTTTGCCTGTCCAGCACTAAACTGCAAGAGATACAAACCCTTAACGGCAACTCAACATGAGACAACCATCTCACATGATCATCTCGTTGAAGATACAAGATTACCCTGAAAGATAGGGTAAGAGAAAGCACACCCACCTACCCACCTAACCCAATATAACTCTTAGTAACAATCAATCAATGAAGGTCTTGTCACCTCCTAAGCTAAATCTACAGTTTGTTTGAAAAAGTAAGAATCACTCAAAGTAATTTTAAAGGACTCGACGAATAAGTAAACTTTTGTCCGTACAAGAAGTCTAGGAAAGTCTGAAAAAAAGTACCAAGAGGAAAAGAAAACTTCATTATTCTAAAAGGTTGGAAAAAAGATTGCAGGAAAACTTCTAAAGAAGCTAATAAAGTAAAAGAGATTAGCAGGCCGCTGCTGGAAAGCACACCTTCGTTGGGTAACAAATTAAAATAAATATACTGCGTTACAAAGCAAATAAAAAAGCAACTTTATAGACACCAGAATTTCACACAAAACCTAAAGGCTCAAAGTTGAGGTGGTTGGGTCACATGGAAGGACAAGAGGACAACAGAATGACAGAAAAGATAATAGAGAGTACGGAAAGGAACGCAAAAGAGCAGTAGGCCAAGGAAGTAGTGGAAGAAAATCGGAGGGAAAAAACATAACAGATGGACCTAAAGGATATTTACCATACAAAATATTAGTGAAGAATCTGCAAAGTACCTCATCGTCTTTGATCGTGTTTTAGTTCACTGCTAAACTTATGTTTCTTATGAACACTTTGACTCTGTTGTGTGATGCATGTAATCCAGTTTTTACTAATATGTTTTAGGGCATTGGCCCTCTCGGTGGATTTGTTCTAAAAGAGTAACGTACACCGGTTCAGTACTAACGACTCTGTTCATTCCTATAACCTATGAGATTTGAGAGTCGCAATGGCCTGAACTTCTTCGGCCCCACACTATTAAGTATGTTTAATATAAAAGGGGTGGTTTCAATAATGTCGCAAGCGTATCGACCCGCAAAAGTGTGTTTTAAAACGACACTGAAATGTTTATAAATGTAAAAGAGTGCGAATAACAGAACAAAATACAGCAGATTCCACTTCATAGAAAGGAAATAGCAAGACCAGAGATAATTAGTAAATTAATATGATAGAAAACGTTCGCAAAAAGGCTATTACAGATACGGCGCGTGATAGCCGCGAGGCAGAGAATAATAAGTTGCTAAATGGGATAGAACTATTACTAAAAAGTAGATTAGGCAATCAAAAAAGAAGTTATAAAATAGTAATTTAATAATAAGGGGAGTAAATTTTAGGAGCCTGAACATAAGCAAGAAGCCGATTAATTCTTCATAAGGTGTCAAACGGCAATAGTACAAGATTAAAAAGCTTCGCAGCAACAAATAAATTAAGGGTGACTTCCAGCTGAAAGATATTTACGAATCAAGTGAATTGCGCTATCATCTAAGAAACGCAAGCCAATACCATAGCTAAGGTAAGAAGCCAAAGAGGGGCAGGCGTGGACGCAGACCACTTCCTCGTTAGAGTAAACATGAAAACCAAAATCATAAAATCCCCAAAAAAGATGAAACGTAAAGAAAGAAGGTGGGATATGAACAAATTCACAGAATCTACCCAACGTCAAAATGAATACCAGGCTAAGGCAGAAGAAAAGTGCAGGGTCATGAATTAGATGAAGAGAAGAAAATGGGCCAAAATAAGGAATACAATATTAAGCGTGGCAGAAGAAGAAAGTTTGCTGCAACAGAAATCACAGGAAACAGTTTACACACAAGTGTAAAGAACTATCGGTATGAAAAGAGGCGTACTACACTATAAAGTACAAAAAAAGGGGACTGGCAACGTACAGAAGATCAAAGAGAAATTTCAAGGAGCATGAACTACCCGAGCTGCAAAAGGAATATGGAAACAAGAAGATCAGAAACTTCTATCAATAAATAAAAAAGGCGCAACAAGGATACAACAGCAAAACAAATCACATAAAAATAAAGAAGGAGAGTTAATAGGAAATGCGACCCAAGTAACAAGACGATGGAAGGAATACTTTGAAGAGGCGTTAAACTATGAAGGACACCAAGTAACAGGGCAAGCTGGAGAGGAAGAGCGTGTATATAAGTATACGATAAAACAAATAACTGCTAAAATCATAACACAAAAATCTACGACAAGCGTTCGATTCCTTCCTGCAATACATGAAGGGCAAATCTTAGAAACACTCATATAGTTAGTGACGATGACATTAGACGGTACCACAAATAAGATACGAGTAAATAGAGACCTTCCAAAAAGTTTTAAGGCACAAAAATTAGTCGGGCAAGGGGACCCGCTGTCAATAACCCTCTTCAATTTGATTCTTGAAAAAATAATACGCGACAGCAGAATTATAACCAAATTAAGGAAAGGGACAATAATAAATAAGAGCCACCAAAGTCTAGCGTACGCAGATGATCTGACACTGCTGGCGAAATCAGAAACAGAAGAAAACTAATAATGAGAAAAGTAGAATTCCAGGGGCCCAATTCTTGAAACCACTCGCTACCGAAACGTATACGCTAGGAAGCGAGTACTTGATAGCGCATTAGCTACTAGCTATACGTTTCGGTAGCGAGTGGTTTCAAGAATTGGGCCCCAGGCCAGAAAATGAGCACTAATATATGGTCTTGGGCGAACAGGAGACAAACACATGTGCAAGTTTATCCATCGAGCTGGAAGGTGGACCAGAAATAAGTGTACAAAGATTGAAAAGTTTTGTGTACTTAGGTTCAGTTTTAACGGAACAAGGTGAAGAAGAGAAAGACTTATTACAGGTGAATTGTGCAAAGTGTTAAAATCGAAAAGCTTTATAAGATTGTGATCAGACCCACAATTACTTGTGCCAGCGAAATGTGGATTCTTAACAGCAAACAGAAGATGGTAGAAGCATGGGAGCGGAAAAAACTGAGGAGAATTCTAGAACGAAAAAAGCACAAGATCACTGAGAGCGAACAAACAAAGAGGTGGTGTATCTTTACAACCAGCCAAATATTATTCAGTCCATAAATTAAAACAGGGGCAAAACGGGACATTGCAAGTTCAGAAGACATTTACATCTAATGGATGTGGAAGGGGACCCTACGGGCAGAATATACGAGGAGGAGGATGAAGCGGTAGAGCTTATTATCTGTGAATTTTCTGAGCTGGAGTCAAAAAGACTACAATACTTCGCAGTGAGAAGATTGAGACTCGAAGAGATGGCGAACGCCGCTTACAAAGACATACTGATTTTTTCAGGGATGTAGGCTTGTAGGAGGCATCTAGGAGGCACAATAAACTGGTTGTGTTTCAGTGTAAGGGGAACTATAGCCGACCCGACCCCTTGTATTTGAAAAAAAATCAAAAACATTTTGAAAGAATAGGAGAAAGTCGAGCGGGCAAATAAATGAATAGAAGCAACTTTAGCAACCACACGGTGGATGGAGGTAGTTTACTAAGACCTTCAGGAGGAGGGTAAAACGAACTGTAAACAAAAGGCGACAGACAGGAAAAAGAGGAAACAAATCTTTAAGTGCAAACATTCCTGCAAATACTCCTCTACGACCCCAGTGGAGGATAGAGCTACTTCAGGGAAGCGACCCTGCCCGGCTCGCATCCTCGATTCTTCCCCACCTTCTGATACCGGGGAAGAGTTGGGTCCTAACCTAAATTCTACCTATAACCTATTTTATCCTTTCCAAACCTTACACCCAATCGCCAACCCGCCTGGTAAGCGTGGCGTTTAAAAGCCAATACCTCCCAATTAAAAACCATGTCGATATTGAATGTTTTTTATGGGAGAGGCTTACGTCCAGAAGTGGACTAATATGGGCTGAGAAGAAGAAGAAGAAGAAGAAGAAGATATTAGTTAGTTAAGTAGGTTAGCCCACTGATTAAAAATAACTCGTGAAAACTTAGACACCAAAATGCCAAATCATAATTCAAATTGAGACGAATTTTGTACAAACTGAGACTACCAAATAAAATGAAACATAATAAAAAAAATACAGATAATTTTATTTATCGTCGACTAGCATCATAATGCTATCATTATTGTAGATAAAATCGTGCATAATATTATACTTTATGGCACAGTGCCATAAAGTCGTTATAACAACAGAATAAACAAACGTTATTTAACAACCACATCAGTCGTTATAGTAACAAATACTATTTTGTGACAAATACGTCATAATTTTATATAACCTGAATAATTATTATTTTAGCAAAAAAACTAAATTAAATTTCTTATAAATAATTGTCGACGATAAAATAGTATACGAAATTCGTTTATAATGCAGTATTATGGCATTCATGAAATTATCGCATTCACTGCGTTCATGCGCTAATTTCATTCATGCCGTAATACTGTACATGATAAACTAATTTCATAATGTACTATTATATAATTTTCCATAGTAGCTAAGCAAAATAAAATTTTAACGGGTGGCCTAAGTGAAGTGGGACGGGGTCGTAGATATTTGATTTAGTATTTTGAACTATGTTAAAAGTGCAACCAAAAATTATTTGTTCTGTTTAAAATAATAAAAGTTGCAATGATCCCTTCTAAACGGATCATCCTGCATACTAGAATATACCTTTAAATTATACAACCTGTAACGGTAGTGAGCTTTTTGTAATTTGTGTAATTGTGAACCACACTGTATACTTCAAACAGTTTGGAATTTATTAAAGTGAATAATTTTTATAAAATAACTGCTTTGTTACCATAAACTGGGAGGTTCTGTAAATGCCATCAAATAAATATGGGTTTGTGGACCACCCTGTATACTTCGGATAGTTTGTCATACGCAGGATCCTTAATTTATGAATGTGAATAATTGTTATAAAATATCGGTGGTTGTTGCGTTTACTTCTGTTTTTTTGCCAAACATTTTGAGATTGTGTAAATGTTATCAACCAGCATAGGATCGTGGAGCACCCTGTATACTTCAAATAGTTTGTGAGACGCAGGATCTTTAATTTATTAACGTGAATACTTTTTATAAAATATCTGTTGTTGAATTTATTCCTGCTTTGTTACCAAAAATTTTGAGGTTAGTTATTAATGAAATTTGATGTCAATAAAACGTCATTTTAGGTTAAGCTGTCGATTTTTGAGGAGTACGTTGCCAAGTTTTCCCAAAGATTAGTAACAAATACTGTGGGAAGCGTATTACGAATACGAACAACTTGGAAGCTTCCACCGTATTCTAGAATAAGCAGCGGCTGCATATATAAAAATGTGACCCGGCAAGAGTGGGCGATCAACGAATCTACGAGAAATCTTGAGCAGTGAAGATTATATAACGCGATATGCGCGGTTTAAAATAAACACCAGTAATGTAAACAAACATTCAATGTAAATAAATTAGATTTAATTAGCGTTTAATTAACCTTACTGCATTTAGGCGACGAGCTTGAACGAAATCAAACCTTTTACGACTTGCAGTTTTTATACACAAGGTGTCGGTGAAATGTGGAGCACCACAATTTTTTTTATTATCTTTTAAGGTGTCTAAATGAAATTTGGTATGTATACTCTTAAAACTCCATTATTCGACGTAGAACATAAGACTTTGTCACTTCCGGGTTCGCCGAATTTAACCTCGACTTTGTTAATTTAAATGGAACACCCTGTATATTTAAACATTTTTGGAATCCGCAGTTAATTTTACGTATATTAGCATCAACATTTTGAGAACAAGGTAAATTTTTGCACAAAAATTTATTTATTAAGTAATCTAGAGCGCCGTGACCTGCGTAAAGTGAAAGTTATCTTAAAAAATAATAAAAATATAGGAATGCCTCTGGTTTCACATAAATTTTAAAAATTCCGAAGCTGTGGGTCACGGTTTTTAATTTTTGATGCATTTTTGGAGTAGGTAGAGTGCGCGATTACCTACTAAATTAAACTAAACGACTACTTATTTAAATTGAAACTCATCATGCAAGAATTTCGTGGGCTATGTCAGGTCAAATAATTTTCCTCTCTAGATTCGACGCACCTAATTCTCTTTGTCCTGCAAATCGTTGCTCTTATTTCTTAAGTGCACTTTATTATGCTTAAGCGTTATTTAATAAAATGAAAGTGCCCAACCAGCGATCCATTTTTAACAAGAACAAAAACAACGAGCTTGTTCTTATTTGGTTTACGAATTATCTAAAACAATCAAGAAAATTTTCCCTCACGATTTCTCGGTTATAACCTTTCAAAAAGGTTTTAAATTATAATGAAAGACCTAAAATAAAACTGTCTTTAAGAAAATAACAAAATTTTCAGGTAAGTTTCGTGTCTAGAAGCACTAAATAAGTTGCGAAGTAATTTCGGGACTTCCGTCATTTATCAGGAAATTCCTGGTTCTTTATTTTAAATTGTCTCTTAATAACAGATGTACGTATGGATAAAAACCGACTGTTACATTAATTTAACTCGAAAACGTAGTAAAATTACAAACCGTTTGATATTTCCTCAGCTAAGGGAAAACTACCGAATATCGATTACGAAAGTTTGGCGTGGGTTTTATGCTCGGTATTAATGCAAATATTAGAAACCTTTTGTGAGGCATTAGGGTTCGAATTATGCCTGTCTCATAGTAATATACAGGGCGTCTCTAAATTATACTGGTAAACTTCTACAGGGCATTTTTCAAACAAAATTTTAACCTAATTTATCTATATTCAAAAGTACACCTTTGGGGAGATACCTCCAATTATAGTTTGCTCTAAAAGTTCAGGAACAAGTAGGCCACTTTGAACAATTATTTGAAAATTAAACATTTGTGTTTTGTTTAAACTAAAACTTTCTTTTGTTTATTAACAGGAAATTAGAATGTGGCAACTTGATTAAACTTTTTACTGATAGCATTTTTCACTACCACTTACTTAGTTTTTGCTTATTTACTAGAATACCTTTGGGTGTAACAAAAAATGGCAAGAGACAAAAACGTTTTCTTATTAAATTTTACATAAATGGATCTAATTGAATTTAGATTATTCCTACATACAAAAATGTTCCAAGGTGTTAGTTAATCTGACCCCCAACTCTCAAAAACACTTTTTCAGTCGAGCGTCGAGAGATAGTTTTAGTCATTTGCCGAAATGACCCTTTTGATTAATTATTAAAGTAGCCCAAATGCTTTCTTCATAACCTTTATTACTTTTGCAGAGAATAAATTTTCTTGAAATTTTAGAGCAAACTTTGTCTAACCGTATCTCCACAGAGCTAGATTTTTGCACGTTGAAAAATTAAGTCAAAACTTTGTCTAAAATTTATAATTAAGAGACACCCTGTGTAATTGTATAAGCAAACAAAATCCACTATACAGTATATAATAATGCACAGAGAAGCAACGCCTACGTATACAGGGAATTTTTCTTTTTAGTATACATATTCCCTATATATACTTTTATAATAAACGCAAATAGGCAACCCACTATACACTATAAACGTCACGTCACGTGGTGCGTAAAGGTTATGTGTCATGTTTGTAAATAAAAAATAAATCAAAATTAGTGGAATATCAACATAATTTTAATTCAACGATTATTCTAAAACATAAAATATCAACAATACAAAACAGAAAGGAAAATAAAACAGCAACAGTTAAAGACTAAGAGCCATATTCATAAACAGTGTTTAAAGTTAGATGTTACTAATTGCTATAGCAACATATATTAATTTTATTGGTTTAGTAGCTACTAAACCCCTACTAACTTTAAATACTGTTTATGCACGATCGCATTATAATGTGTCAATTATGTCTGAATTTGTTTGACATAAACGTCTATTTATAGCCCGTGGGTGTCTTTATAGGCCGCCGGTCTATAATGAAACGTCAAAAATTGATAAACAGTTTAACAGTCTTATAAAGAATTTTTTTAAATTAAAATCGAATGTATGCTCTTTATTAGAACTCTATTTAGGGTAATTTGTATTAACAACACAGTTAACACAATTATTTATGTGAATATTCCTAGGCGTAAATGCTTCAACCATTTGACAGTTGTCAGTAAAAAATTAAAATAATTGAGCAACTAACTACTCGATGTGGGTAGAAAATTAATTTATTCCTTTTATTTCAGTTTTAAAATCTTCGATCGTGCATAAAATTATGTATGTACCACTGGCGTAACTTGCTTTTATGGCCTTCGACGTGTCTTTAGCCCTCGACTAGCGTCTCGGGCTCAAAATCACGTCTCTGGCCATAAAAACATCTTTACGCCCTTGGTACATAAATAACTATTATGAATATGGCCCTAATTTTTTGACATTAACTTAATTTGATGATTTTTGCCACAGCATGCTAATTTTTTAACGTTTATAGTGTATAGTGGGTTGCCTATTTACGTTTATTATAAAAGTATACATAGGGTATATGTATACTAAAAAGAAAATTTCTCTGTATAGGGTTATTGATTCAAACATTAACGATAAAAAAACAAATTTTTTCTTAAAGAATTAAGGATGTAACCGGTTTTAACTAACACATTAGAAGCCTGGTAAAACTAACATTAATGCAGCAAATCCATGTTTCGGCCATCCTCAGTGTGAAGCTTTCTTAACAGTGTTGATTTTGGTGGTGGAAAGTGGCACTTTCTCTGACAATTTATTGAAGAGCATATTTTGAGGAGTTCTCAGTCAACTTTACTTTTATACTTTGGTGAAGAGAACGTCTTTAGAACCTAACTCCAACCAACATTGTCAAGAAAGCTTAACACTGGGAATAACAGTTTAGTTGCCGAAATACGGATTTGTATTATTAATTAATTTGTATATTTCGTTACAGACATTCGGTTGGAGTAAACCACATGCTCAGTTCCTTGGGTTTAATGGTAGGAATATTGTGTTATTTTGTATGCATTTTTGTAGGTGATTAATTCAATTCGCTTTTCAGGAAGTTTTCTTTTAAACCATTTACTGAATAGTTAAGCTATTAAAATGGGTAATAAAAATGTGTACATCGGTTTCAGGAATAACTAAAGATTAAGACAAAAGAAAGGAGCGAGAAATAACCTAAGTTATTCTTTTAGAAAAATCACATATTCCTTCATAAAAAAAAGCCAATTACGCAAAAACATAAAGGTATTGTAACGAAAGGCAGCTGTCGGCAGAAAATTTCGAGTAGTTTCTGTTGTTCGAAACTTTTTGGAAAGATTCGTTTGCCATGGAATACTCCAGTGCTAGTGCATTCCAGAATGAGACCGATGTCTGCAGGTGGTATATAAGGCGCGTTTGATAAGCATGCAGACAGTGCTGCTGATCAAGTATGCGGGATATCATAAGGGTGTTAAAATAAATTGTCATGGTTTTTGAAATTTTGCGTAAATTAAGTATAATACGGCCCTGTTTTTCGAAGTTTAAGCCGGCTCTGGAGCTTGCAAAATCCGCGCGAGTAATGCCAAATTAGCACATTCCTTTTTGGCTGCGCAATAATTCAGAGTAGTCCAAAATATGCTGACCGAATAGGATGATGTAATATCATGTGCAGTGGATTTCGTCATTAAGAATTCGGGGAAGCACCGACCTGATCACGAAGCACGGCAGCTTGGCGCCATTCCAGGTTTCACCCCGCGCACGGAAGTCGCGTTTGGACATCTCTTTCTTACACCCTCCGCTTTGCGGAAAAGTAGCAAGGCAAATCAGAGTTTAGGCAGCTTTCCATCTTAACGGTCGTGCAATTATCGTTTCCGGACTATTGGTAAAAGATCCCGTGTGCGCCTCTCGTTTTTGTGTAGTTTTGTGGAAAACTATCTTACAGCATATTTGTCGGATTATCTCAGAGTCTTATTCGTATCGGAGAAATATGAGTTCTGTGTTGGAAGTTTCGTTTAAGTTTGACGTTTGGTGAAGTTACCGTTCCACACAGTTTTCGCTTTTGGATTAAATAATCTACCACCTTGTTGTCTTCGCACCTGCTTCCGGAAGAAGGACTCCATCCCTTTTCTACGCCGACCGCTGCTATCTCTCCCTGGGGAAGCCGACCATCGCTTGCGCTGGGCTAGCTTCAACAAGCCCTATTTCCCAGGTAATAAAATTTAAGGCTGATCTTTTACTGCCGGTTGTGAGGGTACCAATTCAAGCCTTCATTCAGTAGCGTATTTTGGTGATTCACTCGTGGACAGGCACCAGTAATTATTGTATGTAAATCAAGCCCTTCAAGCATCCTTTAACCAGTGCGTGTCACTTTTTGTTTTAGTGTTAACAATACAGAAACAGTGCGAATTTTCGGAATATTTATCCATTTTTATGTTGCATGTGTAATAACTGTGTATAGCTTTGTGAACCTGACTACCTGTACCAGTGTTTCATTTCAGTAAGTAAGGGTAAGTACATCCAGCAGTAGGGTGCAGCCACCCAACCCCCTCCGAGCCCAGTAGGAACAATCTGCGGTACGTTCCTCGAAACTATCTTTGGTGCCCATTTTCCTCCCGATTACGACCTCCCCTATTTGAAGGATTTAGCGTTTCGAACCCATCTTCTTCGACTGCTTGTTAGCCGCGAGCCTAAGGACATCGACGTCCCCTATAAGTTGTCGTAGTGCGGAATTAGCACGTTACAAAATCGACGGTGTAAATAAGTTGTTTTTGTTACTTATTGCGTTTCTTTAGTTATCTTAATAAATTCACACCACAAACCAAAATTTAAATACATTATCAAAACGTTGCAGTATGCAGGCTAAAAAGTTTCACTTAATCAGATTCACATTCGGTTTTCTTTTGTATTCGTTACGTTTTTCTTACTTTTATTGTTAGTTTCTGTGTTTTTTCTTTATTTGTTTCTTCTCATTTTGAGTTGAAAAAATTCTCAATAAACTTGCAGAATGACTTTAACTTCACATTACTGAAGAAGTTGATACACAAAGATGTCTTGTATTTTTATAATAAAAAGTCGACGCCCATATGTCCATACAAATATTTTTGTTTAATTTTAGATCCCTTTAGGTTCCAAATTTCTGACATCCTACCTTTAAAGGACACCCTCTGTACAGGGTGCTCTATTTCCTGAACGTTATATGGGTAACTTTTTTTATTTGTAAAGATCGATAAACGGATAAATATGCAGTTAAAAGTTATTGACACAAAGGAACAAATCGCTTTTTCTATTATTCCACGTAGTTCAATATTTTTAGAATTTCAAAAATATTTTTCAAATAAATATTTATGTAGCATAACGTAGCGCTGTGATCTAGTTGAAACGCATTTTTTTTCTTTCCAGCCACGTAACATAAGTTATATGTACAGTTTGAAAAAATTGAAAAATAACGATTTTTAAGGTTTTTGTTACGGAATCAAGACTGCCATGAAACAAGAGACAAACCATATATCACAAATATGACAGGAATTTACGGAGGAAACAAGAACATACAATATTAACATAAACAAAGTAATTTTAACGGAAACTCTAGTTAATAATATAATAATAAAATTGGTATAGTGACTTTTCCAACTGGAAGTTAACGGTACCATACGGTTTCAGTCCCGCATCATCTAATTTTATTTTTATTTCGTATGTCCTGATTTAGGACGTTGGCGAGGGGGACCGAAGCCACATTTTTAAACGTTGTTATGTCCCCCTTATGTTAGGGAAATATGTTCTCTACAGTGGTTTCCCGTTGCGTTATGCAGAGTTTGTAACCGTCTATTAGGTGTATAGTCTTGTTACTATCTGAAGTCGACCACTCCGCGGACAGAATCGTTAATTATAACCAAACGATTAAATGGCTTCACTCGTTCAAGTACCGACCTTGAACAGTGGGGAATTCTTTGTAAAAATCCTTACCACTGTATGAGACTCGAACCAAGACCCCTAGCTAGGAGCCCAGTGCTCTTACCACTGCGCCAACGAGCTTCTTATCTTCTCATCTAATGTTAGATTGATATTAACCTCACATTTATAGTTAGGTACTAGGTTTTGTCCTAGTTGAAGTTTAGTTTATTGGCAGTAAATCATACATCATTTTTATTATTATTGGCCTAATTTCCGACGTGCCATTGGCCATCTTTGCCATTTACGTATAATAGAAACAGCACAGCACCCAATACTCGTCCCTGTGGTTCCTTAATTTATATTTCTTACATGGAAGCCATCTTTTGTATCATTGAAACGCATTTACAACGATCTTTAAGATAAGATAACAACATGGAAAAGGTGCACCTCGATACCATAAGAATAAGGACATCGATGTCGACAATTTTTTGCCCATTATCACCCCGATGCCAGTTTAAAATATTTTCTGTAAAACCCAATTTAAATTATAATTATTTCGTAACAACGTAGCACCTTGTTTAGATCTAGAAGGTATTGTAACGTTTTTAAAGTTATTAGGTACTATTAAGAACAACAGCTTAATCACCAATAAACAAAAAACAGTTACACGAAAGAGTGTTTATTTATTTTAACACTATTTATGTTAACCGACCATACAATATACTTATTCACGCCTACGCTCTTGGTTGCCACCAGTAGACTGTACGGAGCGCTCACCGAACGCGCCTTATATACACACCACTTTGTAGCCCCTTGGAACGCACTAGGGTATGCTATGTCGAACGAGATTTTTCCAGAAAGTTCCAACAGATGGCGCGCTTCGAACGATCAATAACACTTGCGAGCTTCTGCCGTGCATTTTGTTACGGTATTTACTGAATTATAACTTAAGGTTCTTTTGTGGAGTCATTTGCGAGCAAGATGGACAGTGCTCGTCCTATTACGACAGAACACGACCTTTAAGATATGGCCAGATTATATTTTAAAAATACCATTATGCCGGTGTAGGTACTCTGCATGGTGCTAGTTACGGTCTATGGTTTGCAACTTAGCTGAATGGAGTGTGGACTTCAGATGTTTGAAGCAAATAATTTACAGCATTCGTATATCTTAACAAAACGTCTTCCGGATGGGACCGTGTCATTGTTGAGACAGAAGAACTCAATGTTTCGCCCACTAAAAGAGCACGGTAACTCACCGTATCAACCACGCCAGAGGCGAAACTCTTTTAGCAAGAGGCAGAAGGGTAATTTATAATAACGCCCTCCATTGAGAAAAACGGTATTTTGGACATTTAAATCTCGGCACTGAGTTTCCAATCAATTGGAATGCAGAAAACAAGTGGTATATTTGCTGCCAAGGCCCGCTGAATTAATATTGCATATATAAGGCCTGTCCACTTCATTTAGCCAAGACGCAGTTAGCAAGGACGCAGGGGCCATTTGAGGTGAACTATACATTTGTGGGCACAAATGTATAGTGAGTTACAATGATATTTCTAAAATATTATTTCCATTATTTCCGAATTAATTTGCAATTTGGAAAAATGTTCGTGTGGCCTTTGAAGAGGAAATGTTTTTGTCTATCTATTGACGTAGAAATTTTTTCGATATCTCAATTTTTGCAAATACTATTTGAATTTTTTAAAGTAAAATAGAGTTGTGCGTTTTTTATTGCTAAAACGATTTGTTTTTTAATTTGACAAAACCGAGGTGTCTATAGACAGACAAAAGATAAATGATTAGATACAAAAATCGCCCGCCACCCCTACATTAAAATTGGTTCTCAAAAAAATGGAGCGAAGTCTGCATCTAATCGACTATTTTTCAAGGTGTAAACTCCGCCGTTACATTGGTACAGGAAACGATGTATCTTCTTGTGGGAATGCTTCCTCTATATCTAAACCTGAATGACGTTTAACCTGTGTGAGCACTTAATTATTAATCAATAATTGTTTTAGCCGGAAAGTTGTTCATGACGGAGAACACCTGAAACCAGCATTTGTACAGGCGGATAAAAATGTACGTATCACGTCAAAATCTAGAAGACCAAGCGACAGAAGAACTGAAGATCTTGATCCGAGAGGAAATCGCCAAAATTCATAGTAAAATGTTTCAAAGAGCCTTACAAAATGCCACAAAGAGACTGCAGAAATGTCTGTCCAGAGATGAGACTCACTCAAAAATCTTGAATCTCTTGAATAACCTCCGTTTCAAAATGTCCCGTTCCTCTGAGCCACCTTGTATTTTCTGAACATTTATTGTAAGAAGTTTGGAATTTTATACTAACTTAATTTGTAATTTCCAAAAACTAGTGGCGAAATATACACTTCTCTTTTGGAAAATAAGGCATTCGACTACAGCGCGGACTGTCTCGGAGTCAAACCCGAGTTGAATGCTCGGCGGGTGGTCTACCACATCACCCCGTACGCATAGCGTTCGAGACAACCTGGTATGACAGCGACTTAGAAGGCTTTAACCTTCTACGTTGCCGGCCATACTCCTTTAGGAAGCGTAAGGGCCGATACCTTTACTAATCATTATTCTGAATATTGTTGCATACATAACTCTAAAACAATTTTCAATATGTTTCTGTTTTGAACTTGGGTAACGATATCTACATTTAAGGGAAACTGGCAAATTGCAGTATATGGCTACTAATTTTAGAAAAATAGGTCGGCGAAGACACCTACAAACCTGCAACGAAAGAACAAGCAATAAAGATGGTTTTGGGAAACTTCATCGGAAGCATTAATGGTAGTTTTCTTTAATCAAATTCAAGGTTCAAGCTTTGTTTTCTTAAAAGTTTACAAAAAAAGATGAGATTTTCCAACAAATTGACCTGACTAGTATTTCATCTTAAGTATTATGTAGGCAAACCAACACAGTATCCTGATAAATTGATAAACCTACCTGATCCTGAGTAAAGGCCCTCAAGATCAACCGATCTAAATCTATCAATAAAAGCTGTGACTACAAAACGTTGGTGTAAGACTAAGCACGTCTAAACTGAATATAATCAGTAGTAAAATAAAAACGTTGCAGAAACGCTTGCGCCTGGTCGTTTTCAGCGGAAACTTTTTTTAAATATTAAATTTGGCAAGTGGATATCGACTGAAAATACGTAACCTAGACAGTAAATTTGCATACGGTGCAGAAAACTCGGCCAAGGACTTAAAAGAATTTCACCTTCCCAAAGAATAATTTGGTTTGAAGTCATACCGGGGTTTAATTAAATTTCGGCAAAGCGAAAATCTGCATCACTTCCTCATAACCCATGAATAAATTTTCCATATTCCGGAGTCAAGTCACATTCAGCTGACCTCTCGCCGTTCCTTATCGATTAAATCATCTGTTATTATGTCTTTCTTCTATTGTTTCGGAGCACATTCCACCAAAATGTACGTATTTGTGTTCCTTAGTTTGAATAATAGAAGGAGGTAGCCGCACTTTGTATGAGTCGATATATCCTATCCTAGACCGCGGGAAATTCGTAATAAATTCCCAATTCTTTTGAAATCGAACATTAAATTTATGAGTCCTGTTAAATGAACTTCGATAAAATTTTTCCAAACCTATAAATGTTTCAGTGTAAATCCGGCAGGGTATTTAAATTTTTAAAAGGAACCTGATTCGTTAATGACGTTTCGTAACTTCGTTCCGTTGATATCTTATTCAGTAAAAAATGGGGTAATGAAGTTCTACCTTTTCGGTTATCTTCCGGAAATATTTTCAGTCATATACTTGAATTTTATAGAAACGTTTTCTTATCTGTTGGACGCTTCGTGCTGAACACAAACGCTTGTATACTTTTGTAAAAACGAAATACAGAAGTGTTATCAGTATCTACAACATGCCTGGTTGTATTTTGAAACTTTCCTAGGTCTAACTATTACTTTCAGATAGCGAGGGCTACTTTTGTTATCTACGCTCTTTAATAATCTATTCGAATTTACGACTACTAAAAATAACCAACCTTTTTAAGTTCAATGGCATTTAATTACTGGGCGATGCAATGAGTGGTTTTTTCAATTTTATCGGAAAATTCCGAGGTGTATTGTTTTAAAACTTTAATCAAACACAATTTCTGCATATTTTTTATTCACTTCTCGGCCTAACTGACAATTTTTTGAAAAATAATAAATTAGTGAAGCACAAAATATATTAAAGTGCAGTTTTTGCCGCTCTAACTTTCAATAATTTTCATATCAAATGCGAACGTTGATTAAATAAATTTAAATTTAGCATACGTACAGAATAAATTAGGACAAGTTTGAATATCAACAGTGTGGAAAAGCCAATTCGCTTACTTCCTATTTTTTGTACGGTTTAATTTTAACGTAAACTACCGAAACGGAAACAATTCGCTGTTAGTTGCGAGCTGCTCCTAATAATTTCCTTTCGAAAGTACGTTACATTTTCGTTGTAATGGAACGAAAACTAATCGGATCAGTAACTTTTATAATTGTATTGCAAGCTATAGTCCGTTCGGTTTTTATTAACCATGTGACTAGCCACGATCTTTATTGTGTAAAAAATAGATTCGGAGGATACAAGCACTTTAAAAATAGTAATATAAAACTTTGTTAACGAGCATTTAGAAGTGTAGATTAAAGTTAAATAGGTGAAAAAAGCTCATCATCATCAGCTTCCAGGTTTAAACGATTGTGTTTGTTTGTGAAAACAATACCTAGTAAAATTGGGGAACGAAAGTGGCAAAGAGAAAATCATGAAAAATAATTCGAAACTTGGAATAACGACTACACCGACCTAACAAAAACATTATAAAAATGAATAAAAACACAGTACAAAAAAATATTAGACAGCAGTACAGGAGGAAGAAGGAAAATAATGGAAAAATTCCAAAAACTGAGAAAAAAATTAAATGAAACAAAAGCAGTAGACAATGCAAGAAAGAAAGGAACACATAATAGGGGCTCAGGCATCAGTAGCGGCGACAAAAAAAGAGCTTCAACGAGGCTTTAGTGAGTGATTGATCGCTACAGAAAAAGATAAAAGATCCTTTTGGTTGTGGGGGTGGTCGATCTTTACAAGTTTGAAAGACAAAAGCGATCTGCGTTAGAGAACCAAGGAGAGCAGGAAACAGCAAAGGAGCATATTTCTCTTGCGTGACGAAGAAACAGAAACAACAGACAGAAAAGAATAAACTAATAAACAATGCAGAAATTCAGCTACATAGATAGAGAAGATGCTGACAATACAGAATTAGAAGAACTACTGAATTTAAAGTGGCCAGAAGAAGTGTATAAGGCTTGACAATAAATAGCGAAGAAATAGACCTACAAGAGAATTTAATCATTATATGTAAATCGGAGAGGGAACAAGATAACAGAGCAATTAAAAGAGCTGAACAAAATAACACACAGCGTTAACAGATGGCAAAATAAGACAGGGCAATCTTGTATGCAGCGTAGTGTCAAGTGGCATTATAGATGAACATAACATATTAACTAACAGCTAAGAGAGATATACATACCTCATTCATGACGGAGAATAGGGGCGATATCAAATCAGCTTCAAGACAAACATGAAGAAGGCGATAGAAATGGGTAAGAATAGAGGAAGGTCAAATAATCTGACGTGTATAGGTACCAGGAAGAAACGTATTAGGAAGCTTCTAGAGTACATAGAAGGAAGAGAAAATATAGGTACATATTAAGATGTATATTGGTAATAGAGGAAAAAACATAAATAAAGCAGATGAAATTGACAAGAAACATGAAGTAAAGAGAACAGGAACCAGTAATGGAAACACATTAATAATCAAACCCATAGAGGGCACCCTCATATATGGACGCAATGGAAAGTATGAAAAGTAATGTTAATACACTCGGGGTAACAATAAATAGAATAAATAAGACAAAAAATGGATGTGTTAAAATAGAAAGCAAAGAAGATAACAGCATGCAACGGCAGGACCAACTTGCGGAGGTAGACATCAAGCAACAAAATAAAATTATAATGATACATGGCGAAACCGTGCAGAAAGAAGAAATGATAGCAATCATAGAAAAAGAAATTAGGCAACCCGAAATATCAGCGTTAAATATGCCTTTGTGACGCTGGAAGAAAAAATGGCGAACGATTTGCTTAGCAGAAGACGGATCGGTGAAGAATGGAACGTAAGACGGTTTAGAGAACTTAATACCCCATTGAAATGTTATACATTCAATAGAATAAGGCATATAGCAAAACATTGTAAATCGGAAGGCAATAAAAGTGAGCCGATGCGATGTCCAAAATATAGAAGCGTCGAATACGAACAGAAGCAGAAAACTGGGCAAATGAGAGTGTGACTATTTGCAGAGAAGTTGATCAAGAAGTGACCGTGGACAACATTATTGGGATAAAGCTGAGACCAATAGCAGTAAAAGATATTCAAGTAAAAAACTGTAAGAACGGAATGGAAATATGAAAAATAGGAACATGGAACGGAAGAAGCTTGACAGGAAAAGAAGAAGAGGTGATATGTGACTTTAACCGAGCTGAATTAGATATACCTACTGGTGCTATCTGAGACTAAGAAAAAGAGGAACAGGGAGCTACAGTCAAAAGGCGGGCATATGAAAATACATAACGGAGTGCCAAAAGAAAACTGGACAGCAACAGGAATAGAATGTTTAATTAAAGAGGAGCCAATAGATAAAATAACAAATTGGAAAGCATGGTCAGAAAAAATAACAACATTGAATAAGGTGTTTACGAAAGAAGACAAAATAAAATAATAACGGTTCATGAATCCAACGGGGACGGTGCAAAAGAAATAAAGGACAAATTCTGGGAGGAGCAAGAGTCACAGGAGGTTATTTTATGGAAGAGTGAGGGTAAGTAGAAATAAAGAAACAAACAAAATTAAAAAAGGAAAGATGAAAAACGGAAAATCATCAGGACATGACAAGATCACATCGGAAGTGATTAAGAAAATAGGAGGCGAAGAAACTAAATTATGCTAGAAGTCTATAATAAAACTTGGAATAAAGAAATAATACCAAGAGATTGGGAAGCAGGACAAATAGTACCAATATTAAAAAAGGCAGATAGCAATTACATACAAACACATAGTGGAAGAAAAGCAAGAAGAGCAATCGAACTAACACTGGTGAAGGCTCAAACTGGGTTCCGCATAGGAAGAAATGTACATTAAAACGAATACTCACCAAGAACCTAAAACAATAATAACCTTCTTGGCCTTCTTTAGAGAAGGCAATTGTCAAGGTACCTAGGAAGAAAGTACAAGAAATCCTAAGCAAAAGAAAAATTACAAAGTAGTAACGCTGAGAGACCGAGTGAAAAGTGCGAGAAAGATAAGAACAGCAGAAGACAAAATGCTGGTTGAAAATGAGTACATTAACGCAAGAAAAGGATATACAAAATCAATTAACGATTCTAAACAACAGAAATGGAAAGAGATAATTCAAGATATGGATGGAGACCCATAGGGAAACGGTTAGAGGCCGAAATTAAGACAACAAATACTTGCGTACAAAAGACATGGACAATATAATTGAAAAATTGTTCCCAAGATGCGAGGAGTTTCGACCGATTGTGGTAGAAGTGCAAATAAAAACGAGTACCCGATATATTAAATAAACTGCTAAGAGAAGGAATATTCCCTGAATCATGGATAAAGCAAAGTCATGTGTCTGTTTGGAAAAGAAACTGAAGATAGAGGCAAAGAAAAATATTTGAAAAACTAATATGTAGAAGACTAGCGGAAGAACTTGAGGATAAAATACGTATATCAGAAAATCAGTACGGATTCACAAAAGGGAAATCTAAAATTGATCCTATGAGAAGGATACTAAAAAGAGTCGAGGAAATAGAAAGATTCTAATAACCCTAAACATTAAAAATGTGAGATTGCAGGGCATTATAGAAGAACTTATAAAAAGAAATGTTGGCAACTATTTAACGAAAATTTTTGGTAGTTGTCTAAATAGAAGTATAATAATAGAAGATCATATCCAATGAATAGTGGAGTACCATAAGGATCAATATTAGGTCCACTATTGTGGAATGTGTATTTCTATAAAATTGTTCGTACAGAGATGTCAGACAGAGCAAACATATTGTGCTACGTAGATGAGACTGCCATAATAAGTATCAGCAAACGCAGAGATTAATTGCAAACCTAACTCTTGATAGGATTAGAAACGAAATGAAAAGAAAACAATCTATAATGCGACGGAAATATAGTGTGCGAGATCACATGCGTCATCCGCGACTAGAATTTTCGACCACCTTTTTCAGCACACCTGCTTCAACGTACTAGAAGCCCGTAGAACTTACGAGACTGAAAGCTGGCCTATATAAAAGGCGCACTCGCTTACGAGAATTTAGTCTAATCCAGTCTAAAAAACGGTCGCGAATATGTACGTCGGAAGTTAATATAAATATACGTGAATAGTTATAAATAAACAAACTGTATAAATAAATTACTTAGTGTTACGGGTTAATATTAGTGTTTTGTATTAGGTTTAATATTAGTTTGCGTTCCTGGTGTTTAAGTTGTTATTTCGTGTTTCTTCGTTGTTTAATAATTTTAATATTTATTAATAAATAATTCACATCACGAACCGAAGTTTTAAATAAACGTTTTAAAACCGTTACAATATTTTAAAAATCCCCGCAATTACACTTGAAGGAAAAACAATAGAGAGCTAAGAACATAATATGTAGTATTTGGGTGGGAGTTACCTTGCGTGATGCATAAAATAAACGGCTCTGGCCAACAAAAAAAGGGTTATGCTCAGTAATCTATCCCAATTTGTTATACGCGGCGAAGATCTGGGAGCAAAAAGAAAACAGCCAAACTCTAACGCGCTTTCAAAAAAGATTGAACATTATATTGTACTAACAGGAGTATACATACAGGGTATGTCACGACGACCGTCGATTAGAAGTTTCTTGAAAAAAGCTTATAGTACATAAATGAAAATTTTCAAGATGGGGTTTTGGGATATTAAAAATTGATTCAAAATATTTTTAAGATTGTACAACTTCCGGTTATACCGGAAGTAGACATTAACTTCTTTATTTCAAATAGAACACCCTGTATATCTTTAGATATTCAGAATGGCCTTTCAATGGCGAGTGAAATGATATAGCACTATAGGGGTCTATCGCTAACATTTCAGCAGTTATTCAATTGTTTTAAAACAATCTAAGCCCACTTTGGACGAACGCCACTGCGAAATTAGTTTGAAGTAAGCATTCTTTCTCAGGGTATAATTTAAGGACTCTATCACCCATGGAATAGCTAAGACCATTCGACTCTAGCGTTCACCAGTATACAGGATGATCGAAAAATGCCGACCTCGATTTTTCTCAAAATTTTTAAATAGAACGCCCCATATTCGATACGAGAGTCAGATAGCCACTGTCATAAGCTTCATAAAATACCTAACATAATAGGTCTAGAATTAGTAAGCAGGAAGTTACTGAATTTCAAAATGTTGATGTTATAGGTGCATAGAACATCCGTTGCTACGTTAGAAAAACTATTATGTAAAAAACTCATCTACAAAAAAAATATGAAATATGAGTTTCTTTTTGAAAAATTGATTTTTTCATGTTTTATCGCCTTCGCAGTCAAGGAAAAAAGAAAAACTAGCATATGAGCCGCCAACATCAAAAATTTGAAATATTGAAATTTGAATTTTAATAACTTCGTACGTATTAATTATAGACCTATCAAATTGGGTATTTTATGAAAGCTTAAGATAGTGGCTATCTAACTGTCATATCGAATATAGGGCGTTCCATTTAAAAATTTTGAAAAAAATCGAGGTCGGCATTTTTCGATCACCCTGTATACTGGTAAATGCTGGTATCGAGTTATCCTAGCTATTCCATGGGTGATAGAGTCCTTAAATTAAATCCTGAGAAAGAACGCTTACTTCGAACTAATTTCGCAGTGGCGTCCGTCCAAAGTGAGGTTAGATTTTTTAAAAACAATTGAATAACTGCTGAACTGTTAGTGATAGATCCCTAAAGTGCTATATCATTGCACTCGCCGTTGAAAGGCGATTCTGAATGTCTAAAGATATACAGAGGGTGTTTTATTTGAAATAAAGAAGTTAGTGTCTACTTCCGGTATAACCGAAAGTTGTACAGTCTTGAAAACATTTTCAACCAATTTGTAATATCGGAAAACCCTATTTTGCAAATTTTCATTTATATATCTACTATAAGTTTTTTTCAAGAAACGTCTAATCGACGGTCGTCGTGACACACCCTGTATAGAACATAGAACGACACATCACAGATATTATCTTCGATGCTGCCTATAGATTTAATGATACAGGAGGCTGCAAGCAGCTACAGAGAAAACATAGAAAGAAAACAGGCAGTCAAAGAAGAAGTACTTGGTAAATAGAGCGAAAGACGAACGCAAGACGCGGGTAAAAGAAGATAGTCCAGAAGATTGATACAGAATATAGACGAATGGACAAGAAGAAAACGTGGACACATAAATTACTACTACTACTACTATTAAATTGTTGATGTTAAATGGAGAAAATAAAAGAAGAAATGGTAAAACGTAAAACCATTCTTGTATTTATGCAATGGGTACATAAACCACGCAGAACATACATTCTCCATGGGAGGAGATAAGAAATATTACAAACACCAAAACGGGGATGGTCTTGATACCGGAGGGCCTAATTGAAACTATGCTACATTCGGAAGAAAACTGGAAGGCGATTGAAGACATTGCCTGCAAACTATTACAAGAGAAGGTAGAAGTTTGGGGACTTTAAATATTCCATCTTGAAGTACCTAATTGGCAACTAGTTCCGGGGTAAAGTTGTTGGGCACATTCCCAAACGAATCCGACACCCCCTGGACGATCTATGCCAGAGGTGTCTTTTGAAGATTTCCCCTCCTCCGACGGACAAAAAAAGGCAAAAACTAACAGTAGTTCCTCTGAGTGAATTAATAGAAAAACGGATGCTAAGTTGGTAGGACACCTCCAGAGATTAGACAATAATCGAGCAGTGAAACAAGTATATAAGAAGTAGAGGAAGACCACAAGAGACATGGGCCAATGTTCTAAGAAAAATATTAGCAGCAAAAGGAAAAGCTTGGCACGTAGCAAAGAAATGAAATAGAGTGGTGCAAATTTATGTATGCGAAGAGCTTCCCTGAGTTAGTGACGAAGTGAAAGGCCTGAAAAATGAGCAGCTTTGTTGTTTAATTAACATTAGTAGCGACCGGGATCATTCGAGGGTCCCTGTCGACAGATGACGCGCATCGTTAAATATAAATAACATTTGCCCGATTAAATTCAGTTTCATAGGATATATAGCAATAAAATACTGAATTCATATATTTTATTTATTATTTTAACACAAAAAGATAAATAGTGCAGGAGATAGGTGAAATAATTGTAAGAATTGTGGCTTTAATGATAGAAGCATTCAACTTGGGGCACATATACTAAATATATAAAGGTTTAATTTTGGATATGGGGCCATCTCAGATTTCGCCTATTGCAGTAATGGTGGACATTCAAAATGGCGGCCTCTGAATATTATATTTTACGTGCTGCTTATTATTATTTGATAATGTTAATAGCGTATTATACAGTGAGCACGTAAAGGTTGGAATAAATTCAATAAAATATTTATTGGGAAAGTAAGAAAATAATGCTCGGACACGTCGATTTTCTTTTTTAGATGCGCATTTTTTAGTATACGTAAATTTTTTATTACGTCATCCCTGTTCGAGTTATGACGTCATCATCGGTTTTTTTTAATGGCAATACCATCTTTTGATAGTACCATTTAAAAGAGTGCATTTTTCTGCGTATAGACGCCAAATTTTATGGTATGTTACATAACAATATTTTCGAGAAATTAGTACCACAAGTGTTGCGCCATTTTTTATTGACGGCGCATTAAATGCTGAAAAATATTTGAATTTTTTACAACAGATAATTCCCGCGCTTGTAGCACTATATCCAAATAATTAAAATCCCCAAATGCCGGACAAATCAATATGGTACCAACAACATGGCGCGTCACCACATCATTCACAGAATCACAGTTCACAGATTGTGCGTGATTATCTGAATCGCCAATAGATGGATATTGTCAAGAGGTGAATGATATGCAATTTCAGCGTTTAATTTAATGGGTTTTAGTTGTATTTATTATTTCTTCTATTGTTATTTCTTTGCATTGTTATGAATTCTAAAACGTTTTTTTTCGAAAATATTGTTATGTAACATACCAAAAAATTTGGCGTCTATACCCAGAAAAATGTGCTCTTTTAAATGGTATTATCAAAAGAGGGTGTTGCTATTTAAAAAAACTGATGATGACGTCATAACTCGAAGAGGGATGACGTAATAAAAAAATATACGTATACTAAAAAATGCGCATCTAAAAAATAAAATTGACGTGTCCGAGCATTATTTTATTACTTGCCCAATAAAGATTTTATCGAATTTATTCCAACCTTTACGTGCTCACTGTATGTGATTTTACATGAATTGATGCGATAAATATGTGTGCATGTCATCATTATATTTGCATATTAAAATTTTTGTCAGGTGACGGGATAAGAAGAAAAGTAAGATAAAAAAATGGATGTAGTGCATAAGCTGATGAATCCGTTCAATACTGATACATCTGGACAATTCAAAGAAACAGAGTGGAACAAGTGTTTTATCTGTCAATAAGACAAGTCTGAGGTTCTTCGGTGTCCAGCAGACAGTAAACCTGAAGAAAGGGGAACTGGTTATAAGACAATTTCTGATTTACTTGTGGGGTTTAGTAATGCAGGGTGTTTACCATGGACAATAAATCTGCCACGTCTCGAATATGCAGGAGGTGTCGAGGCAACATTGGTACGACATAAAGCTCGGTTTCACGAATCATGCAGATTGAAGTTCAATAAAACAAAACCTCAAAGAGCTCAGAAAAGAAAGATAGAACCTGCGGATAATGCAAATAGTTATACGAAATTCACCCGCCAGAATGTTGTAGGGAATAGTGAATTCAAAAGCAATTTGTTTTTTTTTTGTGAACAGCCTGATGAAGCTGAAAGTTCATTATGTACTGCATCTACATTCAGCCTAGATGCTCGTGTTCGTCACTGTGCCCTTAAACTGGAGGACAGACCTCTGCTTGCGAAACTGAGTGCCGGTGATCTAATTGCATTAAATGAAATGTATCATGTTCAATGCCTCGTATCATTATATAACGAAGCAAGATATAAAAAACACACAAGAAACTGAAATAGAACAAACTAACCATGGTATTGCATTTGCTGAACTTATATCATACTTCGCTGATGCTCGTAATGACAATGAAATCGCACCCATATTTAAACTTCCTGAAAGCTACACAAGTGTTGCCCCTGTTGCTGCTATTAGAACTGACTGTCCTTTGTACAAGAAAAAATTGTTGACTACCAAGTGTCGTCGAAAGATATGGACAACCCTAGCAGAGGCTTCGCAAGCATGTAGGGAACTCATACGATGTGGTTGCAAGAAAGGCTGCACACGACAGTGTCAATGTAGGAAGGCTGCCCTTCAGTGTACCGCTCTTTGTGCTTGTGCTTCTCTTTGTACTCAGTGATATCAGGTTTTGAATCTAATCTATTATGTGTTTATCTATCAATTCTATACAATACAGACAATGCAGTATTAGTATTTTCATTAAATAATCCATCAACATTTGTTATAAATAGAATATAAATAAATATACTATAAATAAAATATGGTATATATTATTAAAAATAGCAAACTACATGCACAAAACAACAATTACTCGCCATTGCTTTAATAGCTGTCATTTAACATCATCAAATAACATTTAAAAGGAGCACATAAAAAATATTCAGAAGCCGCCATTTTGAATGTCCGCCATTACTGCAATAGGCGAAATCTGAGATGGCCTCATATCCAAAATTAAATCTGCATATATATGTAGTATATGTGCCCCAAGTTGTATGCTGCTATCATTAAAGGCACAATTATTTCACCTATCTGCAGCACTAAAAAAAGTATTGCAAAATAAAATTTATTCATTTTATTGTTTAATTTTGAAATCGATCCGTCGTTACAAAATCGTTGCAATAGAAAAATTACGTTCACTTTGTGTAGACATAGGCTTTATTGTGAACAATGCATCTTTAAATAGTTCCAAATTAGTTATTCATTATTCCTGTACCCATTGTTTGAAATATATGAAATTGTTGTTTAATAGTCTGATATTTGTCAGTGACACCAGTTTTCACTTCTCTCACACTTTCTGTTATAAATAAATTTAATTGTTCTTGAAGAGGCAATCCATTCTTTACATTATTTAACCTAAGACTAGAATTTCTCCCCATATCTTCCCCGCTCTTCTCTATTTTCCAAGTTTTACAATTATTTATTTATTTATTTATTTACTGCCACAACGGGTTTAAGCCCAATAACAGTGACAGGATTCCATATCCTAAATACAAAGTAACATTCAAATTATAAACTACAAAAGTAAATAACTTATTGATAAGTACATAAAATAAAAATAACAATATAAATCATAACAATATTACAAAAAATTACAAAAATTACAACAACCAATTTAAGGAAAAGCTCCTACCAATTTATTGTGTAAGATAGTCCGCGATAGTAGTTGGTTATAAAACTTTTAAATCTAGTTAAGGATGTACTAAATACGAGGGCTGTTCTGTATATTGTTAGTAGCAGGCCATGGATGCGAAGAAAAACAAAAACATTTGCATCAATCGAAAGCTTATTCTTTTGATAGTTTCCAGTTGCAATTTTGCAAGGTTGAGGTTAAAGGATATAGAGATCCTAATTTTTGATTGTTATAATTCGTTTGATTATTACTAAGCATTATGGAAGTGCCGCGAAATGCTTTTCGGGCTATGATTTTCTACGATTATAAACGAGGCTTAACATACGACCAAAGTCACCAAATTTTAATGGCAGCTTTTGGCGACAATAGTCCATCATTATCTACAATTAGTTACTGGTTCCGTGAATTTAAACGTGGAAGGAGTACGTTAGAAGATGAACCAAGACCTGGACGACCTGCAGTAGCTGTTTGTGCTGAAAACATTATTGCAACCGAAAAGCTGATTAAGGAAAAACGGAATATCATTCAGAGAGATTCAAGACGAACTAGGCATTGGATCATCTGTAGTAGATATCATTTTACATAAACATCTGGGTGTAAGAAAGCTGGCAAGTCGGTGGATTCCACATTTGTTAACCGACGAACAAAAACAAGCACGGGTAGACTGGTGCAGGTTTATGTTAGAAAAGTTCGATGGAGGATCTTCAAAGCAGGTATTTAGTATCGTTACCGGGGATGAATCGTGAATATATAATTATGCTCCCGAGACAAAACAACAATCAACTGTTTGGGTGTTTGAAAAGGAGGAAATGCCAACAAAAGTTATTCGCGGTAAAAGTGCAAACAAAAAAATGATTGCCGTTTTCTTCAGATACAGTGGTCCAGTTGGAGTAATTCCTCTTGAAGATCGTAAAACTGTAACTGCTGATGGGTATACAGAAGTTTGCCTTCCTCAGGTCTTCGAGAAATTGTGTAGTGATCTCCCAAGATCTGGTTTGCGTGGAATTTTGTTACACCACGATAACGCAACTCCGCATACGGCCGCAAAAACTTTAAATTTTTTACACGAATCCGGAGTCCAACTGGTCACTCATCCACCATACAGTCCAGATCTTGCCCCTAACGATTTATTTTTGCTTCCGCTGATTAAAAAACTCATGCGTGGTAAGAGATTTCCTGACGACAATGCGGCTGTTGCTGAATTTCAGCGAATTCTTGACGACCTTCCAAAAAAAGAGTTTTCAGCGTGTTTCGAGAAGTGGTTTCAAAGAATGAAGAAGTGTATTATGTCTAAGGGGAATACTTTGAAAAACAATAAAATTATTTTCTTTACAAATTCTGTAGTTTTCTTCTAACTAACAATTTACAGAACAGCCCTCGTATATTAACATCGGGCTCCGTAATGAACCAATTTGTTCGTATGAGCATTCTGACAATGGGAGAGTTGTATCTTAGACTGGTACGGTAATTATGTAAATCCTCACCAAAAAATGAGATGTTTTTAAAATAGTTTTTATATTCGTTTATGTGTAAAAGAGAAGAGGAAATTTTAATTTGCAATTTTAGTCCTCTTGGTCCATTCCGGAAGCGTTGCTCTTCCGTTATCGATAAAACATTATCGCAAGAAAGGGATCGAAGGAAAGCCGGGGGAAAGTCGGACATTGCAGGACAATATGGGAAGGCATTTTGTAATTTCGTTTTGTGGTTATATACTCGTTTCGTTTAAACGAAATCCCTTCATCTCTAAACACAAGTACTAACAAAAAAGCAGATATAAAATACAATTTAATATTAAAGGATATTAAGCCACGGTCGTTTCTGCAACGTTTTCATATTACTATTGCTTATATTCAGTTTAGACTTGTTTCGTCTTGCACCAACGTTTTATAGTCACAGCTTTTATTTTTGATAGATTTAGATCGGGTGATCTTGGAGGCTTTTGCTGAGGATCAGGTGGGTTTATCAATTTATCAGGATACCTACCGTGTTGGTTTGCCTAAATCATACGTAAGATGCAATATTATTCAGTTCAATTTGTTAAAAAATCATATATTTATTTCTAAACCATATTTATAAATTTTCCAGGCATTACAATAAAAGCAGCAAACATGGATCGTTAGAAATTGATGATAAAAACAAGAGTATTTTCGCTGTCGATTCCCAAGGAATGAATTTATGGAGAAATTAGAAAAACAAATTCTCAAAAAGGAATTCTCGAAAAGAAATGCTAAATATAAGCATTCGACTACATTCGACTCAGTCATTGAAAATAATTGGGAACTGAAACTTAGCGATTGTCGAAGACGTGGTGCTTACGACATTACGAGATAACCGGGTATAGAAAGCCACTTAGGAGGCCTTAACCCTTCATGTTGTCGGCTATACTCCGCCGCGCAGTGTAAAACTAATTTTACGAAAATAATACTTTGGCTTAGGTAAGTTAATTTTTGTATAATTTATTTTCAGATATGAATTCACGAATCGAGTTCCCCACTGCAGGAACAGTGAATTTAAATCGAATTGATTTCTAGTTTCGAATTTCAACCAATATTCAGCTTCAAACTTAAATTCGTCTTCTTCTTGGAGTGGCATACCCTTTACCGATCCTCTCTCCATTCTCAGTTCGTCTTATATGAGCTTAATGCTTTCTAAACCTTCAGTCGAAGATATGAATATGGCATGCCAGACTGGAAGGCGCATAAAGGATCCAAATTTTGAATAAGAAATCGAAAATAAGGAAGGAAATCTAATAAAAATACGGGAAATTAAAACTGAATACTGAAGCTGAAACTCGTAACTGACATTTTGAAGTATAAATAATTCAAAGACTGAATGTTAAATTTTGACTCGAATTTTCGATTTGAAATTTAATATTCGATCAGTTTGTGAATCGAAGATTCGAGTCAAAATTTGGACTTAAAAATTCGAACCCGAGTGTCAGAAGTCGAACCTTGTTAATCATAACTAAAAATCCTTTGATTTAATCCACAATAAGCCAAGGCCTTTTATAATTTTTACTATGTAATTTGAGTTTTAATTTTTAAAAATGGGCACCCTTAAAATCAACTCTCTGGAATCCTCATCATTTGTCACATAACCTATTAATTGAGATTTTGTGACATTAATTGACATAGCCGGTTGACAAGTTGTACCAATAGATCCGCAAAAAATCACCACAGTGTTATTTTGTCTTGCCAACTGATACAGTATATCGGTGTTCTCTGGTGATGTTGAATTCGTTTCCTATAATATTTTGCCATAACCACAGCCGTTTCGATTTTGACGACGAACATCTTCACAGGCCCAGCCTGTTCAGATGTGAGTTTCAGGTGTGTTCCGTGTGGCGCCACTTACCGCCCGAAATTGTTTTATAGCAGATATGACTAATTGTTGTAAATTTTAATTAAAGTAAAATTTATCTTTTCTACTTTCAAATTTGTTGTAGTTATTTCTGTTTATTGCTATTTTTGTGTTTCTGATATCTTGTGGTAGGTATTATTATTTATTGTGTTAAATATTTTCTAAAGGTTTGTTGTGGTGAGTTTGACAATTGTTTTTGGGTTACTGATAAGCCTAGTTTTGTGTTACTACTGATAGCTGTTAACTGTTACGTTAAGTTAAATGTTTTATTCCTACTTGCACAAGGTTCAGTCAAATTAGATTATTTCATGAATTTCTTTCAGCAAAATGTTCCATGACACTGGTACATAAACCTGGCTTAATTTCCCGAATAACACGTTGAATGTTTGTTTTAAGGTCATTGATTGTTGCTGGTTGCAGGTTTATGTGCCAGTGTTAACAAATGAGATCATGCCAGATCAGTAGAGGCGGCCATATGAATGATGTCCTTTTCCATTTGTAGCCGTAAAGTATAGATTTTATGTTGAAGAATAAAAGTTTTATAAATATTTTGCGTTTTATTCAAAAATCAAATCCTGTAGTTCCAAATGAGACACCCTTTACATAGACTAAAGGTAGGGTTCATAGTTAGTAAGTACGCATAAACACAAGAAATCATCGTAAACTATACTAGGGGCAGAAACATAGCAACAAATCATAAGCAATAAAATGAATCGAGAAATCATGTACACCGTCACCACTGTCTATTTTTAGCAATAACGGTTCAAATAATAGAAGGTAGAAAGAACAAAGAAGAACTCAAGAAAGATGTCCTGGACTTATGAAGGAAAACCACAAACTATGCGAGGGAAAACTAAGAAGAAAAGCAACTGCAGCTGGAAGAAAATATTAAATACTTAGCTCCAAAATACGACCATCGTGATTACAGCTTCGGCCCCGCCATGTAAATCGACGCCTATATAGAAGATTTGGGAACAGGATTGTGGGGTGTATACGAATCCATTCTCGCAGCGACAGAAGTTTGCAAGACGGAAGTCTTACAAACAAAAATAGAAAATTACTACGAGGCAGGTTACAAATCGGAACACACATTGAAGAGCACGGGATGGCACGCAACAACAATTGAAGTACAATGAAAATAAGAATGTTAATAATGATAATAGTAATGACTAGACTAAGCTAGCATAAAGTAACATGTAACAGGGCAGGCATGTCTGTGCTAAGGCGTTTCATATCATAGATCTAGGAAATTAGCAGTAATACTAGTATAAGATGATAAAACACGTTTAACCATCTCGGTCATGTATCCAACTCCCATTGAATATCTGGTCTACTAACTACCCTGCACTGTAGAAGCGGTGTCGAGCGGCTGTAGTCACAGGCATGTTAACGTTATACAATATACAGTGCTTCCAATCCCCACCTATCATAATAGATCCCTTCACACCTTATTGGCAAGGGGTGGGCCTGGCGTAATCCAGGATTGATCCACGGGGATCTGCTCCATGTCAATTGATGATGATGATGATGACGATGATGATGAAGAAAAAAAGGAGCGAATAGTTGCATCTGCAGAAATATTTATCATACAGAAATACATGATATAATTCTGAACATCAACAATCAATTAATTTTATAAACATTTAAAAAAAAACTAAACTGCTCTCTTTATTGCGTAGGATGGTTGATTATGCAAATTAACCTACCTAATATTCTAGCTAAGTTTCAAACCATAAGCCAAAACTAGCGCCATACGGAGAAGATCTGCCTAGATGAAGACATTTTAGGTGGTGATTTCTTGTCATTCGAAAGTCAAAGGCTTCTACAATCTTTATTTTAAACAACTATTCTCCTTTTAAGTCTACTTGAAAAATTGTTAAAACTAACAAATATTGAAAAAAAAACTCGAAGTGATATTACCGAGGAAATTACCTTACTTTCTAAACGAAAACTACAAAGTTGTAATTGTAATAATTAATATATGACATTAAGTTTAGAATTAACAGAATGCTGACAGTTCGCAGCTGTTTAGTAAAGTTTCAAACCAGGAAGGTAATGAGCGCCGCGCGGAGCACGAAGTCATAATGATATTTTCTAAAACTTAAAATTTGTCGTCAAAATCGAGCAGGCCATGGGTATAACATTTGGAATTTGATGCGATTTAGTTGATTTTGACGAGTGATTAATTTCATTAACTCGGCGGGGCTGTTAAATATATAGTATATAGCCAGCTCTTAAGTTCAAAAATTGAGGTTACATCATTTCATGATTGTCATGTAGATTTTGAGACATTCTACATGCACACGACTTTCTTGATTTAACGAGCTGACGTCTCTGTGCGATTTGGATTATTTTTTAATTTTCCATTCTTAGAGAACGCCAATTTTCACCACATTGGCGCTAGTTACCCGCAATGACTTTTGGCAGTTAAACATATTAGGCTAACAGCTAATAAAACATTTAAATAAGTTTAAGAAATATGGTTTAAAATATACAAACTTTGTCACAGTTTGGCAGTTTAGAAATAAACAACAACAATGTCAAAAAATTGGAGATTACCGTCTGCAAGTTTTTACAAATTTCAGTACCTTTCTGGACAGTGGTTTAGTAAAGATTTTTTGGGTTTTACGTTAGATATTTTGAAATATATTACGTTTAGGCAAATTTAAGTTTTTATCTTAAATTACGGACAGAAGGCAATCTGTGAAATAAGTTTCAGGATATGAAGTCCACTAAAGTCAAATAAACAGATCCTCATAACAACAACAATAAATCCGAACAGAAAACGAACAATAACATATAAATAAAACCAAATTTTACTTATTCAACTACATACAAAAAGAAAACACAAAATTAATAATAGCGCCCGCTTTATTGCAAAAATAATCTGCACTAAATTTTGTTTTTTTAAATTTCGCGCCACTAGTACACCCCCAAATGGTGTTTACTAGCGCCATGCGGAGAACACTTAAACTGAGAACATGCCCAGGCCGTAGAGTAACATCAGCTCGTAAAATCAAGAAGGCCGTGGATTGCACCGACTCTTATTTCAGACTTCTGAAATATAGAATCCTTTTTGTTTTGATTTTTTACAACAGATTCTATAATACACTAAACGACCAAGCTGGAAACACTAAGTATTAAAGATATAATCTACAAAAGACATTAAAAAATTAATCTTGCAACTTAAAGGGAAATATCATGGCCAGCTATAAGTTAATAATATGTAACTAGATGGAATACAAAACACGCAGATATAAACATTTATTTACAAGGCAGTGCCTTTGTTGGTCTTTTTAAAAATCTAGAAACTCTCTGAAGCGGAAATAAATTATGTAAGCAAATATATTTTGTTGGATTCCGATATCAATGAGGCTGTATGGAAGATGCTTTCAGGAAATGAAAAAATCCCCTTTATTGGGTCGAGTCATTACAATACGAAGGGATCAAAAATTGGTAATCGTTTAAGGGTAACGGGCTGAAAAATCGAAAACTCTTGTGTAATTTTCCCTTTTTGCTCCAGGAAACATGAAAACGGTACCAAAAACATTTTAACTGAGCGATTAAAAAGGAAAGTTTAATATTTTTCCCAGTTGTTAACGACGGATTCGGGGCAAGGGTGCCTGATTAACATTATTATCAAATTTGGGCCATCAATTATCGCAGCAGACAATATTAATAATCAAGGCGTAGTCAGGTCACGATAATTAAACAATTATCCCAGCATGTCACGCATTATTATTCGCTATACAAGGCGCAGTGTGCGTTTTAACCGCAATTTGTAATTTGGTAGACCATTCGGGTGCAATGCGTAACTGAGACGAAGATTATTACAATATGGGTACTTACCCTGATCCTGGTAATATTTAGGTCAACATAGCGCCTGTCGGAGCAGACACACCCTCCATATTGACTATTTGCGATCGCATTAGCACAACCATATCAAAACAGTATCATTTTACAATAATATTCGTGCCAAGTTCGACCAAATTTTCACTAAAAATTTTGTAGTTACTCCCGCACGGAGACTCTTAAAAGTGTTAAGTTAACCCCTACACGAATGTTAACAATGTGACTATTTAAGTGCAGATTTTCTGATTTAAATTTGGAATCGGTGCTTTTTTTAGTAGAATCAGCACGGTGTTTCTTTGATCACAAGGCGTCGGGCACCATTCAAAAATACTTAAAAAAATAACAATAATACGTCGAATTTTTCAAATGAGTAAAAATATCCGCTACCGAATTACGCGAATAATTTTAATACACTTTGGTTTATTACGGTTGATACTACTTAAAATTTGGTTTAAAATATTAAAATCTCACTTTTCCACTAGCTTAAGGCTCGTTGCGAAAGTTTATAGTAACATAATGTAATAATTGTGCATTATTAGTCATCCATTTGATACACGGAGCCGAACGCAACTAAACCCGTCCATTCATTGACTAAATAGTGACGCAAGCGCAATAATCGTGCGCGAATGAGAGGGAAATACGGCGAGGATGCATTTAGTAAAGGACGCAGGAAGCATTGTTGGGAATGTTTCGAGACAAAGACGTGAGGTCTGCTCCCCAATTGTTTGATGCACTGGGGTGGCCGGTGATGTAGCAATAGCCGTCGGTTGCACTAATCTAGTGGGCCCACTATAAATGTATAAGTGCGTGTGTAATCGGTACCTGCACCGAACGGGAAGCATTGGCGCGTCTGTACCTTGGATTAGCCTCGTTGCAGAATTATTGATTGAAGAATTGAAGATGAACTCCACGTGCGCTTACCTAAATGGCGCCCCTATTGGCTCCCGTATCCCGAAGCCAGAATATGCATTCCTTTAAATTATTTACTATTGATTACCTTTGCAGAACGGACGCTTATACATAATAAAACAAACGAACCACGAATTTAAAACAAATGCAGTGGTTTTTTCCTTTGTTTATCATTTTAATTTTCAGAAGTTTTTATGGCAAAATATGTATGTTACAATAAACAAACAAACTATTCTCCTTTTTTTTGCAGTTTGTTATTTAATTTGTTACATTTACGTTTACGTTTAAATTTTAGTAATTGGCTAAAATATTCATAAGTATTTTAATTTAGTTTGTTTTAAATTTTTAACTAGTGAAAATTTCCCGTCGTTAATTAATGAATTGTACAATCTGTAGTGCAATCTCATATTCGCCAGAATTAATTCCAAAAACATTCGTATGCAGATAGCACATGCGCCTACCAATTATGCAACACACTTACTTAAACCTTTTGGCAATCGTAATATTCCAACGTAAAACCCCTAATTAATAAAAATGCGTCGCATAACCAAAAGCCGGGACAACAATTCTGCACCTGACTGTATATAACCTGTCAGTTTTATTGCACTTATAATAATTGTTACAACATGCAATATACATAAATTATGTGTAAGTTATTTAACATTAATTTGTGATAACTAATTCACTCAAAACCATAGATGACAGATATTATTATAAATAGATGAGAATATTCATGGTAGAAATTCAGTTGTTTTTTAGTTTTAACTACACCCGTATTTCGGCGCTGATAAAACTACGCTGGAATTTTGAATATGTATGAGTTTTACTATTTTTATTACCTATAATTGTAAGGCAGGGGTGCTCAAACAGTCGATCGCAAAGAGTTTTCAAGAAGATCGCGTAAATAATTTAATGCACACTTACATTACGAAGTGTCTAGAACACGCGGCAACTTTCGACTCGAATATCTAAACTTTGTATTTTTTTCCTACCTAGTCGATCGCTTGCCGCCTAATACTTTTGCGGTAGATCGCCGATAGTAGAAGTCTGAGCACCCCTGTTGTAAGGACTCCTCAATTTTGCTAAAATTTAGAATTAATGCAGATATACTTATAGCACAATAAAAATATAGGTACCTAATACGGTATTAACATAGCTTTTGAAAGATTTTATTGCATATTAGGATGGAACATATACAATTTTATTCACAAAAATTAATAAAGAATGTTCGTTTATAATTCGGTTTTGTAAACCGGTTTAGAACATTTTAACAAGATCACTTTTTTCTGTAAAATCGATGTACTTACACTCTTGCAGATTTAATGTAGTTACTTTTAAATACTGTAACGTTTTTAAAACGTTTATTTAAAACTTCGGTTCGCGGTGTGAATTAGTTATTAACAAATTTAAACAATGTAACAATGAACACGAAACAATAAATTAAACACTTAAAGCACAACACTAATATTAACCCGTAACACTAACTAATTTATTTATACAAGTTTGTTTATTTATATTCATGTATCCGAGCACATTTATATTAACCGCACTTGATTACGACGGTAGCTCGTTGGTAGTAGACTTTGGTATCACTAACCCGTTCGCCCAACGAAAGGTGCCTTATATACTCGCTGCGCCATCTGGAATCCATTCTGGAATTATTGAGTCGATCACGCATTCGTCGAGTAGCCTGGGAACACTGGCGAGCTTCTGCTAGATGACGCGTCTCGTTACAATACCTATAGGCTTATGAGTTGAGTATGTTATTATTTATTATGTAGTCATAGCAAATTACAAATCCTATTTCGTTCTACAGAAATATTGAAGAATTCAATACAAACCTTTAGGTTCGTTCTACAAGTTTCTAGCTTGAAAGACATTTAAATAAAAATTCTAAAAAGATTTCTTCTCTCACTACATATTTACGATGATTGTGAGATATATAAGTACCGGTGGTATTTGTATATATATGGTAGTCCGATGTTTCCCAGGAAGGGTATGGGTAGAACCCTAACTCCGCCCATTCATGCTACAAAAGAGGTGTTGTAGTAGCATTCGTGCGTTTTAAATACAAATACTCCCGGATTTGGTCTTTATCGCTTGTGGCCGATCCGCGGAGTCTCCGGGATTTAATGTCCCAAAGTTACTGTGGAAGCGACTATGGCTACCTTTTTGTTAATTTTTTTGTGCCTTTTTGTTAGTTTTCTGTTTTTTGTTTTTTGTTTTTATTATACAATAAGGTTAGAATTACTACTGCCTTTTTGTTATTTTCCAGTTTCTATTGTTGTTTTTTATTGCATTGGATTAGAGGTAGGATTAGAGAGATTTATGTATGTATGTATGAATTATCTAACCTCATACCTAGAACTGGGATTATATGCAAAATGCATATTCTATAATATGAATAAGCCATCAAAAATATTTTGTTTATACACGAATCGCATAATTTAGATTCGATTGACACCAACTTCATTTTGCATATTTTGCATATTTACGTGATGTTGAGCATTTTTTGCATATTTCACGAATTGCGTGCATTTTATTTCACATTTTTTCAATTTTAGTTTTTTTTGTATAATGAATATACAAAATTACATTTATTTTGCTACTTTCGTGAAGTTTTTCGCCATTTTTTTTAACTTTTTGTTTGGCGGAAAATAGAACTTTAAAAAGAATCCCCCAGGTAGTAGGTAAGCGCAGAAATTTAGGAAATTCCTTCCCATTGTTACCTTGACTAACTTACTCAGAAAAATTTTAAGCGGATTAAGGGATTTTCCGAAATGCAGGTTTAAGTGTCTAATGCTCTTATTGTGGCATTTGTTTGTTGCATTAAATATCTACTATTTTTTCTAGGGTGTTCGCTTCTTAATCCCTGAATAGTTGTCAACAATATTTTACTTGTTCTTGGAAGAGATCTGTGTAAATGTGCTTACATTTTAAGTAATGCTGTATTTGTAAGACAGTGCTGTAATGAACATTGCAAGGTACGTGGCGAACATTAAACAACAAAATCGGTCCAGAGTGATTATTTGATTGATATTTAAATAATGCAAAAAAAAAAATAGAAGGGTTTCGCCTCTGGCTTGGTTGACAAGTTGAGTTACCGTTACCTTTCTGCCTCTTGCTAAACGAGTTTCGCCTCTGGCGTGGTTGACACGTTGAGTTACCGTGCTCTTTTAGTGCTCCCTTTCTTCCTGAAGAAACCCCTTATAAAAGTGGGCGAAACGTTGAGTCTTTTGTCTCAAAATGACACGGTCCCAATCCGGAAGACGTTTTGTTAATAAAAAAAATAATAGTTTGGTTTCGGTTTGGATAAAGGACTTTTCAGAGCTTATACTTGATGGTGAAAAGGTGTTCTATAGGACATATAGCAAAATAGTAAGTAGTATTTTTTATTAATACGATTTTCAGTATGGCCCTTATCGATTTTAAAAATAATTGCCTACAAGTTTAATTATTTTAAATTGCTGGATCTTAATTGGATATTACTTGTAATTTTCACAGATATCATGTGGAAAAAAATTTCAAATAACAACACATTGGAACTCCCTTACATCAATGTAGATCGAAGAAGGGTGGTACACAACTATCCCTAAAGGAATCGGTGGTTGCAAGTTATACAAATAATGGAAGGGAAACTTTTAATTCAGAACTGTGTCAGGCACTTGTTAATTCAAACATACCATTATCAAAGTTAGGAAACGAAAGTTTTAAGTCTTTTCTGGAAAAATACTACAAAATGTCAATTTCAGACGAAAGTACATTAAGAAAAAAATAAATTCTGTTTATTATTGCGAGTAAAATTTAATGCATATCCCGCATATTTTTGTGCAAATTTTACAGAATCAAGTGCATATTTTAAAGACTTTAGATGCATATATATGCGCATATTTTAATTAAATTTCGTGCATATAAATCCCAGCTCTACTCATACCTTTCGGTATCGAGGCTAGTGCGTTAACGTATGAGGCTCTACGCGTTCAATGCACAACCCGTCCGTGCGGGTTATGAAGTTGGTGCGCCGTTTATACCTACATACTGCACCATGTGTAGAGTGTAATGTGTATGTATGTGTAAGACCATGTTACTCTACCTCCTATACTGCGTTTCAAACATCAGATTCAGTACGGGCTCTTATGGAAGGCGATGTAGCCATATTTCAGTACAAAACTGTTTGTAAATAAATATGCACCTGCCAATCATAAATAAATCCTGCTTTTGTATTTTTGAGCTACAACTACTAATCTCTTACTAATGCCTTTTCCTTTACTAACCATATTTTTGTCAGCGGCATTTAAACAAATTTTTATGTAAAAATATTTGCTGGTCATACTTATTAGCTTAAATATATGTTTCTAACTTTCTAAAAGGCATTCCTCGCTGATATGTGATAATTTCATTTTTTAACATAATATAATAAGAACAATTAAAACAAAATACATATATTTGTAACAAAAAAACAGCAAATATTTTTAATTACACACATAATATTTATTTACACTAAGAACTTAATAAAAATTTTGTTTTGCCGATACATGGCATTCAATTAATAAGTCTGTAACATATTCTACATTCAAACATTCTTAAACAAATATTTTTTATTGTTCATCGTCGTCACTTGTTGAGAACTTCCGATTTGACTAATACATGTGAATACATAAACTTATTAGAACCTAGGTCGTGGCCGAGAACCAGAGAATAAACTCTTAACAGAAGCGACAAGACCGCGCGGCACTTTGATGTTTATGTTGCCAGCACAAGGCGGAGCTACGTCGGTTCAGCAAGTAACTTAGCTGTATGGTTTTCAATTTTAATCGTAATTTCTGCTTTCTGGAGGTGCAAGTGCTGCCGACTTCAGGTACAGCTTCAGGTGATGTTTGAGTACTAACGGAAATTTCTAAAAGAAATAAACTTACAGAAGCTGACATTATAAAAATTGATACTAATTTATTATTATTATATACTAATTATTTTTGCATTTTGGCGTTGAACACCAATTACCACCTTTTTTGCCACTCATTTCCGTTATTTATGTTTTATTGAAACAATATTTTGAATAAATAACACCCGAACTCTTTGGCGCTGCACGAAATTTTACTTGCTAGTGGGCGTGTTCGAGTTCACCCCCGCTCCCCTTATTTTGAACTAAAAAGATGACAAAGTTTTGAAAATTACGCTAATACAATTATTTCCCACTTTATGTAATAACATCAATTTTTTATACATTATTACGAGCAATGTAATCTGATACAAAGTTTTAAAAATATGAGGAACCACCTAAAAATCTGGAATTCAAATATGTAGTTTGTGTTGTAGTTTAAAGAATTTTAAAGCATCTGTTAATCTTATGAGTACATGTTTGCAAACAGGTAAAACCTAAGCCGACTTAACAATATGTGACAATATGAAAGAAATTTCTTCGAAGGATTTAGTACCTAAGTGGGGTTGCCTATTTTAATTCGACTTAGGCGCAGCACGGTTTCTTGGTAGGTGCAACAGTGATTCCTGCTAGTAGGCCGGAGGCGCTTTAGTAGATATTTAATACTACAATAAGTAAAGCATGTCCGGGAAGTCGGGAGACATACCTCTTTGTAGGAAATGTGAATAACTAACTGGAGTTACTTATAATTTAGTAGGTGGTTTTGATAGGCATTTTTATCTAGTAAGCATGGGTAAAAACAAATTTAATATATTATGTCAAACTGAAAAATGCCGCGTAAAGAAAACGAGTGTTTTGCAAAGTGCGTTATTCAATATTTTGAAAATCATTGCAATAGTGATGTTAAAACTGCATCGACGATTAAACCTATATAGCCTTAAACCCTTCTGAGCAATGTGGACGTACGTTTCTACATGCAGCAAACCATAAACAACTGGCATACGTACATAAATTTTAAAAAGTATCCAAATTTCCGTATAATACTTGATTTGGCAGGCTGTTGATGGAAATGGTCAATTTCAAACCCTGCACTTCTACTAGAACTCTCACAGGAAAAATTTATATTGAAGAATGTATAAAGAAGAGATTGATTCCTTTTATCCTTAAACATCACAATCACGGCGAAATTTTATTCTGACCGGATTTGGGCAACCTGCCATTATTCAAAAATTGTTACCGACTGCCTGACCAGTGAAGGCATTGAATTTGGACCTAAAACAGAAAACTCACGCAATTTTCCTCAGGCAAGAGGAATTAAAAATTTTTTGGCATTGTGTAAACAAAGGTATTCAAAGCGATCCAAGACACCCAAAAATCTTAGATCTTTTAAACTTGTTTGGAAGAAAATAGCCTAGGAGATTTCTAGGGAATCGGGAAAAGCTGTCATGGACCATGCATATAAAGTTATTCGTGAAATTGGATACAAAGGAGTTCAGGGGGCCATGTGTGACATAACTGACAAGAGGAAATGTTAGACTATTTAAAATGTTAGTTTAAGAGTTTTATGTTCTAACACAATAAAATACAGTTTGAATTCATTTTGTCTCTCTATTTCCCGGACATGCTTTAATTAAGTAGTTACTTTAGTTTGATTTAATCTATTTTCTTGAAAAAGAAAATTCAAAACCATACTTTGGCACTTTGTATTGCATGTACGTTACTTTTACGCCTGAATTATAGGCAACCTATTCAACGGGTTAACTTCGACTAATTTCGTGTATAATCGCAACTTGAAAATTTCGCCGGTTACGTTTGCGTTTAAAATTTAACGTTTATTTTGATTAGCCGGTTGTTTTTACTTTTAAAGTGTAATAAACTACCTATCAGAAAGTGTTTAAAGTTTGATATAAAACCACTTTTGCCTACACAAGCATATTTCTAGTTCCCATAGTGACAAAGTGCAGTTAAACGTGCAACAATGTGTGATAACAAAGGTTATTTTACACCGAGAAAGATTGACACTCCTCTTTCCCATTTTAAAACCCCAAAATCCCATTACACACCTGGTATGGCCTCTGCAAAACACGATTCGGAGTATTATACACCAGCCGGTAGAGATATGTCTGATAGCGACGAAAGCACCAAAAGCAGTGCTCCTTCGGAAACCGGTACCGGTTCAACCAACAGCGATGACTTAAGTATCGTTGCTGAATTCGATGATCTTATGCGGATCATACGGCAACAGAGGTGTGATGAAGTTGAAGATAAGTTCTTAGATTTCGCAGAGCAGGTTAGAGGTATCGTTACTCAGTGGCAGATTGCAGTACAAGAATGCAGACGTCTTCAGATAGAACTTGATAAACGCACTCATGATTATCGTGATTTAGAATGCAAATTGGGGACCGCTCGGAAATTATTTGATCAAGAGAAGAAGCGCACTCGTAAAGCGGAAGAAGAACGAGATGGTTTGGTAAATTCGTCCTTTTCTGTAGTGTTTTTTATTTAACAAAAATATGTATTGCAGGAAATAAAGATAACTCGTGCTGCCGATGTACTTTTTAATAATCGAAATCGTTTGCCAGACGAAGCACGACAGCAATTGGCCTTTCTTAGTAGTAGTAATAGTAACGGTGCAAGTCAAAATGGATACGATTTGCAGGGTATGCAAGGAATTCCACAGGCACAGCTTAGTGCAATTCAAGAAGTTAACACAACTGGTATGCCTTATACTTATTGTTATGAATTTGTTTAATTTTATTTGTCATTATAGGTTCGTTATTGTCGGACTTTAGTTATTCTCGTTCCGAAGACGATCTTGATACGTCAGCTTTACAGTCGGGTAAGACTTGGAAAAAGCACAGGCCTAGTGCTGAATTTGCAGGTGAACCAGCCACAAAGAAACGCCGTTCTGGAGGCAATAAAGTAATCGAAATCAATGCGGCTGATAAAGTCCGAGCTACAACAACGCTAACTGTGAGCAAGGAAGGCCCCATTACTGCTACTTCTGTTATCGAATCCGTACCTCCGGAACCTTTAGCTACCCTTCGTTCGCCTGTCAGCCAGGTAAAACACGCATATTTGATGATCAAAATAATTATTAAAAATTCTAATTATCGTAACACATAGATGTTTGCCGATTTACGTCCAAGCGCACCACCCATACACTTAATAGAGGATATGTGGCAGAAGGATAGCCCGAGAAATATTGGACGTTCTAATCTCCGTCAACATTCTTTCCAAACGAAGACAATCGTGATGCCAGAAACATGCGGACAGTGTAATAAACGTATTCGTTTTGGTAAAACCATCTGTAAGTGTAAAGATTGTCGTGCTGTTTGTCATCCCGAATGCAAAGACAGCGTGCCACTACCATGTATTCCAGTCGTGAATACGCCAACTCAACGAGGAATGTTTGTAAGACGAGTGACTCTCTTTCTGACCTATAAATTGAAATTCTTGGATTTTTTTAGGGTGGAATCGCAGATTATACGCCACCAATAGCACCGATGGTTCCTGCACTAATTGTGCATTGTACGAATGAAATAGAACTGCGTGGACTGCACGAAATCGGTGTTTATAGAGTACCGGGAGCCGAAAGAGAAGTTAAAGCGTTGAAGGTAAGCTTGAACGTTCGTTTACACATTGATATTAAATTATCATTATCAAATTGCAGGAGAAGTTCCTTCGAGGAAAGGGTGCCCCGTCCTTAAATCAAATAGATATTCATGTTGTGTGCGGAACTGTTAAAGATTTTCTACGTTCGCTTAACGAACCTCTTGTAACCCACGCACGATGGAGAGAGTTTGTTCGAGCCGTCGAAGCTAAAGAAGACATCGATGTCGCACCTGCGTTATGTCAGATTATTTCGGAATTGCCGCAGCCGAATCGAGATACCTTGGCGTATATGATACTACATTTAAAAAAGTATGAATTTAGTTGATACTGTGTTGCTATAAAGTATAAATAACTCATTTTAGAATCGGGGACGCACCAGATTGTAAAATGCCTCCCAAAAATTTGGCGAAAGTATTCGGCCCGACCATCGTGGGTTACTCGTCAAGTGACCTGTCTCCTGCGAATTTATTAACAGAAACCAGACAGCAATATCTCGTATGTTTAATTTAATTAATTTGTTTAAGTCGTAAGGTAAAGATGTGTGAGTTTTAGGTAATGGAACAGCTGCTTAACTTACCAACTGATTACTGGAGTTCATTTGCAAATTGCAACGATAATTTTAAAACACCAACTAATAAGTTACAGCAAACTCCCAGCACTGATTCCTTGTTGTGCCCTCGAAGTTATGGTATATTTAGTCCTTACGGTGCTAGGTACGTTAGGATACTGCATAATGTAAATGATTAATTACGATGGTTTTACTTTTTTAGGAGTACCATAAAAAGAAAGCAGAAGTTCTTCCCGACACCTCCGTAAAATTCGAATGTTTAAATAGCAATAAGCATATCTATATTTAAAAAGATTTTTTAAATAATAATGTTAAGTGTATTTTAGATCTGAAAACAGGTTTATTATTTGTCGGTAAAATACCAGATGAAAAACAAACCTAAGTTACGTTCTTGTTCATATTTTTATTTTAGTTTGTATTTTGTGCTATAGTACTTAATAAGATTATTCCAGGAAAAACGCATTCGTAAAACATTCCATTGCTAAGTTTTTATTTTGTTGATACAATCGTTGTATTGTATGTACTTTTACTGAGAATATAATATATTGCAATATATATTTGAAGTCGTGTTTTCTGTATGATATGAATTGTTAAAACTTTTAAGGTGTACTTTTTTTGGAGGAGAAATCTTCAAGGATGCCACTATGCCCGTGCACAGTGGTGTGTGGGATTTTTACCCATTAAAAACCCCTGTTTGATGCTCCCGGGACCATTGATGTGACATAATTTCAGGAGCATCTGGTAGAAGTGCTGTGCTCTCTCGGGTGAGAGCAGCGTAGATCATCCGGTGGTCACCCACTCTGGCACACCACACCCGTTACGGACTCCATATTACTCTTTCCTCATTACCTGTTATCGCCTGTCCCTTGTCTAATCCTTTCTTCGGTCTCTTTTCTGCACATTACTTTTGTGATGCAGCCATGTATCACGTTCCAATTACCGATACTCCTTACCATGTTCGGAATTATGTTGTTTACTGTAATGGTCGTTCTGCGATATGTCTCCAGCTGCCGACATGCTTCATGCCATCTGTCACACATGAAAATAGTGTGCTCCGGTGCGTCTCTTTCCCCGCAGTAGACAAACAAGTCATAATTCACTTTCCGTATTTTGTACGTTCGCATTTGAAAAGAACTATGTCCGGTCAGAACTTGTGTAAGAAAGTACTCTACTTTGCGATGTTTGCAATCAATCCATGCTGCGATTTGCGGGATTAGAAGTTTTGTCCGTTGAGCCTGGTTTACTTCCCACCTATTCTCATTCACCCTGGCCCTCTCCCTATTCAAGAGGTCAATAGGTATGACGCTGTTAATAACTTGTAGTGTCTCTGCAGAGGTCGTACCGTAGGCGCTTGCAACTCTTAGCAGCACCCAGCACGTGCCTTTGTATGCTCATCAGCATCTGTTTATATGTTTTTAGGCCTACTCTACTCTCCGCCTTCCTTATAGTTTGCTTGACTTGTTCCGTAAACCTGAGCCTTTGATCTAGCCCAGGGGTTGGCAAACTTTTGAGACGGAAGAGCCAATCCTGTCCCTCACAACAATTTAAAAATTATTCGAGAGCCATAAATGTATTTTTACAAATAAGGAAAATTTAAAGTATCCTCGACCGGCCATGCGCTTTAATCGGTATTTAAAAACCCTGCACTTTAAAAAAAATCCAACACTTGCAATCAAACAAAACCCCTTTTGTTCTTTCTTTCTGGCCATAAATTCTCCCTTCATCGGACGATTCGGTGACGTGTGTCAACTCCTCCGTATTGGTTCTCCGATTTTAAAATTCTAAATTGTTCCATTTCTATTTAACTCCATAAGAAAGAGTTCTAGAAATTCATTGTCTTACGGTGTCAGCCATAAACCACCAGCGGAGAACGCCCGCCTAAGTCTCTAGCCACCCGTGGGGTGCAAGGATCAGAATATTCTCCCTTAGTTTAGCGGAACCAATTAGGTCCCATAGGTAATACATAAGTGCCAGTAAAAACTTTCTAATTGCAGGAAGCAAATATTAGTTATGTAAATTTAGCTAAGAAAAATAGGTACCTATATAGGACCTACCTACATCTTAATATCAAACTCCCCTTCAAGCCAATTGCTTCTGTAACTCTAAAAACATCTACGTGCTATCACACATCACCTTCGCGCATCTTGCGGAGAACTGTCCAATCTTTATTCGCGGAAGGCATCAACTGGATAAACATGTTAACCATCTCTGAGGTAAATACCAGGGCAGGTAATTTTCCACCTATAAACTCTTTATCCTAGTTTATCCACATCCTAGTTGAACCTATCCTTACATAGTTACATATCCGTTCTCCGTGGCTGAAGAGGAGTTCTGCCCTCCTAAAAGCGGACCCCACCTCATCTCTCCGGGGTGGAATGAAATAACGTTAAATTTCCTTTTTTCCAACTCACTCTCAGACATCGTTCTCAAACATCTCTTAGAAAAAAACATCACGCTCAACATCATCATCTACATCTCGAGGCTCTCTCGACATCTCGGTGCTCGTTTGACCGCCATCACTGCCTTCACACTCCGCTGAAACTGCCAACGCCGCCAGACGCTGCCCATTCCCCAGCCACCTCAACGCTGGAACCGCTCGTGGCGCTCGTCGCCGCCAACGCCACCAAACGCTGTCTTTTCCAAGCCGCCTCAACGCTGGTACCGCCTACGCCGCCAGACGCTGCCTGTTTCAAGCACCCTTCAACACTGGAACTGCCCGCCGCCGCTAGACGCTGCCTGTTCCCAACCGCCACTAACGTCGCTCTCTACTGCTGAGACCACATCATAACCCACGTCGTCCGACGCCGCCATCTCGCCCCCTTCTCGCCAGATCAAGCCCAAATTCGCCATCGTCACCGCTTCCCGGACGCCGTGCGCCCTCGTCGCGTCGTCTCTCCATGTCGACGCCCCGCCGCCTTCGGTTTTACTGCCGCCGTCGCCGTCGCTGCCTTCTTCGCTGTTGCCGACGCCCTCACCGTCGCTACTGCCATGGTGGAGCACATGTAAAACAAACAAATTAATAAGGCCTTGAAAGTCTACCAGGTGGTATTTTGATGTAAATTATTACAAATTCCAATTCACTTACTTTTATGTATGCCGTGGAAAGTTTTCTTGAAATATACATACAGGAAATTTTTCTTTTTAGTATACATATTGTCTATGTATACATTAAAAAAAAAACGTGTCAAACCATTGCTTTACCCTATATTTAGGCAACCAACTATGCACTAAACTGTAAATTTAAAATGTTTAAGACAAAAAATAGCATGCTGTGACAAAAATAATCAAATTAACTTAATGTCAAAAAATTAGTCTTTAACTGTTGCTGTATTTTAATTTCTGTTTTGTATTGTTGATGTTTTATGTTTTAGAATAATCGTTGAATTAAAATTATTTTGATATTTCACTAATTTTGATTTATTTTTTATTTACAAACGTGAAACATAACAGTCTCAATGACTGGACTAACAGTTTAGATAATATGGCGATTCTGTGGATGTGATCTATTTGGACTTCAGCCGCGCTTTCGACAAAGTGCAAATAAAGCGTTTAGGTACTCACAAAGTTAAATCACGTCGGTGTTCGCGGTCAATTACTAAGCTGGATTAAATCATTTATGTCCGAACGCGAGTTCACGGTCAAAGTCGGGGCTTCAACAAGTATTCCCAAACCAGTGCTGAGTGATGTGCCCCAGGGATCCGTCCTAGGTCCCCTTCTTTTCATCATTTACACTTCGGATATTAGTTACCATATAAAGTCGTCACGATCCTTCTACGCCGATGATACTAAAATTTACAATAACCCCTTGACAAACTTTCCCACAATTCAAGAAGATCTAAAGAGAATCTTCGGATGAACAGAGAAATGGCTTCTCCCGCTAAACATTTCCAAATGTGTCGTGTTGCATTTAGGGAAGAATAACCCCCAGTACATCTATACGATAAACATAATGTGCTAATCAACAAAGATAGCTATAGTGATCTCGGTTTTATAATTTGTACAGACTTATCATGGGGTGAACACATCAACCAGGTAATTAAAAAATCTAATACCATGTTGTATTTACTTCGTCGAACGTTCGAACATTTCGATTGCAATACTATAAACAACCTATATAAGACATACATAGATACATACGTCCGGTCATGTAATTCGCCAACGTCGTGTGGCATCCCGTGTTAGTGCGAGAGAGCGACCGTCTCGAAAACGTGCAACGCCGCGTGACGAGGTTACCTTTCGGTCTTAAAAGGCCTCCCTATGAAAAACGTCTCCACATCCTGCAACTTTCTAGACTGTTATCTTGGCAACAAAGAGGCGATCTGATAACTGTCTACAACGCCTTCCACCACGACAATGCACCAATTCGTCAACTATTTCCACTCTCAACAAACACATATCTGCGTGGACACAACTGGAAGCTGAGTAGAGAGACCTTTAGGACAACCCAGAGACAATTTTTCCTGGCAAACAGGGCATTTTACACTTGGAACTCCTTCCCTCCTGAAGTAGTCTCTGCCAGTTCTGTTATCAGTTTTAAAGCGCTCATTGATGAACTTTTGTTTATGGTTTAGTGAAAATTTATTGGCTTTTTTTTGTTTTTTTATGTATTTTATGTTTATCGTATTGGCTAAATAACTTGTATTCATTTAGAGCTTTATAGAGTTATTCTCTGCTCTACATCCTGTATAATAATAATTAAAAAAAATAAATATAACCTTTTTCTACTCCCATGCATAAAGTAGTAGTTTCACATACTGATCGCAGTACGTGAAATCGTATTTTTTACATCGATGCGTGAAGTGCAATGAATTTCTTATGGAGTTTATTTTACGCATTTCTGCCACAAGAGCCTATACACTTTTCGGCACGGGTAAACACTTGAATAGATTGCTGTGCTTGTTTTTTGTTTGGACGACGAATTTGTCAGAACTGTCAAGTGAAGTGAACGTTTGCTAATTTAACTTATGTTTTAAGATTGAGTTGAGGTCGTAGAAAAAGTATAGTGTGCAACACATACGTGAAACCTTTTTTATATTCGTGTGCCTGTGACACTCGCCTTTCGGCTCGTGTCGCAAACTGCACACTCGTATAAAAAGGTCAGCTTCACGTACTGGTTACACAATATACCATTACGCACGGCGTGACGTGACGTTTAGTCTATAGTTGGTTGCCTACATATAGGATTTTGACGCGTTTATTTTGAAAGTATAGGTACCTAAGGGATAAACATACTAAAAAGAAAAAAATCCTGTATATGCATTATCAGATTGTGGTGCTGGTATCCCGTTAAGTGTAATAGGTGGGCAAGTATCTCTTCGTTTTGAGAATGGCACACATACTGACTTTACTTCATTTGTTTTGATACGCCACTTTTTGAACCAATTATGGATTACACTGAGATGGTTTTGTAATTTTGTAGAAGCCCCCGCTGGATCTCCGTCTGTAGCCTGTAGCTAGTGTGCAGTATCGTCTGCAGAGGTGACATTGTAACTTCCTCGCAAATTGCTTGGTCTGTCGTGTACAATATTTATAAAACTGGCCCCAAGACATTTCCCTGGGGTACGTCTGAGCTTATGAGATCAGAATGGTAAGTTGTTCTTCGTACTTAACTTGGAATAGTCTGTCATGTAAGTAACATTTTAGTATGATATTGTGGTGTGCAAAAAGTATTTTCCTATATCGCGTTCACAATGTGAATTTTGTACAACTGTTTTTATCAAAAACAGTGGTACTATGAAGATCTTTGTACAGTACATATTTAACACCAAGTATAAAGATCGGGAGTGAACTCTTAAATGAAAATAATTTATGAAAGATAATTTAAGGCTGAGAACCGGCCAGAGTAGATCAAAACGCCTTACTAAAATAAAAAAAAAAACGGCTTGAAATGTGCAAAAGTGAGGGAAAGAGGGAGGCCTACATCTAATAAGGAAGATGGACATATTTTCAGTATGCAGGGTGGTTTGATTTTTGGACGTATGCTTATTACAAATGTTTTGTTTGTTTAACTGAGTATATAAATACACTGTAAATTGTTCGATCGTTTTTCTTAACACTCTGTCTACATATTATAGAATAAAATATTAAACATCTCTTTAGGCGATTAAAATTTTAGAAACTAATAACTTGCAATATTCCATTTAGAAATTTTATTTTCAAAAATACGTCAAAAAAAGCTTTTGCTTGTTAAGGTTTTGTTGAAAATTTGGCTGGAGTTTAATTATGGCATTTTCACACGTAAATAAATTTCTTATATTTCAAGACCCTCACTGGTACTGAATAGGCAACACACATTACAAGTTACAGGCAAACCTTATGGAAGGGGTATAAATGGTTACCATTACCAAACACATTTCTGGTAAACGATAAATTGGTTGCATAACCAAAGCATTTATTAACACCTATTTTTACTTCTGTATCAAACCGCTTGAAAATTAACATTAGTGGATTCGTATTTACGAGAAATGTCGAAGAAAACGAAAGTTATACTAAACTTACCACGTGAAATTTCAATTCGACGGAAAAATAAGCTTGGTAAGATTTTACTAAAAACTTGCCGATAGAATTTCATTATATACGTAAATAAACTTAATATATAGGGTAAGTATTTTATCGCCTTACTGGCTCTGAATAGACAACACGCATTACACGTTGTAGACACACCTTATGGAAGCAGTATGGGTGGTTGCCTATTCATTAAGGGGCCAGAAAATAAAATGTATTATTTGTTAAAGCAAAAAACTTGTTTCAAAAGGATGTTCTAAATTTCGGCTCCCTCGACACTGTAAAGGTATAAGAGGGTAAAATGAAAAGAAAGAAAGAAAGAAATATACCTAGTATGAGCAAAAATGAAACACATAAGGGTTGTCCATGGAATTCACGTGTATTAAAACACCAAAAAACAAAAGTCACTGGCAAAAAAATGAATGTTTTGTTTGGTAGGTATTTAATACAAAATTCCATAGCGAACCCTCATACATTTGTTTCTGTCCATACCATTTGAAAGAATAGAATGTTAAGTTGGTTGCATAACCAAGCAATTATTAAATAACACCTACTCCTGTACTACAATGCTTTAATTAGTGGGTTCATATTTAAATCTATTAATTTAAATACTTAAGTTGGAATGCTTTGAGAAATTCTGAAGAAAATGAAATTTATTATAAAATTACCGTGAGAAATTTGATGTAATCTTTATTCATTATGAATGAATGTCCAGTTTCGTATTTTTAATGCCATTTACCTGCTTCATTTCTGTTTTGGTTTCATTCAATGGGCTGCGTGAGATTCTTAATGAATTTTTTATATTGTGTGTATTTATTTGTTTTCATTAATTTTTTTAGGCTGATTTTAAAGCAATTAAAAATTTAATTTCTAAAATAAGTGGTTAAAAAATAAAAGTTACTGCTTAATCTTGTAGAAAATTAACATCAATTACGAACACAATTTATCTCTTGGAAACTTGAAAGTTGAATGCGTTTCGATTAAAATTGCCAAATTTAATTTAATTTCAATTTAGATAAAGATCAAGTTCTTAAAAGTATAATTTCAATTTATCGTTAATTAAAGTGTTAATCAAATTCAAGTGTGGCGTGAAAAACATAAATAAATTTGTTAAGTGGCAACACAGAATTAATAGATATATCAACAATTCATTTTTACAGCGATAATTTTATAGTTTTGTTCAAACAATTAGTACTTCTGCTTCTGTTACGGTTTAATGCAGCCGGTTCACACGAAATGCTTTTCTTATAAATGTATTCGTAATAACAACAGTAAACCGCTGTTTATGGGAAGAGTTAATTGTTATCGGTTAGAAATTTATATAATTTTGTTCAGATTATCGTTACGTTGCTCATGCAACTTCTTTGTTATTAATAATAACGTGATACAATCTTGTTACTTTGTATGTATGCAATGCTAAACAATCTGTCACTGGAAACTTTCATTAGTTTCACAACGCCAAAGATTAATTTGTGTAGGTGATAAAACAATCGGTAGGTGTTGTTACACAACGGCCACCACCATAAGATGTCGAAGAATTCGCATTGTCTGCTGGGCCCAATTCGATTCATTAGCAAACGTATGTAAATCGTAATAAATTTTTATTGTTAAAAATCTAACTCTTTACAGCCGTGCACTAACTTAAAAATTAAATTAATCTAACACAAGTACATTGCACATAAATGGTACGTTTCCACATCAACTTCACTTTTTTAAAATGGCTCCTTTACACTCGTTTAATATTCTCACACTAAGTACTTCGTACATAATCAAGCGACAAGCATTTATAAGAATGTTTTAGTTTCAGTACATCATTCCTGGATGCACCCCGTTACCCCGTTGGAAGTAAACGTTTGGATTGCTGCTCAGGGTTGGCTCTAACGTTGTGTATACGTTTCCATCTTCTGAACGCATGAAGACGCTACCTAAACAGAAAAAACAATCATTAGTTGCTGAAAATTCCAATCATAATTTAATTGGTCATTAGTTTGGCCACCTGTTTTTTCTTTAAGCTGGGTTAGTACGAGCTTTTAAAACTCTCCTATCTGAAGACAGAATAGCACTTAGAACAAGAGCTGGAAAATTATAACTATATTATTGTAAAAGAAAGAATTACATTTAATATACGATTGTAGAGTGAAAACAGGTGTCACCTCTTAGTTTTTAAAACAGTATATCTCTTACTGACTAAAAGAAAAATAAAACAATTCAGCAACAAACGTTCAGCACTACCATAGTACCAATGGGTATCTATTGCATCAGCAAAGCATAAAAGATTTCTATGAAAGTAGATTACAAATATCGAAGAAAAATATGAAAATATTATATATGCTCTACATAGAACAGGAGAGTAGACCAAAACCTCTCACTAAAAGTCAGAAGATTTGAAAAATTACCGAAGCATAAGAGAAAGAGAGAGGTATTTGCCCTATATAAGGATGTATCTATGCGCCCTTTTTGTAACCTAAGAAACAAATAGAGCGTTTAAAAAATTCCTGGATCATTATCATCATCAATGCGCCTTATGTTCCTAGCTTGGTCTTGGCCAATTCCACAACAGCTCTGCAAGCAATTCTTTACTGCGCTATTCTTTTCCAGTTGTTATTATTCAATTTGCGAATCTTCTCTTCAACCCCGTCCTTCCACTCTTTTCTGGCTCTTTCTGTTACCCTTGATCCTCGCATCTTGCCCACCATTGCCTCCTTTGCGTATCTACCGTTGTCCATTCTTATGACATGTCCTGTCCATCTTTTTCTGCTCGCCTTGATCATTGATATAATATTTCCATTTTCTAAAATACCTTTTATTTCTGTGTTTGTTCTTCTTCTCCTCCAATAGTTCTCTTTCCAAACAGATTCCACCATATGCCTTATTATTTTATTTTCAAAGGCATGTTTTCTTGCTTTTGTGTCATTGTTCAGGTTTTGCTTCCGCACAGTACTACTGGACGCACTATTTTCTTATACGAACGAATTTTGTATTCTCTGGAGAGGAATTTAGATTTAAACACATGTTGCAGGGTATAAAAGCTTTGTTTACCTGGGGTATTTTTGCTCCGATCTCATCCTCCATATCATTGTTGATATTGTTTATGGAGTCAAGATATTTAAAGGTTTGGACTGTTTCAAAATTATAATCGTTCATAGTCATAGATATTTCGTCTTCGTTGTTTTGTACTTCTATTTCCATTTCTAGCTTTCCTTTAACTCTGTCATTCCCCTTCCTGTTAGGTTCACGTCATCTGCGAAAGCTAATATTTGTTTGGAGCGGGTCATTATGGTGCCTTTCCAGTTAATTGATAGACTTCTTCCTACCTTTTCTAAAGCGAAGTTAAAAAGTACAGTTAAGAGGACGTCTCCCTGTCTAAGCCCTGTTTTTATTTTAAACTGTACCTCTTCGAGCCCTCCAGTGTTAGTTCCACCATTCAGATCAGTTTGTATCTCATGATATGTCCTATTGTCTTCTTATCTATAGAATCAGGAACAGTTGATGTATGCTTGCATTATGTTCCCATGACTTTTCAAAGTCAAGGTTCAATGTGCTCAAAAGGGTTATACCCCTGTAACTTTTTTGGAGGCTGTTCTATTCCCCTTGTTGTGTATGGGGATTATTAGCCCCGTTTTCCATTCATTGGGCAATTGTTTTCGTTCCCATATTTGTTTTACTAGACTGTATAGTTTTTCCCATATGTATTGCACTCCGGCTTTTACCATCTCCGACGTAATATTATGTTCTCCGGCTGCCTTACCATTGTTGAGACTTTTTCCGAACCTTCTCATATGTTGGTGTCTCAGTTTCTTGTTGTACTGTCGTCCATATTACATCTTGTTGATTCTATGACTGCGGTTGATTCAGTAATTCCTGGAAATGCTGCTTCTGTCCCTAAAAGCCACATACGCTAACACACCAGCTTCGGCACCAAAACGTAAAAGAGGTTGCGGATACAGATACAGATCTGATTAGTTCTTGCTTGATAACTTTTCATTCTTCATTTACTATTTTATAGAAATCTCGCATCTTTTCATTTACTTCCTTTCCTCTAAACTCCTTATTTCTATATCTAGGAACTCTCCCTTGTTTCTTCTTAATAACCTGTACGTTTCATTTCTTCTTTCTTCTTTGAACTCCTGTGTCTTGCGCTTCTTTGTTGCATTTTTAAAAAGGCTATCTTATTTACTTCAATCGTTAGTTTGCACTCTTCATCGAACCGTTTTTGTGCTTTTCTCTGTTTTACTTCTTCCAGGGTTTCCGCTGTTCCGCTGTTTAATATAGCATTTGTTATTATCTTGAGTTTTTCATCTACCCCTGCTTCTTGGCTCTTGCAACACTCCAGCTTTTCCTTAATTTTCTCTTGATACTTTTTAGTTATTTCTTCGTTCGTGGGTTTTGTTGTATTATACTTTATCCTCATCGTTTCCCTTCTATCTGCTTGCACGTGGTTCCGCTTGTATTTCAGGGCTATTTCGACTAACGCATGATCTGATCGTGCGTTGTATCCCTGCAGCTTCTGACATTGCTTATATATGTTCTAAATTTGTTTTGTATAAGCACGCCGTCTATTTTAGTTTTGGTTCTTCCGTCGTTAAAATTCGAAGTCACCTTGTAGACATTTTCTTGGGAATTGCTTGCTACGTATCACTATACCCTTGGATGCTATTAGTTGCACTAGTCTGTTACCATCGCTCCTTTCGTGCAAACTCTGGTTTTCCGTTATTGCTTCATAATGTATATTTCCTCTCTGATTACTTGAACGTTAAGATCTCACTACGTGGCTTGCTGGTATTGTATTTATTGTTTGTTCTAATAAATTGTAGAAATTGTTTTTAACTTCATCTTCTTTAGTTTCTGTTGGACCATGCACATTAACTAAGGCTACATTACTGATTTGAGTTTATTAGTTTATAGTATCCCTTGTTCTTGTGGTTTGGTGTACATTGGAGAAACTGGTTGCTCAGTACACACACGTATCTGTGAACACAAACGTTGCTTGAATCAGATCTTTTCTCACACTCAGCTGTTTCTGAACATCATCACGACACGGGCCATAAGATCTTATTTGAAAAATCTTCGATCATTATATACGCTGACACTGAAAGTAGAAGTCTTCGAATTCAAATTAATTCTCATATTGGTGGCACAATCAAGTGTGGAGAATTATATAAAGAATATCATAACAGTAAAGAAAATTCGTCCTCCTTAATTAGTACGAAAATTTGGCCAAGCATCATAATAACTTGTTTCAGAACTACATGCATTTCAATAGCTTTTAATCTAACTTAATGTAACCTTTGTTCTTCGTAAGTACTTCTGTATACTGTCCCGTACGTTTGATAGATGATTGGTCGATATTTCAGAAAAGGTAAGAATAGAAACGGTGTCACGGCTTTTGAAATTTTACGTGAATATAGTATAATATGGCCCTGTTTTTCGAAGCTTAAACCGGCCCTGTAGCTTGCAGAGTCTGCGTGTATAATGCCAATTTAGCACATTCCTTTTTGGGCTGCGTAATAATTCGAAGAAATCCCAAAAGCATGATCAACTATGGTAATGTAATATTTATTCACTTAATTTCATCATCAACAACTCGGGGAAGCACCAACCCGATCCCGAGGTACGCCAGATTGGCGTCATGCAAGGTTTCACCCCTGCGTGCAGCAGTAGTGTTTGTTCATCTCTTTTTATCATCCTTTGTTTTACGAAAGAAAATATCAAGGCACTTCAGAGTATATTCAGCTGTCAACATCTTTAGTCGTGCAATTACCGTTTCCGGATTTTTGGTAGAAAATTCCCGTTTTATGTATCGGCCTTTCGCTTTCGGGTAGTTTTTCGTGGAAAAACTCTTACGACATATTGTCGGATTATCCCAGAGAGTGTCGTTTATTTCGTACCGGTAAATTTAAGTTCTGTGTTGGAAGTTCCGTGTTGGAAGTTCCATTTAAGTTCGACGTTTTGTGAAGTTTCCGTTCCACACATAGTTTTTAGTTTTTGGATAAAATCTACCAGTTAAGGACATCTGGTTGTCTTCACATCTGCTTTCGGAAGAAGGACTCCATCCCTTCTTTTCTACGTCGACTGCTGCTGTTTCCCTTCCTGGGTTTCAAGTTACTATCGCTTTCATTGGGCTACCCTCAACGAAGCCCCTTTTCTCAGGTAAATACTTTAGGCTACCTTTACTGCCGGTTGTGAGTGTACCGATTCAAGCCCTAACACAATACCGTATTTTTGTGATTAACTTATGGACAGGCACCAGTAATTAGTGTATGTAATTCAAGTACTTCAAGCATTCTTCCTTTTGCGTAATTTGTTCAAGGAAGTGTTCAAATCTTCAACTAGTGCGTATTACGTTTTGCTTTAGCGGTAACAATTTAGAAACATTGCGAATTGTCGTAACGTTTACTTATTTTTGTGTTGCATGTGTAAACCTATTTGTAACTTGGATTTTTAGCTTAAGTTTTTGTCACCACCATTCTTTTGACTGCGATTAAGGGAGTCTTGTCAGTTTCTTATCGTAATTTTTTTGTCGTAATTTGAGTAAATGTGGCATCCCTTAGACCCTTAATTACCCTTTTCATATAATTTAAGATAGAACTTATAGATTCATTTTGTGTCATGTTTTAAATATTACTTTGCATTCATTAAATTTTATTGTCAATTCATTATCGTCTTTTATTTGTGTTTTATGTCTATTGTGTAATAACTGTGTATAGCTGTGAGCCTGGCCACCAGTTCCAGTTTTATTTCAGAAAAGTAACGGTAAGTAGCATCCAGCAGTAGGGTGCAGCCACCTCAACCCCCTTCGAACCCAGAGGAACTATCTGCTGTACGTTCTTCGTGACCATCTTTGGGTGATTTCCGTAGTGGCGCCTAATTTTCATCCCGATTATGACCCTCCCCTATTTGAAGGGTTTAGCGTTTCGAACCCCCCTTGTTCACTGTCTGCTAGCCGAGAGCCATAGGACTTCGACGCCCCCTATCAGTGTCGTAGTGCGAAATTACTGCTTGTCAAACGAGAACTTTCACTTCAGATGTGCAGAACGGGAAGCGAGACAGCATTCGGAGCAAATGAGATGCACTTACTCTCGGTTCCCCACTTCGTCGAGGTACACTCAGTAAACTAAGTTATTTACCTAGGTACGATACGGGCTACACAACTAACGCGTACTTTTGTTGGAGTGTACTCGATCTGCACTACTCGACGTTCAGTAAGTAAATGCGCTCCGCTACTGATAACAGAAATTTGCCACTGCGCACCCTGGACGCAAGTGAAAGTTCTCGTTTGACAAGCTGTAGTACGTGACAAGGGTCAAGTCACTTAGAAATTGGTCAAAAGTGGGGAAAACGGAAAATTGATGTCAGATCAGGAGGCCTTAATTCTCCATGTTGCCGACCATACTCCCTCGTGCAGTAGATGTGCCGATACCTTTTTATAAGAAGTCCTTTGAAATTTTTTTAATCAATGAGGTACCGTCTTGCTTGATGACTTTTGGACAAATTGGGAGATAACGATGACGACGGTACATGATTGCATCAACAACAAAAATAATTAGGATAAGGCGATACTCTGTGTTAGAAAATAGTATTGAAAAATAGCACAGGGAAATTCGTTAAGGAAAAATATTAAAACACACAAACAAACAAAATTAAAAAGGTGGGATGGAAAAAGGCCATTCCTTTAAACTTCACGCTCATTTGCTTCTTAAAAAGCGTTAAAACTTCGATTACAATCGAGTAATCGTCGAATTGTTAAGGGAAAAGGTAAAAGTTTTATTTCTGTAATGGTCATTGAAAAAAGCATTAACTGTAGCCTATATTTAGGCTAAAAATTATAGTTAAATGTTGGCCAAAAATTTTTTACATAAACATTATTCATATTTGTCATTTTTATTATGCGTACGATATTAGTATTCATAAAATATTCAGTTAGTCTAATAGTATTTACAACGGTAAATAAGAATAAAAAAAAAGCCACCGAGCAGGAAGTTTTCGTCTTGAGTACTAATAGGATCGAGGTCAATTCGTCTCAATTTTAGAGCACATCTAAAATGATAATTTTATGCATTTATGCATTCGCTACGACTTGGAGACTATGTTTTTATATTTTTTTATTTTTTGTAAAAACATGGACAGGATGTTCTGGCTATTAAATAAATTTCATTTATGGATTTGTTGTTGTCTAAAAACGGTTCCATTCTCGATTATTAGTTTTTGTCGGTTATTTTAAAAAAATACACGCGAGGCGTGAGTTCATTTTTTACGATACAGTGCGCACCGTAAGCTTTTAGCCTCGCCAACATTTATCTCTTTTAACTGTTGAATATATTTGAATAGTTTTATGAACGTAAACGTTCCACTGTTGTATTTAATGTGGCACACTTTTCTATACTAAATTTATCTATGTCGTGCGTTAACACAGCATCTTTGTCGAGGAATTCGTATTTAATGAAATGTTACAATGCTACTTTTCTAAAATGAATTAACTGACCATTCGATGTTGCGCGTTGTATACATTCTTTGAATGTTTACTTAGCGGAACTACACGGATACCTTTAAATTCAGCACTTCTGTTTGTTAGTAGTTTTTGAAAGCAGGTTCTTAAACTTATCGATTTAAAATTTTGCAAATTTTGATGATGTAAATTTGAAAAGACAAATTTGGGCTCTTTTTTACTTTCTGGTATTTACATTAGAGTCCTTTTAGTTTCAGATTTAATGAATTATGGGATACAAATAAACCAGTGGCGGAGAATAAAGGGCGTTACGATTAACGTTTCAACCAAATTTTGTATTTAAAGCGGGTATTCTAGAATAAATTTTTGTAATATTACAAAGCTAAGAAAATGAGCGACGAATGTTATACAAATGATGTCGCCGATGACAAGACTGAGAAGGAACGAAATTTCGAAGGGAGCAAATTAACAGTTAGTTACTATAAGAACCCCACCGAAGATACGACAAAGAGATGTAAAGTTGGATACAATTTTGTCATTAATGACAGAGATGAACACAGAACAAAGCGATATTAAAAAGGACGCCCAACAAATTGAATAAGAATTGAAAAAGTTCAACAACGAATTAACGCAATTAAAACAGGAAAATTTGAAGAAAGAATAGGATGTATAATTAAGGAAAAGCTGGTAAATAAAGTCAGAAAGTGAAAAGAGTGACCATAAAAAAATAATAACGCTTTACATCCAATTAATTAAAGAAGACAAAAAAATAACAGTAATAGGACTTTATGGTCCAAATGAACAAAAGAAAACAAAGATAAATTTTGGGGCGACTTGGCTAAAACTAAGGAGAATTATTTGTAGCTGGCGATTTCAATGAAGCAGCAGGAGTAAGAAGAAATAATAAGTGAATATGGAGAGAACAAACGAAATAATAACGGAGAAAGATTAGTAGACTACCGTCCTATATATAATGTAATAGTAACACCTTTTTTAACCTCAAGGTCATACATAAATTTACACGACAAGCTGAACACAGGTGAAAGATCCATCATAGATTAAGTATTAGTAGAAAAACACAATAAAAAAAAAACTAATGAAAGATGTACAACTAAAAGGAGAAACAGAAATAGACAGCGACCACTATCTAGCCGAAGAAAAAATAAAAATGTTAACAAACGAAGACCTAGAAGAATAGCAAGCAATAAAACAAGGAACAAGAAAAACATATAAATTGCAAGGAAAAGAAGTGGCGGATAAGTACGAGCAAATGGTAACCAAACTAATACATACTGAAACAGCAAATTTGGAGAGGTTTAAATAAATAATTATACAAGCGGCTAAAAAGTATCAGCTAAGTATCAAAACTAACAGTCAATAAAAAGGACAAGGTGGTGGAACGAAGAATTAAAAACACAGATAAAATTAAAAAGAGTTAGAGAGAATATTTAGCAAGTAAGTCAGAAGACAAATTAATATAACAGAGAACAAAAGTGAATAACATGGTAACAGAAGCTAGGAATAGAGCATGGCAAGAATTTGGAAAGAAAATGAAAGCAGACAACAAATAAAACCAAAAATTATTTTACTTTAAGGAAGGTGAAAGCAGTACGGACCACAGAAATAGCAACCAAACACTAAAAACAAACAGTAGTGAAACAACGGACAGATGGAAAGAGTACTTTGAAAACTTGTTAGAGGTGGATAGAGGAAATGATAGTACATATACATAAAAGGAAGAAAATCTAAGCGAAAGAGAAGATCACCAAGAAGAAGATAATGATAAAATAACAAAAGAAGAGCTTGATATGGATATAAAAAAGATTAAGAATGAAAATCACGGGAACACGACAAGATTACGTCACAACTGATTAAGAAAATGGGAGAAGAAGGAAGGAACTATTATTAAAAATCTATAATAAAGCATGGCAAGTGGAAACAATATCAACCACTTTGGGGATATACAAGGAGCGTTCAAAAATTCATCTACCTAAGTACTGAAGAAAGCAAAGATGTAGTGTATTGTAACATACTTCGAAGTAGCTGACGTACAATCTCAGCTCAGTGCAATGAAAAACGAACCAGTAAGAATACCATCAGAAAACCATTTAAGAATTACCATTGCAAAACTAAACTATTGAAGAAAGCAACGATGTAGCGTAATGTAATATGCCTCGAAGTAACTCAATATACAATATGAGCTCAATGCATTGGAACACGAAGCATTAACAGAAAACTAAATAAAAACTGCCAGAGATAAACCAAAGAATAGCAAAGCACCAGACGTGGATGATATCGCCAATGAACTTATAAAACACGAAGGTGACTCTTTAACACAAGGACGCAGAAAGCTATTTTACAACATTATAAAGCAAAATACTAGCATATAAATAAAATAGACGCGAATAGAGTGGCCTGAATTGCAATAGACGGTCAAGTTAGGCGAAGAAGAAATATTGGACGTCAGAAAAAAATAGAGAGACGTCATACAGAACAGGCTTCTAATTTATTTTTAAAAGCTAATAGAAGAAGAAGCAAAAGAATAAGAGAAAGAAAAAGAAAGAACAAGAAAAAAATAAAGAAAAAGAAGAAGCATCAGCATCTGTATATTAAAAAAAAGCTGCAAGAAAGATCCTTCAAATTACAGGATATTTTCCTGTTACTAACTAAGCTCTCTGTATCAGTGTATTAACACAGGAAATAAAAGCAATGCATCAAAGAACAACGAGCAACCAACGTAGCTTTTGAAAGAATACGGCAACTAAGATGCTATATCTCCTCCAAATAGAAGAAAAATTGTTAGAATGTATGACAGTAGATACTTTTTGTATAGATCAAAACCCCAAGGCAAAAGGTCTGCTGGAAGACCCCATAAGCGATGCTGCGATTGCTGTTAATCTACGCCACAAGAGCAAAATTAGTCAGTTCTGAATCCAACAAGAAACAAGCTCGTCGCTCACAGAAAGAAGAAGAAGAAGCAGCACAAGAAGGAGGAGGAGGATGAGAAGAAGAAGAAGAAGAGGAAAAAGGAGGACAAGAAGAATCAGCAAGTCATGGGTGTCCTCTTGCAAATATAATAAGAAACTGCTCGATTTGGGGTGCCGTTCGATGTTAAAAATTATCACAGGCGAAAGAAATACACCGAAGGAGATTTAAGAACGCTTTGCTTTGCTGCTGTTTGGGGTAAGCAGTTTGAGTGTAGTAGAGAAATTTAAGAAAGTCGAAGTTCTAATTTTGTTAGACAAGTTAAGAGTTCGCAAATAGTAGGCTTCTTGACAAGTACGATTCAGAAAATAATTCACGAAATTTCGGATAAGTTCAAGTTTAGTGCAAGGTGGGTTCCAAGAATGTTGACGACACTGCAGAAGAAGAAGAGGTTGCACTGCTGCTGGGAGGACTTGGAGATGTCTGTGAAGACAATGTTTTTTATCGTTTGGTGGCTAGAGATTAAACTTGGGTGTATCATCGAGATTCTGATTCTTTCGTGCAACAGCACCCCAAGGCTTTCCTTCCTTTAAATAGTTTAAGGTCGAAAAATCTGGAAATAAAGTCTTCTAGAATGAGAAAGAACCTTTGCCCCTGAAATTTATGCTAGACAAGATTAATAATAACCGGCAGGAGCTATGCTAGCATAATAATCGCTTTGTGGGAGTCCGCCAAGAAGAAAAGACGACGAAAACTCACAACAATAGTGTTGCTCGTCCATAACCACGCGTTGGTGCACATACTGGGAAAACATAATGGTACCATTCATCAGCAACTAAAGCATCTGCCCCACAGCTCTGACCTGTCTCCGTTAGTTTATTTCATGATTCAAGTTTTGAAGACTTTCCGTCGTGAACAGCGTTTTCCAAACGGGGAAGTCAAGGCGGCAGTGACGATCTGGTTAGAAGATCAATCACTACAATTCTTTTCAAAGGGGATAAAGTCTGCAGAAAAACTAGATGTGTATAAAACTGCCAGGAGAAGGAGGAGGAGAATGAGGAGGAAGATGAGGAGGCAGTTGAAGAGGAGGATGATCAAGATTAGGCGGAGGACGAGCACCACGATGGTGGACGACCAGGAGAACGAGGGGGAAGAAAAGAAAGAAAAGGAGGAGACGCACAAAAAGAATCCACAGGATTATTTCGAATTTTAGTTGTCGACTTCATTAAAACTATTTCATTGCTTTTATTTCCTCATATTTTATTATAAATAAACAGAAATAGATTTTCTAATTATGTTTAAATCCATACTCATAGTGGAGTAATAATTTAAATAAATAAAAGGGACTAATGAGGTCTTCTCCACAGTTTAAAATATAAAATAAACTGTGGAGAAGATCTCATTAGTCTCATTCATTTATTTAGATTTTCTAAATTTTATCATGGTTAATTTCAAAGGTAGAAAAAATGTACAAATCTGAAATGTTTCACACACCACAGATTTATCTACAATGAAATAATGTATTTACAAAGCCTTACGTTAGTTTAGTATGAATCGGCCACCACCTTTATTGACGTTGAAATGAATGACGCCTTCGACTAAATATACATATTATACATAAAGGCAAATGTAACTAACTAAATAAATAATGAAAGCTAAATGTACAGACCTGGCATGAATCGTGTAGGGTAGTATCTCGGCGGATTTGGATAGCAATGAAAAATTCTACTGTAACTCGGCGGAGCTGGATACAGTGCCGCTCGATCTGAAATATTATATACAGTGCAACCAAATATCCATGCCACACCACTACATTTATTTATTTACAAGCAAGCCATAACATTAATTCTATACAGTGAATTTCTCTAGTATTTATCTTTACTTATTCGTACCTAATTAATTAAAATTAAGTCATAATTAATAATGAATGCGATTTGTGCGAATTTCTACAGAATATCCTATGAGAAATCTAGTGCGTACAACTTAATTTTCAATATACAGGGATGATTTTTTGTAAACAAACCCCTGTTCGTCAAACTAACATAACGACGCCAGGGCATCAAAAGAAATTCCTAAAAAGGTGTAACAGTAGGTAACTTGTTTGCTATTAATACTAGAGGGCGGCGTTGGTGATTATCACAATCATGAGATCTCATAACTGGCAACTGTAGTTGTTCACAACGTCGATTTGGTGATATTTGGTCATATTTAGACCATCTATTTTATGGGTTATCATAAAAGTAGGGAACTAAGTGGGAACTTACTTCCCGAGGGAAGGAAATAAATAAGTAATTAATTCAGTAAAAATTATTAAATATTTTTAATAACGCTTAAACAAATATTTGTATATAACGTAAGAATTAGGTGATTTGCTATGTCTAAAATTTATCTGTCTTGCTACATCAAAATTTTAGAAAAACTCTTATGCGAAGATATACTCGACCATGATTGCTTTTGAATAAATTTCGTCATTATAATGCATTGAAGCTCAATTTACTAGAGTTTATACAGCTTGTCCGTTTTAAATGCCCCTTGCTGCATAATAGGCAACACAAATTACCCATCACAGGTAAACCTTATGCAAGCTGTATGGGCGGTTGCCTATTTAATATGAGTAAGAGCTAACGAGATAAAATAAAAAGTTCAGGATGATAAAAAAAATTAAATTACGAGATATTTGTTTAACAAAATCAGCGAATAAGAACATAAAATAGATTCGACTCCTCTATAGCACACCTCCTGAGTGCGTGGTAACTACTCAACCATATCGGGCTGCTCCGCCTTAAGACGGGTTGGCAAGTTCATTGTTTTCCGCTTGGGAATTTAACTCACCGAGAAGCTTCCCGCCCCCCTCGCTAGTTTCGTTAAATTATGTTACGGTATATATCCGGATATTCCCAGGGAATGTCATATAATGTCGGAGTAACATAGTGTTGCGTGAAATTTGTGGAAGTTTAGTGGAACTTGGATCATGCAAATTCAGTATTATATTGGATTAGGAAAACCCAATGCCTAAGGAATATTCGTTGTTTGTCTTGCACCCGCCTTCCCGGAAAAGGATGCCATCTTTTTTTTGTTGCCGATCACCATCAACGTCCGTAACGTTACTCCCTGACCAACATCTTGTCAGGTAAAATCTATTCTCCTTTATGCTGCTCCTGCTTTCTTCGTTTGTGTTTCAACATCAGTTAGGATTTCTACGTTTGCCTCTTGCTGGCAGGCCTATTAACAGTGTTCAGTTGTTTTAGGGTTTAATAAGTACCGCCTTTTGTTGTATCTTTGTGTTTCGTTTGCAACTTGTAAAGTAATAGCCGATTTCGGGGTCAATCTATTTGATCCAGTGGCATTGTTGAAGGCTTTGTGAATCCGCCTTTTGGCGGCTTTAAAATTTACATTGTAAAGTTTTGAGGGCCCTGGGAAATCAGATTTGACTAGTTTGTCTCAGCAATTTTGTGTTTAAGTCAAGTAAAATTAATTTGTGTTCATCTATAGTTCAAGTATTAAGCCAATCTAAGTGATTATTTTGTGTTATGTTGCATGTGTGTAAATTTTAACGGTGCTTATCGAATTTTTAGTTTAATATTTGTGTTTCCTTATATTCTTTTTGCCTGGGAATTGAGGGGCTAAGTTTTTAAATGTCTTGCCGAACCTGAAGTAGATGTAGTACCCTCAATTCTATGGTTCCATAACATAAGTGTAACATTTTTGATTGTCTTTTGTGTAATTTCTTGTATTCATGTATTGCCTCTTGATTCATTAAACATCTAATTGTCAATTTAGTTTGGTGGTATAAAGTGTTAGCCTGCCTACAAGTCTTAAGAGTTCCAGTAAAGTAAGTAATTGTCAGTTCAGCAAGGTAATTCATATCTTGCAGTAGGTTGCAGCAGGAAGCAGTTTAAACCCCAACCCCCTTCGAACCCTTGAGAATCTTCTTTGGGTGACTTTAATACTACAGTGGCGTTCAACAATTTTCATCCCTATTACGACTACCCTTATTTGAAGGGTTTTACTGTTTCGAACCGCTCATCTCCACTGTTTTAGCTAGACGCGCGCCTAAGGGGTAACAACATCCTCAATTAAATGTCGTAGTGCAGAATAAGCACGTGACATCCTCCTTGACTTTTTCGTTGGTTGGGGCACACACGGTGATGGTTGTTCTATTATTGAATTTGGCTTTAAATCGTCCTTTAATAGTTCCCTCTTCAGGTATTTTGTAATAACATGCAGTGAAAATGGACAATTTTAATCGTTTGCCAGTTTTTGACAAGTTGAAAACGCTATGTTTTGGCCGGGAAATTGTTAAATCCCAATAATAACCATTAAAACTGACAGAAGCAATTTTATCTAACGCAATAATTTAATTTGTAGAACATCCTTCAAATCAAATTAAATACTAAGAAATTAGGCGATCTTAAGTAAGCGTTAATGACGACATTTTCCTTAATGACAATAATTATTATAATTTTCTTACAAGAGTTGCAAAAGAATTATTATATTAACACCAAGAAAAGAACCGCATAATAATTTAATTTAATTTTAGATCCTTGTCTGTTTTGATTCTGATGTGCTTGAGGTGTTCCTTGAATAAAGAAATTTCAGAATGTTGTGTTGTTGAAGCATCGCAGCGCCTAAATTAAAACAAAAAGTTATGCAGAATAATTAAATTCAGCGTAAACATTTTAGTTTCTCGTAACCGTGATCTTGACTTTTACGATTCCGTTTAAAATATTCACCGCATAAAATCTAGGGCGACTTTACCAATTTGTGTGAATGTCAATAATCTATAAATTGTTAATGGAAACGCCTGCGTTACGTTATCCTGGAAAAACTCGCTTTCTGTAAGTTCATGTGTTACACTAAACGTCAACAAAAAAGACATCAATAGAATACTGAATAATTACGTTGCTAGCTCATCGTGTTTCCGTAGTAAATAAACTAAACGTGAATGAAATTCTAGTTCTGAACGTGAAACTGATATCCCATTTATCTGAGGAAGAAATTGGTTGGTTTATTAGGTTTTTTAAATTTCTTTTAATTCCTCTAACAAGGTGTCGATAATTATCGAAGCGAGACAAAGCCTAATTTTGCTCGCGTTCAGTAGCGCGAATTCGCGTTTTTAAGTAGATCAAATTGTTAAGTATTTTGGAACGGTTCGCGGCAGTGAAGTTGTAATTATGTGGAGCGTAGCGTTTCCTTCCTGCAAGTGCAATTATTCGCATCAGCTGACTAATGCGATTATTCACCTTTGCTTAAAAGAAAAACTTGGCAAGGATGGTTTTAAACAGTTATGCTAACAAACAACCTTGCCAAAAATTTCTACCAATTTCAAAAAAACTGGGGCCAAAACAAACCGCGACATGAATAAAAAACATCTGGAAATCACGTTAATAAATTCAATAATAACTTCCATTTAACGGTGTCTACAATGGAAGTGATTATTAAAATGATTATTTTAATTAAAACTATTTTATTTATTAATGTTTATTAGTGTCGATTTGAAAAACCACTGAACCGTTTTATTATTGAAGTGGGACATGTTAACGTCGCACATTTTCACTCGTAATTACCCTTCTGATTGGAAACTCTAGACATCTAATTGGCGAATGAATACCATTTTCGTCAAGTCGTATTTTATAACAAAATAAACAACTATGAACAATTAGCACTCTTAACAAAACCGCTTCACGGTTAAATCATTTCAAAAGATTTAAATATAGGATAATGAACGAAAAAAAATATAGAAAACTGTAACACTACCAGTCAAAAATTAGTGCATAATAATATTTTAAGTTATAGAAATTAGGTTCATTAGAGACGGACTTATTTTGACAGATATAATTAAAAAAAAATATATATATTGGGTCTTTGGTTTAGAAAATAGATTTTTCTTAATTTTCTTGGGATAACATCACTGATGAACACACGGATTCTTTGAAGGTAGGTCTAAGGCCGTCGTCAAAAGAAGGTTTCAAAAAAACGAATCACGAAAAAAACGATTATCTAAGGAACATACATCAAGACTTGAAAATGCTTCATAATCTGGAGATAACAATTCTACACGATTTGATATAAAATCTATACCTATCTCAAAAATACAAGATCTTGAGAACATTAAAAAAAAGTTGCCAATTCTGACTATTTAATGCGAAAACATTTAAAGAGAGAGACAGGAGAGGTCCCAAGATGGTGGAGAAACCTTAGTCTTACTAATTTTTGAGTTTTTAAAACTATAAAATTTTAACTTTCATTTGATCCAGAAGTTGGTGATATTTACAGTGTCTAAACCAAAAAAGAGTATAGCTGCTGCGATTTCTAACAAGTGGTCTGGCAGTTGAATATGTATAAAATAAGATAGGAATCTTTACTGTTTCGATTGGTTTAAATATTTTAATTACTTTAATAATTGTACTCGTACTTTTATATCATCAATATAAATAAAGTTTTATGTTCGTTTCATGTATGTAAACATTTTAAAATTAGAACTAGCGAAGAATAAATAATACCAATTTTAATACCTACAGAGTTTATAATAAATACAGGATGGTACTTAAGTATGGTCCCATTTTTTGTATGAATAAATAAAGGTAATTCAGAATTTAGTAAAAAAAAAAGTAAATCAGAAACTACTTGGAACAATACAAGGTATTTACACAACAACTCTCTTAGCAAGAGGTAGAAGGGTACGGTATCTCAACTTGTCAACCAAGCCAGAGGCGAAACCTTTCTCGATAAGTTTACACTGCTCTTTTAGTGCCTCCCTTTTACTTCTGATGAAGTCCCTTAAAAAAGTGGGCGAAACGTTGAGTTCTCCTGTCTCAACAATGACACGGTCCCAACCCGGAAGACGTTCTGTTAATACTATAAATACTAACATCCTCGCCCATGCTGAAGACATAATACTGTTGAAATGAAAATGATCTGCAACACAATTCAATTCTAATTCTTAAGCACCTACATGCTTGTAATTGACTAATAAATAAAATTAAAACTAAGGTATTGGTTATAGCAACATCATACTTTAAATATCTTGGATGAGTCTTACAAGAAAATGGGAACCTAGATTTTGCCCAATAAATAAATAAACAAAGAAAAATAAAACAACCCAATAACCATTTACGTTAAACCACTGAACAGCACCAGATGACAGCATACGACCATGGTTTTGAGATATTTGCCTCATCATGAAATGCAGGGTGATTCAAAAGTATTGTCATTAATTTTGATGATAGGTAGGGCATATCAAATAGAACAACTTTTTTCAATAAACCATGTGTCTCAAGTAAACAGTAAGCTCAGAAAAAAATTAAAAACATCAATACAAAATTGTTTTGGGGTTACTGAAATAGGTTCTGTTTACATTCAAAATCTAAATTTATCAAACGCCTGATAAGTCCAGGTATGTTACGTTGGTTAAGGTCAGTTATTCTACGAACGTTTTAATGGAAGGTCCTAACATTTTAGCAACCGAATTTACTTTTAATTTACGGGGAAGCTCTTCAGAATGCTGTAGCAGTGTGTTTGAAGTCCTCTTCTTCTTTATTAACAACAATTTTTTCTAATATCACTTTTTAAACATACCAGTAATTGCTTGCTGCCAGTCTCAAGCCTGCAAAAATGTGAGACAAAAGTGAAACCTGTAAACTACATAATTGCGTAATGTTTCATTGATTTGTGCAGGGTCAAATTTCTGTCGCGGGCTTTTTAAATGCATATTAACCAGCGGTTCTCAAATGTTGGTAATAAAATCTAAAATACACAAAAATCGCGATAAGCTTTACACTTTTGCTGTAATGTACTTCTATGAAGGTCAGCATATACCCATTTAATTTAATAACAATACTTTTGAATCACCCTGTATACGTAGATTACGTAGCCAATCACGGTTGGGTATTTTAATTTAATTTTTAATTTTTGTTCGACTTTATCCGTTCGAGTATAGGGAAACGTCTTTTTTCCGTTGTTTTATAATTTTTGTGTTTTGGTTCATAACTCTTCTGTGATGGAAATGGTGTTGAATTGAGTTGAGTTAAATTAATGGGGTTAGTTTCGATTTCTCACTTTCGAAGTGTTTCTAACGTTTCCTTATATTTGGTTTTTGGTTTGAATTGAACAATATCGATTGGCTACGCATAATTAAGTAAAGTAGCTGCTGATTGACACTGTTCAATGATTTAGCGAAAATCATTGTTGTGTTGTTTTGTTTCTATTTATCTTGGGCGAAATCTAAAAAAGCGGGTGTCAAGTATCCAACTAGAAATTCACCCCTTGACGAATTCTTTATCATGTTAAACATTTCAGTCACAGGTCCTACGGTGCCAAAAAAGGAGCAAAGTTTGTCTTGATTGAGATCGAACTTGTAACCTTTATAAAACCAGTATAAAATGTTCATTGTCCACTTATTCATTTGTTTGTGGTGGCAAAAATTCTCAGTAAAATATTAAAAAAAAAATGAACAGCTTTAAATGCATTATAAACTTAAAACTAAAACAGACAAAACATTATTTATTAGGTATTCACAGAAAAAAAAACATAAATTATTTAAAACAAAACTGAACGCGAAAACTCAAGCTTAACATTAAAATACAATTTGATGTTTCCATCGTATCAATTTAAAGTTTATATTTTGGTTAAAATTTCTCTATCTACACTGAATACTTTGTAAACAGAGTTATGTGAAGGTACTCCGCATGACGCTAGTTACAGGTTATGGTTTGAAACTTAGCTGCAGTCAAATTTACACTAGCGAAACTAGTGGCAATAACGGGCACTATCAAATACAGGATAAAATTGTTTGAAAATAACGCAACATCCTTATTTTTCCATCTTATAAAAAAAAATGGTAGAAGAATGGGACAAATCATTAAAACCTTGTATTAAAACTTGAAGCTTTCGTATTATTTCATGTTTTTAAACAATTGATTTTTATATTAATTCATAATAATAACTAATAACCCTTTATATTTATTATTATAGTATTAATTAGGTTATGGTATGGTATCGGCACTTACACTACGCGAGGGCATGTGGCCGGCAGCATGGAAGGTTAAGGCCTCATAAGTCGCTTTCATATTCGGTTGTCTCGCTTGCTATACAGGGTGATTCAAATTCGCGTGTATGCATGGGGATCTTGGAAACGGTAAGAGATAGAGAGTCGGTTAAATGGGGGCAAAGTTGCGTAATCAAAGGACCATCAATGTCCATTTAAAAAATCAAGGCTAACTTATTCAGTTTTTTAAATACTTATTTGAAAAAAACTAATGGAGAATCGTTTTTATTTCATTTTCACCTTATTTGAGGAGATATTGAAAAACGGAAAACACTTTCTCATGACCACTTTTTGTCCTCTATCGAATAGCTTAAATGGAACAAAAATTCCAGGTCCGTATTTAAGAAAATGAACTTGATGATGGCCCTGAAATACCGAAACGTTGCATCAAAAATGTATTTAAGCTATTCGATAGAGGACAAAAAGTAGCCATGAGAAAGTGTTTACCGTTTTCCAATACCTCCTCAAACAAAGTCAAAATTAAATAAAAACGATTCTCCAAAATTTTAGTTTTTTTCAAATATTTAAAAAACTGAATAAGTTAGCCTTGATTTTTTAAATGGACATTGTTGGTTCTTTGATTACGCAACTTTGCCCCCATTTAACCGACTCTCTATCTCGTACCGTTTCCAAGATCCCCATGCATACACGCGAATTTGAATCACCCTGTATATACGGCGTGGTCTGGTAAACACACCTTCGACAAGTTTATAAAATACTTAAATAAATTTTCTTAAAACTTTTATTATAATTTTTAAATATTTATGACATCACTGCCAATTTTTTTGCCTCTATTTGCTTTGATATCCGAATAGAATAATGAACGAAAAGTTACAGAAAACTAGAACAGAAGGTTGGGGTTTTATTTTAAATTTTTGTTTAAGTTTATCCGTCCAGCTTAATGCTTAATCGATTTTCAGTTTTCTATAATTTTTGAGTTTTGATTTTTGATTTAATATTCGTAGCTTTGCAGTTATGGAAATAGATTTGAATTGAGTTGAGTAGATGGAGACAGTTTCGATTTTTCACTTTCGAACTATTTTTAAAATACGTGTATATTTGGTTTTTAGTTTAAATTACACAACAAATATTCCGAAACTCTTACGTTTCTGACTGATGCTGTTCAGTGGCTTAGAGAAAATTATTATGGTATTGTTTTTATTTGTTTCTTGGGTGAAATATAGATATATGGATGTGAAGCTAGACCAGCTAAATTAAATATTACACATTAAGGCATTTTCACTTTATTCAGCCAAGACGCAATTTAGAAAGGACGATGGCGCCATCTGTGGTAAATTTACAAGATTTACTATAAGAACTAACAAGGCCCTCTCACAGTATAAGAAAGAATTATATGCAATATTAATTCAGCGTGCCTTGAGAACTAAAGGAAAAAATGTATAGTTCACCTCAAATGGCGCCATCGTCCTTTCTAAATTGCATCTTGGCTAAATAAAGTGGGAATGCCTTAATATTTATATTTAATTTAGCTGGTCTTGGTGTGAAGTACCCATCGACGTAGTATAAGGTCGATGGAAGTACCTCAACGCACTATCTAACCACAATTTGTTGAACCTAAAGTCTAAAGGACTTCCCCCTCTGGAACCCCGCAAAGCATTGCATTGTCATAGGGTCTACGGCGGTCTACGGTTTTACCTTGTGTTTGAAAAATTGAACTTTGTAACCTTTGGTTTACAAAGTAACCTACACTGAGGACAGCTGTTTTTGTTATTATTTTTGAATTTTGTATACGATCGATAAATAACTATCTAGTAAATCAAGGACGTAGCTAAGGTAAAGGAGTTACAGGGGTTACAACCTCCTACCCGCGTAACTGATATACACCAACTATTTCATATACCAAGGAACCAGTGTTGCCAACTCCTACAGAATGTTCCCCCTAGGACCAACTTCAAATCCCCCTAGATTTTGACCCCCAAGTTGGCATCACTGCAAGGAACATGAGTTAAACAATATAAAATATTGAATGTTTACTAATTCATTTACTTTTTGGTGGTAAGATTTTTCATTAAAATACGAGTTGAGTAAAGTGGTATATAAACTTACAAACTAAAATAAAACTATTAGACAAAAGTTCACAGAAAATTTAAAAAAATTGAGTTAAAATCTAAAATAAAATTGAACGCGTGAGCCCAAGTAATATTAACCTGAAAATATCGTTTGGCATTTCTATTGTTGCGTCAAAGTATGTTGTAGATAAGACTTCACGTGATCGGTATTTGGGCCAATGGCAATACATAATTATTTCCAAACGCAATTGGCTTCATACGGAGCAAACCCGAACCGTAGTATTCAATCAAGCTGAATAGAGACGTTTTACGTTAAAATCTGGTAGGTCGAGGACGTAGATTCAAATAATTATTTGTTTTTCAAAACGGTCCCTCAAATAAATTTTTTAACTTCTTTGCATGTTAACTGCGTGCTTATTTATTACTGCAGCGTGAATTTGAATAAGTAAAAAGCACGACCTTTTTAATTTTTCGAGCCTGGGAATATGCCTACGAGTATATTGTGAAAGACGAACAAACGGAGAACATTTTAGTATCAAAGGAAATTTATTTAATGCAGATATCGATATTTATCTAGACGATATTCTTAAACGAACGAGACAGCACACAGCAGATTCAAATGCCGATATAATATAGAGCGCTAAAGAACAGTTCAGAGTCAGACATCGTTTCAACAAACTAAATTTATTCAAAATCACTCAAATTCGCCCCGTTTTTGTTTCTTATCTAATAATCAAAATTAAAGTTCTCGTATATAGTTAATTTCCTATGCTTCTTGTAGCACTCTTGCCATGCACTGGAAACGCGGGTTGCATAACATATGTTGGCAATAAGTTTGTATTTACTCGCTCATGTAATAGGGGCGGTCCACTACTACAATACGTCTATTAATCTTTAATAATTTATTTAGCCTTTTAAATTTTTTTTTTGAGGGAACGATCCATACTTATAGTTATACATTCCATTTAACTTAATATTTGAGATGATTAATGAGGAATTTTATAAACCATAAATGTCAATAAATATTTTGTTACCTTGAAATGATTATAAATAAAATAATTAACCGGTTGAAAGCTAATTATTAACGAAGGTGGTTTCTACTTAAAATTTTACAAGAACTTGCGTAAATCAAAGTTATGACCGTAAAAATAATAACCGTTTATTTATTATTATGGCAATTCAGACAGTAAAGTAAACCTACACTTAAACTTGATTGACAGTGCGTTTGGGCGTTATTTTTTAAACCCGCTAAATTAGTCCTCGCTATTAACAACTGGAATTTGAATTAAAATTACCGGCAAAAAAATTGAACATTCAACGCGACGTTACAGCTAATTTAACGAACGACGATTTTCAAAGGTATTTCATTACTACGCGTTGTCACTAAGCACAACGACATTCGTACCAGTTCGCCGGCCTTAAATTATGAATATAGTTAACCCCCTTTGTTCTCCATATCATTAAAGTTGGCTGCCTTTATCTTCTCGCACGCACCGTGTACGTGTATTCTTCTTGTTGAAAACGAAACTCAAAATAAAAAGACTGTCGGTCTTTTAAAATCCTCTTCAATGGTTAAAGTCAACAACCCGATTCTTATAAGATATTCATTTACATGACGGCTCGATAAATCGGTTTCTGTCATTCTTTTGTGTACTGTTACTTCTTGGAATTCTTTGTCGGGGACATGGCACTTTTTAAATATTAATCTTCGTAAATAAACTCCTTCTTAATCTTAACATGTTGATATTACGCCCGAGGACACATAACGAGAAGCAACGGCAGGAAGATTATATCTGAAATTCGGGTTTTATACGAAACTAAGATTTTGACATTTTTAATTAGACATCGTTACACCTGGATAGACCAGACGTATTCGTTTTATAAATTAACATTAATAAGTATGGGTATAATCTATTCTTGATCTTGATTCTTGGTGAGAGGGATCGGCCACAATTGCCTTAATTTGTAAAGTTATGAATAGCTTGCAGTTTTGCTCTTGTCCTGACAAACTGAAATATTTTATTATAGGGTTTAGTCCGGCAAAATTTTAGTCGAGTAGTGTTAAATCACCATAGCAGTCAACACGTGTTTAAATATTTAGCATCTACCAATAAATATGTTTTACGAACAAGAATAAAATACACAATCCATTGTAATGTCAACATAAATTTGTACAATATTTGAAAAACAACCTAAACTTTAGCACACAATATTGAACGGTCTATACTGAAAATACTATGGGTAGAGAAGAAGAGGCTTCAACTGGCTCCACAAAAAACAGAAATCGTTGTGCTTTCCGGCAAGACCAAGCTAATGTTATTTAAAATTACTATCCAGGACAAGATGATACCAAGCCAAGCCAAGCCAATCTAAAGTATTTGGAAATTGTATCACATTAAATATGTAACCGAAAAAGCAGAGAACACTATCGTAGCACTCATCAAACTTATGCCGAATCTCGAGGGTGTTACGACAGGAAGAAGATAAACATTATGTTCCGTGGTAAATTCAGTTACATTATATGATATACAAAGATGGGCGACAATTAGGATTAAGGTCGCTGTAATACCAATACATCTGTTGGCGCAAGAAAGAGCTGTACTAGAGGCACCAACAAACGCGCTCAGAAGGAAGCAGTAAGAACAGAGGCCCTGCGTAAGTGGGCAGAAGAATGGTCAAACGAAGGAGGCACGGCTAGGTGGACGTGGACGCTGATTAGAAACGTGCACCAATGGATAATGCTAGCTACTACATGACTCAGTTCCTGACGGGTCACGCTTGTTTTAGAGCATATGTACACATAATGAAACTGTCAGACAGCGACAGCTGCTGCTATTGTGGAGAGGCACACCATCCTGGAGTGTGCAAGATGGGCCTCATCATAACCAAGAATGTGGTGCAGCAAATGCAAGAATACGAAAAGAAGTGACTAGCAATAGAGGTTGAGATTATGCAGACCAAAGAGTAGAAAGAGAGAAGGTTGCAAAATGAGCAGTAGAGACTGGGTTGAGTTGGGTTGATTCCGTTGCGGTTTACGTTATAAAGCAGGGCAGTTTTACTCGGTAGGCCCAGCCGAATTCGACATTCCCCAGAATATCTGCAGTCTACGAAGGTTTTCCTCTCCTTCCTTTAAAAACAAAAACAAAGGTTGGGTTAGGTTACGTTAGGTGGAGTTATTTTTTGCAAGGGTTTGCCTTAAAATAAGGGAATTTATCTGACCAAACCAAGTTAGTGACGATATAATCACAATTTTCAGAGATTTGTAAAAAATGACACACTTTTGGATGTGACGAAGTAAATTTCCATAAAACTTCCGATGTTATACGATGAATAACGGAGAAGGATGATCCTACTCTAACAGAGAATGTAAGGTTGCTGAAAAGGCAAGTTTAGAAGATTTGCTTTTATCCCAGAAGGCACATTTTTGTCTAAATTACAAGTCCTGTGATTTATGCATTCCAAAACATTCATAATGGTTGATTTTTCGGGCATAAATCGGTGCCGACAAAGAGGTATAATCTGGTTTGTCATCTCAATTGGTTATTTTAAATAATGGTTATTTCTTCTTCTTAAAGTGGCGTTCATTTTAGAGGGCGTTGCCGGTCTTCTCTCCAAATGTATGTAGTGTGCGGGGACCTATAGCTTTATATGGACTCCAAGCCACGGAAGTGCTTGCACTTCTACTCCAGAGAGGACTTACTAGGCAGAATACCTAGAATTCCCGAGCATCGAGCTTTTATCGAGTTTCGTACTTTTGCCGAGTTTTAAGCTAATATCAAGTTTTCAACCTTTACCGAGCATTGAGCCTTTGCCGAGGAGCACGAAGAATGATAAGACAGGAGTGTACTCGACCAATTTGTTGAATTTAATTGAGTATCGAATATTTACCGAACATCATCGAGCCTGCAACGAACTTTGGGCCTGTAATGCGCTTTGAGCTTTACAAGAAAATTTACAAGCTCGAACCTATTAGGCTATAAATTAGACATCAAGTCTTTATCACCGCAGCAGTTGACGTCCACAGACATATGAATTATGCAATTTGAAAATCAGCTCAATCTAACCCGATAATAAAATGGTGATTCCAAAGGTTTAAATAATAAATAAACAATAATGAGGATGTCACAAAAAATTTCGCAGCCCTTAAAACATATACAATAATTTAAATTACTGTGGCCTATCGAGTATATCTTGCCTAAAAGAAAATTATTTTATGCGGCAATGAATTTGTTCCAAACCTTCGATTCACCCTGTATAGGACCAACAGTTTGTTAACTTTAAGAGAGACTTTTCAGGAAATTCTATTTGAAGGCAAGGCTTCAGCAATTCAATTTAAGTAAGTATGCAAAGTAAGAGTTGTAAAAAAAGAACTTATAAAAGGCGTATTTAACCATGACTAATCAATCTTCGTGTTTGCACGAACCATAATTATCAAGTTATCCTACTTCCTATACTCCAAACACGATATAACTTAGTAGCCACATTCGATTATTTCTTAAATAATTTTCGGCCTTGTAAACTGTAGTAATTTTAATTCCTTTGTATTTCCCGTTTCGATTTAAAGCGTGTTTCTTTCTATCTTCTTTAAATTTAGTATTTTAGGCCAGAGCTCTTCTATTATTAGAGTGTACAGTTAATCTCTTGTATTCAAGTTTCTTAACAAGCACGCCTTAAAAAGCGCACGTTATTAATGATTAGTCCGAAACGTCGATGTCAATCTTAACGCGAGTTATATAACCAAGAGACTTCAATGCTCGATCACAAGTGAAACTCGGGCCGGTTTTATTTCTTGCTTGTTACCAACCAAACATCCGATTCTTTGTGTTGATACAAAAGCGTAAAAGGTTTTCAAAATATATAAAAGAAACGTTTCTGTGGACGAACTCGGATTTTAAAGTCGAAGTCACGCTATAATAAACTATTAATTAAAATTGTAAAAAGCAACAAATTACAAGTTGAATTAAATAGGTTTTTATGAATTGGGAAGATATTTTCATGAAGAACAAAATGTATACAAGGTGGGATGTTAAAAAATGGGTTTTTGTGGCTTATCCGCATGGCTCTTTAATTACTGCGCGTTTAGAAATTTAGACTTCGCGCCAATTCTACGTAAAACGAAGACTGATTAATAATAGGTATATAAAAATTCTGCTGTCTTACCTCTTACTGACAAAGACACTACGTTGTAAAATTTAATTCTGGAAATTTTAATTAAAAAAAAAAAACAAAGCTTGGACCTCCGTGTTTCAGAGTTCAGATTTCATGTATTAAAATATCCAGTTTGTAATTCTTTGAAGCTTAGATATAGATATTTAAAAAAAAGTATGATTTTCTCAAATTTCAGTGTCAACGTTCTAATATAAAAACTTTGATTAGCATAATTCACTCGCATCTTATTAAAGCTTTGTTTGGTTAGAATATTTGTTACCGGTTTTTACTGTAGAAAATGGGTCTTTGGAAAGTTTAGAAATTAAGGTTTATTGTTGTCACGATTGATAAGCACTACGGATATTATAATTTTGACTGGGCTTTTAAAATTCTTGCTTTATTATGATCTTTACTTCTGGGGTAAGGTTTCAACAACTCTTTGAAACTGCAAAGAGTTTCTAAACGCATTGAAAAATAAGTCGAAAATCCTACAACATTGTGCTTGGGACTGGCAAAATCCTACAAAATTGTGCTTGGGACTGGCAAAAATAGCAAAGATAGCGGCGAAGAAACTTAAGGGAAAATTTTAGTGGCTAATTACACGCCAAATAAATTGTTAATGGGCTATAATTATGCTAACTGTAATTTTTATATTTAAAAAGGAATCTCGAAGAGGCAAAATTAATCATTTTAAATAAATAAATAATGTCTACATTGATGGATTTCAATAGTTATTAATAAGGAGCGTGTTTTAATTGACGTTTTAATATCGAATTTATTTTTAATAATCCCGGCAGTTCAGTTTTTATACCGCAATTGTGGAAATATGACCGGTTTATAGAAACGATCAACCTAAAAATGTCGTAGCGTCAGAGCTGCTATTAAATGTTTATTAATCTCTAACTGCTGGTCTTGATCTACAACGTTTGATTTATTTTTTAACGAGCGACGCTGTAAAACTTGCCGGGTCGCTTTTTATTTAAGTAAAACACCTTTGATTTGACATAGGTATTCATTAATTAAATAACTACAAAAACGTTTCCAATTAATATTTTAAAGCACAATTATGGTTCCTTTTTTTGAGCAGGCGAAGAGGTTAATTTGCAAGAAAATAATTAACAATTGTTTTATATAATTTGTATGTTGGCCTTCGAAATTACTATAATTTTTTTGTTTAACATCCACAGGTTTGTTTTATAATCTGAATGTGAAGGTTACAAGCTTTTGTATCCAATTTAAAACCGTTTAATACAATTACAGGAAAAATTGTAATTGAAGAGACCACTAAAGGTTCCGTTTTTAACCGAGCATTAAAGGTTCTCTCCTGAGATTATATAACTCCGTTATTAAAATAATTACCTCAGTTTTTGTGGTAGATTATTATAGTTATCCTTAGAGAATTAAATGAATTAATTCCAACGTTAGAATTGATGCGATTTTTATTTACTTTGAGTTACGCTACAAGCTACAATATTTCTACTATTTATGAATTTCTTAGGTCATAGTTTTTTGAATAAAGTTCGGTCTAATCAGGTTTCGAATTTGGAAAATTTTAATATGAAATTTCGTTATTTTGAAGGTTGACTTGAACTGGTTTTATCAAATTTTACTTTTTAATCCGAAAATGGAAGAAAAGCGATTTAAAGCTAATAATTCTTGGGGTATGGCGACACAAATTCATTGATACATTAAGAGTGCATTCGTGATCATCATACACAAGGTTCAAATCTCACCAGTGGCGTGAAAAAAAATTGAACAAGCTGCTGTGATATAAATCTTGTTAGTTAAGTTTAGGTTAGGTTGTTATTACGGGAGTTCCAGTCGCCGTCATAGATTTAAATAAAAAATGCATTTCTGATCCTTTCAGTCCGACCAACAAGCTATATATAGAAAGTTTTGTTGCTTGCGAGCATCTAAAAGCTATCAGAATTTTACAGTACATATTTTTGTTGTATGGAAATCAATCATTAAATGCATTTCAACCCGTATGTTACTATAGCGATGCATGCCATCGAGAGATGAATGACGAGTGACGAGAGCGGTTCTAGAGGTCTTTAGAAGTCTCCAGCATGCGCGAGAATAAATCATAGGCCGCATATGCAAAGACGTGCTAACAGCATCACACTCAAATTTACAAACAAAAAACATTCACTGCAAATAAATGAGACTAAGTTAGTACTTAGTTCTGTTAACTTCATAAATTAGTAGAGTATTATCATTTAAGCCATAATGTTTTGGTTGCTGATTTGAAACCCAGACAAACAGCACCAACCTTCCTTCAGATTATATAATGACTTGCGTTCTCTCCTAGTTATCAGTCTTGCGACTAGTTTGCAACCTTATACTAGGGAAATGTGTTCTCTGCCGTGGTTTCCCGTTGCCTTCTACAGAGCTTGTAACCGTGCATTAAATGCATAGTGTATGTGCTTTATTACTTATCTGCAATCAACCATTCCCATTCCGCACACAGAATCTTTAATAGAAACCAAACGATTAAATGACTTCACTTCTTAGATAATGACTACTTTCAAGTGTTTACAAATACCCTAGAATTCCTAGAAAGCAAATTCAAAGAAGCAGAAAATCATCAGAATCTTTAACACTGCTCGAAACAGTTCAAAATAATATTAATGGAACAACGCTTGGTAAGAAGATCTATCGAAGAAGCAACAATGGATGAATGATGACACCTTGAGTCTAATGAATGAAAGCAGAAACAAAAATAACAAACGATACAAGCAACATTCTGTGACCTCAGAATGGAGACCTATGGGAAGACGAAAGGGAGAACGACCAAAGAGATCACAGAGAGGCGAGTACACGAAGCAATGAAGAGCAGAGCTCTACAAGACAAGTTGGGAGGACAAAGAAGCATGGAGAAGACGGTTAAAAGAAGGAAGACAACTGTACAAATCAACCAATAAAGAAATACGAAGGGAAATACAGCCTGAAAAAGAGGCTGAGCGGTTTGGTTTCAAGAAAGGTAGGTACTCTAAACTAGATGAACTACCAAGGAAAAACGACACACTCCATACGAATAAGAAAACAGTAGATACGCCGAAGAATTATTTGATGACGAATCTGAAGTCGGAATACAAAATGCCATAACAGAGAAAAAATAAAACGAATTATAAAAATTGCGAAAATCAGGAAAGCAACAAGAAACTCCAGAAGGTTACAAATAATGACAGAAATGATGAAAATGCCAAACACTATACCGAATGAAATTAAATCAGAACAGTGATATGACTACAAACAGAGGATAGGAACATTCGAAAAGAAAGAAGGCACCCTCCTCACTCAGGGAAACGAGGAATATGCAAGAAAATGTTCGAGAAATCTCGTAGATGAAAACCGGGAGGCCAAAGGGGCAGATACTGGATGCCGCTTTATAAATATAAGAAAGGAAAATGCCCAGATAAAATACCTAGCTGCTTAAGCCCCTGTCTGTATTAAGTCAGAATACGGCCTGATGCAATTGAGTTTTTAAAAAATCACATTGTACTTAGTTCTTGCATCTGGCAAAGGCTAGTTTGATATCGTCACATTTAAGAAATTTTCGTCCTTTAGTGTTGTAACGCGAAAATAGTAATCACGTAATGTATGTTTTCGGCGTTTATATTTTTTAATGGAATTATTACGTTCGTAGTGAAAGTCTTTTGTATATTTCGTAAAGTTCGTGTACAAAACAGTTGTTTCCACAAAAGAAAGTCAAGTTGGGTATGTCTAGGTCACTTTCCAGGAACACATGTTAAAATTTGTGTAAACGGCCAATTTAGGTTCATTTGGGTGCAGTGGCGTACTTGCTTTTCTTAAAACTGATGGTACAAAATTGAGGATTCGGAAGCAATACTTGGGTCCTAATGATAAACAATTAAAAATCACTCAGACTATGTAAGAGGCCATAATTTCGTCTTACTTTATTTTACTACCGTGCATCTTTTTATATGAAAAAGTATATGTAATTAACCATTTTACAATGTAACAACATAGACTAAAAACAAAAAGATACTTCAAAGGGTTGGCCATGGAATTTTGGAGTCACTACAAAACAAAAAGCAACTGTCACAGAAGTGTTATTATTTTGTTTAATTTCCTGGTATTGATTATACACATGTCTTCAAAATTCCATGGCCAACCCTTATGAACTTTTTTGTTGTTAATACTGATAGGCACCAAATTTGAAAAGTGGACATTAATTTATTGGTTATATTTACATAATTCATTAATTATTTTCTGATTTTATTAAATTATTTTCTATTTTTCTTAAGTAAATAAAATAGTTTGCATTTTCTTTTAAGCAAATTTTCGTAAAGAAAACCTCAAACAAGATTGGGGGATTAATTAAATAATAACAATAATAACATTACGGTTTAATTGCTTGGCTATTTTGGTTAAATTTTTCAAATTGTTCTGTTTTCGATCGGTAGCTTAATTAGTCTCGATTTTCTCTTTAAAAGGAGCAAGCAATATGTTAATTACTACAGCTTGTAGAGAGAAAGGTAACATTAATAGAACCGTCACAACGATGAAAAATTGCATTACTAAGAAATTGCGTGTCGTTCGCTTTAAATATAAACCACAATAATCATAAATAAAGATAGACGTGATTTGTGAAATTAAATTCCATATAAATACAGTAATTATCTTCTTTTTAGTGTGTAAAATACAATCTGTTAATTTATTGTTGCTACTTGAATTTACTTTAGTTTATAAACATTTATTACATTCACTTTTAATGTGTTTTTCAAGTCCAGAGGGTCGTAAATAACCAACACCTTTTTACATGTTCAAATTTGTTAAGTTGTACCGCCTAAAACAAACAGTTAAGAAAGCTCGTTAAAGATTTGAGAACTAAAAAGATTCTGAAATAAAACCTAAACCGTCGTAAATCTAATTTAACGTACGGTTAAGTAACTTTCGTTGATTAACGTTGATTACTCTTAATTTACGATCTTTTAATTATAGCATTATTACTTTATCCATAAAACGCTAAAGCGATGTTTATGGTTATTGTTTAAAATTTATATTGTTCTATTCTACGTTATTTGTTGTTCGCGAGCTTCAGTTAAACTCATGGTCCAGTACAGAATGTTAAAACTGCACGAAACCTTGAATTTAACCGGTCATGGCCAACTATGAAAATTCAATAGCTTTGTAAATAAACCCTGATACTTTTTTTTTATTATATCGTGTATTTACAAACTTTATTAAAATCCGTACCTTCAGGTATTTATGTTTTTTGAAAGCATATTAACAAGAATACAATGGGGAATAAAAACCACTTAAAATTTTAAGCATCGATTTTCCAACCTTAACCTTTAATTACTGCTCAATTTTTATGTGATTCATTTTTTAAATCTACCGTGTATTATTGTAAACTGCATATTTCGAATTACGTAAGCTGTAATAAACCCAGCACAAGTTGGGAATTTGGGAAAAGGTTTCCCTCTTTCGAAATTATGATTGGAAATAAAGATGAGTCTTTGCTTTAATTAAAATGAGGAATTAGATTACGCGCTTTACTGTGAATTGTGCAATTATTTACAAGCCTAAACGTGAGATTTTATGTGTAGATTGGAAATTTAAATTTTTAATTATCGACGAACCATCCAGTTTCCAATTCTCGCCATTATAGTTTCCAATTTTAATTCCAAATTCGGATAGGTTTATTATCATTTGTCTTAAATCTTAAGCAGGGTGAAAAGCGTAAAGCGTGATCTTAAAAATATTTTCGGTACCTTACGTTACTAATACACAAAGTCTGTATCATATACAAACTTTGACTAATACATACCTCCTCCTAATGTGGTGACAGTGGGATGACGTTTGTGTGGTTCCACATCGTATTTTACGGGTTTAAAGTGAAAAAATGATGGGGAATAACCAGAACCCGCGTGACTGAGGGAACTAAAACGTTCTTCACGATCTTCCATGTACAACCCTTCTTTGCCCATGGCGGCGAGTTGTCTTCCTTTTGGCATAAACATGATTAGGAATACCATAGCTGAAGAAATAACGAGACCGAAAGCTAAGCAGGCGTCTTTATGTCGATCGCTCACAATGAACCCACTGAACACCCATACGAGCCACGTAGGGATGCTGCAACCCACCGATAATCCTATGTAGGTAGCTTCCCGATAGTTATCGCGTATACTACGGGATTTAAAAGCTAAAACGGCCACGAAAAGTATAAGAAACACGATGTAAATTAACGAGAACAACATGTCCGCATAGGCCGTTCGACACAGAGGAATGTTTATTGAACTGCCGCTTATGTCTTCTGCCGTAACGAGAAGACGGTGTTTGTGTTGAGTCACTATGTTCTCCAACGTAACGTTGTCCACCAGTGGTGGATTCGTGAGCAACCATTGTGCCCCGATGGCTACTTGGATAAGCACGGCGAAGAGCAGCAGCAACCCTTGGTAAGGTGCGGGTAAATAGACGCCGCTGTTTAGGCTTATCAAGAAAACGCACTTTACCAGAAGCGAGGCGAATACGATGGCGTAAGAAACTCCGGTGCCAAATCTGACTATGGCGCACGTGGCTTGAGTGGGAGTTATGGCCATTACACCCCCGAGCCCAGCCCCGGAGAAGAGCCCCAAAAGCAGCATCTGGCCTAAGAACAGGTGACGCCGACTCGGGGTGGTTTGGCACGCTTTGCACAGCACGAACACTTCGAAGCCAACGATGAGTAGCATCGTGAGGGCTGACAGGGCCAACATGGGTATAACCCATACTTCGTTACGAAACAACCCAGAGATTCGAGTGCCCTCTTGTTGACACCCCGTACATACAGTCTTTATTATGTGGCTAGAAGGAGTCGTGCTGGTACTCGTACTGGGTCGCTCGGGCACCAAAAAGAATTCGGTGCTCATTTCTATACGACGCTGTAGAGCTAAACTATTATTCGCACCTGTTTCACTTAAATTGTAGTCACTTAATCGAATATCACTCGCATTTAGAAAATTGAACAATTTGTCCGTGATACTTCGAATACTCGTCCTTTCTTCGATGAGTTTCGTTATTATGTCGGGGTCCATGGGTGGCGGCGGCGGCCCTCTGTCCCAGTGACTGCTCAGATTGTATTGCAGCCTCCTGTCTGCCGAAGAAACGACGATCAGCAACACCACCGTTACCACAAACGCACTCCGAGCCATACTGACCTGAACCTGATGCGGCCGTGGCCCTCTCCTCATCTGCAACATACATCTTGCTCTGGGAGTGGGGCCTTCGACGTAGTCCTGGGGCGTTTCGGTGCCGTGACCAGCAAAACTGCATACTATTTCGTGGTTCTCTTCTGTTACATCGATTCCAATAATGTAACTGCAACCGGTGTTAAAAGCATATTTGAACTCTTTCCACTCTTTTCTTTAATTCATATTATGGAATTATTTTATAAATCCAGATTTACTAAGCCTATATGTACGGGTTTATTAAAGCCGACCATTACCCATATTGTTGTGTTTTAAATAATCACCATTTTCATGTTACACACGAAACAAAAAGGCACACAATTTTATTTTATTCTGTATTAAATATAATGTCATCAAAGAGCCTGAAAGATTCTAGGTAGATGATTAGATTTCCTCTTTCTTGGAGATAAATTAAGACCATATTTTCTGCCACTGCCACAAAAATTCATTCAGATTCCGGCGTAGTTCTTTTATTAATCGAAAGTAATCGTGAAATCATTTTAACGAAAAACAAGAGCAAAGGAACTGTAAATCCGAGGACATTATAGATTTCAGTAAATATATCGAGAGTAAAAGAAAAAAGTACCAGAGAAAGTAGTACTCGGTTGCTGGTTTTTGTAATACATGACCATAAATTGCGAAAACATAGTCGGAAACCCGTGAAGTATACTTCACGGCGGCCGGAATAACTGTAATGTAGAGGAATGGATGGTGTTAAGAACGAAATTCTGAGGGTTGAGTATGTTCGGCCTCTTATAAACAAATTAATTTTACAGTAAATCGTCTTATTAGCTATCGTTATTTATTGCCCCGTGTATTTGATTTAGTTTCAATTTGTGTGCAATTAATTTACTTTCAAGTTTAAAGATCGCAGATAAATTAAGAAATATTTATATATTACAGCAATAATTTTGTATGTGCGATTTGCAGATTTCATTGTGACTAATGATTATAAGACTTGTTATAAATTACCTTTATATTTGAAGATTAGTTTATTTAACATTGCAGCTGTTGTCGTTTCAGTTGAACATATTCTTATTGCAACTCTTAACGTCACCACAACAAAATACGGTTTTGACGAAAGGACATGGAGAGGATTATACCAAGAAACTTTGTACTTATTACGGTTCTATTGTTCTGCATTATCAGCATGACGGTATGCAACACTTGCTTACAAATTTTAACCTTTTATAATCAGCAGTTACTCACACCCACGGTTATACTTGTCTTACGGTACTTTGAATGTTGTATTTTTAATTATTAATTTAAGAGCACATCTATCACTAGTATTTATTGAAGTTGTTTAGAAACTATGAAAAGTAATTCTGAATCTACTTATATTTTTCTAGAAATCTGTATGGAATTTTCTGTAGTAGCCTTTTCAATGAATTTACATTATTTTAAACATAAAGTGTATGTCCCCAATCCTCTTTAACATATACCTGGATGCAGCACTAAATCAATGGAAAAAGAAGTGTGAAGGAATGGGCATTCCAATTAGAGATAGTATTCTTTTCAAACTACACTACGCAGAGTACGCAGACGACCAGGTGGTAATCGCTCAAGATTCTGAAGACATCGACTACATGGTCAAGAAATTATACGAGGAATACTCCAGCTGGAGACTGACAATGAATTCCAAAAAGACTCATTATAATTATGTGCATAGGTGGTCTGACCCAAGACATACAGTTGGAGGATGGTAAACTGATAAACAGCTGTAATAACTACGTGTACTTAAGAGCCAAGGTTGATGATACGGCAAAAAGTGAAGAAATGATTGCCAGCAGAATAAACAGAGTTCGAAGAATAAGGGGCGCCTTAAATTCAGTCCTCTGGCAAAAAAAAATAACAAAAAAAAACAAAACTGCATATCTATGAAGCAGTCATGAATAGTACTCTCACCTACGGCTGACAGATTAACAAGAACACGGAGAAAAAATTATTATCGACTGAGATGGATTTCCTTAGAAGATTTGCAAGGAAATCCAGAACCGAACATACGACGTATTGTTAATAAGAAAAGAACAGTAATTGCAGAAATACGACGGAAACAACTAGTCTAGTACGGACATATTAATAGAATGGTGGATGACAGACCACCAAAAACGATAATGGCATGGGCCCCAATAGAAAGGAGAAGAAGGGGACGCCCTAGAACAACATGCAGCCAAGGTATAATTAAAGCAATGTCGGAGAGAAACCTACAAGCGGGAGATTGGGAGGACAGGAGACATTGGCAACTGGGAACCGGAAGGCGACCCCATTCACTGTGATGCCGGACACATACATACAATTTATTCCTCTAGTTTATATTCGTCTCACTATTTAATTTTTCTCATCATCATCTTTAGCGTTCAATTTTTGGACATACACCTCCTATAAATAGCGTCATGTTTTATGGTCCATAGCTAATCCCATCCAACCTTTCACTACTGTTTCTTGGTCCATCTTACGTCTTGTCTTCATGTTAGGTGTTTTGCCCATTGCCACCTCGGCCTTGTGATTGAAGTGGTTGTTAATGTTACTGAAAAAATAATATTATTAGTCGCACTTGTTCCGCAGATGTGGTGAAAGTACGTGAAACGTGAACGGCAACACTGGACATAGCAAATGAGTCAGAAGAGTCTAGCGGTTCGTTTCTGTACTATATCGAGGCATCTTTGACTTTACGTTACCTCAGACCAATTGAGGTTGCGTCTAGGGGTAACCCTCAAGCAGGTTTTTATCACAACACACAGTCATAGATTGACGCCACGGGATTAGATTTGACGTTTACGGATGCTAGAATATTAATTTATTATTGAGAATAGTCTATTACGATATAGACATATAGAAGGCAATCACTAAATAAAAAAAGAAGTAGAAAATGTTATTCAGTCCAGTCGGTGTGAAGGAAGAAGAACACGACCGGTTTATATCTAAAGAAAATTATAGGCTCCGAATAGGGAGAATAGAAACAATTGGAGAAGAGTGCACTACAATATTTTTATATGGCATAACAATTGATTAAAGTATAGGAAAAATCGAAGGCAAAAAAAAGCGGGGGAGGAAGAAGCCGGAGGAGAAAAACACGTGGGACGAGAATAAAATGAAAGAAATAGAAGTGCAACCGGAAAATGCAAAATAAAAGGAAGAGGTAGAAGAAGTATCCATTCAGAGTAAGATCTCAGACATTCGAAGCGTTTGTAACGTAAACTTATCAAAGGATAATAAAAAGCCATAAATACGTGGTTACACTTTATTTTTTTCGGAAACAACAATACGGCGCAAGGCCAAGGTACAAATTTCAGAAGACAATAAAATTAATTACAAAAAAAATTAGACTGGAATATAAACTCAATAATCTTAAGATAATAAACAAATGAAACCTGAATATTAATAAAATAATTTAACAACAATGAAACCTGAATATTAATTAAATAATTTACATAGCTGAAGGCCTAACTCAGGGTACGCAATTAATATGGAATGAAATATCATCCACCTACTTTGTAAACGTTTACAGGGGTATAGCAGATAAAAGTATAAGGCAAATTACGCCAACTGAAGTAAATACTTACGCGACCTTTTCAAAATTTTAAACAATTAACAAAGCTACAATAAATTCAAGATACAGTAAAATAGAAAGTTTATAACAAATTATAATAATGCAATTAAATTAAATAATTAGACCAGAAGGGCACAAAAATAATTTAAATATAAAACCATCAATGCAAAATTAGAAATATAACACATAAATAACACTTATCTTAATCCATCAGGAACAGTTGTATGACGTATAAGTTCAAAATGTCAAGATGTCGGGATAACGAAATGGCAAGATGGCAAAATGGCGACGCCTCGTGGATCTCGCACAATCTGGATTCAACTATGACGCCAGGATTAGTTCCAAATCACGAACAGCCACGAAATTAATTAGAACAACGAGAATTCCAAGGTCAACACCCAGATATAATTAATTAATTCTAATTAATTGCACATGTAAATCACACGTGCAATTCAAAAAAGTAAAATAATGAACAACGAGCCAAACAAGGTACCCAAAAACGGATCGTTTTAAAATACTTAATTGCGTGGTAAATTCAACGCATAAAGGGAAGCGACATGGACTTTTTTAAATAAATTCGCCAAACGTGTGTTCTTCACCACGTCGAACGGAAAAAGATATTCAATTCGATTCGAGGCGCAACACCTGGGCAGTTCGTCAAAATTCTGTCACTGCGCAATCAAAATACAAATGCAATTAAAGTTGCATAAATTAGGCGGAAAATTCGCATTTAAATATTTAAATAAACACAAAAGGAAAATTGAAGATAGGGTCGGCAGAACCGGAAAGAATTTAATTCTGAACGAAATCAAAATAACAAATGAACTAAATAACTAGGCATCGCTTATGATGACAATTTAGTGCCGGCTCAAAGAAATATAGCATTACAAATGCTGTCAAAACTAAGAACAAAAGAAAACCTCCACAAAATAAGAAAAGGGAAAACAACAATGTAGATTAATAAAGTAAAATGGGAAGGACAACACAGAAGAAGGAATAAGACAGGATACTGGATAACCTGAGAAAAAATCGTGAAATTGTCTTGTAGGATAACAGAAACTTTCTATAAAAATACCAAAATGATTGAGGTTACAGAAAGGAACTAACCAATCAGGCCAGGTTCCCTAAAGAATGTCATCAGGCAATATAATTGAAAAGACGTGACTGCAAATAAATTCAACCCCTTAAACTACTTGAAAATGACATAAGCAGATTGGTAACAGCAAAATAAGCAAATGTTATTATGAAGGGTAATAACCACCAATAATATGAGAGGAAACCTCTTTTACAAAAAAACATAGAGCTTAGAAATTAACCAACAGTGGCGATTGATAAGTGGGAAACGATACAATTGACTCGTAAAGACAATAAATTGTAACACGTTTCTTCATAATACTCGTAATAACGTAATTTTTGATAACTCACACGAAACCTTTTTATTGCGAAAGTACATTTCCCTAAAAACGTTTAAGTCGTTTTTAAAATGATTATTGTTTAAATCTCCTATCGCGATTTAATTTATGTTCCTTTAAAAGTAGAATGTCGTTCTGATCTACACGGTTCATAAATAACAAAGGAGATACTAATCACACGATGTGCGTAAATGAATAAAAAAGGGGGTCAACAAATAAAAACCTTCACTGCAAATTCTATTAAAGACGTCACCGCCTTATATGCATGCAATCACTGAAATAACTGTACGTCCGTGTATTCATAAACAAATAATACTTACACCTGAATAACTTACCGGTTATTTTCAGATTAATGTATTTAATTAGCCATAACATAGCAACACATTAAAAAATCGTTAAAATTTTATTATTAATTGTTTACCGCGTGGCCGGGCATACTACGGTTGTTGAGTCATAAATAGGGTTTTATTATTAAAGTTTACTTACAAATATTTTCTGGTATGTGGGTGCAATTGATAATTCGTCAACTTTATCAATAAAAATTCGGAACTTTAAACAGAAACCTTTAATTATATATTGTAATACGCCTCTGCTGTTTCAGCTATAATCAGTTGTTAAGTGTTGTTTCTAATTAAACGAATTTGTTTACTCTTAATTGCTAATTTATTATTTGTTAAAACTATACAAATATTTGATGTATATCACAGACTTATACATATGTTTAACTGGGTACCCATCTGAGGTACAGTTACTTTTTATCTAATTATAACTGTCTATGATTTTAATTTAAAGGTTGCCTCGGAAGAACATATCGTCGACCGGTCATAAAAACTATAAACAAGAATGCGATTTTTGGTAACTAACCTTATGGGTATAATAAATTCGCTAACAAATTAGTAACCAAGGCATAACTGGTGATATATTTTAGTAACCGTAAGGTCGCATATCAAGAGACCCAGTTTAGACATCCTCAGTTACCCATGGAAAAACAGTCATGTTTTAACAAATGAAAACTAATAAAAATTAAGGTATCTAGATTTATAATTTGTTCAGTACTCTGTCAATCTTTCCTGAAGCAAGCTACAACACGAGTTTTAATTCCATGGGTCACTGCACATGACTACATTGGATATGTCTAGATTTCAACAAAATTAAATCAAATTGCATTTTTTCGTAATTGGGTAAAGTTTAATTTAGATACGCAAAATACTTTGTTACAAGTTCTAAATGGGTTTGTTAATTTTTTAAAACTTGCGACATTAAAGTTAATTAAATTTCCATGTATTTTTCCTTGTAATACTTGAAATGACACTCTAAATTCATGGTTGGGTTTTCGTTAAGCGAATATTATCATTCGTGGTCTAACATTTGAAGCAAGCTCCAAATTAGAATGGCCAATTCTACGGTTTACGATTACCTTTTTAAAGAAATTGCAGGTAAAAATTTCTGTACATTTTTTAGGTTTATTTCTTAATATTTTATGATACTTGTAACATTTGGAATTTTATATAGAGTGTGTTATTATTTAATATGAAGACAACAGCTTTATTATCTCCATAACTTAATGGGAAGCATATTTTGAAGTCTTCAACTTACGCGTAAGTTGTAAATGTTTCTTCTTGTGAGCTCATACTAGTTTACTTAGCGTTTGAAGATTTTGAAATAAGCGACCGAGATCATTCGAGAGTTTCTGCCGACAGATGACGCGTTTCGCTACATTATTTTATTTTTGAAGTGTCATAGAACAATGAAAAAAATGTTAGTATCAGGCCCAAGAACATTTAAAAAAAAATCAATTGATGAGGCTTCGATTCCAAAACAGTGGCATTTTCTCAAAACTGCAGAAACTGGGACACCGAAGACCCTTAAACGTAAAGGCACTGACTTTCTGGAATCATTACGAGAGTACAGTTAACCTAAGATTAAAATATCGCATATTAGAGAAAATAGCTGCGTTTGGAGGTATATTAGTATACAGGGTGTTGGGAAAAGGTCGCACCGGCACCATACTACCATATTTGCCGCTCAAAATTAATCATAAAACTGCCTTCAAAATCTTTTTACCTTATCTATTTAGTTTACTACAAGAATTCCTAATCTAAAACTTAAGACGAGATTACAGCATCTTTACTTATAAATATACTCGATTTTATTAAAAAGTAACTCTTTATAACACTAAATCATTAATCTTGAACGACAATAATAAAGAAAATCTGTAAAATTCCAAATTTATTTTGTCTTAAGAATTACCAAGAAGGACATTAGTTCATCTTGACAACACTGCTAGGGAAGATTTTCAACATCAGATTCATCTTATTTAAGTTGCCCTTGACGCTATATTGCTACTTAACTGAGGTGCGACCTTTTCCCAACACCCTGTATAACACAGTTTTTTGTTTGTCCAAAAATAAGGTTCAGTTTTAGTTAACTAATTTTACTATTTTTTATGGGAGGAAATAATTCCAAATAGTTCCTGAAAATAGCGGACAAAAGGAAGAACGAAATCGAAAATTTATACTAAGATGAAAAGAAGCAGGGCCAATACTTAAAAGAACTTCAGCAAATACTGATGAAAGTACAAGAAAAATAAAACAAATCTGGAAAGACATACTTATGCTGCCAGGAAACAAAGCAATAGTTCACCGAGGAATGCCAAAAGAAATCAAGTTTCAGAGAAAGAAGAAAAACGTAAGACTGAACATCTTAAGAGGAACAATAATAGAGAATACCTAAAGATAGAAAGGCCAAACAGCAAAATTGTAAGAAAATATGAAGAAAACCAATACCAATGGCAGAAGAGTTAGGACTAGCTAGTAAAATGTCAGATATAAAAAATTGAGGAATTTGGAGAAGTAGCACATAAGGTAGCACTCAGAATGAACATCTCAAAAACTTACATTTAAAGAAGATATATACAAAACGCAGAAGATAATCGACGAATTAAAATGGCGTGCTCGGCTTTAAAAATCATTACTTCAAAATGCCCAATTAATGCGTTTCCCTGATGCTCATTTAGGCCACAGAGACGTGGTCGTATAAAGAATCCACAACGAAAGAAATGAGAATAGCACAAAGCAAAATTTAAAGGTCAATGATAAGTGTAATATTGAAGACAAGACTAGCAAAGTGGCAAAGGACAGAATACCTAATATGAACATAAGCTAAATGATGGACCAATCTGGAGTCCAAGACGAGGAAATAAAAATTTTGGTGGACCAAAGATAGTGAGGCAACATAGACTAAGCAGTAGGAAAACTTGGATGATACTAGTACCGTAAAACATGGCGCTATTTTGAGGAGGCATATGTCCGAAATTGGAATGCTGAAGATGATGACGATGATGAGAAAAACATTTTTTTCCCTCTATATTGGCGATCAGGAAGTATTTCAATCTATGAGCTAATATGATGGTTAGTACAATAATTTTAATTAATTAATTAATCAACTATTATACATTAATGGCATGGAGATGTGGGCATTCAGCGATGTTTCCTCATGTTCCTCTTAAATTTAACAGCCAGCGTCTTTTGAGTCTTTTGTTTACAGTAGCTTGCAATAATGGTTGTAATTGTGGATTGGGGTGTTGTTCTAACTTTTTGTGATGTTTTGTATAATAACTTCACTTACTTAAGGAATTTGAAGGTCCATATGAGGGTATTTTTTGCCAGGAGGGGAAATCTTTATGGACTACTCCGTGCCTGGATCTATGGTACGGGAGTGTGGGACTCGCCTTTCCCAAGGTGCTGTGGGAGGCATACCCACTAAAACCCCTCCTCTCTCTTCATCTCCCTTACACCCCTGGGAGCACCTTTCGGCATTACTTCTCCATTAAAAAATGTATAGTTCACCGCAAATGGCGCCAACGTTGTTTTTAATTGCGTCTTGGCTAAATGAAGTGGTAAGGCCTTAATATGCAATATTTAATTCAGCAGGCCTCGCTCTAAGCTCACGACGATTGTGTAACATCTGCTACAATTTGGCACTGAACGTGCACGCGCCAGCGCGTGCTCGGTCCTGCCCTTGGCAGCGAACGTGTTAAGGAGGCAGCTGTAGCTGCTTCCTAATGGTCGGATTTAATTAGAAATACATGTCATCCGTAAGCTGGACTAGAACACGAAGAATATTTTGAAGAAATCAGGTAGATGGAATGGGTCCACAACAACTAGCTAAGTGGTTGAAAAACCAAAACGACAAATCTGAAATAGTGTAACGTTTCTTTGAGGACGAATTGGCGCATTTACACAGGGATTGCTCCAGTTTATAGACATTGAAAAATTTTCAGATTTCCATGATCAATACTCACCTTCGTATATGCAGCAAAAATGAAAATCCACTAAAATAAAATATTAATTTCAGATCCCAGGGTGTACAACTGGCCTTTAATGAAAGATCCATTGCAAATAACTACAATTTTGGTGGTTTATCTGTTTATTGTCAAAATTATATTACCAGTCTACATGACTTACCGGAAATCGTACAACTTGAAGAGTATCATAACAGCGTTTAATATTTTTCAAATAGTAGGATGCTCGATGATTGTCTATGGGGTAAGTTCCTTAATAAATTACGAGGAAAATTTCAACTTAAGGTCTTGGTGGCCTGTAATCAAGGACAGAGGTTCAAATCTCAATCGTGGTCGGAATTTTAATAGTCAAAAGTGACTGAGATACGAATCCTCTAGGTAAAGTAGATAACAGCTAGTTTGTCAAATAGCAAAAGGCTCAATGAGTTTCCATGGGGTGAGTTTATAAATAAATTAACAGCAAATTCTAATTTTTGGTATCTTGGTGGCCTACTGGTTAGATGTCTTGCTAAAGATCAAGGCAGGAAAGATGGATTGTTATCCTAGCGTTAACGCCAAAAGTTTAACCTAAAAAAATCATACATTTAACCAGTTAATAATATTAATCCCTATTCGTAGGTGGCCACAACTGGTTGGACGACGGATTATTCCTTTGGTTGCCAACCAATCGATCCTTCACAGAGCAAAATGGCAATACGTATGGCAAGTTATATGTGGTGGATATTGATGATTAAAATAGTAGACTTAATCGAAACCCCCTTGTATGTCCTCAGAAAAAAATATAATCAACTCTCCATGTTGCATTTTTATCATCACACCTCTACCGTAGTGCTGGCATGGTTTTTAGCCAAATATTTTCCGGGTACTGGATGAATTTTAATCTTTTATTTTCTTATTAAAAAAATATTATTTTCTAGGTGGAATGGGGTCTTTCACTCTTACATTTAATTCCCTTATTCACGTTTTTATGTACACTTATTACTTGTTGGCTTCATTCGGGCCAGAAATGCAAAGAAAACTGACGATAATAAAATCCAAATTAACGTTAATTCAAATGGTAAGTTAAACAGCGGAAACGAAGATCTTAATTTGTACTTTTATTTAAACACAGATTCAGTTGGTCATCATTTCAATCCACAGCCTTCAGTCTTTATCACCAAGGTGCCAAGTTTCAGGAATATTCGGCGTAGTTGTTGCTGTGGACGTGTGGATTAATTTAGCCTTCTTTATACACTTCTACTACAAAAATTATCTTCAACGCATGAAAGTAAAAGCAAACTGAGACTTATTTTCTTTTTCGTTCCTTTAGCGTTGGCACTTAAATTTGCTATTGTTAGCTGTCATTAATAAAAATAAGTTTACTTATTCCCACTGAGATGTTATGATTTAACGTTTTCTTAAGGCTTTACCTTTATTACCTTTTTGTTGAGTTGAATAAACAACCTTTGGTACAAACTTAAATTACTGGAAGACTGGTGAGTTGCTGCTGAGTTGTTTGATTCAAGACCGCATATACCGGGTAGCTTCGTAACATGCAATGACGTAGCTAGCCAATCTTAGTAAGGGTAGTCAACTTAACAGGATAAAAAATTCCAACTGCTTTAACATGCCGATGCCGGCCTCGTTGAAATCACAATGATTCCAAAGAGAAAAGTAAGTAATTACAGTAATAGAAAATACACTAAAAATAAGCTAAATCTAAAAATACAAGTAAATATACGCAGTAAAAATAATAATAACAACAAAAATAAAAAATAACAAACTCAAAATAAATCGTCTGTAAACGTCCACCATTCTGTCACATAAACAAGTTCATGAATTTGGGAGCACACATGGTTTTTGTACAGATCTTTTAATGGTATGACTATTTGAAATACATAGTGTAACAGACCGCACAATACCGTTAATGTTCATGTGAAGTTCCGTTACGCGTCCCCATGTCCACTACAAAGGTGGCAGATTGTTTTCTTTAATTAAGACTAACGCATCCTTGATTATCAAATTAGCAAGTTGCTGAGCGACCATTTTGTTTTTTGCTGTAACTCGGGAACTACCTCTAGGCTCCAGCGCAGCCAGAAGGATTGCATTAGGCGTTGAATTCCTTGCTACAACGTCAGTTTATTTTCATTAACCTGCTCTAAATTTACTAGAGAATAAAATGGTTTGGAAACCAAAAAGTGGGCAGGAGTTAAAGGAGTTACATCCGAATGATCTGAGGATAAAGGGGACAGGGTCCGCGAATTCAGTGTATTGCTTCTATTTTGGTTAATAAAGTTTGAAAGTACTCATAATTTAAATAAATACATATTCACGCCGCTTTTCCACATACCACATTGATAAGGTATTTTGGATATAATAAACTCCCACTTTATCTGCCCATTTACCAAAACTTTGACCTCCGCAATGCAGTAAGTTTTCGTGGAAGTACCTACTTAAAAATGAGTTTAGGGAAAGCGTGCTCCTTTGGAAGAAACGCTGGAAATATTTTGTCACTTCCGTAGCCTAACATCAACTAAATTTATTTATAAAGATATTTTAAGAAGTCTAGGTTTCGAGACCGGTGCGAATTTCACGATTTCAAAAACAAATTTGTAGTTTTTCAAAGTAATAGAATGGTAACTGCAATACAGCTGGCTCGTCTTCGTTCTTTTTCAATTCAGGAACGGCCATCTGTAGGGCAGATGGTTAAGAGCAAGAAGCGAAAAACCCACCTTAAAATATTCGTGCCTTCTGTTTTTAGAACTAACCTTGAGACTGAATACAAAGTACACTATTAAGATCGATACGACGATAAAATACGCAGGTAATGAAATGTGGTCTACAACGATATATCACTTGCTCAGTGTTTTGAGTGAAGAATTTCAAAACTGGTCTAAAATCAGATGGGTACGAAGGATTTCAGGGAAATTTTGGATCTGAATACAAGAATGATCGCTTTAACTATATCTTCCCCTCCTGTTTCTTTTAGTATTTCATGGTTCATTTTGGCTCTATACTGGTTTTCTTCTGTCTTTTTTGGCTGAAATATGTTTCTCAGTGTTCTATTCTCCCATACTCTCAATTGTTCTTCTTCTCTTTTAGTTATGCATAATGTTTCCACATCATATATTAGTACCGGCCTTATCAAGCTTTTGTACGAATATTCTTTGTTCTTTTACTTATTCTCTTGCCACCTAATATCTTCTTGTTGCTCTAATACGCTCTATTTTTCTTTAGTATTCTTTCTTTATTTTCCTTTAGTATTCCTTCTTTACTCTCAATGCTATTATCATTGTTGCTATTCACGTTTATTCCTGGTAGGTTACTTAATCCGAAACGAAACCATCTGAAAACGGCACTCCACCAAAAACGAAACTTTCACACAGAACTATATTTTCCAAAACGGTAAGGCACTCTCTATGAAAATCCGACAAATATGTCGTAAAAATAGCTTTTTTCTACAACAACCATGGAAAGTAGGCTTTTCAGATTTCGTCTCCATAGATACGAGTATTGAAAATAAGTGTTTGCCGACCAAGTGCGACCAATTTGCGTGTGGAAAGAAATTTTCAACGCGCAAATAAAAATGTCATATGTCAAATGACATTTGATAAATATCAGATTTTGCAGAAATATTTAAATTTTTTTATGGAAATGTGGTTGTAGAAAAAATAGCATGTAATACACGTGTTGAAAGCTCTTTGCCACACTAATGTGATTGCAGCACTATCGTTCGTGCTGCAAGCTTCACATTCGTGTGGCAAACAAAAGCTTTCAACACTTGTGTTACAATATACTATTCCAAAACTAAAACGAGAACGAGAGGCTTTTTCGGGATTTTTCCTACCTGATTTTTGCCACAGCATGCTAATTTTTTAAATCATCAAATTAAGTTAATGTCATAAAATTAGTCTTTAACTGTTGCTGTTTTTATTTTCCTTTCTGTTTTGTATTGTTGATATTTTATGTTTTGGAATAATCGTTGAATTAAAATTATTTTGATATTCCACTAATTTTGATTTATTTTTTATTTACAAACATGAAACATAACCTTTAAGCACCACGTGACGTGACGTTTATAGTGTATAGTGGGTTGCCTATATATTGCGTTTATTTTAAAAGTATACATAGGGGATATGTATACTAAAAAGAGAATTTCCTTGTATGTAAAATGCGTAAGAAAGATTTGGATTTTTATACTCAGGATTCAGTTTTAAACTCGGTACTCCTGGTTTCTAAGCTTCTACGATTTAAAATTTCGAATTTGTGATAGTGCGATTAAAAGTCGAAATTCTTTACTAAAACTAAATTATGTTGTGACCCTTTTGAGAGAATAATAACACGTAGAATATTTAGTAACCAACAATATTTTCTTTCGAGCCAAATAAAAAGCCAGTGGCCAAAATTGGAATATTAAAAGAATATTAAGCTGAAAGTGCGCACCGGAAGAGATTGTAAATAATTACTTTGGGATGATGTAGTGTTAGAGGAAGCAATCTTTAAATTACAGTTTGGTTAAATTGTTTACTCGACATACATTCGTGATTTATATTCTGCGTAAATAGTCGGGAAGTTTAAACAACTTAAAACGATTTCAATTCTTTAGTGTCATTTCAGAGTTTTTCTTGCAAATTATTTAAAATAATACAAAAAAATGTACAACAAAGACCTCGAGATAAATCTATTTGACATATTTAACAAAGTATTAAGGATTTTAAAAATTCTGCGGTAATTGTGTATTTAATTTTTATTCTTCGCGACTTAGGAGGCCTTTACCCTCCATGTTGCCGGCCATACTCCCTCGGGGAGTGTAAGTGCCTTTACCTTTTAAATAAGTATTTTCAGAAGTAATACCACAAGTGACTAGAATTTTACCGGACATTTTTTTGCCGTCACCAACACGACTGCTTGTTGCGACGAAAATCGTAACGAGTGCGACAGCACGAGTTACGATTTTCCAAAGCAACAAGCAAGAGTGTTTGTGACGGCAAAAATTTCCTGTAAAATTCTAGTCACGAATGGTATTCGGAATGATAATTCCTCGAATTATAATGAAATTACTGAAATACTTGTCACTCAAAAAATTTTGACAGACGTTGTCTCTAAGCAACGCTGCTAGTCGCAAAATTTTCTAGAAAATTTCACTAGTGGTATTTTCGATTTAATTCGATTGTGATTGGTTCAATTCACCAAAATACTGTGATTTGATTGGATGAGTGGAATAATCAATAGTAATTACTGGAAACTTTCAAGTACAACATTACAACTTTGTAAAGCTTAAATTTAATACTTAATTAAAATACTTTTATTAACCATAATACTGTTAACAAGAGTTGTGCATTAACGTACATCAGAATAAATTTGCAATTGAGAATCTCAAAAAAACACTTTCAGTAATACATTCGTGGATTTACGAGAACATGGAATTTTTAACCAAAACCCACGATTTTTTATTTAAAGAAATAGCGGGTAAGTTTTATTTATTTAATCTGTTAAAAAAGTGATTTATTTGCTAGTATTTCTAATTAACAATATAAATCGTGAGAACTAAGTTGCAAAAATATCCAGTAAGAACAGTTAGTGGTGTGTAATCTGAAATTAATATTAATGTTTCGTTACATGCAACAACTATCACTCGGGAAAATTTACTATGGAATGTTTGAAAATAATTATTTTGTTTTTATATAAATCATGAATAAAATTAAAATTTGTCTTTGTATTCAATAGATCTAAGTTTAAATGTAAGAAGAAAAAACTGTAAATTTTTAACTCATTTTGAATATTAATTGTTTTTAAATTATTTTTTTCAGACCCAAGAGTGTACGATTGGCCTCTCATGTCCAGTCCATGGGAAATTCTATGCATAATAGGATTGTATTTATATGCAATTTGCGTGTTTATACCGTCGTATATGGCCAATAGGAAACCGTTTGTCTTGAAAGAAATTGTAATAGCTTATAACGTGTTCGAAATTCTGTGCAACTCCATGATGGTTTATGGCGTAAGTGTTATAAGAGATTTGAAAAAATATTAAACTAATGAATAATATTTATCAAAGCTTCCAAAAATTTATTTTGAGTTCTAATTTGACACGAAGTTTTTTAAAAAGTTTATAAACCATTTCAAATGTTTTTGGATAAGGGAAGACCATGCTTTCGTTTTGTCAAGTTGCAGATATATGACACAGTACCAACACTTATCAAATACATATTAGTTAGCCAATTAGCTTTGGAACGCATCAATGCTCAGAAATCTTATGCAATTAATGCAAGGAACAGAGCCTGTGATTTGATTCAATAACGGAATATAGTCAGACGAAAAGGAGACCAAGCTAAAATCTGGTCATCTCATATGATGAGACAAAATCTATTGGTGCATCAACCTCACTATCTACAAAAACACTTCAAGAATGTGATTACAGTTAAAAATATATCTTTAAGGGTAGAATACATCATCATCTAACTTAACCAGCGATACACCATTAAAACCATCCAGGCCTATGCAACGACAACGACACATAGGTACTGATAAAGAAACTGATCTATTTTACCAAGGAATATTTATAGTTTTAAACGATTTGAAGTTACACTTTACAATATTAAATGGGCACTTTAACCCTAAAATGAAGCTAATCCGAACACTAGGAAAAAATGAATGGAGATAATATTATTAGAGTTCCTATTACGAAACAAATTATTCATATTGAATAACTTCTTCCACAAAAAATAACAAGAAGATGGACATGGCAAATTTCTGATGGGAAAACACCTAACTAAATAGATTACATAATATCTGATAGAAAAAATCTTCGTAGTTGAACAGATTTACAATAGAAAGCGATGATCGAATGGAGAGGGTCAGAATTCACATAGATCTAAAGAAGGAAAGGCATTGAATGATCCAACCAAACCGAAACCTATTTGGACTACACCATATAACAATGACGTATTTAAAAGTTACACTGACACAACGTTAGAAAACAATAACAGTACTAAATGTAAACATAAATTTATTAAACGACTAAATAATCCAAACCATCGAAGAAAGTCAGGAAATACATTGCCCAAAACATAAAAGAGATGAAAAGTAATGCACCAAACAAAAGCATTAATGAAAGGGAGAAGATTGAACTAGAACAACTAAAATAATTAAATAAGAATGTAAATAAAGCAACCAGAAAAGACATCAGAAGGTACAATACGGAAGCCATAAAACAGACGGCCGAGCAAAACAAGAGACTTAAAGTTCTTAGAAGAAGACTCAATATAGGAACAGTGGAAATATAAAAATTTAAAAATAAAACAGGGGAAACTAAAGCGAATAGACAATAATACTGAACTGAATATAGTAGAAGAGTTTTACACAGAACTATACAGAAGTCGTCATGAAGAGAAGCCACTATACAAAGAGCTAACATCAAGAAAATCTATACTATATCAAACCTCAGAGGAATTACCAGATATCACAGCAGAGGAAATAAGACACACCATGAGGAAAATAAAAAATAACAAATCAAGATCGGAGGCTCAGTACTCTTACTTAGAAAGAAAAGGAAATTTCTTCAACATGTGTCGCAACACGGTACCATACCAAATAAATGGAAAAACGCCCTAACTGCTACAGTATATAAGAAAGGACGGAATGCCAATCTTGAAACTTACAGGTCTAGAAGCTTGTTAAATCACCTATACCAATTGTTCCAACCAGGGCTCTGGCACTAATAACCATCTGTAATATATAAAAGTCCTCATTGAAAAATCAGTGTAATATAATAGACCATTAGTATTAGGTCTTGTTGAGTTCCACAAAGCCTTCGACACTGTAGACCTCAACAGTACCATCAAAGCCCTAACAGAATACGGATACTCAAGACTAACATATCATATCTTCAAGAACTCCGCAATTAATGTAAGACTAGACCCCAACACACTGAAAATTAAAATGAAGGTAGGTGTTAGGCAAGACAACTCAATGTCTCCCAAATTATTTACCGCTGTGCTGGAACAAGCACTTAAAAGGTTCAATTGGAATAACAAGTATGACAATAAATGGCAAAAAACTGAACCACATCCGTTTCGCAGCCGTGATGATTTTGGCGGAACAAGGACAATGTTGACAGAACTTGTGCTTGTCTCTCAAAAAGTGGGACTAAAAATGGATATATCTAAGACCAAATTTATGACGAATATTTAATACCAACAGAAGGGATCAGTGTATCAATTCCACTGGGCAATAATATTACCGTCTTTCAAGGTGAAGTGATAGGAATTTTAGAATGTGCAAAACTATAGCAACCACGAGAAGCAGGGCAGAAAACAATCCACATACTCTTGGACAGTGGCGCTGAGTGCATTAGCATCATGTAAGGTAAATTCGGCGTTACTAAAAAAATGTAAACAGACATTGTGTAATCTTGGGCGAAGAAAGACATCGAGTGGAGGGTAAGGAAAAGGCCAAGGAATTGGGCAAAATAGGTGCAAACTCAACATTCACGGAACCAGCGGCTGGGATCTCCAACCCAGCCATCAAGATCGCACTAAAGGAAAAAGTGAGAGATGTGGAGATAAAAGAGGAATAGAGATATACAGGAGATAGCTGCAGACAAGTAAAAGAAACGATTCTTAGAGAAGCCTCTAGACAATCTATTAGAATAATAATATAAATTTTGATATTGTACATTGACAAGACACCTGTATAAGTTAAAGGTAGAGACTGACCTATACTGCAAATAGTGTGAATCAGGAGAAGAAACTTCTATGCATTTTCTAGCAAAGTGCGAGAAGTATGACGAGAGAAAGATTAGACCGGAAGGGGTGAAGCAATTGGATCTCAACAAGATTTTAAAATTTGTTAGATTAAGGAGAGATTCGAATAAGGGTAGACCACGAGGAGAGGAAGCGATATGGACCCGCGAGGTCTTGATCACATGAAAGTCATACCCGTACCCCCGAAATCTATCTATCTACCTACTCATCGCAGTGAAAAAGATGAGTCAAATTATTCTCATAGTTATTAAAACCAGGCAAGACTGCAGAGGAAGTTGGATCACACATTCGAAAGCGGAGAATGCTACACGGCGGCCTTATCAGTTGTCAGATCAAGGGCTGTTAAAAAAACTAAAATTCAAAGTACAACCCCCATTCTATCAGGTACTACAATCATAAATAGACACTTCATGATCAAATATCAAGAGGAAATAACAGAACTACGCCCCATACAATCAGAAGTACCGCAGGACAGTGTCTTGGGACCAACATTGTACTTAATATATACCTACAGCTAACTTCGCTGATGATACCGCTATTTTAGAAACGAGCAATAAATTCGCATTAGCTTCAATCTATAAATGTAACTTAAAAATGACACACTAAAGTGTATGGGGTTAAGTGTATAGAGTAGGTGTCTTGTTGCTGCCTGCACTTCTATTTTGGCCAAAAAGACCATGAATGTATCGTGCACAAAATTTAAATAGAACTTATATGTATTCGATAATAAAAATAAATGCACGATTTAATAAAAAGGTGAATTTAATACGTTTTTAGATGGCTACTTCAGGATGGACGACCCATTACAAATTCTTTTGCCCGACAGTCGATTATTCAGAAAATGCAATGGCATTAAGAATGGCAAGATTCGTATGGTGGACGCACATTCTTAAAATTGTGGATTTCCTGGAAACGATTTTCTTCTCTCTTAGAAAAAAATTCAACCAAGTATCGATTTTACATGTTTACCATCACATATCGACAGTGATCGCTACGTGGATTTCTACTAAATATTACCCCGGTAAATTAACTAGTTAGATATCATCATTGCATAGTAAAATCAAAATGTATTTTTGTAGGAGGATTAGTCACGTTTCCTCTGATGCTGAATTGTTTCGTTCACGTTTTAATGTATATTTATTATCTGTTATCTTCCTTTGGGCCAACGATGCAAAGGAAACTGAGTACAGTAAAATCAAGACTCACTTTTATTCAAATGGTATGCGATTTATTATTGTTAAAGAATAATAAAATGATAAGAAGGCAAATATTTTCTTTCAGATTCAAATGGCTGTCGTGGTACTTTATTTTGCACACTCGATTTTACCAAACTGTCAATACACAAAATGGTGCGGTATCGTAATGGTGCCCTACGTTTTTCTAAATTTACTCTGCTTTGTACATTTTTACATAATTAGTTATGTTAAAAGGAAAACCGTATAATTCTCCAATACATTAAGCCAATTGTGAAGTTTGTTTATACATATATGGAATTAAACTGGGCATCCTACGTTTGTGGATTTTTTCGTTTTTAATTTGTCGGTTCTTAAATTTTAGTACCTAATAATCCCGATTAACTTAGAATTGCCACATAAGATTAAAATTAAAATTTAGCTTTTTCAAATTATCAAAATAACCGAATAATTTTGGATTGGCCAATTGTTTAAATCAAATCAATAAACTTTTACAAAGGTAATGATAAATGTGTGTTTTATTAAAATCGCCGACTACTTGATAACTTAAATATTCAAAGGAATTAGCAGGGACATATTCGAAATTGTTTGAACTCAGAAACATAATTTAGGTATTTCCGTTTAAACCACGAATCTAAAACTTGTTTTGGTATACCTGCTGTTCAATTCCGTGAATTAATAAATATTGATTTAGCTTAGTTTCTACCAAGTTGTGCAACCTTATGCAGTAGCGGTTCCAGAATGCTGATATGGAGGGGGCGCGACACATGTCTATAATTTATTGTAGGTACTGCATTTTGGTTACCTAAAAAAGAAAGTATTATTACCTACAATTGAAGAAAATATTGTACTGAATTTTCAAATATACCTACATATTTATGGTGCATATACATGCTTTATGGAGCTAGTTTATCCGCCTTGTAATTGTTTCTGTTTGTGAATCCAAGGAGAGCTCATACGTGCAGTTATGAAGATTTTTTTAATAGGAAAAGCAAAACCATTGCCTCTTTGGACATAGGTTTGACTATATTATTATTATTATTATTATTCTTAGGCCATTTAATTTGCAGGCCGTTGGCGAGGGGTATCAAAGCAACATTGTTAAACAACTTGGCGTCGTGAACTTTGTTGCATCTCCCTCATACTGGGGATGTGTGTTCTCAGCAGTGGTTTCCCGTTTCCTTTTGCAGAGTTTGTGACCATGTATTAAAGTGTATAATGTATGAGTCTTGTTACTATCTGAAGACGACCACTCCGCAGACAAAACTGTTAATTGTAACCAGACGATTAAATGGCTTCACTTGCTCAAGTACCGACCTCGAACAGTGGGGAATCCTTACCACTCGTGAGATTCGAACTCAAGACGCCTAGCTAGGAGCCCAGCGCTCTAACCACAGCGCCAATGAGCTTTTAATGTTATTAACAAAATTAATTAAAAAAATAATTAAAATGCAGCCTAAAAGTTCTTATATCTGCTATCGAATTTACATTTGCCCAGATGAGAGTTAAACCAAATAGAAGCGGTCTGCCCATTAATCATCATGGTCGGAAAGCCTAAGGCTCAAAGGTTCCGGACAATAATTTAAAAAAAAATTACTGCTTAAAATACGTCATCAAATATATTTCTGATGCAAATAATATTTAACAAACTTAGGCGTTAATTAAAATGTGCCGAAATACAACTGACAAAGGGGTTTTATATCAAGAGATCCAAAATAAAGCCATCCTCAGAAGGCTATGAAATTAAAAGTCATGTCCAGATTCAGGAAATATTGCTGCCCTTTGTTTTGATAGGTATTCCAAATGAAAATGTTTAAAGCTGAGAAGTTTTGGCAGAAGCTTAGAAAATTCAAAATATCGAATTTAATTGAGCAGGTTACCTTCAAGCGATGCCCAGACGACGGTGCATAGCAACGCTGGCGCCGGCAAACCATGCGAACACAATATTTTGAGGTTATGTTTTGGTGTTCGCTACATGTTACGCAATAAAGTAGGTATCAAATTTGAAAACAAATAACTTTTTATTCAATAAAAAGGAAAAATACAAAGATTCGTGAATTATGCTTGGAGTAAATGCTGAAAATGTCTGCTTGGTTCCATCAAGCATAACTGAATACCTGAATAGGTTTTTATTGATCCCACCACAAACATTTCGTAACGGTTGAGGTGAATTGTTAATTTCTTCTTTTCTTCTATCCTCACTTTTAAACGTAAGTCATTAACAGAGGTATTAAATATAGGTATTTCCTTATTCCTGCAAATGGAACTACCGTTGAGATATTCTCGTAAGAAGTTTAGAGTATCTGGTGCTGTTGCGCCATCTTGAAAACCATTTCGTAATCCCGGTTTTGGTTGAGTCCACTGTATATCAATATGTGGTATTGGAGTTCCGTTGAGCTTCTTAGTTCCTTCTTTGTTTCCGCAATCACAGTGATATCGGTTTTAATTTTGACAAATTCTCATATTTTATTCGGTACCCCTTTCACGTTCCAAGTTGACACTCTTCTTCTTCTTGTAATACCTCTCCTATCGGAGGTTGGCGATCAACAGCGCTACCTGTACTTTGTTTGCTACGGCTCGAAACAAGGAAATACTACCTTTCGACACCAGTCTCGTAGGTTCTTCAGTCATGAAGTCCTTTTTCTTCCTACACTTCCCTTTCCTTCTATTTTGCCTTGTATAAGTTCTTGTATGGAATACCAGTGTCGCTACGACCCTAACTGGTTGAGGAGTCAGCTGAAATTCGGCGAAGGATATGGCTAAGGATAGGAAGAAATGGAAAAACTTTTACCAGGGGAGGCATTAAAAGAGGCTCCAAACCTCGACACCCTAAGAGTAAAAGAAGTGAAGATTAAGAAGAAGAAGAATAAGTACTTACAAAATGTTATATCGTTTGTATAGCATCAAATGTCCAAAGTATCCCAATTTTCTTCTTTTGATGGTAAGTTCTATTTCCATATATTTGTTTAATGTTTGCAGGACTTCTTCATTTTGCACTCTGTCGATCCATAGTATTTTTAGGACTCTACGATAAATCCACATTTCTAAGGCATTTAGTTTTTTAATTTCAGCTTTATTAACTGTCCTACTGTCCAGCACTTTGCACCATACAAGAGGGTGGGACAGAATAAGAAGTGAAACAATACTGGAAACGATAGAACAAGAACCGATAATGAATAAAATCACAAAACGCCAACTGAACTGGTAATAACTAAGAGAGTACGCGAAGCAGGAAATAATGTAAAAAAGAAAAAAGGAAGACCACGAAAGAAATTGATTCGGCAAATAATAGAGGTGGGAAAAAGAAGAAAAGAGACACTAGAGGAAATGAAAGCTATGACGGAAAACAGAAAGGTATGGAAGAGATGGGTGAACGAACTCCAACAAACCAACCCAAATCCGACGCCCGAAAGAGTAAGTGGAAGGGGAGAAAGAAGACGAATAAAAAATTGCTAAATCAAAGAATATGGGGGAGATATAGACAAGAAAACATAGACCTTTTTGAACATCACCCGATTCTTAATCTACACCCTCGGATCGTTGCTTAGGTGGTATATCTTCCGTGATTTTCACCAAAGTTTCCGACAGATAACCCTAAACCGTAACATAGACCATACGTATAAGAAGTACCTGGCTATAAAAGCTGAAATAAAAATATGACCAACGCATGATCTTTGACATATTAAAATAGAATAATTTTTTTACGAGCAGGTGTGCGATAAATTCGCAATTGATATACCTGTAGCGCACGTCTTTCTATAAACGGAAAATTTGTCGTTTTATTGTCTTTTTATTGATCGTAAAGTTTATGGAACAATATTTATAGGACATTTTTATTTCTCCGAGATTACGTACTGAATAACCGAAACGCGTCTTGAATTCGACCGACCGCATTTCTCAGCGGACCGCGAAATTGAAAACTATCCGGCGTTTCCAGAATTAAAATGGAACACGCATTATTTATTTGATTAAATAGCATTGTGCGTGTTCCGAATAAATAATTCACTGTGTAATTGCAATGCGAAGAAAGCAAAGTTGCAGTTTATTATTTTTATTATGTTCTACCGTTCTAATTGGATGCTAATAGTAAGTAATTTATCATGTATTCGTCAAGCTCTGGTAAACGTAAAACAAATTGTTTACTTGTTTGAAGCGGCGTTAACACCCCTTAATAACATACATGCTGAAGAAGTTGAAATAGTTTCACATGCATTCGAGGATAAAAGTTCATCTTTTTAAATTATATATTTCTTCGATTCTGTTAAACTCAGTTTCATCGACAACTCCAACATTAAAATTAACCTCTTCTTTATATTATGCACTTACGCATTTTTACAGCGTTTTATTTAATTTTTCTAGTTTTCGAAATGCCTTTAAATTCAATAGAATTACGAAAGAATAAATAAATTCCGACTTCTTGAACCTAATCGCATTTCTTAGACTAAGATCCACATAACCTTAATAAAAAGTAGATTCATTCAAAAATCCTTCTTCTTCATCTTTATTAGTCATCTTTCGTCCACTTCTGGACATATGCAATTATGCATCTCATAAACTTTTCCACTTATTTCTATCCTAGGCTTCTTGGTACCAGTATTTCCACCTACCTTCAGCATGTCAATGTGGCCAGCCAAGCTCCATTTTAACTTTGCGACTCTTTCTATAATGTCTGTTGTTCCTGTTGGTTGTCTTATCTCTTCATTTCTAATTCTGTCTTAGAGAGATCCCTAACATTATTCTGTCCAATACTCTTTGCATTATTCGTAACCGATTGGCACTCTTCTTTGTTAGAGCCATTGTTCCTACGGAAGTAGCTATTGGTATAATAGAGATGCCAAATACCTTTCGTTTCAAGTTTATGGGGGTATCTATGTTTTTTTAGTATGTGTCTTAATTTTCCAAATGAAGTTAAGCCAGTTCTTTTGTTAAAATACTTTTGTAGATTTAAATTCACATTAATTAAAGTCATATCAAAAAATGATATTTTTACGAAAATGCTTTGTAGTATTTATAGTAGAACTTCCAACCCTTGGTTATGGATTTGAACCTGAAAACTGATCTTACTAAAATAAATTAAGAGGGTAGGTAGGTACAGCCATGTCGGACAAATAGACTACCAGCCAAATATTTGGGTATCACTGAGTCTTATGAATTCGAAGATGTCAGTGTTAAAAGAATGTCTTCCGGGTTAGGACTACATCATTGTTGAGAAAGCAGAACTCAACATTTCTTCCTTTTTTTAAAGGGCTTCATCAGGAGGAAAAGAAGGGGGCGAAACCCTTCTGAAGACAACCGGTTCCGGAGCGGACATTGGGGATGACGGACTTCCATATATCTAACAGATGGTAACCAGCGTTACGACGCAAGTTGTTAGGGATCTTTATGATTATAAATAGCCTCGCAGATTTTCCTGTTAAAAAATGGGGGAAGTGGCAATGATTGATGATTTTTCAAACAAAATCTTTTTGTCAGTGTCGTAATAATGTTCAGTAACAGCTGGGTGTGAAAGAAGACCTGATTTCAAGCAACGTTTGTGTTGACAGATGCGTGTGTGCATAGAGCTACCCAATTTTCCAATGTACACTAGACCAGGAAAACAAGAAAACAAGGAATGCTGTGGACGTCTCTTGATGACAAGCGTTGAGGCTTATCTTTTACTAAAGGAAGTATTTGTGAGGGGTTTTGATATAATGTTTTTTCTATCTATGCCATTAGTGGCCTGGTGAATGTATGACAGGAAGGCAGTAGCCTGAAGTGTACAGGTGTTCTGAGGACTTCCAGAGTCGGATGTAATTGTTTTTCGATTATTTTTCCAAGGTCCCTTTTGTTGACGAGATTGTCTTGAAAATGGGCTAAATCCACATGAAGACTGTCCGATTTGGAACACTGTGATACCACGTCGAACGAGAGAATTGATTACGGAGAGTTTTTGTCCGGACGATGATGTGAATTGGCATGAAGATATCCGTGTGGGTAAGTTTACGATAAAGTGATTTCCAAGATGATCACTCGCTTTGTGGGTTACCAGGACATCGAGGAAAGGGAGATAACCGTTTGAATCTATTTCCATAATGAACCTGCTCTCAGGGTGTTGATGTGATAGGAAAGAAGCCAAGTTATGTATTCAATGGGGCTATATTACTAAAGGTGTCATCTACATAACGGAACCAGATCTTTTTAAATCAAACGATTCCATAAAGATGTTTGCAACTACAGGAGAAAGGGGAGAATCCATAGCAATCCCTGTCACTTGCTTATAGAATTGGTTCTTAAAAAGAAAATGTGTGGAGGAAAACCATTTTTCGAGAGAATTGCTAAACTTGCAAGTTTCCCTTCTTGAACTAGTTCAATAATGGGTACTAAATCAGGAATGGGGACCTTGGTGAACAGAGATGTAACATCAAAACTGAGAAGTAAGTCATTAGGGTCTATGGTGGAATTATTGATGAGGGTTATACAGTAAGAAGAATGTGAAGAAGATTCCTCTGTATATACCACGTTGTAGGTGGGGAAATTTATGGTATTAGCAAGGGGGTGCTGCTGTTTGTGATTTTTAGAAAGAACATAAAACTTCTTCGGTTTGGATTCCCGATGGATTAGATGAAGTTGAATATATTGTGGGAGGCCAGATGTTTTGATGAGTGTAACAACCTCACGTTCGATTTTGAAAGCGGGGTCATGAGGAATGCGGTGTATGCATTGTCCTAAGATGACGGTGGCATTACCCTTGTCAGCTGGTAAATGCTAGAATTGGATCGAAGCCTTTTAAGTGCAACTTTTTCCAATAATCCCCTATGCAGCGGAAACAAGATAGTTAACAGCAAAAACGAGACAACAAAGTAAAGTGACAGAAATGAAGGTAGGTATTGTGAAAAATACAAGGTTAAACAAAAATGGAAGAACAAAATAGTAAACTTACAAATGTCTCCGAGTGGATTACGGATTGAAGAAGAAACTGGGACGAGTATATCACAAGAATGGATAATAATATAATAGCAAGAAAAGCAAGGGACAACAAACCAGTTGGGACACGTGACGTTGAACGTCCAAGGAAGAGGTTAACTGATAGTTTTGTGTAAATGAATATATTTAAGTAGGCATAATTATACTAAATTAAGAAAATGGTGGAAGAACAAGCTATAAGTTTATTCGAGAAGACGAAGATTAATTAGTCATATCAAAAACGATATTTTTTCCGAAGGGCTTCGAACTGTTTATAGAAAAACTTTCAACATTTAAGTAGTTACAGGCTCGAACCTGGAAGCTGATTTTACTAACAATTCAAGGAGGCAATTATAGCTATCTTATATTAACATAAGCGATAACACAACCCTCAATACTTAATGAGCAATAAAAAAAATTAAAACCACAAATTATCACCATTAAATCAACAAGCGATATCGTAATTCAAAAGGTAATAGTAGGAATTACATTTCGTGGTTACGTCAACACCAATAATTAATTTCCAATCTAATTGCGCCATAGAATGAATTCAAACTCGTAACAACACCCGAGGTAGGCATCCCGTTACATAACGACTCACATACAAGGGTAAAGGTTAACTAACTATAATATTAATAATAATAATAGTAATATGTACTTTATTTAGTAATAATACAGACAGATCAATAAAAAAACCAATTAGGGTAGGCTGTGAAATTGAATTATTTTGAATTGGTACTTGAGCCACATCCACAGAATGACATTTCTGACATGAATTTAAGGTTATAAACTTTGTTTACAATAAAAATGTCAAATTAAAAACGTTATAAAATGTCATTCTGTGGATGTGGCTAAAGTACCAATTCAAAATAATTCAATTTCACAGCCTACCCTAATTGGTTTTTTTATTGATCTGTCTGTACTAATTTACATTTACATTTACATTTACAACTATCGACTTAGTCGATCATTTCCTCCGGATTTTAACGACCCAGACTGAAGCCCATCTATTTTAGTCGTAGAATTTCTGAAATACAAATGTTTACAGGTAGAAGCTTGGCGGTAAAGAATTTTAACTGTAACTGTATTTAACCCCTACCAAGTATACATCTTTGTAAAGTAGAAGAAACATGCGATTTAATGGTACCATGGTCAACTACGATTTGTATTTAAAATCACATCTCATCTGCTAATTTCCATCATTTTCCGACATGAAAACCCAGGAGGCTATCGAAATAATCATGTGATACTGGTTGTACTCTTTCATAGGCATAGGCAGATAGGCACAATAGTGAAAACTTAAGTAACGGAATAAAATTGAAGTAAAATTAAACAAACCATGCTACATCCTCTTTATCTTCAAGTCATACTGATAAACAAACCTTGATGGTTTCCCTAGAACCGTTCATTTCTAGAATTTATGCTTTCATGAAAAATGGAAATTCTTCATTTTAATTGTAATCCAATTCTTCTAGAAAACTGTATAAATTTATGCATTACTTTCAGAGGTAATAGAGAGTTAGTATGTAAAATTATTATTGCCAACGGCCGATAAGAGTAGTTGATAATAAATATTGCTTTTTATGGAGATAATGGCCTACTTGCTAGGTTAAAAAAGCAACCAATAATAACAATTTATTGGCACGCCAGTAGGAAAAAGTACATTACAAATGGTTTAATTTCGAATCGGGTTATGTTTTTATTTTTAGATTTGACCACATCCTTCGTATTAAACATTAAAAGACATTGAAAAACAGCAAAAAATTCTTAGAAAAATAGTAAACAATAATTAAATTTTGAAGGTTTCACCTAACTATAATATTTAAAGCTGCTGTAAAAAGGTTTTTCGGTATTAATGCACGATTGTATATAATTTTTCTGACGAATGGTTCAGTTTTAATATTATATCAACAACGTAATTTTACGGCTTATGCAATTTCATTACAATGTCACGACGGCCTTCGATGATAATCAGCCACACGTGTAGGTATATTAAAAACTAAATATTTTCTTTATATTTGAGCAAAAACAAGTGCTCCTTATGCGTAGAAAATAAATATTCTGTCCGTTTGTACGAGTGATATTAGCAGATGTACCTCGAGATCATTGAAATTCAGTACAACAACCTTCGAGTATAATACATACATATTAATACGCAAGTATAACTGGAAAGAAATTGTTATTTGATATCTTAAAAGTATTCACGTCAATAAGCAACGGAGACTTCGGTGTCTTCATGCAGAGAGCATTTGTTATTGGATACACCAACTGTGATTCTGATTAACTCGACAACTCTTCTAATTGTTACATTACACGTAAACCCTTGCCGCTATAAACTATTTTATTTAAGCGTTTCACGCTTAAACATGTTCATGAAGTTTAAGTTTATCTTTCCAACTAGAACGGTTGCCTTGTTACTTTTTCGAATTTGCATTTTAAAAACTTAAGCTCTACCGGACAGTTATTGAATAAATTGCATAATTTTGGGGTCTATGGCTCTCTAAGTCTGTGGATTTTTGTTTTACAAATCGTGTTAGGTATTCTGTGACAGGCACTTCAGAATGACAAGCTGATTACCATTTTTATTTTGTCAACCATATGGGATTTACCGTTGTATCTCAAATTCGAAGGAAGGCCAAGTAGGTATTACATTTTTCCGCGTTAAAAAATCCGATTGACTTCGGTCAGGATCGAACTCGAGAAGTGTGATTTACAATTTTGCTCAGATTTATTTATTAACAGGATATTTTAATCTTAACTTTTTTTTTGTAGTTATAAACCAGTCCAGCATAAACTGCTATTCAGGGCAAAGTTTATTAACAAGTTCTTTCACACTATAATCACTAATCACTATCCGCTACAGTCAACTGTGAACTCATTGTTAAGTAGGTACGAGTTTTCACACAAATATTAGTTAACTCACAGTGTGATTGATTAAGGATTTACTCACTTTCACTACTCAGGAGGTTTATTGTCAGTTTCCTTTTTAACTCAGTATGCACTCATGATTTTCGACCTAAACTATAAAAGTTCGCACCTTCGCACAGGTTGATATTATCATAAAATTTTCTTGTTATATTTATAATACACTGTTGAACTGTGGGGATGCCTGTCTCTCTGTGTACCTAATTGCGTTCTTCTTACAAACCATTCCGCTTTGGTTATCATACGCAATACTTGATGTTTATTCAAATTATTTTTAATATTGTGCTCCACACACTACAACATACTTAATCTTGCGTATTAGAGTAGGGATATCAAATATGCATATATTGCATATGTTAAACAAGGAGGGGCTGAAGATTGATCCTTGGGGGACACCAGCATTTATTTGATGGATCGAAGAAGTGAAGGAGTTGACTTGCACTTAAAATGTCCTATCAGTTAGAAATGAGATTATTATCTGCAATACCTATGGAGGAATATTTATCATTATCATTTTGTAAATAAGCCCATCGATCCAGATCCGATGAAAAGCCCCAAATGCATTATGTTTTCAAAACCTTCTTCTACTAGCTCTGTGAGTTTCAGCATCTGGTGTGTTGCAGAATGACAATTCCTGAATCCAAACTGTAATTCCGGAATAATGTTGTGTTGTTGCCCTCCATGTATTTATTTAACCGTGAATGTTCTAATAGTTCCGATGCTGTAGACGAAAGTTCGCAGGATTATCATGCGGATTGCCAGACTTAGGAATCATTACTATTACTGCTCGTCTCCCAGCAATGAGGAAATACCCAATTCTCAGGCACGCGTTGAATATCGCTGTAAAGTAAAATCTGGATTTATCTAATCGGTTTTCTAGTACCACATTGGGGGTAAGATCTATTTCTGGTGTTTTCTTGAGTTTGATCACTGACACTGGATCAGTAAGTATTGTATCAGGAGCAACCTCAATGTTTAATTCAGTTTACCCAGGATGATTAGTATCAGTTGAGTTAGACGAAGTAGTAAATGCTTTTTCAACGAATAACTCGCATTTATCTATATCTTCATATCGGAGTTGTGGGATTGAAACTGGTTGTTTTAAGATCATTTTGAAGGTTCTCCACATATTAGGGTCACCAGGATCAAGAGGTTCGATATGGCTTTGGTAGGAGGAAATTCAGAATTGGCCCAGTTAAGTTCTTACTAACCTCTCTCTGCGTCGCTTCTTCTATGCGAAGGGTCATCTTCAGTAAATTAATTTGTGGTTTGTATCGATGTTGCCACCAGTTGTTTACATGCTTTACCCTCTTAAGCTACTTGCTTAATTTATTGTATAAGCTTCCCTATTATGTTTTTTATTTGGTCAATCCATCTTTTGGGGGATCTCCCACGTGGTCTGCTTCCTGCTATGTGCTCCTGAACACCTGAACTACCAGTTTTTCTAAGCTTCTACTATCTCTTCTTGTAATGTGTCCGTAGAATTTAAGTATCTGTTTATATGTATATTACCAAAGACTACTATTGAGTTCAGCCAGAATGAAAGCGTTGGTTCTTCGCTCAGTCCATGATATTCTTAGAAGCTTCCTCCAACACCACATCTCAAAGGCATTTATTTTTCGTCTGTTCTTCTCCTTGATTGTCCATGCCTCCACACCATATAGTCTGCGAATTGCGTGGGAGGTATCTCCCTGATTGTTTATGTATGGGCCCAAATATAAATGTTGTTGAATCTATCAACGATTAGGATTTTTGTTTTGCTTTTATTTACTTCTAGGCCGTATTCTGCACTACCCTTCTGTAGGCGTTCTATAAAACTAATTAGTAGCTCTTCTGTGGTTGCCAATAATGCGGTATCGTCCGCATATCGAAGATTGGTGATGGTTTCGACATTAATTTTGATTCCGTCGTTATCAGCTGTGACTACTTGCCTCATTATTTATTCGCTCTACGCTTTGAAGAGTATAGGCGAAAGGATACATCCTTGGAGGATTCCTTTGTATATTTTAAAAGGCTCATTTTGATTATACCTTCTGCGTTTTCATACAGTTGTTGGATCATATTAATCAGATGCTGAGGTACACCTAATTCCGTTAGTATTGTCCACATTTTTTCCCATCTTATGCTGACGAAAGCCTTTCTATAGTCAATAAGGTATATGAATAGGCGTAGATCTAGATTGTATTCCCTTGCGTTTTAAATAATTTGTCGCAAGTTTTCCGTTTGTTCCTTTTGTTCTTTAGCAATTTGGTTGTTTTGATTTGATCCTTTCATTTATAGTGTAAAGTAGGACTTTACTGGCATGTGGTGTTAGTGCTATTAGCTTCTTTTATGTAGAGGTATGAATACCGAGTTACACCAGCCTTTCGGCCAGGTACCCGAATTTCGTGTTTTTTGACACAATAAGTAAAGAAGATCAGTTCCAGTTTCTCCAAGTTATCTGATAATTTCGGCACTAATTCCATCATCAACAGTCGCTTGCCCCAGCATTAGTCGGCTTATTGCGTATTCCACTTCAGTGCGCATAGTTCCTGCTGTTCGTTTAGCTGTGCTTGGTACGTTGTATATTCCTATATTTATTTGTCTGTATTGGTGTTGATCATCAATACTGTTCAGGCCAGTTTGTTTTATTTTTCTACTTTCTTCTACCAATTGAAGGGTTTCAGCAGTTAACCAAGGTTGCTTTGGAACATTCGGGTTCATAGTATTTTGGTTTGCAAGTGTCTTAGTTATGGCCAGTTTCATAAAGTTCCATATTGTGTCTGGGTTGTCTTCATTTGGTTGACTTGAAGGTACGACATTTGCAAAGGTTTTTTTAAGTCCGTCTTTGTTAGTTACAAAATATTTTATTTTTACGTCGGGGTTCAACAGCTACTTTGCAAAATAGTAGTCTGTTCAGCTTGAATATGTTGTTGGTTTTTTCTATTTTGTTTAATTCTATAGCCACTATTCAATCAGCGGATTGCAACGTAAATAACTCGTTCATTCCACTCTTGTTAGTGCATATTGATTATTAAGTGAAAGCCGAGAATAATAAAATTAGTAAATAGTTATTTATGTATCAAGTGTGTAAAATTAAGTTTTATGGCATGAGTTCGGGAGTTTCGTGATGAGACGAAGTCGAATCACGAAAAAATCCGAACGAATGCCATAAAACTTATTTACACACGTGTTGCATACATTATTTTTTGCACAGACGCAGTATAAATTCAAATAGTAGATTATACCCAAATTTAAAAATTTTTTATTCGAGAATTTATTAATTTCGTTTTCCATATTGTAATAATTCATTTCATCATTTTCGGAATTATTAATTTCGTTTTCCATATTGTAGTAATTCATTTCAATAAACTGAAAACAGTTTTTATACTTATTTTATTAATTCGTACAACATTCGTACGTAGGTATTTAATGTGACAAGTAAAGAATAAAAGAGAAAACATTTGCCAGTACGTCACATCGGATTGGCCGCGACGGAAGATGCACATCATGAAAGTTCATTATGCGTTCGATACCATCTTTACGTGTTAGTTACGGCAGTCGTTTTGTAAACATCGACTTTTGCAACTGTTTAGAATTTGTAAAACGTCAACTTTAGAGGCGACTGTGCAAAAATGATTTTTAGTTACTCACTTAGCAGAGGAAACTCAAATCACAACCGTACTCGAACTTGTCACACGTGGAACCTACTATTTATAATCTTAACTTAAGTACTCTTAAATGGTTTTATACTAGTCACTCAGAAATTGCTATGACTATTCTTAGTCTATTCTTTGCCTTTCATGTCAAACGGGATTTTCAAAAAACTTATGTGGCCGAAAAACCTCGGTGTTGCTATCCACCTGTCAGTAGAGGCACAGTAAATATTGTAACGATTTCACTAATCCATTCTTAGGTTCTGTATGATTTTTTTTATTGAAACCAAAATAATTACAGTAACACGTAGGATAAAGACGATAGTGGTTGGCAGTATCCTAGTCGTTGGTACAACTCCTTACAATTGAGATACAAGTTAAAGTAGATAGACGTATGAAGTCAGTTACTTTCGACATCTTAAGTTTGAACTCTTTCTGGTAATATTCTGATATATTCATGTTAGTATTATCTTGTTAAGTTGGCATGTCTCTTAACCTTGGTGATTGAGGTAGTGATAATGATAAGTAGTGCGTGTCAATGGATTTTTATGTTGCTACTTCTACGTGCCTCCGCAAATTGCATGGTATGTCGGAACATGGAATTTAGAATGTTTAAAACCAAAGCAAGGCTGAGGAGGAGTAATAATGAACCCGATCTTGTACACTTTATATATGGATTACATAATGAAAACGTGCAAATTGAAAGTAAATAAACTTAATTTAGGTTATAACTAGAAACGGTTGCAATTTGGGAATATGCTTATGCTATAATGTTGTGGTGATTATGGCTGGGACTAAAAAGCAAAGCAAGAAAATCTAAATATATGGAATAAGATTTCGAAGAAATATAACTTGAAGATCAACGCCAAAAAGACGAAAGTGACATATAAAAACAAAAGTAACTGAATACACAAATAGAGAGAAACAAATCAAATAGGTCACAGATGTCAATGAAAGGACGAAGAATAAAAAGTAAAATACTAGAGACAAAATAAATAAGAAATGTTAAAGAAATAACCAGACTAGAAGGAATGAAATATGGGAGACAAGAATTATTAGAATGAAACAAAACAAAGGAAGATCAAACAACGTTACGACGACATTGTCACAAAAATAATACAAGAGAAAAGACGATTAGCAAATGAAGCAAAACTCAAAACACAGGATAAAAAGAATGGACAAAAATTCTGCACGAAAAGCCAGAATAGTGTACGTTTTCAAAGGATGTAAGGTGTAAGGGTGCGGAAGTTTCAAAAAAAGTTTGCAGTTAATGAAGACAAACAGACTAATTGCTATATGTTTTTACTTTAAGTTACCATTATGCTCAACCACTTGTAATATTTTAGGATATGAATTAGGTATGTAGATTAGCTAAGAAATATATGGTCTGTTAAACGACACGTTTCGTTATGTGTATTTCTATTCCAGATGTTTATACATATTTTCAGGTCATTTATTGGAAGAGCGGGTGTCAACAATAGGGCTTCAAGCCGCAATAATTGATTGGTACAGTCAGACGTATCGGCGGTCCTAGGACGGCGTGATACTAAAAGTCGTATTTTCTTCTAATGCCTTCACGGTACGGTTTACAGAAATATTAAAAAAAATAATAATTAAAATTCTCATGAGTACAGATATGGTATCTGTTAAGGGTTCTTATAAACACCGTTTGATCAATCAGACGTAAAACTGTAGTGGGGAAGTTGTTTTGATTTGACAAAATTTTGGGGTTGTCCAAAATTATTGTATAAAAACAATTGATTAGAAGATCAAAAGGACTGCATTCCTTCTTGCCATACGAGAGCTACTCTGGGACCTCACAAGTCCTATTCGGCTCCGAAACTCTTTAACCCTTTTTAACCTACGAGAGCTACTCTGAGACCTAACCAGTCTTATTAGGTTCCTACACTCCTCAGCCCTTTTACCATACGAAAGCTACTCTGGGACCTCATAAGTCTCATTAGGCAAGACAAGACTCCTTAACCCTTTCGCCGTACGAGAGCCACTCTAGCACCGCACCAATTCTATTAGGCTCGTACATTCCTTTGTTATATTTTTCTTTTCAGGAGGTTCTCATCCAAAACACGCCAACTCGTTTACGGACACCCGCCTTTTGACTACCAGTTGTTAAGAATAAAGCTTAAAATTGTACTCCGACCTGTGACTTTTCTTTCCTACCTTTTAACAAAGGCTAGGCTACACATAACCAACAAAAGCAAACGAGGGTGTAAAGCTTCAGGGTTTTTCACAGTTAAATAAAAAAGAGAATTTTCAACATCTGCATCGTTACAAGGCGTAAAATACGCTTAAGTAAATGTACCGGAACTAACACGAGGGAGCATAGTCGACAATATGGAGGGTTAAGGCCTCCTAAGTCGCTTTTCATACCACGGTTGTTTCGCACCACACCGTCTACCTTCCCTACCCACCACTGTGTTTCAGTTTCTAATTATTTTCAGTGACTGGATAGGCCACTCACCGAGCATCTGAAACCATCCACTATGTAGTCGGATACCTTAACCACTCCACCGGATAAGGAACAAGCAGAAATGGTGGGATATGAGCTAAACGTAGAGAAAACTCAGACAATTTGTACAAATGTAAGAACTCCAAATTTACCTACCTGAGAAATGTTGCAGCTGAGAGAAGCGGTCGGGTGTTTTTGGTGTATGTGTGGTCCTGAAAATCAAACCAGAGCCTGTCTTAATCTCAGTGGTCAAATGCATACTGAACAAACTGAGCTAAGACCACGACCGAAAAGAAATCAGAAGAATGCGAAAGAACCTTTGAGTGGAACCCCCAGGCGAAGATAACAAGAAGTCATCTTAGGGAAGCACGGTAAAGAACAATAGAACATGAAACTGGCTAAATTGTGGACTGTGGCACAGTTTGGACCATTGGCGTCGGACAAGAAAGTTTTAATAAATTACAATATTTATTCTGCAGAGCATAACTGTTGTTATTCGTTGCACACTTAAATACTTACTTACGATTCAGGCTAGTGAACACACGTTTAATCAAAACAGGAAAACCCCCTAATTTTAGAGCTACAAACGGAGCCGACAGAACTTACATTTATTACCCATTTACGAACCCGCTCAGCTTTTTTCTAATTGCTTTTTACACTTGTTTTTATGTCGTTGTTAGCTTGTTCAGAATGTTCAGTCTTCCCTAATAAATTTAGACTCGCTGCAACACCCATTACAGACGCATTTTGGAAACCCTCAACCTTTCCGGAAATGTGCATGTTTTAGAGGCAAATTAAATACGTTGCGTGGAAGTACTGCAAATTCAAAACAAACTTTCACTACATGACTGGGAATATTATCGTTCCGACCAATTGAAACTTTTTATTGAATTTTGTATCCCCTCTTCAGCAATTGTTTATGTAATATGGAACCTCTTTGTTGGAATCATTACAAACGCCTCTTTTAGGTTTCGTTGTACAACTAACAAGTTTCTGATTTTTTTGTTGTTGTATTAATTTTATAATTAATATATTACATTAAAACAGGTATTACTTTTCATTCTTTTTATTTAATTAAGTAAAGCTAGCTCAAAAACATCGCAAAATTAATCGACAGTACAATTAAAATCAGGATGATCCTTTAAAAAATTCGAACAAGTGTTGCTTATTCGACGACACGTCGCAATATTATTTAATACTACTCAAGTTGATCATTGCGGTTGGTCCTTGTAAAAGCTAATGTGGTACATTAAAATTTTCAGTCTTACAGGATTACTTTTAAGCATGTTCAGCATTTTAACGCCTACCCTAATCTGAAGTTTATTTGCTCGCATCTTTCGCCCAACGTTCTTTTCGAAAGCAGTACAAAATCCCCCAGCAAAAATTTCGCAAAGGTAACTTTAAGTCTTTGTTTTTAAATCACAAAAACCAGTTTTCGGTAATTCACGGGGTCTGTCGTCAAAGATCTCGATCGGTTCGTGGTTTAAGTTATGTACGTTTGCACAGTAGGACCGTCTCCACCTACCAACCGAGGAGTGCCATGTAGGCCCAGACAAAAAAGAAAGACTGCCGGTCTGATGTTAATGAACCGATTTTTATAATGCAAACTCTTCGGCGAGACCATCTCCTGAAGAATCCCAAACGGAATTAATTTCAAACGCGCACTTAATTCGAATACGTCGTTAAAAAGGGACATCGAGGAAAAGTTTTTTTATCCAGATGATAATCGTTTAATTCCAGCTTAATAAGACACGAATAAAAAGAAAGTAGTTCTTTTATCGCAGAAACGTGGGTAATATTCGAGTATAACTTCAGTTTAGTTTGCATTAGAAAAGTTGTTCGTGGTTTTGATTGAGTTCGTGCGATAAATGGCCTCTTTTACACTTGTTTTAATAATAATAATAAATACGAAGTAGTTTAGATTATGATGCACTGCGAGTATGTAAATGAGTAATCTAATACGTTAGTTTATTCGTTTCTTTTTAGATATGTCGTTCAGAATATTTAACAAGTGATTACAAAACGTAGCTTGCTTCTTCTCCAGAGGAATGGCAGTCGTTTTAAAACCTAAAACGCAATCAACACAAGAATAATATGCAACTATAGTTTTCTTGCTTATGTCATTATTATTTAACTACGAACTTTTTTATATTATCTCTTCTGCCTTTTAGTTAAAACAAAATTTGGTCCAACATATAAAAAAATAACTGCTTGCCAAACCGCTAATTCTAACCAACAACCTTAAAAATAAAAAATTAATGGAGAAAATCGAGAAGAAATATGGCCCTTTGATAAAATAAACTTTAATTTTTAATTGCGATGAAACTAAAAATATTTGATAACTTCTACTTTAAATTACTTTAATATATAGCAAATTTATCGACGTTCATAAAAAACGATAATAGTTCAACTTCGGTTTTAATGACGATCAAGATTCCTATCTAGCAAAATTAGCATACATCTAATTAGATTAATGAAATCATCTTTTTCGAGCTGTAACTTAATTTTATAACAATGGAATACGATTTATGACGGTTATTACAATCATTAAAAAATAGTTTTACTAATTGCCGATTAAATGTTTCTCTTTGGTTTTATTTTCAAGATGACATAGAGTTATTACCACGTCATATTGAGATAATTCCCACTTTTTAGCTGTTTATATATTTAGCAAAGTGAATTTATTTTTTGTAGAAGTCGTGAGCGAATAATAAACTAATATTTTTAACTAAATTCAATAAAAATTAGTTGGAAAAAATTCATGCACTCAAAGTGGAACTTATTGTAACGGTTCTAAAACTTTTATTTAAAACTTCGGTTCGTGGTGTGAATTATTTATTAACAAATATTAAAATTACGAAGAAACACGAAATAACAACTTAATACTAAAACACAACACTAATATTAATATCGATAAACTAACTAATTTATTTCACAATTTAATTCACGCACTTATTTATCTTCACCGGCGCACATATTCGCGACTGTTTTGTAGGCTTTATTAGACTAAAGTTCGCTAAGAGCATGCGCCTTTTATATAGGCAAGCTTTCAATCCAGCAAATTCTACGCTGCTGTGGAACGATGAGCCATGGTACAATCCGGAACAGCTGACGCATCGGCCCGAAATGGTTTACGTTCCACCTGGCAGCTGGTGTGTCTCGTTACATTATCATTCTGCTTTACTTTAACAGAGAATTGTTTCAATTCCTTCGACAAATTTTATCTTGAAAAGTACAAAAGCATAGAAGGACAACAATCCAATCTTATTTTCATATAAATTCCGATTTTAAAACTTGATACTCTGATGTTTAGATTTCTGAGATTTCGTAAAAAAGAGAAACCCCTGCTTATGACTCATGCGAGTGAGAATGATTTCGTTTGCTTTGTAGTTTACAAGACAGGGAGGATAGTTTCAATTTGGCACTCTTGTTGTTCTTATTTAACTAATTATAGCCTGAAAAATACGATACCACAGAAGGGCCACAGCCCAATCTTACTTATGTATATAAAGATAGACACCTGCAGCTTGCAAGCCAGGATAAACCGGCTTTTCAACCATCTTTGGTGGTGTATTCGTCTTGTTAGACAAAGCAGTGGTGTAACATGTCTTACTCCAAATCCAGCAAGACTATACAAACATGTCGTATGATGGTTTAAAGCCATCTCATGGTCGGAGAGGACCATGAATACAAACGACAGTGGGGCATATGGTAATACAAGTGACTCATTAATACCATAATAGTGTGCTAGTAAACCACCTTCAAAACTGAATTGTGTTTTTGGATGTACGACTATACACCGTACGCGGGGTATCCTCAATTTTCCTGGAAAACGTTATTGCAATACATGAGCGTATTAAGGACACCATCCGGACAAGCTAACACAAACCACCTTAGGTTAGGACTTCAAGACGGCTAAGGTAAGCTCGCCAGAGAGATTCTCTCGCTTCACATGATGAAACGCCTTTTCTATGGGTTCTTTGGTTTGCCTTATTCTTTCTTTAAAACACACCACGTTGACTTGTGACCCACTCTGTCGATACCACTTCCTTCTCAGACGTTATGACAAATCCCGTCTTCTAGAGAGGCATCACACTTACTTCGCAAGTCACTGTATCAGGAGGCAACTGACTAACTCGCGGAAAGTTGTATCAAAAGCCTTTCCATAATTTACCCAAGCTATAAACAGACTGGGTGTGTAGTAGACTACATCAGTACACATACATACATCGGTCTACCAGTAGATTGTGTTTGCAACTTCCTTTGCCCTGCTTCGATAGTCGTTGTTCATGTACGTCTTTCTAAACAACAAACTGGTGAAGATCTTACACAACGTATTTAGACACGTAATAAGTCTTCGGTTTTTGAGGTTTGAACAAACGAATTTAGAGATTAGCACTGTTTTGTCCTCCACCAAGTATGCTGAAATAGGTACTCGCATAGCGAGGCTGTAAGAACAGAAAGGACTTCCACCAGAAGTTATCGATTATGTCAGCTCCCGCGACAAAGAAATTATGTAAGCATCTGAAGACATACCTAGTTTCAAGTTACCTTATAGTGGAAGGTGTTCATCGCAATGCTGTTGAAATTATATCAGAACTGGGGTGTCTTGAACGGAGACGAAGGACAAAAAAATTATGTAAGCATCTGAAGACATACCTAGTTTCGAGTTACCTTATAGTGGAAGGTGTTCATCGCAATGCTCTTGAAATTATATCAGAACTGGGGTGTCTTGAACGGAGATGAAGCTTTCATAGAGCCCTTTCCAGAAGGTTTCTATCATACTAGCCGATAGTGAGTTATAAGGAGCTTCACTCTTTAAACGAAAAAAAGAAGAAGGATTAGAGTTAGAGATGTTGTCGTCCTTCATCTATCGGATTCCTCTTAGTGAGAGTCGATGCTCGAACCATGTCTAAAGGTTTTTTGTTGGTTTGTTGCTGAGCGTGCGATATTGGGCGTGAAAGCTGTTCATGATTCGTTTAATTTTCGAACATTTTTTTATGCCTTTTGTTTTGAAAGTAATCTTCTTCGTTGAATACGTCTTATCTTTGAAGTTTAACCTACAAAAGTTTGTCTTTGTAATCCATATGGCATCAACGCGTTTATGGTCACTCTTCTGCTCTTATTCCACCGACAATTCTTCTGCTTCTATTCTTATTCCATTTTTCTCAGGAGATATAAGGACTAAATCTATTGCCCAACCTTTTCACTGGTCGTAAAATTCTTCTCAAAATTTTTTATTCCCAAATCACACTTTTATTTTTCTTTAGTAAACATGAACGCCTACACACTAATATAAGCGTACGGCACTGTAAGAAGAAGAAACAATCCTGCCTCTGCACCATCTTCTTCATCTTAGGGTGCTGTCTCCTATCGGCGGTTAGCAATCATCACAGCTATTCTAATCTTTGATGCAGCTGCCCTGAATAGTTCTGCAGATGATCATCCAAATCATTCTCGGAGGTTCCTCGGCCACGACATCTTCCGTCTTCCTCTCTATCTTTTGCCCATAATCTTGCCCTGTATGATTAATTGAAATAAGCTATCGCTGTCGCCTTTCACCACATGCCCAAAACATTCTAGTTTGCGTTTTTTCAGTGACAGGAGCAACTCTCGTTCTTTATTCATGCGGCGGAAGACTTCTTGATTAGAAACATGTTCTGTCCATGATATTTTGAGTATCCGTCTGTATGCCCAAAGCTCAAATGATTCCAGTTTTTTCATATGTTGTTGTTTGAGTGTCCAAGCCTCCATCCATACATTAGAACCGAAAAGACATAGCATCGAACCATGCGCATTCTCAAATCTAACGTGAGATTGCGATTCGGGACGAACTGCTTCATTTTTATGAACGCCGCCCTAGCCATCTCAATCCGTCTGTTGGTTTGAACAGTTAGGTATGGGTATTTGTGAACGTTTTCAAATTCAGTGTTTTCAATTTTTATTTTTACATTATTGACGTTATTATTTCCTGTTTTCTTGGTGACCATGAATTTAGTGTTTTTTAAGTTCATCTTGAGATCATAATCTTTGCTAACTCTATTGATGTTTTGTAGCATGTTTTGACGATCATCGGGATTATAGGCTAATATGACGGTGTCGTCTGCATAGCGCAGATTATTGATTACTTGCCTCCTTGAATATACGTTCGGAGTAGATATTGAAAAGTGCAGGTGACAGCACACATCCATGTCTGATGCCTCTACGTTTTTAGATGTCTTCAGATAACTGATCGTTAACATTGACAGCTGCACGTTGATTCCAACAGAGACTACGAATTATACGGATGTCATTGGGATCTAAGTCTTTATTTCTCAAAATTGTTATTAGCCTATCATTCGTAGTCTATGTTATTTCGGAAACCAAACTGAGTGTCGCTGATATCAGCCTCTAATTTGCTGTAGATTCTATTATGGATACTTTTTAGAAATACTTTTAAGGTACAATATTTTTCATCTAGCTTTTGGGTTGTGACGTCAACTTATCCCGCCCAAAAACTGTATGGGTAGACACGCGTTCGTGTGCACTAGGTAATGAAAACCTAGTTTAGAAAGAGATGAAGTATAGTTGTATTGTGAATTTATCAGCAGCGCGTTGACGTCACAACCCAAATCCTAGGTGAAAAATACTGTATGGCTCATTATACTTATTGTTCTAAATTCTGAGCAGTCCTTAGGGTTGTTCTGTTCGGGCAGGTGTGCAAACACCGACCGCAACCAATCGTTTGGAATGCTTCCTTTTTATATACTGTTGTATAGATCTACAAGTAAGTATAAGTTTTCATCCTCTATCAATTTTAGAAATTCCACAGGTACATTGTCTGAATCTACGGCTTTACTATTTTTGGAAATGTATATGACTTTTGGAGTTAAGTGGGGCATTGCCCATTCTTGTTCTTAGCGTTCTTCTTTCCTGTACCTGCCATTTCCTTAATTTTCTTATGTAGGTTGAATGCATAATATTTCGTCATTATTTTCGGGATTTCTTCTAATTCTTCTAACGCTGACGAAATAAGTGATCGGGGTACACTGTCGAAGGCTGCTTTAAAGTTTAGGGAAGCTAGGTAGAGGCGTCTGTTCTTTTCCAGCATGTTCCCAATTATTGTTCTTACATTACAGATGTGATCCTGGACTTATATGCTCGGTCTAAAAGCTCCTTATTATTCTTCCATCAAGTTTTCAATAGATTTTCACTGCTACTGAGGAGAAACATATTATTATTTGGTTATCCCAGTCCCCCTTTTAGTTTTTTCTTTGTTTTTTTTTAGCGAGTTTGTACAGCCTAGACTGACAGTGTCGCGCCTCCTATATGCCATAGGCCTATATCTTCCCATAGGTCCTCTGCTAATTCTCGCTTCTCCATTGCCTCTCTTACATCATCGTTCCACGTCCTAGGTGGGCGACCTCTTTTTTTCCTCTCCGATGGATTCCATTCCCATATCTTCTGTGGCCACCTGTGGGGTTGCATCATACGTCTCATATGTCTATACCAGATTAATCTCTTTCTCTCTATCTCTTCCATTACTGGTACTTCTATTTCCATTCTTCTTCTAATCTCTTCGTTTGTGATATGTTCCAGCCTACTCACCCCCTTTTAGTACATTGGAATAATTAAGTTTTGTTTCCATTCCCATTAGGAAGATTCTTTAACCAATTTATTACTATCTGACCTCCTTTGGTAAGCAGTTCTGAAGTCAATTTGACTATCCCTGCTGCCTTTTCGTTTTCACTATTGTCTATTACCTCATCTGGTGATAGTGTGTCTTGCTTCTATTATTCCTTGTTGATGTTGTTCTTCTTCTTCTCTTCATTGGTGAGTCTGTTCTCTTTCCTCTCAAAATTTGGTTGCATAATAGTTCCTTCAGGCTTTCATTAGAGAGGGGAAAAAAGGGAAAAGAATAAAGTGGGAGAACGACATAAAGGCAGCTACTTCCAAAAGGGGAATCACTCACGAAGGACGTCCCAGGAACCTTGCCCAGGAGAGACGTTTTCAAGAAATGGCTCAATACTTCAAGACAAAGTAAGTAAGTTTACTACCCTAGTTTGTAAACAACGTTTACCTATGCCTCTATCCCTAGATTTTGTTTCATAAAATTGTGCATAGCTTGCTTATTATTTACGTATATTGATTGTTTTTTTTTCTCGAGTTCATGAAATCTTCCGTTCTTTCTGATGTGATTATATTATTCTTAATTTGTTCGTTCTTTGCTTTTTTAACAGTTTTCGTTTTTCTTCTTCTTCTCTTTTTTCCTTTTCTTTTTGCCCCTTCACAGCGTCGGATTTTCTATCAATTTTCGGAATCGGTCACGAATTTCTTCCTTTTTGTAAGTTGTAATCTTCCTCAAATTTTCTTATTTGTGTTGCCCCCATTGTTTCTTACGCTCCATACTTGTCTTTCATATTTTCTTCTTAGTCCCTTAATTTTTTTCCCAGAATCCTTGTCCGTTGTCTTTGTTGTCTCGAGCTCCATTCCCAACTCTCCCATGAGTCTTGTTTTACCTTTCTAAGGGCTTCGTTTCTTCTATTCGCATAGTTCAGTTTTCCTTTTTCAACATCTTCATTTCTTTTTTGTAGTCTTGTTTTTTATTACTGATCTGCTGCACATCTGTTGTTATCTTTTCCTAATGTCTTCCTAAAGCTCATCTTCCCTTTTCTTTTTGTCCTCATTTGTTGAACCCTTATTTGGTACCACATTAACTTATGTCTTTTGTAGATGTACCGCTTACCAAAGCTTCCGTCCGACTCCTACGAAAATGTGAAATTGTACACCACATTTAATTTTGCTAAGGAGATTTAAGAATCATATCGAAATCATCCTGTATATCCTTGTTACGTGTAAATTATTTTGTAAAAATGAAGTCTTAATTAGCGCATCAATAAATTACCTTCATAACGTGCTAGGGGTATTATAACTTCATCGATTAATCCTAAATGTTAATAAATATCAGGACTTAAAACATTAAAACTAGAACTTTACAGCAAATTTAATTACAAGTAGTCATTATCTGAGCTAGTTTGAATAGTTGGAGGTAACTTTTACGATCCACCTACGATTTCTAACTCAATTCTCGGTACGTCCTACGTAGTTAATAGTTAGTAGTTGATTCGTGACTTCACCTGGAGAGATTTCGTAATAAAGTGGATATTAAGCTATAAAACTAGAACATAAAAATTTTATGAAAACGGAGATAAATCTTTCGGTTCGTAGATATATCTCCCGAGAGGTAGGTATAATGAACTTTGCATTGTGAGAGAGGGTTTCGTTTACACACGTACACGTACGTACGTACGGACAAACAGCAGTGTACACCGACGAACGATCGAAGAAGTAATCATGCGGCGATCGTATATTGTAATTTATGCAAACATAAATTGTTCGAACAATTACAAACGCGAAGAAAAACCAGCCATCACCATGAATCAAGCTGGACAGTTGTGGTTTTGTTTGTGCTTAGGTCGTGCTGTTTAACACGATACCAGCTCTGATATGAAAGATGACTTAAATATGGTATATTACAATGCGTTCGCGATTTACGACCAGCCCACAATTGGTGGCGATCGTAAACGGTTCGAGCTTATCGACGTGCCGTTTGCGATCTTACGCGTATATCGGGCGCTATAAAATACTTACGCATATTATTGCTTAAGAATGTTCGTGGAAATTACTGCACATTTCAGTTGTGCCGCGCTCCCTAGGATAAATAACGCCACATAATGCACACGCATAAATCGCTCAGAACCCAACCTAATATGGAAGGTATTTATTCGTTCGGTTTGACCGTTAGGGTCGCGACGTTTCATATCCACGACACACCGATGAGAGATCAAAAGGCCACAAATGCAAAAACGTACCTTATTTAATGACCATTTCAATATGGAAATCATGAAAGGTGGTTTTACGAGTCGTTAACTCTTCTTTACAAAAAAAAGATAGATTTATCATTACGATGGCCGAGGATTTAAAAATAACCGTAATTGGAAGTAACTTAGCGCTTGATTAATTATCAATAATTAAGCCTTAAAAACTACCGCCAAACTGTAACAATGATTAGAGAATCATAAATCATATAGAACAAAATGTGCCGTTCAGAGCCGCCAACGTAGATCACTTCCTATTTGTATCTCTCACGCAAATGTAACATTTTTGGCCTTTTAAAATTAGGTAAAAACACTATTCTTTCTTCTTCTTCCTCTTCTTCCTTGAATTTTTTGGGCATCACTTGGGCGTTTAGAGTTCACAAGTCATTCATTTTTTCTCGTACATTCTGGGCCTCTCTTTCCTTTTGGTTTGTAATCTAAGTCTAGTCAAATTCAATTCATTTAAATTAACTTTACGTATTTTCTAAATGCTTGTGTTATCTTTTTTTATCCTTCTACCTAAGCCAAATAATAAACGAGCTATTCACTTTTGAATTGTAAAGCTCTTAAAGCTTGATGTAGGCTGGCTTGATTATATTGTAAGAAACTATAGGATACATTTGTTCAAAGTATATTACAATGAAATGTGTCATCTTTCGGCAAAAACTCGAATGATCTCGCTTGCTACACAATACCCCAGGACGTTCCAGAATGAAATCGAAGCCTGCGGTAGGATATAAGCGAGTTTAATGAACACGCTTTAAACAGTCTCGTAGCTACCGCAAGGAAGTGAATAGGTTTATTGAACGCTGCATGTGCGTGGTTTGACATAAACAGTGTTAAAATAAATAACCATACTCGGTGTAAATACATTAGTTTAATTTGTTTGTGTTACTTTATTATTGCTTAAGTTGTTGTTGATATTGCCTTTTGTTAAATAAATAATTTATATATCGAACCAAATTTTAAAAACGTTACAATACTTTCTGTTTACTATCATCTACATTCAGGCTAAAATCGGACTTACAAGGGCAGGCTGATTGCTGATAAGTCATGTGAATTGGTATAAAGAAAACTAGTAGAAACCAAATTGACAGTTTTATTTTTCAATGTAATCCTCTTCAACTTCAATACATTTATTACATCTTTTCAATAATAAGTATAACCCTTGTAAAAAAATTCTTTTTCTTGCTCTGCAAAATACACCTCTGTAGCCATCTTGAGCATTTCATCGCCCAGAAACTTCATTCCCCGTAGGTGCTTTTTCAATTTTGGGAAGAGATAATAATCAGACGGGGCCATGTCCGGACTATAGGGAGGATGGTCAATTTCCTCGAATCCAGAGTCTCGAATGGCTAGCTTGGCAAGTTTGCTGGTGTGGGCAGGTGCATTATCGTGCAACAGCAACACACCATTTCGAAGTTTACCACGCCGCTTCTCTTTAATAGCATTTCTTAATTTTGCCATCAAGTTGGCATAATATTGGCCTGTTATTGTAGTTTTCGACGGTAAATAGTTTTTAACATTTTGATCAGTAGTGCACGACACAGGCCTTCCAGGGCGAGAATCATCTTCAATAGACTCCTGACCTCTTTTGAACTGAGATGACCAAAAAGCAATAACTCGATAGCATGGAGCGGACTCTCCTAAAACTTCTTGCATATCATTTTTAATCTCGGTGGCGTTTAAACCTTTTTTTTACGAGGTATTTAATTACAGCACGTCGCTCGATTTTCGCAGAATTTTCAAATTCACCCGACATGATGTACTTCGACTGACAATTCCACCATTAATAAAAACAATTGAGTGATAAAATTTTGCAAACATACTGTTTAAGGATGACTTGATGTATATGCTATATAATTATTTTGATAAAATTTTTGCAAAGTAGTGATTCACATGACTTATCAGCCTGCCCTCGTATATCCATATAAGTTCCAAGAAACTTTGTGAATTGTGCATTGCTGAATTTTAATAATTTCTTTTTCAAGGCGAGCTGTACATCAGCAGATACCCGACCCCTGAAACATGTAAACCACAGGTTTCTATCCCCGTTTATATTTACAACCCGCATATTCTAATTTTTTTCGGTAGTGAGGCAGGCTAGCTACCTTTAAAGTTGGCAAAAAATACCGGCGAAATGACCAACCTTAATTTAAAAGTTATGTAAAATACCTCCAATTAATAATGTACAGTCCATTATTCATTATAAGAACTATTTTTATGCAAAATACATGTGATTTCGTGTAATAATACAATATTAAATAAAAATGCAAACAAAATAAATAAATACTACGAATTAGTGGCGATATGCCCACCAAAAATTATAAAATGTCAAACTCTCCACAAAAAACACGCAGAGAATATTTAAATAAACAATTTTGAAGTAAAATGGAAAATCTAGGGACCCAACAGGCCTAGAACAAGACCAACAAGAGAGACCTGGCCGACGATAAAATCAATGGGCAATAAGCTCATTTAAACCATTTAAATCGCTGGCGCTGGGGCCAAACGAGATTATGCCAATCAAGCTGCATAAGGGATCAGAGACCATCTGCCAACTAAAGTTTGCATGGTTTTAAGAGCCAGTATGGCGTTTTCATTACTTGCCAAGGGTATGGCGTCTAACCAGGGTGGTATTTATACCAAAGACTGGAAGAGTCAGATACTTTCAGGCAAAATCATTTAGTCTTATGTCTTTTGTACTTAAGACTAGTGAAAAACTGCTTGATAGGCACATTAGGGACAGTACACCGGTGGCAAGGCCTCTATACGCAGGCCATCTAGTGAAACATCGCTCCCTGTCTAGTACAAAGAGTGGAGAAAACGTTGGAGAATAAATCCTTCTAGGAACTTGTATTGATATAAGTAGAAGGAGCTTTTGATAATACAATTATTATTGTAACTCCATTGCTACAGCTCTAAGCCAGCGGGAGCTGGAGGAGATTTGCCACAAGTAGATAGACTGCATGTTCAGATGCCTACCTACCCATACAACTGCAAAAAACATTAGGTTTTTAAATCAATTTCTATATCTGTCCTGAAAATCTCTCTCTTTTTCTTCCTCTTTTACCCTCTTATACCTTTACAGTGTCAAGGGGTCGGACACATCGAGCCGCAGAGCGGTCAACCATCCAGGTTCTGTCCAAGCAGACCCTTGCTTAACTTTGTATATTTCAGTATTACGTGCATTCCCACTCTGCCGTACTGCCGGTTGTTCTGAAAATCAAATAAGTACATATGTTTTTTCATCAGAAAATATAAACCTCTTCCAATAGTCTACCCTTTCCCTTACAAATAAATGCAGAATTTGAATGGGCTTACTTTTGGCTCCAAACACTTATCGTTAATTACATTTCTTAATAACTGCAATCAAATTCTACAACAATAAATAAACTACTACTCAAAATTCAACACACCGAACAGTCTAAAATATCCTAATGTTTAAGTTAAAACGTAATTCTGTGTTTTTCTTATTTTCAGTCTTTCCAAAACATTCATTTAGAAATTTTCGTTAAGCTTTTGTTAATCAAAAACGATTAACAACCGTTTTTGTTTATATTCTCGTGCTCAAACAGATGGAATTCCTTTTAATTTGTTAATTTAAAAATTACAGTTTTCGAACTAGCTTTCATTAACTATGATTAATAGAAAAAATAATTAGAGTAATTTTAAAACAACCTTGCCCCCTTTTTCAAATGAGAAAAAACTTCGCAAGGTGTTTAAGAACAATATTCAATTAGTTATTTTTACAACAGCTTAGAATTCTAAGAACGACTTTTATAAAGTTTACTTTTACTCGCAATTTGTTCTGTTTCTTTTTTTCCGAAGCAGAATTATTTAGTTATGTAGGAACTACAAAGCAAGGTCTCTAATGCACAACACGCGACAGCTTAGGGAAATTAAAAAGTAATTAGAAATAAATTAGTTCTGTTTCATATCTGTCAGTTAGTGTTATAATAAATTAGTGTTCTTTTGAACAAGAATATTTAGCTTTAACCTGGAAATGAAATGAATACGAGTTTAATTTTTTGAAAAATGCCCTTGTCAATTAGGTTATTCTTATACCCTTTTCATTTAAAAAACTGGGACTAAAAATAGTTGAGTTTCACTGAAAATAAATAAATTTGTGTTGTCTTTAGTCCCTGGAACAGACTGATAGGTTGTTTTGACCAAAATCACGTAAAATTCGAATTAGAAACAGATTAACTACCATAAATACTTCAGGTTTGATACGATTTTAATCAAATAACCAAGGTGGTGGTTCATGCAATTGGTCATTAATTATCGATAATGTTTTACTCTGTGTCACATTACTTTACAGGGTGGCAGAGCCGCAGAGCTCAAGTTCACAAAGAGGGATTTTTCGTATGTGTCGGTTTGTGCGCTGTCTGGTAGTACTAGCTTTTTCCACCTGTACTTCTAGTTTGTTTGCCCACCTTTATGTCACTTCGTACGCTTTGCTTGATATCTATATCTATCGTTCTTTCTGCATAGTTTTGCCTGAATTCCGTTAACTTGGTCTAGTTAGTTTCAGAGTTTAGTTTATCGTTTTCAGTTCTTGTACCTTTTGGTAATTCCCATCGGAGATCCATGGTTTCTTTCCCTGATCTTTATGTTTTATGATTTCTTCGCATGTTTTATTAAATACTTCCTGGTAAGTCCACCTGTTGTTTAATCCTCAGTCATATTATTTAGGGTCTTACTGTTATAAAGTTGTAGCTTTCATTTTTGTCTTCCAGTTTTGATATGTCATAAGTTCTGGGTGGTTTCTTGTTATTTTTCTTTGAAATGGTGACTTTTAGCTTTGTTGGCTACAGAAGTTTATAAACATTTCGCCATTTTCGTTTCATATAGCTAGTCCATAAGTGCCTATAATTTTTTTTCAATTCCTACGTTTTCTTTTCCCACTTTGCATTTATATAGCCCCTATCAATAACTATAACTTTTTTGATAGTATCAGATAGTTTAATGTAGGTTTCTTTGTTCTCTCTGTGGTTCACCTGCTTTGGAGCGTAGCACTGTACATATAATACTAATCGTATTTTCGATCTAAAATCGGCCAAAAGGAATGATTCCTTTTGAATTTGGGGTCCATTCAATTAGGCTCTTTCACTCTTTTGCTTAGTAGCAGTCCCAATCCTTCTGGGTGGACATCATTTTCGTTTTCCCTTCTTGAATAGAGGATTTTTAACCCATTAAATGTCGTTTCTTCCGTATTCCATTGCATTTCGATGTTGTACGATGTTAATTCTCTTTGCCTGGTGTAATCTACTGGCTTCTGCTAGGGTTCTCACATTCCATTAGGTTCCAATTCTTGTCCGGATTTTTGCGCCAAAGGTTTACATCGTAGGATCTGTCCGGTTTTCTACTATTTTGGATTCCTTAATTAATTAATTTAACTTATATGGATGATTAGCTCATCAGCCGATTCTGGTGATGGTGTTGCCATCTCTAGCATCCAAATATGCCTCAAAAAATCGTTAAAATAAGGCAAATTTATTTAGATCAAGAGGGATCGGTTAAAAATATGAGATTTTAAACTGATAAGCGAAATATTCACTGCATTAAAAATTTTGAATCAAGTTTTCAACTTTAACCAAAAATAAATCCAGTGGAATTTTGGAAATACTGTACTTCCAGAAATTACCAGCCATTAACCGTATCTAAGTTAAGAAAACCATTAAAGCAATAACAAATAAGAACATAAAATTAAAGACTAATTCATGTTAAGGTAAGTGTGGAATTAATCTTAATTAGAGAACAGTTACGCAATAATATTAAACACTGAATGAAATATAACTAGGATATAACTTTACTGTTGCCTACTTTCTTGTATAGTCCCAAGCCCAAGAAGGTACGGTACTTATTGTACTGAAAAGTGAAACATCAATTTATTATATGCATTGCGAGATTTGTTCGGAGTACATCTAACAAATTAGATTGTATTTATGTTTAACAGTAACAGCACATTGTTAAATACAAAAAGGATTTTGTGTGAATACAAGAAGGTAAAGTATTTAGCCCGAACGACACGCCATAATAACTTCGATTAACAAAAGGGACATTTGCATCTGTAAACAAACGCAAAAATATGAAAATAATACGAAAACGTAAGTCGTGAGCAATTCTGTCACACACGCCAGCCTTTTATAATTATCCCTGGTTGCACACGAGCTCGCCGACCTGGCCTTGGACCGTGGAAGACAGTTCTCCAATTTTTTGACAAAGAAACGCAGAAGTTTTAGCAATTTTCATTCCCGTATAATGCAATTTTTAAATTATTAGCGCGATTAACTCGTTAAACCGCACTCGTTTCGGCTATTACGAAAAACGATATTAGCTCGTAAGTAACTAATTGCGAAAATTATGAAATAATGCCGTTTCTTCACGGCCCATTTTTGAAACAATTGTGGCATATTAACTGACGATTACCTTAATGTTTTTATAGATTACTGAACATTTAACGGGGATTTTTTATTAAGTAAGTTAAATTTACTGAAACCAATTTTACTTATAAATAAGTAAACCACAAGCAATCATTGTCATCAGCATCTCTTTTCTTTTTGGAAAATGTGAAGAACACAAGGAATAAATAATTTTGGTATCCCAGAAATGGTTTTCAAAAATAAATTACATTTTAGGGCTTTCATGAGCTACATTTTAATATATAAACAAGTATCTGCACAACTTGGATGTTATAGCTGATGGTATAATTTCGATAACTCTCTGAAATTATTAACTCGCTAGAACTTGGCTGTAATCCAAGCAAATCACACCCAATTCGCCAATTCATGATATCAAATATAATTCGCATTAATATCACACTTTGCATACACGTTTTAAGTTGGTGATTTCAACGAGCAGTTAGAAAACAAACCTACAACTTAGTAATTATTGTATTATCAAAAGTTATTAAGAAAATGCCTGGAAGTTAAATTTATTAGTAGCTGGAAAACTAAACCTTAGTTTAATAATTTATTATTTTTATTAAATTGGCAAGTGTTATTGTAACTGCAAAATAGTTGTAGGTTGGCGATTTCAACGCGCAGTTATTATTTTAAAATATTGTTTGTAAACAGCATTTTATGAAAGAACGATTTGCTTTATGCTTGCATTTTTATAAAAAAATCATATTTTAGGCCTTTAAAACATTTCTTGAACTAAAAGCCTTTGTAATTCTGCGAATTATTGAGCTCGAGGGCGCCTTCGCAATCATAAATCTTTAAATTTTTCGGAATTGGTTTTAACTTTTACATTTAAAATCCCTGAAATTAAAAAAATCGGGGATTTTTGTAATCTTCGGATGTTTCAAAATCTCTTAAATCTTTGGAATTTTCCAAGTAACTTAGCCCTAAAACTGTCATTTTTCCAAACATTTGAATATTTCCAACAACAACCAAACTTTCATACCGCCCTCCTATATAATAAATCCTCATACGACCTCATTTCCTCAGGCCGTAAGAAATAACACAAGTCAACAAATAATGAATTACAAACCAAACCGGAAGGTATAGATACAAATGAAGAATCTGACACTGTTAACGCAGCATACAGAGTTGCCATTTAATATCTTCACCACACCATACCAACAAAGATTACCTTGTAGGCCCACTCTTCGAAATTCTGAAGATCGTGACGAGTGGAGAGATCCCAAAGAGCATATTTCTCCTACAAGTCTAATCTGGTACACGGACGGTTCTGTTTTTCTTCAGAAGGCTTCGCCTCTGGCTTGGTTTACAAGTTGAGTTACTGTGCTCCTTTAGTGCCCTCTTTTTCTCCTGAAGAAGCCCCTTAAAAAAGCGGACGAAACGTAGAGTTCTTTTGTCTCAACAATGACACGATTTCAACGCGTAAGACACTGACACTGGAAGTCTTCGAACTCTTTATTACACCCTTTATTCATATGTATAATGTTCTATTGGTACAATTTCAAAAAACACCTCCATTTTACTAGCATGAACAGCATTATCAAATAAGTCAGTATCGAACTTGTAGTTTCCCTTTGGTATGTAAGGAGGAAACGTGGATTCGTCATAAACAAAGTTGGCCACACGATAATTCCCCTAAAAAGAGCATTTAAGTTGATAGTAAAGAAATCATGGTACCGTTTTTATGGGGCATGCGGTTATATTCGAATTTTTAAAATTTAAAAATATTTTCGCGTATTGCTTTGCAGAAGTCAACTTTGAAATTTATGGGAAACGAACGGTATTCGTTACTTAAGAATTTATATCCAGTTATGACTGCCTGAAATATACGGTTTTTATATGTTATCAAATAATCAGTTTATTTTTACGGATAGTTTGTTGCTTAAGTCCCTTTTAATATTAAAGGTGGCATTGAAAGCAGTTGTAGTTCTGTTATATTAGAACGATGTTATTTCAAATTTCCAGTACATGTCCTTATTATACCAAGGCACGGACATGTGGTGTGGGGTTTTATGTGGTAGTCGTTTTGAAAATACTGAAAATGAATTTGTTAGGAAAAATTCTAACGTCTAAAGAGCTAAAAAAAAAGCTCCGACGTATTTAATTCGTATTCTTAGAGATAAAATCACAATCTTACCGTTTTCGTTATAACGATATAGCAGAGAAGGCAAAATAATTTTTGCCACATATTTTACTGCAGTGTAAGTTACAAATTGCTAGTTTGGTTAATTTTTGCTAACAAAATATGACCACGTAATATGAAGCAAATAAAACAATTGAGCTAAATGAGGGATAATTATTCTGACCATATAACGGAAATCATAATAACCTTGCATGGTCATTACCAAAATTACGTTTTGTTCTATCTACAATTCTGCAAATAATACCTCATTAGTGTTTTTGTTATTATAAACCGAACATTTAAGGCAGGTACACCGCTAAATCTGCTATAGAACGCCATTCAGGAAAAGATCAGAATTTCTTCATGACAAACATCAGCTTAATTTCCAATTGAAAACCACCCAGTTCTACGCCTTTTGTTTGTAACCCAAGTTAACGTTAAGTCACACAATGGTTAAGTTAACAATTTAGGTGGAGATCGAGTCACAATTAAATCGATATAGCCTTTGTTCCTTTCACAAACCACCGAAATACAATACCGAGCAAACTTGTACAACAGCAAAAAGTAAAGTAAAAAAAATGCCGGAATTTGTATTACTTTACCAAAAAGCAGGCCTACCAGAAAAAACTCCCTTGCGTCAAGGAGTACTACGTCAAGGGCCAATCTTGGGATCCTTGTTATTTATTATTCGTAAATGACCTCCAACATCACTTTCATGATCAGTTCTCATTCATTTGATTCGCTGGTAACATATAAATATAGCAACTGCTCACAGTGCTTCACAACTTGTACAACACTTATTAAATTGTTAATAACATGCTTAGAAGTAAGTGGCGCCAAGTTAATGAATTGCAATTGAATTTAGACAAAATGGGACCCTTATTTTTCAAACACTCTTCAAAACAAGAGCTCTGCCTGAATATAGGAAACAAATCAATCCAATACTATTATACAGTATAAAGTTTCGGTACGATGACCCCAATGGCGTCAAGGTTAGCACACTTCCTTTGGAAGCTAGATATCTTGGGTCCGATTCCCAGTCCTAGTCCGTGAGATTTTGAAACAGGAAACATATGTTAAAGTATGTCCCCTTTCGAATACGTGTCACATGCTAATTCCACACTATGACAACTTATAGAGGACGTCGAAGTCCTGTGGCTCGCGCCTAACAATCAGTCGAAGAAGGGGGGTTCGAAACGCTAAACCCTTCAAATAGGGAGGGGTCGTAATCGGGGGGGAAAATGGGCGCCACTGCAAAAATCTCGAGGAACGTACCGCAGATGGTTCATTCTGGGCTCGAAGGGGGTTGGGGTGGCTGCGCTCTACTGCTGGCTATTACTTACCCTTTCTTACTGAAAGAAAACACTGGGATACTGGTAGCCAGGCTCACAAGGCTATACACAATTATTTAAAATAAACACAAAATATAAATAAAAGGCAATAATGAATTAACAATGAGATTTGATGAATGTAAGAAATATTTAAAATATGACACAAAATGAATCTATAAGTTCTATCTTAGGTTATATGAAAATAGGGTTGAGGGATGCCATATTTACTCAAGCTACGGAACTATATTTTCGCGGTACGATAAGACACTCTCTGTGATAATCCGACAGATATGTCGTAAAATAGTTTCCCAAAACTAAATGAGAACGAGAGGCTGGAAAACGGGATTTTCTACCAAAGGCCGGGAACGAGAATTCGTCATCGACCGACGGATCTAAAAGCTTGCAATACTCTGCTTTGTCTTCTTACTTTTTGTAAAGCGAATGGATGTTAGAAAAAAATGTCCAAATGCGCCTTTCGTGCGCGGGGTGAAACCTCCGAACTTTTAACAGAGAAATCCTCGGAACAAAATATTGCATCATCCTATTCGGTCATCACATTTGGGATTTCTCCGAAATATTTCGCAACAACAAAAATATGCCGATCTGGCATTACTCGCGCGGATTCTGCAGCTTCAGGCGGGCTTAAACTTCGAACAACAGGGACGTATTACACTTAATTTACCCAAAATCTCAAAAGCCGTGACATACGAAGTAAAACATATTATATCCCTTGCCAATACGATGTTTGGTACACTAAAAACTCCTTCCAGAGGTGGAAGTCACTTAGGTTGGTCAAAATTCTAGTCGGGTAGTGCTAACAACTGTAGCAGATACACGTTGAGATCCCTGGCACCCACAAGCCTAGATCTCGCCCAATAAATAAATAAATATTTCGGTACGATTCTCCTTACGCTTCCAAAATTTTTGTTGTATATAAAAAATTATCAGAGCATTGCTTAACTTAGCTCAGTTTTCGTGGGAAGAACATTTTAGAAGTCTGGGTATTATAAACCTGCCAGCAATATACTTTTGCAAAAAAGAAACAGTGATAACAAATACACGATAGTGCCAGAAATTAATTTAGATTAAGAATTTCATTCCATAAGACCACGTTGATCCAGAAAGGACCGCACTATCACTGCACAATTTTTTAAAATAAATTATACAATGTTAAATGGATTAGTAACCAAAACAGTTGAAGCTCTAAAACTTCTTTTAATAGAAACAGTCCCTTTCTGCTGGGAGAGTAGGTATATTGTGTCTTTGACTTATGTTTATGTTGCCTTGTTGGAACATTAAAACAATAAATTTATTATTTATGAAAGTGAAGTTCAAATTAAGAATGCTGTTAAGAACCATCCAAAAGAAAGTTCGGATATTACATTTTGGACCTATGACAGTGCTTTCCAACAACTTAGAAGACATCACTTGCTTCTTATAAGCGGAATGGAGTATGGAAGGGACAGCTAAATTGCTACAAAGAATAAAAACTCGCATATGCCTATATGTCTGTTACTTTTATGCAGAAAAATACGAGGAACCTTGACGTGATTGACGATAAATTCATGGCAAGTTGTCACGGCCAATTGTATTGTCATGCTAACATATTTTAGTAGAAAAGCAAGAAAGTTGGTGACTCCAATGTCTCACCCTTATGGCTGGTGCTAGCTAATAAGAAATGTGAGCAAGTAAGACAATTCTTTTACTCTACAATCAGAGTACTTTTGTTTTCATCTATTGTTCTTAAAAAGTGTGCTCTTCAGCAACGGTGTGATACCGCCTTTTATTTGGAGCTATCATTTATCTATCTGTGTTTTCTACTTTGCAATAAAATATTGTATTTAGTTGTTCACTGTCTTTCTTCTGCCAAGGCCCTAACTCACGACGATTAGCTTTTTCAAAAGCTTTGCTGAAATCTTTTTCCAGCTTCCCAGAATAATGACTTTTCTTCTGGTATAAAACAGTATGGAAGATCCAGTCCGGGAAAATCAGATACTTCGCGTCCCGAGAGTTGCAACGATTCCATCCCTTGATTCACTTACGATCCTCTCTCATCTACTACTACTACTACTAACACCATTGCAATCCCAGCATTATTGTCAACATAATACGCAAGTATCGGCAAGCATCGTCAGTAATCCTTGGCTAGCGTACGTTCAACCACCCCTACCACCCAGAACCAGTTGCGCGCCTATGCACTTGCAAACATTTGGACTTTTAAATTCAGACTTACGTTTACCGTACGTCCCTCAAAATTTCCTCCAACCGTTTTGCTAAAACCGATTAAACTAACTGGTTTAAACGTCAGTAAATGTTAAAATTTAGGACTCGCGGAAGTACCCATAACTGTAAACAAGAATCAGCTACAATTCAAGTCGGCTGCTTAAAAGTAGGGAATGCCGATGGAATTCATACGAATAACGTCAATATCAATCCAAAGGCTGATCATTGATCAATAGCACTGCAAAAATATCGTGCGGGTATTGCAGAAGGTATTTGAAGAACCTAAAGAACCATTCAGGTTACCAAGATTTGAAATGGAAATTTGTCTGACCAGTGAGGAGCCAATAATCATCAGGCCTCAACGACTGTCTTATCGAGAACAGAAATGCCTTGAGGAGTTACACACAGATGCAGGTTCATATGGTTATGAATCGGTACTATTACAGAAGCAGAAAACTAATAAATTGCACCCTGTATACTACTGGTCGATGACAACAGATGCAGAATCTTGATATAGGTAGTTCTTTCGAGCTTGAATTACTAGCGATGATTCGCAGTTTGGAGAAATACAGGTGTTACTTTTTAGAACGGTGCTTTAAGCTCGTTACAGATTGTAACGCACTCAAACTAGCACTTTCAAAAAGAAAAATCCAACCCTAACTTCGTTAAACATCGATCCGGCACGTCGATGCAACATGTTGACGGCTTAAGTCGTATCGCAATGGTAATTGTGTCTCGAGAAGATTCGGACAACAAAGTTCGCCTTTTACAAGTTATTCAGTGCAAGGATCTCAAAGTTTTTTTGTGTTACACCTGTTAGAACAAAAAAACACTCTCCAGATAAGAAATTCATTTCTTATGAGGATGCTTCATCAACTGCAACAAAACAAAATATTGTTGTACAGGCACAAAGTAGTACAAGTAGCTCATGATGAAAACGAGCATGTTGGCACCGAAAAGACAATATAATAGATACAATGTTCGTATTGGTTCTCAAAGATAAGAAGATATATCAAGAGATATATAAAGCATTGTTTACGATGTTTAACCTCCAATCAAGATAACGGAAAGCAGCCAGGGAAACTTCACAGCATTCCCAAAGATGACAACCCTTTCCTAACACTCCATTGTGACCACCTAGGTCACTTCGACAAATTACGATCGAAATATAAGTTCATTTTTATCGTGATTGACGAGTATAGTAAATTCCTGTTCTCCGCCCTAGTGAAAACAACCCACACTTGCGAAGTTATCACAGCCATTCAAAACATAACCAGTCTATTCAGCCCGCCTAAAGTCATTGTCAGTGACCGCCTTTACATCTGAGGACTTTAAAAAGTTCGCGAAGGACAATAACATTGATCATGTTCTCAACATCATGTTCAAGACGATCGCGAATGGTCCGAGAAACTAACAAATGTCCAATTAACACGAAATAATACCTATCAACCAAGGGTGGACAGGTGTACACCACAGCGGCTAGGCTTCTGTTGGGTTAGTACGACCTCCGAATCCAGTCAGATCAGGCCCGAAAAGCCTTAATTTCCGACGTGGTACAAAATGAATCAGAAAGTGACCATGGAGGAAAAGGCAGGCTCTACTAGAGGCAGCCCAAGAATGTCAAGAAGAAGTCCAGATGGACAACGAACATCAGTACAATCTACGTCGACGCCCACCGTCAATGTACGTACCAGGAGACTACGTGCTAATTAAGGCAGCTCCCCAGCCGGTACATTCTAAAAAGTTACAAGTTACATACCAAGGGCCGTACATGGTAACCAAGGTTCTCGACCGCTACGTTATTGAGGATATACCAGGTGCCCAAGTTTTTCAACGTTTTTACACTGGCACACTATCGAGTGATCGCCTTCACCTCTATTTTCCAAATAGTAGCAATGAACACGACAGTGACCGGGACACATACAACGTCAGGGGTCAGGGTGATCGAAGCTGTAGGAGACAGCACGCCAATGGACGACTACAGCACGGGTGCAACTACCCTTAGCGACTATAACGTGAGCAGATACACTAGTGCTGACTACAAAACACTACAGCGCATGTGGTCTCGTGTTTTGTATTGCATTTTAACACTTGAGTTTGTACAATTTTGTTTAATAAATTCATTAAAGCTTATCCACCTATACTTGTTGCAGACTTTTGTAAAGTCTTTTATGCTTCTCTTGCCCTATCTTTCGAGGTAAATGGGTATCCCCAACAGATTCAGGATGTTTCTTACCAAATGCTAATGTCACAAATAGTTTGTGTTGCTTACGATTGAGTGTTACTCAGGCAAAGATGATTTGCGAGGCTGTCTTCTCCTTTTCTTCGCATAATCTGTAGAGTGTTTTTCCTCTGTCCTCACCTATTTTTTGTAGGTGCGTCTTTAAATGATCCTACCAACCATCTGATCTGGGCTCTTTCTGATAGGTGAACATCAGTTGACAATCTGTGAGAAGGTGCTCCAATTATTGTCGTCCTCAGTCTTTGGTCTTTTTCTGCATCCCAGCGAGAGTGATGTTCCTTTACAGCCCACCCCTCTATAGCTTTTCATCTTCATGCCTCTTTTGGTTATTCTAAATACAGGTTTTGGTCTTATAAACGGAGTTGTGATGCCTCTTTGTTGAACTCTTGTCGATATTTTTCTGAGACTTGTCTCAAACTTGGGCCATTATCTCGTCCATTTCCGTATGAACGGAAATAATGCTCCACTATAAACACTTTTTCCTCAGTTGTAAAAGTTTTGCACATATTGCAATATAGCAAAGATTTCAGCTTGGAAAACTGTGACATTGGTCCACAGAGACACGCTTATGTTCTCTTTTGATCTTACGCCAAATATAAAAAGCCTAAGCAAGCTCCACGTTTCAAGTTAACTTAATTCAAATTCAAATTTTTGCAACGTTTATTTAACTGGTCACATTTTCATTCATATTTATACTTTTCTATTGGTATAATTTCAAAAAACACTTCCACGCTATTAATATGGATAGCCTGGTGTAACAAATCGACATTGAATTTATAATTTCCTTTCGGAATATATGGAGGAAATTTGGATTCGTCATAAATAAAGTTGGTCAAGTAATATTTCCCCTAAAAATAGTAATTAAATTGAAAGGGAAGGAATGCTATTTATTAAATGGTACCACTTTTATGGGGCACTCGGTTACATTTGAGTAATGAAAAAATGTTTCTGCAATTCCAAAACTGTTTTCACGTATTCCTTTGCAAACGTTAACCTTGAAATTGATGGGAAACGAACGATACTCGTTACTTACGAATTTATATCCAGTTACGAACGCCTGAAACAAGCAACTCTTAAATTTCATCAACCAATACGTTTAATTTTTACAGTTAATGTGTTGCTGAATTCCCTTTTTAAATCAAAACTGGCATTAAAAGCAGTGGTTGTTCTGTTAAACTTAAACGATTTTATCTCACAGTTCCTGTAAATGTCCTTGTTATACCAAGGTACGGTCATATGATGAGGTTTAAAGTGATAATCGTTTTGAAAGTACTAGAAAGTAAAATTCAAATTAAAAAACTATACATCCGAAAAGGCCGATATAATTCAATTATATCTTACCGCTCCTATTTCTACCAGAAGAACTGGTAAGAAAAATACTTTTGCTTCATATTTTATGGTGATGTAATAAATGTATAAAATTCGCCTAGCTACAGCTGTTTATCAGCCTTGGTTTTGTAAAAGCCAAGTTTTTATGGTTTATATCCGGTACATATTACATATAAAATAAAAGAATTTCATTATTTAAAAATTAAATTTTGTAGGATTTAATCATTTGGGGAAACACTTTAATGTATTTTCAACTATTGTTTTTTTTTTGTTATTAACATATTAATAATCAGAACTAATTATAATAATTTACGTTCTATGAGTTAATTGGATAACAATAATAGTATGAAGGGAATCCATCTAATGATGTTATCCCGTTCCTTGGAGCTAACCTCTTTTTAGATTAATTGACCATTTCTTCTTTTTTAATCGTCTGGTGGGAGGATCATGCTACAGGTTGGACGCAAGAGTAGTTGGATGATCTTGTAGTCACAAGAAATGATTTGTACTTTTGATGCAATCTTCTTTAACTGTTGGTATTCCAAAGTCAATATGCAGTGTCAGAATACTGACTACCATGCAGTATTTGCGAACATTTTTAGTGTTTTAGACTATAGACGTTGTATGATATTGACATTAAATTTGCAGGAGCAGTCTCGGGGTTCAATGCCATACGTCCAGATTTGCTTAATTATCACTCTATAAAGAAGGATTTTGTTTTCTAGAGATAAGCATGATTTTATGCCTAGCGACCAGTACATTTTTTTAAATTTTGACTTACGAAATTTCCTTTCTTTTCTTCTAGTAGGTATATGGTGTTTCCATTTAAGTTTCTTGTCCAGACGAAAACCTAGATAGCGTGCTCCATTTGCTTGAAGGATTGTTATATTATTTAGGTATACTGCTGGGCATTGGCATTTCATACGATTTAAAGTGAAGTTGACTTGGTTGCTTTTCGCTTGATTAACATTTATACGTCACTTATTTAATCAGGTTTGTAGGAGAGACAAGTCATTCTGCAGGGTTATGGTGGCTATGTGAGGATCGGCATGATTTGAGAGAAGGACAGTGGCGCTAGCAAAGGTGCCTATACATATACTATTATTACAGTGATTGGGTTTGGCAGTTTACAAACTTGAATTGACGTTGCTTGTAGGAAACGTTCTTGGTATTTTTGTAATTCATAATGAACGATTGAGCTCTTAATTGATATAGCTGCACCTCAATAATACCTAAAGAAAGATAAGAATCAGCCGAGAAAAGCAATAAAAGAAATAAAATCAAAATAATATGAATTATGTCTGCACCGAGAAAAGAGAAAAATGAAGTAGATAGGCTTTTAAGCAGCAAGATAAACATTACAGTAGAATCAACTCAAGCAAGGCAAATAAAAACAAGAAATAATGTAATGATAAGAATATTTACAATAACAAAACTAGAAGAATGGGAACAGAAAGTTGAAATGATGAGGGACAAATATAAATTAAAAGGATCAAATATCTTCGTGGATAACGGTTTAATAGTAGAGGAGGCTAATATACAAGCAAAAATTAGAAACATAGCAAATCAAGAAAAATCGAAAGGAATAGCAACAAAAGTAGGTTACCGAAAAATGATTAAAAATGGAGAAGAATGGGTTTAGGATCTTACTGATGATGAGCTGTTGAGAAAAGAGGGCCACTGAGTCACAAAAGAAAACTAAAAAAGAAATGAGGACGAATACACAGAGACAACGACCAGGACTAGGAAGATATACAAAAATCGGGCAATGGAATGTAAGAACTCTGTATCAGGTGGGTATTCTGACGCAAAGATATCATATAGACAATAGACATATTGGAAGTGAACGAAGTGAGATGGACGGGAAGTGACGCGATGATAACAATGATAAATATTGCTTCTTTTACTCAGGATTAAGGGGGGAGATGATATACGTAAATACGGAGTGGAAATAATTTTAAATGCCAAGTTTCAGAAACATACTAATAGAACGGAAAACCTGTGTCCGAAAGACAATGACGGCCAGAATAAATTCGCAAAACCAAAAGATAACAGCCTAATAGACAAAACAATAACGAAAATTAGCAAAAATGATGTGATCACATTGATAGGAGATTTTAACGCCCAAGTTCTTTACGTATCGACACATAACCTACCTCAACCCCAAATACAAAAAGCCAAAGAAGTTAAGTCGGGAGAGTTAAGAGGCCATGGAATGGAACCCCCTCACCCGTTTCCCATGAAATGTTTCATTTAGGTGCTCCCTAACAGCAAGCGTAAAATGCCGGTGCTCCAACCAAAGATTCAATCTGATTTAAATGCATCCCTTCAATAAATGCGGGCAAAGCAAATCTTTCTTATGTTGAAAATATTAAGCTTTTTTAACTTATTGTTGATCATACTATAGGCCCTTTAAATATTTAGCCGTTTTCTTTCAACACCGTGTGTAAAACCATAAAACTGTTTAAAGGCTCATAGCAGAAGCGTGGTGGTTAAACAAAAAATAAATAAATAACTTATGTTGAATACATGGGTGCAGAAAGGTCATTTTCTTCTTCTTCTTCTTCTTCTTCTTCTTCTTCTTCTTCTTCTTCTTCTTCTTCTTCTTCTTCTTCTTCTACGGTTGGTACTCCCCACTCCTTGGAGGTGTCATTTCCTGCCTCTACAGTGTAAGGGTGCGCAAGTGTGGAAAACCTAAATTTCCGTTAATAAAGGACAAACAGACTAATTGCTATATTTTTTTACTTTATGCTACCATATGTACAAACATTTGTAATATTTAGGATAGGAATTATGTAGACTATTAAGAAATATATTATCCGTAAAACGAAACGTTTCGTGGGTGGTTTAAATTATGTCTCCCTTGCAGGCATTTTAATTATTTTTCAGGCCACTTCTTTGTAGGAACGGTGTCCGAAAAGGTTTCTTAATCCTAGCTAAGTTATTGGTACTTAACCATATGCACTCAAGCGTGTTAGCGCAGTGAAGTCCCAGATATTGGAAATCTCAGCTTACTCAACATATGTAGCTATAAATTACGGCAGATTTATGAAAGAATTTATTCCTATGGGAAACTTAGTGGTATGACGGATTTGATACAAAACCGCTCAGCCAATCACGGCTAAACTTCAGTTTGGAGCTCAATCTGATTTGATAAAAGGGACCCTTTCTATTTGTGGGTTGTCCAAAATTATGGTACCTATAAATACGTGTGATCACAGGAGCAAGGGGGATTCCTTTCTAATTGTATTGAGTGCTACTCTGGAATCTTACCGATTTCAATCGGCACCTGTAATTCCTTAACCCTTTTCATTTGTACGAGTGCTAATCTGGGATCTTACCGATTTGGATAGGCACCTGCAATTCATTAACCCTTCTAATTGTATCGAGTGCTGCCCTGGAATCTTACCGATTTTAATAGGCACCCGCAATTCCTTAACCTTTTTCATTTGTACGAGTGCTAATCTGGGATCTTACCGATTTCGATAGGCACCTGCAATTTCGTAACTCTTTCAATACTATGAGAGGCTTCCATTCGTTGCCTACGCCCTTTGTTTTATATCGTTCTTTTTCAGGAGATTCGCCTTCAAAACACCTACTCGGGTACGTACACCCGCCTTACGACTACCACTTGTTAAGAATTGCCGTTCAGGAATATCGTTGTCTATATTAATAAAGCTTAAAGTTGTACTTTGACTTGTGACTTTTCTTTCCTACTTTTTATCAGAGACACCGGGGTTACAAACACCCAACAAACACAAACGAGGGTCCAAAGCTTCGGGGTTTTCAACAGTTGATCTATGTTAATCCTCGTACGGTGGGTTGTATCTGAAGCTTTTAAAGGGCGCGTCTTATGTGAATCCCCTGGTATATAACTCTAGTAAATATTACTTTCATCACCTTTATTTGGGACTTAAACTTTCTGTGTATTATAAAACCGACACCTCCATCGCTTGGGTCGTCTCTTCCTTTACAACAAAATGTGTGCTCGGATTGCAGTTTAACACATTCTTCACTTCTCTTTTTAGTTTCCCCTAAAAAGAGTCCCATTTTATATGTTCTAGTTAATTTTCTAGTTCTAGTCCCTAAATTAGGTTGTACTCTTTTTCCCGTCAAATTTTCCCCCAGAATCAATGGGGCTGAGTGATTGCCCAGAACGGGATTCAAGATCTACTCACCCATCTAGGGTACTGAAGATTTAAAGATTAACATTTTATTTGATTTCACATACGTGACGGGCTATAACTCACCACGTTGGCCACTGGCCAGTCAGGCTGGCGAGTTGGATAGGAAAAGAGAAGGATAAGGTATTGAAATAAGTAGGATTAAGACTCGAACTTGGTAATAGAGAGTAGGGAAAATACCAACAGCTCACACGAAATAGATTTTACCTTTACCGCTACCTCTATGTTACAATATTATGTAAAATTTTAATAGGATATATAGGATCATATGGATAATATGAATTGTTCTGAAAAATTTAAACTTATTTAAGCAATTGAAAGGGAAACATTTCGAGTCCAGTGCTTGCACAGATTAATATTCGTTTTAAAATTAATTAATTTAACACTTATAATTAACACTTCAACGGCCGTAACGAAGGAGCACCTATCAAGCTTAAAACCCAACTTTCAGATATTTTCTAAAAGTAAAAGGACTTAAGCGTGATAATACCTTTTTAATTAAATTAATTTCGGGATGTATTCTAAAGTTATTAAGAGTAGATATTCAATAAAAGTAAAGGGTTTGTGCGGTCGAGCGTGTGCTCCCAATAACGATATTTCAATGAAAGTGCGTAAATTACTACTCACTTAAGAGCTCAAATGAGGAGTAAATTGAATCGGAATTGAGAGATCGTGTGTAATTTAAAATAGGTTATTGTGTTAATATTTTTAAAATTATTATTTAAGCGATGAAAAGTCGTTTTATTGCCGGTATAAATTATATCAATTATGAATAATTAAAGTGAAACTTCTCGAGCGAAATGTAAATATTTTTCCTGCGTCAGAGACAATGCACATTTTATTTAAAGAAGGTTTTTAATGATATTAATAATATGCACTCGTCCTGGCCGATTTTGAGAATTTCGTTATTAATTAATGTAGTAAATAAAAAGTTGTTAATTACGAACGGACGTCGGAGTGAAGAAGTGATAATAATCAAGATATGTTTATTAGCGGCGCGAATTTTTCGCATATCTTTTGCATACTATTATTACGAGCAATTAACTGAATAAAATACAGCCTTCAGAATTAAAATGAAATCAATTAAAACCAGTAACGGTTTAACGAAGAGTTGTTATTCTAATCGCGATTAACTAAATTAAATTATGAAAGTAAAAGCTGAGTGTAATTTCTTTTGATCATTGATTATATCAATATCTACTTTTAAACTTCCATTATTTGACACTGTTTTATTAAATTCAGATTGTATTTTATGTTAGTTTATGGAACTCAAACCTTTCGAATCGGCAACCTACACACCACAGCTGTGTTTCGTAACAGCCATTTCTTGATCAGCATTAGAGATAGCAGAACCTCATTTTTTTTTAATTCCTGGAAAATTATTGTAAAAAAATATGTAGTTATCAGCAGTAGACATCTAAAAATTTAACTTGTCTTTTTTAGAAAATTATAGCTGAAATTAAAATAATTTAGAAATATAAACTTATCCCATAAAATAACGTTAGATGAAATATTAAACCATAAGAAATAGCTTAGAATTCCTTTTTCGCCTTTTTCTAACGAAACAAATTTGCATTAAATTAAAACTTAGAGCTTTCAAAACCAGTTTGGATTTGAATTTAACTTTAATTTAATTTCATTCAATAGTCTGTAAAGTTAATCCTTGGTGTTGATTTACTTAAAATGAAATATTTTGGTAATTTCAATGCATTTTCAGCTGTTTTGATAAAGTAAAACAACAAAATATGACTGTAGTTTGAAAAGACGCAAGAATTTCTAAAAAATTTTTGAAATACTTTTATTTAGCAAATATCAAAAATACTGAAAATATGACGTACGTAAAACACACGAGCTATAAAAACAATTGTAAAAAAAATTGATGACAACAAATAAGGGCTAAGTTATCTAAATGTATGTGTTATTTGTTCTGCATTTTGTCAACATGTCATTTGCTAAATCTAGCTAAGACCGGACTTTTAATTCCATAGCCATTAAACTATTTAATGAAACAGTTCAAGACAACTATATGTTAAAAGCATTAGGGAATGAAAAAATAAAGATTCAACCCAAAAAGGAGAAAACCACGCTAAAAATAACTTAAAAAAATAAAAAGTGCGTTTTATACGTATAAATTAAAACAGGGCAGCCTGGGTAGCTCAGTTTGGTAAGTGCCTGCTAGCTAGCCGGCTGACACGTCTTCGATGCCAACAGTGGCCATAGCAATATGGGCCTAATTCGTTAGTTAAGGCTTAGGTTTAAGGTATATGAATGTGTTGTGGATGAAAGCTAATTGGAGCCTGTTGCAAGTCCAAAAATTGACTCATCACCTCCACTGCAGTGTGACTGAGCCTCGACACTACATAGCGGTTGAAGAGGAAGTGAATTAAAAAAAAATTAAAACTAAAGTACTAAAGAATCTACACTATTCCACCGATGTTGAAGAGACAAAACAATGTAGGTATAGAAAAGCTTGGCCATAAAGTCCTCAATATATGGAATGCTAAACAAAATCGCACAAAAGAAGCACTGCCCATGTTCTTTGTTGATCTCCAATAATGCGGAAACAAATGTAAAAACGTTACTAAATACCAGTGTTGCCTTCGAAACACTGCACCTATAAAGTCTTTTGGTACAAATTCTCAACAATCAAACAATCAAATAGACTTACAAAGTCATAACAAAAATCCACTTTACAAATAAGAGCCATTTGAAAACGAATAAATACTCAGCATACCATACCGTCGGTCATAATAATCAACAGCAAAATTAAACATCATGAGTTACCAAAATATAATGAAGAACACCTACATGCTACGGTTATATAAATACAGGAAAAGAGTAACACTCAAGGTTGCAGTGTGTTGTCCATCACAGCATACCATTAAAAAAAGAAGATTTTAGCAGATTTTTCAGTACTTTAGGAAAATGAGACATAGCTGTACGGTAGGGTAGGGGAACTCCAAAATCAATACTGGGGCCCTAGAATTCCGAATGAAGGCAACTAATGGAAGCAATGAAACAAATTAAATCGCATTACTTGTCAACAGGTAAACCAACTTACTGGCCCATAGACCTAAGAAAAAATCCTGATCTTCTAGGCGATTCCTGCTTCGATTTCTTGCTGATAATTCTCGTCCATAATAGTAACAATGTATTCCGAGGCATTGCCAACTAAGAAACAACCTATCCTTAGCAAAGAAAAAAACAAACTGTGGCCTATTTAGAGACTATTTAGACAAAAAAATTAAATTGGAGATACCACCCTTGGAAATTGACCAAGTTGTAAAATTACTAACGAAGAACATACAAAACGCCGCTACGGCAGCAACTTTACCATAACTAAATTAATGGAAGGAAATACAAATACGGCGGGAAAAGAAAACATAGCCTACATGATAGATGTAAACAAGAATTTGGAAAACATACTGATCGAGACACTAACAAACCAAAAATCGAAATTAAAAGAAATCCTGGAAAAGGACAACCCGAAGCAGGAAAGGTACCATGCATTAAACAAAAAATTAGCTTCAAGTACCAACAAATAACACAGGAAGAGAATATGAAAACGTGAACACTGATAGCTGGAGCTAAATAAAACATAAATGAGGAAAGCGACTAAATAGAAAACATGATAGAGTCTTTACAAGAACCGCTAGTAAGCTTTAATGAAGCATTGCGAAATGAAAACATTCAGAAAGTCAAGCTGGCCACCACGATGAATGTAGACCCTTGGTACTTAAGAAAGATGATCGAGATAGTATCTTGAAACCAGCAGATCGAAATCGATATATTACTGAGTAGTAAACAATATAGAAAAAGTATGGGAGAAGCTTGGAAATTACAGGGAAAAAGAAACCGTAAAACAAACCAACTGACACTAGAAATAAGAGCGAATATACAAGATAGACACCCTTACGCTACAGTCCTAAAAGACAGAAAACAAATGGCAGAACTAAAAGAAATGGGGGTAGACGTAAACAGGGTAATGAAAACCAAGGAAGAAAACATTAAAATCCGCTTCAAAGAGAATAAGGAAGGCGCAGCCAAAACATTCCGGGAAGCAACGAAAATAATATTGGAAGGTAGTTCAGTAATAAGTAGGGAAACCGGAGCAATAAAGCAGACCCTAATCATTAGAGACATGGACATGATGACAACCGAGGAGGAAATAAAGCGAACAATTAAAGAAGCAATAGAAACAAAAGCAGAACCGGAAGTGCATACCCTAAGAGTGGCTACTTTTACTATTGCCAGAGAGCAAGCAGAAAAACTCCTAAGAATCAATGAAATTAAAATCAGGTGGACCAGATGTGGAATCCATGAACTGATTAGTCCTATTAGATGCTACAAATGTAACAATCGTTGATATAAGGCAAGGGAATGCCAAGAAGCTGAGAAAAGTATGAAAGAAAAATGCCTTAAGTGCGGAGTGAAAGGTCGTACCCTCAAAGAATGCCAAATCGAGTCACGTTGCTGTATATGTGAGGAAGAGGGGCACCAGGCAGGAACAATAGCATGCCCTAGGTATAGAACAGCGGTAGCAGAAGAGAAAGAAAGAAGAGCAAGAAGCGCGAGGGAAAACCAAATACCACAGCATCAAATAAAAAAGAAGGAAGAGAAATACCAGTTAGCCATGTTAAGAATGCAGACTAACCTACAAAGAAGCAGGGCGATACAAGATCTCCTCCACAAATCTGTGCAAGAATACGCTATAGATGTGGTGATAGCTAACGAACCGAATAAAGAAATGACAGAAGATGGGCTTTGGTACAGAGACACGGATATAAACGCTGCCATAAGAATATATAATCTCAGATTGAAAGTGCACGGAACAGGGTGTGGAAAAGGATATGTATGGGTGAGGAGTGAGAAATATATCGTGTACGCATGTTACCTTTTGAGGACCTGCTGGGATATAACCTAAAAACCATACAAAGGATTATAAGATAGTGGTTGGAGGAGACTTAAACGCTAAGAGTTTTACCTGGGGCTCTAAAGAAAATGACAATTTTAAATGAACGGCTAGCGCGGAAGGAGATTGGGAAACCGCAAATGAGGGAGAAAAACCTACCTTTACCCTTTACTAGAGGAGGAAGAAGCTCAAGAATAGGTATCACTTTTGGGAACTCAAGTGTTATGAAAGAAATTACAAACTGGAAGGTCTTAGATGACGAAAATCTATCAGACCACCATTATATCATTTTTTGCATTGATAATAAAACACAACAAATGATAAAAGAAGAGAAACACCCAGGTGGAGAAGATGGAAGTTTGAACTAGAAAAGATTTCGACGATACTAGAAAAAATGGACGAATTAGTAAATAACATAGATACACATCAGGAAAATGGATGGGCAGTGGAAAAGTACTTAAACAGCATGACTGAGACGTGCACTAGCACGCTAAAACGGTTAAAAAGGCCAAGGAATAATAGAAAACCAATATCCAGTATATTTGAGCAACGAAATTGCCGAAATTATACAACAGTGCCTTAAAAGGATGAGAACTGTAACAAAGGGCAACAAAAAACGCACTATTACCGAAGAAGAGAAAGTGATAACTGCTTGGCAGAAAATTTGCAACGAAGAGAATAATACGTATATGGGGAGATTGGTACAAGACAGCCATGAATAAACTGAAACTGATACCTAGTAATACGAACAGGGGCGACTGGCAGAAGCTAGAAAACTATTTCCTGCAGATAGAAAAAATAATTGGGAAGACATAATACTAGCAAATAACGTGGATGAACAGCTGCCTACATACCATTTTACGGAGGAAGATATCATAAGCGCCGCCAACAGACTAAGACCGAAAAAAGCTCCAGGGCCTTTCGGAATCCCAGGTTAAGCTACGTTTTCCTAGACACGTCCATTAATGAGCGATGATCGCTCAGCGATTATCGCTTAGCAATCAATCATCGCTGGCACAATACGCAAAGGTGTTTTCCTACAAACGTTTTTTATTGCTATTCCAACAGTTTATTGCTTGTTTTGGTGCGTATCTATTTATGATGAAGCACTCAATCGGATGTGTCCTCCAAAGACAAGAATCAAAACCCAAGAAACAAGCCCAACAAAAGAACCAGAATTTGACTTAACTACTAGTAAGATTCTCTAGAAATTATCCAAAAATTACACGGATCTTCAATTCAGCTTTGTGAACAAGTGAATGAAAGATCGCACAAGTTATCATGTTCACAAAACTTGGCAAATAAATGGAAACAATAACATCATATAGACCTATTAGCCTTCTTCCGGTTATTTATACTCGATCAAAACAAATTTATTCCAAACCGTTAGTTTGGTTTTAGAAACAAGCATTGGACAATTTCAATAGCACTTTAGAAACTAAATAATACTGTTTTGTAGTGTTTTCCACTGATCGGCAGCGCCCTGTAAAGGGTATGCCACTCTAAGAAGAAGAAGTGTTTTCCAAAACTAGGCAGGCCTTCGACAATCTTCAAGAGAATCTGGATAAAATACAACTGTGGTTAAAGAAATAGCGCATCAAGGCCAATGAAGAAAAATTGATCCACGTAACATTCACTATGACGAACGATACATACCCCCCCCCAAGTTATACTCAACAATCGCCCTTTGGGACAGCCTAATCGCGCTAAATATTTAGGTCTACCTCTGGATCACCGGCTCACGTGGCAGAAACACATTTTCGTCAAACGGAAACAATTGGGAATAAAGTACCAGCAGCTGAATTGGATGGTAAGGAAAAAATCGCAAGTGACAACAGAAAACAAGGTGCTTGTTTATAAGGTCACACTGAAGTCTATTTGAGCATGCGGTGTACTATCACGTGCAAAAGTAATGACACGCCTAAGATTTGTTATTGTATCATAAACAGCCTTTCAGCAGTCGATGAATAACTTGGGCATAACCATAAGACCTTGTAGGTAGGATTAACAAGTTAGAATTAGAAAGTTACTCATCGACTGCTGCAAGGCTGTTTATCATACAATAACAAATCTTAGGCGCGTCATTACTTTTGCACGTGATAGTACAATTGTGGTGATCTGCTAGCAATTCAAACGTAAAAATACTACAGCAATTTCAGAGTAAAGTGCTTGGCATTATTGTTAACACACCGTGGTATGTGACAAACGTAAAAGTAAAACATACAGTCATCGCGTTAAAGCACATCCAAACAAACTGGCAACTCGTCTGATGGACAAATCTGATGACCTAAGGCGATTAAAACGTTTTAAACCCTTTAACTTACCTACTAGGTTTAGTTAGATTTAATTTAATCATACGAGTACTATTTAACAGTTGAATTCAATTAAATAATTAAGAGGAAAGAGAATTTCGTTGGAATATTCTCCTACATGTCATTTAAATATTAAACTTTAGTCTTACAAAACACTTATTGTTTCTGGGCAGATTGTATAATTGGGAGTTGAAAAAACCCATAACCATCTGAGGATGACTTTATATTGGATCTCTTGATCTCTTACACTTACGTAAAAAAGAATATCCGATGAAATCTGATTACAACAGAATCAAAGAATCACAAAAACTTTAGAACTATAAAAAATATATACAGAACTGGAATTTAATAAGTAATTTATTATTACGATGTCCTGTCATTATCATTGTTTTTAGCAATATTTTAGGACATTTCAGTACAATTAGTGTTCTCTCTAGGAAGGTATAAACTGATCCCTGCTATGGGTATAAACTTCGTTGTTGCTAATACCAAATCAGGATTTGTAGATGTGAGTCGTGCATTTTTAGAAGTCCAGCTCACCACAGTTCCAATTAGCACAGTTAATAAAAATCCCAATAAATAGTAGTAATGAAAAGAAATTTTGAATAACCATGGTGGTGTTTCCGGTAGGACCCTAAGAATTGATTTAGTGTTATTTATCACTTAAGGATATACAGGGAATTTTTCTTTTTAGTATACATATCCCCTATGTATACTTTTATAATAAACGCAAATAGGCAACCCACTATACACCATAAACGTCACGTCACGTGGTGCGTAAAGGTTATGTTTCATGTTTGTAAATAAAAAATAAATCAAAATTAGTGGAATATCAACATAATTTTAATTCAACGATTATTCTAAAACATAAAATATCAACAATACGAAACAGAAAGGAAAATAAAAGCAGCAACACTTAAAGACTAATTTTTTTACATTAACCTAATTTGATGATTTTTGCCACAGCATGCTAATTTTTTAAATCATCAAATTAAGTGTCGAAAAGTTAGTCTTTAATTGTTGCTGTTTTTATTTTCCTTTCTGTTTTGTATTGTTGATATTTTATGTTTTAGCATAATCGTTGAATTAAAGTTATTTTGATATTCCACTAATTTTGATTTATTTTTTATTTACAAACATGAAAACCTTCACGCACCACGTGGCGTGACGTTTATAGTGTATAGTTGGTTGCCTACATATTGCGTTTATTGTAAAAGTATACATAAGGGATATGTATACTAAAAAGAAAATTTCCCTGTAGGCAAATACGTACGTTTCATAATCGACCGTTTTATTTAAAACAAGTAGTAAACTTGTGCTACATCCATCAGTAAACATTGGCTTTGATTCGTAGTTAAGAGCACCATTCCATACGTAAATTTGTTTCCTAATAATGAACCAGGACATTAAGACAATAGATGTTATTGCACCGGAAAGAGCACCCTTAAATTTTAAGTTTGGTTGTTTTAGTTAGTAGTATATCAATATCACTTACCCTTGTATTGACAAACGGCATCAGAAATCCCATAACGAAAAGTCCCAAGGTTGGTCCTGCCGCAATTCCAAGCAGGGTATAAATCATTTCAAATATTGATCCAAATTTTTCCGTTACAAAAATCAAACAAATTCCGAATATTCCCAACAAAATTGTGATCGCCTTCATTATATTATTTGCCTTTCTTTCTGACGTGTTAATGGGTATAAACGGTAAAATTATATCCATGTAAAGAGAACTAGAGAAGGCGTTTAAAAACGTAGAAAGCACGCTGAAAACATGTATTTAAATATTTCAATTTTCCTAAATTGAATAATGTAACAGAAAATTTTGCCTTTGACATGAATGGACTGGGTCTAAATCGTTTTCCACCCATGACCGCGAGAGCGGTGGCGGTTGTTGAAAAGTCAAAATGAAACTTCAGCACATCCATTAGATGATAAGGATACGACAACATCGGATGCAATGTGCTTATTCAACTACAAAACACGCAAGAAAAAGTCATGAAACCAAAACCAACAACAGAACTATTGGCAGTAGTTAAATCCACCTGATATTCTTGCGAGTATCTGCATGAACCATAGAATTTTTAATCAAAACCGGATGTAGGTAAAGATAAAGGTATCGCCACCAAAACCTCACAAAGGAGCAAGGAGCATTGTTGGAAACATGATGGGTTAAAACCTATTAAGTCGCTTTCATACCCGGTTAACTCGTACGCCATGCGTACGGAGTGATGTGGTAACCACCACGCCTTCGATAGCCGCCTACCTTCCCTACTCCTAATATTTTCAGTTACTGGGTAAACCACCCTCCGGGCATCCGACTTGGGTTTGAACTGTTCCACCGTAAAATAATTTATACCGGGCGAAGAGTTTTAAAACGGAACATAGCAAAATTGCATTCGAAACTAGGTTAGTGTACATTCTATCTTAGCTGCAACTCTTGCAATCAATACAACATAAAAATACTGCAAAAAGGATTTTAGCCACAGATGTTAATAAAAAAAAGACTTCATATGCAATCTTGTATAAACAATAACCATAAAAACATTCAACGTAGATTTATTGACGAAGAACTAAGCTGGTTGATGAACAGTGAACACAAAGAAAGCAAAATGAATATGCATAGGCAGTAGTCTGAAGATAGAAAAGAAAAATACAATCACTATCGTTGGTAACAAATAGTCGAAGGGACAGCCCATTGATCACATACACATAGGTGCAATAATTACTGTAACTGAACCATTTGAAGACAATGGCGAAATTTTCATGGATTATCTGAAAAATATGGTGGGATTTCCTTAAATTGTTTATTTGAAGGCAATGAGGGATTTTCTTAGACTATTTGAGGACAATGGAAGGATTTTATTGAACTAAACCAAAAAAGAACTTGAGGAATTAGTCTTAAAACTTACCTAAGACCAATACTGAATAAGCCAGCTGTAAATAAAGCACTAAGACCAGGTATGTCATTTGCCACGTCCATTATATAGTAAGCTAGGATTTGATCAGCTTTTTCCACATGCCCCAGCGATAAAGGATCGCAGTCGAAGTACCTCGCGTAGATAATTAGTCCTGAGAAGCATATCAAGGACCTGGTTATCATCGAACCGATTACGAACATCAAAAGAGCTCTAGAATTTTATATTTAGAAATCGGTTCACTAAACACATATTTCTTATACTTTCTGGAATCGTTTAATGTTGGTAAAGAAATGAAACGTTGTACCGTTGCGGGATAAACGACAGCTTGAGCCCCCCAAAAGATTATGTGTCCTAGAAAAACGCTCCAAAATGTACTTCTTATTGTTGGGTCGGGATTCATACTGAAATTATGTACCAAAATACATATAAACAAAATTAGAAATTCCCAGATATATAAATAAATGTCTTTGGAAAGTAACTCAAATGCGAAGCTAACTGTTAGCCAAAAATAAGTAACGAAAAGTGCTGACGGTTACTGGTGAAAGCCAAAAGGTTAAATTTCCAAACCTTACTTGAAAAATTCGATTCTATTTCCCACGGTGGATTTTTCCCAAACTTCAGCAAATCCACCCACGGAAATTACTCCCATTATTAGTGTAAATATTAAGGTACATAAAGTAACTGTAAACTGTAATGTGTCTGTCCAAATTACAGCTCTAAGTCCTCCTGTTGTTGTGTAAAATACGCATATTAGGGAAATAATTGGTCCTATAAGCCGAACACTAAATCCGCTGACTGAAACACAAACAGTTATTAGTTTAATTGCTATGTTGTTCAATTAAAAAGTAAATAGTTGAAATAACTTAATGTGAGAAGCTTGATAGTTTCTTCTTATTTTTCTTCATGCTCTGCACGCTCAGTAAATTGGCTGTAGTTTAATATAAGACCCAAACTAATCTTCGAAAATTCAACTCCCTAAATCTCAGAATTAGTTCCTCTGACCGTACAATATCCAAAACAGTGTATTTCTCATCTCATGCTCTAACCCCAGCTCCTCATTGTTATCCAAAGGTCTCAATTTTTCTGTAGCACCCAACATCGTCGGTTCAGTTGATTCTCCACTATGTGCCCCCACTAAAGGTGTTGCAGATCTTATACGACTTAAAATCACCAAGTATTTTTGTTTGGCAAACCTTCTCCTTCAATCCAACTCTAACTTCATTATATTACTAGACTACAAAGGTAATGACACGGTTATTTTGGATAAAACGTAACATAGCTCTTCTAAGGTAATTGGCCTCTTTTTCTTCTCGAAGTGGCGTGCCCTTTGCAGGGCGTTGCCGGTCTTCTCTTCATATGTCTGTAGTGTGCGTGTTAAGTAGCCTACAGACATATGGGATCTTTACATGGGCTCCGAACAACGGAAGTACTTATACTTCTACTACAGAGAAGACTTACTAGGCAGAAATACCTCGGTGGTTTTCCATTACCTACCTTCCGAGGGAAGTGCTCATGTGTTTTCGGTTTTATGTGAGGCCCTGGAAATGGATCCCGGACCAATCTTAATACCAGCGGCCAGACGTATACTGAACCAACTGGCCTACTCTGACATAATTCAACCAACCCCATTCCTAGCAACCCTACTTCAAAAATTTAACGTTTTTTCGCTTATCAAAGCGATTTCTCATAAGATGCCTTTTCTTAAAATTTACAAATAAGGTGTTCCACTCCTACTGTCAACACAATAGATCTTTGTCGTATAAAATTGAATATCTTAGTTCTTAAGAAATTTCACAGCTTGTCAGCTTTGGTGTCACTTCTTTATTTACCAAGATCCCAACCTGCTTCAATAACAATCGTCGAAGATTCCAAACTGTCCATATTCTGGTTGAAAAATGCTCTAATTGCACCTTTTACCGTTCCGTGATCGTTTTAGTAGGTTACAGACATTGTCACAGGTTCTTTTTCCGGTAGTAGCCGATATCTCCAACTTCGTGAGGGGGTGACGGTTGCATTGCGACATCCTACTGGTCCAAAGCCCAGGTAAAGGCGGAGGGTTGGACATGGGGTTGACAACCCTATTACGTAAAAACCTATTACGGAACTTCAAACTAAGCCGCGGAATGAACGGCCGTTAGGAAGACAACTCAAGCAACGACGACAGTAAAGATTACGAAGAAGAGATATTAACATAACTAGGTACACGGAATGTAAGAAGTGCATATCAAATAGAAACACCAAAAACAATTGTTAAAGAAATAGAAAGATGTAAAGTACGTATACTGGAAGTTCAAGAATCCAACTGGCCAGCATAAGAAATTGAAGATTGGAAGGACCACAGAACTATTAAAAATGGTAATCAAGACAGAAGACATGAACTAGGAACAGTATTTATATTAACAAAAAAGGTCAGTAAGAGTATCATAGATTACCAACCTATAACGTGGCCAAATTGTTAGACAATACTTCTTTAAACCGACTACAGGAAAATACAGCCTACACTCAGAATGCAACGATAATGATTGAAAAGAAAAAGAAAAACAATGAATCGAGCGACGTGGGTGTCCCTAGACAGGAGAACCTCAAATTAAATAGATTATCTGCTTATCAATACAAGATTCTTCACTAATGTGTTAGATGCTAGGCAGTGGCGGCTCGTGGCTTGAAATTATGGGGGTGCTGCAGCTTTCGAAATATACTTACATACCAGTAACGATCCTTGATATTTTTAAGGTGCCTTTTATTTTATTTAAGGTGCCTTTTATTTTATTTAAGGTGCCTTTTATTTTATTTAAGGTGCCTTTTATTTTATTTAAGGTGCCTTTTATTTTATTTAAGGTGCCTTTTATTTTATTTAAGGTGCCTTAAATAAAACAAAACAAATCGAAATTTTACTCAATTTATAAAAAAATAAGCTTACTGGAAAATGAAATAAAAAGAATTTTTATTTAAATATAAAATCCGTTCTGCGATTTTTAGCTTCACAAAATTTTTCGATCACCTGTTAACCCTGGAGCAGCCTTGACCGTCTTCGCAGTGATGTTGCAATCAAGTTGGAAATACGAACTATTTATTATTTAATATTCCTGTTTATATTACACATACCGTCGCCCAAGACGTCCTTGCACAATGATGACATCACCTAGTTTTTTCGTGGTATTCGCACGTATTATTGTTTTTGTTGGATCGGATGTCCAAGAGCTGAACGGCATGATGCATAAATGCTGAGAGGCTGCCCAGATAGCAGCGTTCGGACTACTTTTACCATGTATTATTAAAACAAACAAATCGCGGCGGAACGTGCACCGAATGTACTACGTTTTCGACACTGCTAAATTTGCCAGCGCTCTGAATGGAATCTACAGCTTCGGTTAAAATAATTCCTTTTAAAAGCGGTTTAATTAATTAAATTTATATAATAATTATGCAAAATATTGAATGATTGTTATATTATTGATATTTTCAAGTACAAATTTAATAGGTAATTAATTTCCGTACTTTGTTCTGGGGGTGCTGCAGTGTCGCAGCGCTTATGGACCAGCCGCCACTGTGCTAGAGGTTTTTGATGAGCCGAATGCAGCTCAGACCACTATTTAGTTGAAACCCAAATTAGAGAGAGACTCTCCATCGCAAAGAAGCTCGATGAAAATAGAATCGATGAATGGACAATTAGTTAACTACAGAATGAGGGCATAGGTGGACGATACAGAGAAACGATGGCACAAAGATGCGAAAGGCAAAACCCTAATTAAAACAATTCAATATAAACTGGGGTGGAAGAGTATTGGAATAGCCTGAAAGGAACTATACTGGAAGTAGCCAAGAGGATTTTAGGTAAGGAAGGAAGAAAGGAGAAGCACAACTGATTCAATGAAAGCTGCAAAAAAGCTTTCCTAGAAAGACCGCCAAGAAATAGGGAAGAAGAGTATAAACAAGCAAGAAAAGAGGCCATAAAACTCTGCAGGAAAGAAAAGCGAGAATTATACAATAAGCTATTATTACAGGAATTGCACAAAAGCAAACAAATTAAAGAATGCTCGCAGGTAATAAATAACTTGGATAGAATATTTATCGGAACATTGAAATAGAAGATATCGAAAAGATGGCGAAGAAAGAGAAGATGAGAACATAATTGAAAGGATGATGTTAAGACTGATTCTGGGTCCAGTTAAATAAGGAGAGATATGGAGGAAAAGGTAGAATCATGAACTTTAGTAGAGGCAGACATAGTTACGTACATAAAACTAGGGAAATTAAGGTGAGCTGACAAAACGAATAAAGGACTAAATCATAGTGGGCAAACGGAATAAAGGCAGGCCACGTAAAAGGCGCAGAAAACTCAAAATCTTTGCTACAACTGGAAACCCCTGGCTCAAGATAGAAATAAATGGGAAAAACAGCAAGCTATTAGAGACTGCACTCACTCTTAAATATAGTAAAGCAACGCACCCACAGGCCTTCAAAGGCTAGGCCCCAACAGATTCTTAAGTTTAGCAAAAAGCACATCAGGGTACTCAGAGGACTCCTTACAGAGCATGGTCTTTGATCTGCAACGAAGCAGAAGAAACCTCCCTTCATCACATTTTGCGATGCTCTAGACTACTTCTATGAAGACATCGACTATTTGGTGACGGTCTTGTAGAACCCGATAATATACGGAGCGCCTCTATGGATAAGATTATGGCTTTTGGGCTAGGTGCTGTCTGTACAATGGGCGTAGGACCTGAGTGCTGCTACTTCACATCGCGAAAAGTAAAAGAAGAAGAAGATTGTTTCGTTTACTAAATTTATTTTGGACATATTTCCTACTTTCTTCCTTTATGATACATACCATTCTGGCTTCTTTGTCCTTTATAACCCTATGTCCCCTCGGGAAACAACGGGTATTATTAATAATAATAATAATTCTGACTTCTGCGGGTTTCGTTGTTAGTTATTTCATGCTTTTTCTTTATTTAAGTTATGCCAACCCTATGTTAATTCCTTTTCTGTAGTTGCTAAACTTGTCAACTTTACATTCCAGGTCCCCATTTTTATTTCCATTCTCATTCCTGGCAATATCATCCCCTCCCCTTTATTTATCCCGAAAGTTGCCTTTTTTTATGACACCCTTATTTCTGCGAATTTTTTTCGTCTGTGTCTTCAACCTCTGACGTATCCAATATTTCTTATACTCTTTCAATTTTATTTTGGTTTGTCCCATTACCATTTCCTTTTTGCGCTTCGTTTTAACGTTTCTGTTGTATTAGAAATTTATTTTTTGTTAATTCGTTGTTAAGTATTTGGTAAAACCCAATGGCACTTCGCGCTTCATACTAATACCTTTGCCAATCCTTAACTTCGCACCTCTGAGGGTTGATCTTCTTCTCCTCATTGGATGGGTAAGGCTAGCCTGCTGCCTAGCATAAGTGCAAATAGGACTGATAGAACTCGTTCTTATGATTTATTAACAGGCCTAGGCTTTGGTTATAAGAGGAAGATGAAGACGAAGAAGAAGAAGAAATGGAACAGGAAATAATTGAAGAAATAAGACGGATAGTGGGCCAAAAAACCAATCTTCTTATGAGTTGGTAACATGCCAGTGTCCTAGAAGGCCACAAGAGATAAATGAAGAAACACGAACAATGGTCCAAGAACCAATCACCACAAAAACCGTTAAGCTGGGACGGAAACACAGTAAGAATAGATCAAACAACAATAGTCGAAAGGGCAACAGAAGCAAGGAATGCAAATAACGAATACAAAAAAATGATTGAGAGAATACAGGGAATTTTTCTTTTTAGTATACATATCCCCTATGTATACTTTTATAATAAACGCAAATAGGCAACCCACTGTACACTATAAACGTCACGTCACGTGGTGCGTAAAGGTTATGTTTTATATTTGTAAATAAAAAATAAATCAAAATTAGTGGAATATCAACATAATTTTAATTCAACGATTATCTAAAACATAAAATATCAACAATACAAAACAGAAAGGAAAATAAAAACAGCAACAGTTAAAGACTAATTTTTTGACATTAACTTAATTTGATGATTTTTGCCAGAGCATGCTAATTTTTTAACGTTTATAGTGTATAGTGGGTTGCCTATTTGCGTTTATTATAAAAGTATACATAGGGTATATGTATACTAAAAAGAAAATTTCCCTGTATAAAGGCTATGAAATCAAAGAGAAGGTTATAGTTATAGTAAAGGGCGTAAAACCATGACAATAAGAAAAAAGAAAAACAAAAGGCAGTAAAGTGTATGTCATCTCATTTTACACCATAAAACTGTCAAACGGTTATAGTCTACCAATAGATGAATTCGCCACTTTTACCTTGATTAAAAGCTAAAGCTGGTGCGTAAATAAACAACGTCATGAAGAACAATCCAGGAACCAGAAAACAAACTGTAGCTAATCTCCTGACATTCTTATCGAATCTGATTTCCAAATATTCGTAAGCACTCTTGAGGTTCAATTTGAAAACGATAGGTAAATAAACGTAATACATAACCACACCCATTATGGGCATAGCAAGCACCATCACCCAATATTGTGTTCCGTGCATGTAAATTTCGGCTGGAATTGCTAGCAAATCTGTCACTGATACGGTACTAAAAAGATTATTTTGTATTTATAGGCGAGAAAATGGTTCTCCGACGTACCTTGCTATCATGGACATAGACACCGGAAACACTTTCATTTTTCTTCCTCCATAAATATATTCGGTTGTAGTAGAATGTTGTTTTTTGAAGAAACCATAATAAATTCCTATAATCGAGCTGAGACCGACCATTAAAAAGAATAAACCGTAATCCCACCAGGAAAATGTTAAGTACCCCATAACGACAGTTGTACTATTTTCAATACAATAGCTTCCTAGACTGTGTTGGTTTGTCACGAAATTGATAAACAAATGAAACTAGACTGTGTTGGTTTGTCACGAAATTGATAAACAAATGAAAAAATAACGATAAAGTTAGTAAAGTTTCAGTAATTATTGGCATTTAGTTAATTTAGTAATTGCAACCATTAGCATGAATTTAAATTTAAAAGTCGTACTGTTCGCCGTTTAACTTTTTTTTAATTTTCAAGGACATAATTTAACTACAAATTAATGAAGTAATTAGCAAAAATAATGTTTTTGTTATATTTTTATTACTATAGTGTATACAGGGTGATTCAAATTCGACCCTCACCATGGGGATCTCCCTTATGAGCAGAGTTAGAGCGAATGTTTAAATTCGGCAAAGTTGCTATTTTTTGTTCTCTTTAAGAATCCGCCGGCAAAATTTACTTGCGACAATTGACAATCGAAATATTTTGAAAAATCGAAAAAAGTGGGATTCAGTTTTTTGCTTATGGCGCTCTTATTTGAATTTATAATTAAAAACTAAAAACACATTTTCATAGCCATTTTTTCTCCTCTATCTGATGGTCTGGTTATAATTTTATTAGCACGTTTCGTCTCTTGCAGGCCATCATCAACTTTCTTATTTCTTATGGGGGCCATTTTGTTTTTTTACAAATTCAGATGCTCACTTTTTCTCTGATTACAACGATATATGATATGTAGGGAAAATATTCTAAATTTAGTGCTTAATTCTCAAAAAAAGCGTATGTAACTTAAAATCATGTCTGCCATGCATTGTTTAAAAACAATGGAGCATCTAGTCGCTTTTTATGCATTAATGAAAACTGAAGATTATTTGAACATTTATTGTAATCAATTGTTTTTATTTTTAATATGTATTAAATTTTCCAATTTTGTTCTCATTAATCCGGTATTTTCGTTAGATTAGGTTCATGACGAGCTTCATTATTATAATATTATGATATTTTGATATCACTGGCAGTAATAATTAGACAAGTAAACAAAAGCGACCTAACTAGATGCTCCATTGTTTTTAAACAATGCATGGCAGACATGATTTTAAGTTACATACGCTTTTTTTGAGAATTAAGCACTAAATTTAGAATATTTTCCCTACATATCATATATCGTTGTAATCAGAGAAAAAGTGAGCATCTGAATTTGTAAAAAAACAAAATGGCCCCCATAAGAAATAAGAAAGTTGATGATGGCCTGCAAGAGACGAAACGTGCTAATAAAATTATAACCAGACCATCAGATAGAGGAGAAAAAATGGCTATGAAAATGTGTTTTTAGTTTTTAATTATAAATTCAAATAAGAGCGCCATAAGCAAAAAACTGAATCCCACTTTTTTCGATTTTTCAAAATATTTCGATTGTCAATTGTCGCAAGTAAATTTTGCCGGCGGATTCTTAAAGAGAACAAAAAATAGCAACTTTGCCGAATTTAAACATTCCCTCTAACTCTGCTCATAAGGGAGATCCCCATGGTGAGGGTCGAATTTGAATCACCCTGTATAGATATATTTGATCTTTTAAGGCTCTTTAAAAAGATGCAATTCATACGCTTTTGATTAATCTTTAATTGAAGGCTTGTACACCCCTAGCTGGCCTGGATGGTGCCGAGGTTAGCATGCTTGCCTTGTAAACTAGGGATTTCGGGTTGGATTCTCTACCTCATGTCGCGTGACAATACGGCATTTGGAACGATCACAATCGGTTGCAAGGGAGGAAAATTCTAGTCGGGTAGAGCCAATGACCGTAGCAGTCGACGCGTCCCTGGTATCCACAAGCATATAGTTATGTATATTCATTTTGTCCATTTTAAAGGGTTTTCAGTTATAAGTGGCTTTGCAGTCTTTGAAACAAATTCTGGAATTTCGTATACAAAAAGAGCATGCTGTCGTAGGCAAAAATACCGGAGAAAAGTTCTTGGACATCCAAAGTGGACATTCGGCTGTTGCTGAACATCATCACGACACTGCCCATAAGATCTTGTATTATATTTTTCATCTCTTCTCTTTCCTTGTTCCATTCAGCTTCTTTCTTTATCATGTTTTCCCTGATGTTTTTTATTTGTTCTTGGATCTTTCAGAATCCCTCTCGCATGTTCTCTCTCATTTTTTTAATTTCTCCTAGAATTATTGTCCATAACTTTTTGTTTGTTTTCTTTGGGTGGATCTTCGCTATCTACACTCTGATTAACTTGTTTTATTTGCCGCTATATTTTATATTCACTACGGCGTTATTCTAGCAACTATATTGCTTTTCTCAAATGCTTCCAATTGCTGTTGTAATTCTGACGTCAACGCGCTGTTTATAAATTCACAATCCAACTATACTTCATCTCTTTCTAAACTACCTACGGCGTACAAACGCGGGTCTACCCATACAGCTTTCGGGCGGGGCAACCCAAATGCTAGATAAAAAATTCTGTAGGAGTAGTTATATTTTCCCATGAATTATTATTAAATTAAAGCGGCAGTTCTACAGATAATACATTATACTTATATCCTAGAAATTAACATGAGATTACAGAGATTGCAATGATAGGCAATAATTTGGTTCGTGTTCACTTCGTTCTTATCCGCTTGGGTAGCGGCGGCTTCTTCTCTAAACCTCTTCTGCTTCCTCCTTCTCCTCCTCTTCAAGTTGTGACAATAACGGTCTTCTATGAGATCAATTTGCTCCTCACCTGTGCAAAACAAATAGAATCAAGACTGAAGCGAATAGCGATTTTAAATAGGGGGAGCAAAGGGTGGAGCATGTAATAGCGGAGAATCTGAATATGTAAAATATTTGGATTTTAGGCTTGTTAAAAGGTAAGCTCACTCGAAAAACGTAATTCAGTTGACTCCATGAGTGTTAAGTTTAGACTTTCAAAGAACTTAAATCGTTAACTGCAATTCGATTAAAAAATAAGAGAATATATTTACCTCAGAAAGGAGGATGTCCTCAGATGGAGCATTGGTACACGTTTGGTCTATGTATTATGTGCAAAATATCGTGCATTTTATACCAATTTTACAGCAAGAGCAGAGTCCACGGTATCCTTTACTGCAAGTGCATGAAATGTTGTTGAGGAGCTCTTCTGGTGCTGCCGGTTGGTCTGTGTCGATGGGGAGGGGAACACGTTTGGGGGCCTTCCAGTCTGGCTCTTAGATTCTGAGTTAACAAATATATTATACGCCTCTTCTTCCGGTCATTAGACAGGAATCGTTCTTTGAGCGTCGTCACTGTCATGGTCTCATCAAAAATAACTTCAGCTGATGTCAGCTTATTAGCTTTGCGAATTCGCTCAGCTGATTTGATACTTTTCTCAGATGCTTCCTCGGGGTATCCACCAAAAACAATGGTTTGGAAGATAATTAAATTCTCTACAGCTTTTCTTCGATCATATTTTGATGTAAGACCGATGGTTTTGGAGATATCAGCAGTGGAAAAACGACAAACTGCATTTTATACGAAAGAAAAATAATACTCCTATTTGATATTTGACGAACGATTTCAAGTGTATTATTCAACCGAAATGCAAAACTGAGGTACCCATTCGACGCATAATTTAATGCTCTACATTTTACTGAATAACGATTTTCTCAATAGAATGCTTCGTTTTTAAGTTTTACGCGAAAAGCTACGACGTGGTGACCGAACCTCTAGTTAGAAATTGAGATAAACTCAGTTTCTCCATACTAGAGGTATGCTATATCGATTAAAAAAGTTTCCAGCTTTCCTCTAATTATTCGACGGCACTGCTTTTTTTTGGCATAATTTTACTGGACTATTTTTTTATCTGTATTGATACTTGGTCCAAAATATGATAAACTGTTACTGTCAGTGTCACACTTACAGATGTTATTAGGTTAATCAAATGACAATTTGTCGTATGTTAGGACAAGTATTACATACATACATATACAGGGTGTTTCTTAATAACATGCTAATATTTAAGGAGGTTATTCTTGGGTCCATTTTGAGAAAAAAACTTCATATGAACATATGTCCTAAAGGTCTTAACTTTTGAGCTACAGGGTGCTAAAGTTTTAAGAAAAAAATCTTTTTTTTATGATAACTTTGGTATGACCCCTGATATTTTTGTGAAACGTAGTACGCATCTTCTATGCATCAAAAGGCATTTTCTGCCGTACAACATAATTTTTTATTCTTGCCAGTGGCGTTCGTGCGGGATTTGCACTGAATCATTTTAAAGAGAAAAGTGATACGCCACTGCTTTTTCTTAAAGTAAAAATTATTTTTGAAATCCTCATTCCTTTCTGAGCAAATCTGGTCTCTTGATGTTTTTCGTTTGACGTACGGTTTTCGCATAAAAAAATAAAATTCATTCATTTGCGTCTCGCTAGACCACTTACGAGAAAAAACAATTTATGTAACTTTAAACAAAAATTTATTTAAGATAATAATTTTTAAACGGTAACATTATAAAATTATGTTGTACAGCAGAAAATGCCTTTTGATGCATAGAAGATGCGTACTACGTTTCACAAAAATATCTAGGGTCATACCAAAGTTATCATAAAAAAAAGATTTTTTTCTTAAAACTTTAGCACCCTGTAGTTGAAAAGTTAAGACCTTTAGGACATATGTTCATATGAAGTTTTTTTCTCAAAATGGACCCAAGAATAACCTCCTTAAATATTAGCATGTTATTAAGAAACACCCTGTATAATCGTTCCTCTTCTACCTTACGGTGTCGAGGTGTCGTGGCAGAAATTCATCCACCCACGATGATTAGCAGCTATAAACCTTCAGCTTGCCTCCAGTTTGTCCTTCTTTTCTGAAGAGACTTCCTTATTTCTGCTTGGTTTACCCCCTTCTCTTGTCAAGTGTAGTCCTCCAACTGGTTTTAACTTTTTTATTCTCGTTCATACGCATGACATTCCCAAACCACATTAACTGCCGCGTTTGTTGAATTGCTTGCACCGATTTATCACCGAACCGCTCACGTATTACGATATTGTTAATGCAGTTCCTCCTGGATATGCCCGCCGCTGCCCTAAGATAGCGCATTTCACTGGCTTGTATTCTGCTCCTATCTCTATCACTCATTGCCCATGTTTCGCCCCCATATGTTAACACTGGTATATAGATACTTCTAAATATCTTAGCTTTTGTGGCAGTACTTACTTCCTTTCTTCTTGTGAAAACATTGGTGGCACTTGTTATCCAGTTGTTGATTTCCATTTCTAGACTATACCTTTGGCATTTATTATTGAACCTAGGTATTTAAAATTTTCAGTCTGTTTTAGTTTAATGTTGTTCAACGTTATTTTCAGTTGTTGGTCAGTTTTACCTATCAGTATTTATACTCAGACCATTCGCCCCAATTGTCTTCATTCCATACTGACACATTGTTTTGCAGATCAGTTTTCTTATTGACAATTAAGACCAGATCATCCGCATACATCAGTTCGGATATACAGGGTGATTGAAAAGTATTGCGATTAATTTTAAGGGTAGGTAGAGCATACCAAATAGAACAACTTTTCCCAATAAATCATGTGTCGCAAGTAAACGGTAAGCTAAGAACAAAATCAAAACAATCAATACAAAAATTGGTTTGGGGTCACTGGAATAGGTATGTTCTGTTTACATTCAAAATCTAAATTTATCAAACGCCTTTCTTGTTCATACTGATAAGAGAGTCCAGGTATGAGTACGTAACCTACGTCAGTTCATTGTTCGCTTTAACAGTGCATTCTTCGAACGTTTTAATAGAAGGTAAGCCTAAGCCTAACCTTTTAGCAACCGAATTAACTGACGTTATTTTATAATAATTGAAATTGAAATTAATTCTGTGAATGAACTTCGTAATCGTATTCAAGCGGCTGTAGAAGAAATTCGCTAGCAACCTGAAACTTTTGCCCGGGTACGAAATTCTTAACTTCGTCGTACTCAGAGGTGTGTAGAAGTTAATGGAGGATCGTTTGAACATCTTGTGTAAGTCCTGTTCGTCTTTATTAACAACAATTTTTTCTAATACCACTTTTTAAACATGCCAGTAATTGTTTACTGCTAGTCTCAAACCTGAAAAGATGCTAAACTGTGTAATGTTTCATTGATTTTGGCAGGGTCAAATTTTATTCCTTTTAAATGCATATTAGCCAGCAGTCCCCAAAAGTGTTTAGCAAAATATAAAATAAATAAAAATCGTGATAAACTTTAAATGTTTGCTGTAATGTTCATCTATTAAGGTCAGCATAATTATACCCATTTAATTTAATGGCCAACTTTTGAATCACCCTGTATGCTGGTTGTTTGTATTTTATGGACTCCGATTCTGACTGTTTTATCTACAAACACTGAAACTCGAACAAAAATTCCTAACATAACAAGGCATGTTGTACAACATGTAAAATAACAAAATTAGTTTCTTGAAAACGGAACACACAGATTGTAATGGTTATGATCCACGTTGTATAAAAACAAACGAATTTTTCCGTAAGTCAGATGCTGAAAAACGTGACCGGAGTTGTCATATTTAGCAACAATATCGAATAGTTGTATGTAGATAAAACCAGTACAATATTACAAAAAAGCAAATATTTAAAATAAAACAGCTCAAAGATTAGAATTTCTAGAAGAGTGGTATATGGTCACCTTGCATTCGTTGCTACCACCGATTACGAGTATGTTATCAATTGTATTTTTAAATTTGTCTGGAATAATTTCACATTCTATTATTTTATTATATTTATCAAATACCAACTACTGATAATTTTAGGGATTCATGTAAACAATTAATCTCCGAACTAACTATCTTTTGTAATTTCATTTATGTAATTCTTTCAAGAACTTTGAAAAATAAACAAATCGGCGCAAATTCATCGTTGTGTGAATTTATATTTCCCAAGAAGTTTGTTATTGTTGTTATTATTATTATTATCGCCGAATTTAGTTTAGTTTTCCGTGTTTGGCTATATCCAATATTAAATAAACACGTAGATGTGCCCGACAGAAAAGTTACAAAGGTCGTAATTTCTAAACAAATTCGTTCTCACACCGAGTTAATATCTGTAAAACGAGAAGAAAAAAATATTTACTTGGCACTGACCCATGACCCTAGCTCGTTTCTTATTGCAGAAAACACGTCTTTCGGGCGTCTTTGCTATTAGTGGCAACTGCAATAAACATGATAAAGAATAAGTTCGTGGAATTCACGTTATCAAAGTAAATATATTTCGTGTTAATGGGTCTTCGGTCTATTTAAAGAGAAGCATACGACAAGTGGGCTTAGTGAGCAAACGAAAAACACACTTTTCATCTCTGATTATTACATCGGAACACGTCAAAATGAAAGTTCTAATTGTAGCTGTTGCTTTCTTAGTGATTTATGGTGAAGCCATTCCTGCACGTTATGATTCGAATGAAATTGGTGAGCAATTTTCTGAATTAAATTAAATCGGAATTAAAAATTAAAACTTTGCTAGCAAATAATAGACAATTATTTTATCACAATTTTGCTTGTGTTTTAATACCTGAATTATACTGAAAAACAAAATATTTACAGGAAGTTTCTCGAAAGACTTTGACAGTGTCGACACCAGCATCACCGAATGCCATGGCGTTTCTTGTCCTACTGGAACCGTAGCATGCAGCAAAACCACTAAAACTACCCCTGATAAGAAAATGCTGTTGACTACCGTCAACTGTGAAGACATTGGGGGTATGCATTTTTTAATTGTTGAAATTACGTAATGAAAATACGTGACGGCCCCAATTTAGTCTAATTTTAAGTAAAATCTTCGCCTACGATCAATATCCAACCCTAAACAGAGTGCAAATTGTATCGCTTGGCCCCTTACTTGCTCTGAATAGGCAACTAATCAAGCACTACTTACCTGTTTGCCTGTGACGTGTAATGTGTGTTGCCTATTCACAGATAGTAAGGGGCACATTGAATAATCTCGATGAAAAGCAAATTTAATTTGTGTTTATATTTTACATAATTGTTTTTTATAACGATACTCTTAATGTTTTTTTTTATTTTTTACAGGCAACGTTCTTAACTCTGCAACAAAATCTGCCGAAAATCCATTCGAAAATACCCAAATTTCCAGTTTTTCCTTCACCGGTCACTACAATTATGGCACAAACACCGTCAGTAGACCAACACACAAAAATACTTACTACAACAATTACAACAACAACAACAACAACGACGATTTGGTAGAAACTTTCGCTTAAATTATTTCCTTGTGTAACCCGACGAACGAAGTCTTATTTAATATTTAGTTCTAAATCTAAAAACAATTTTTAAAAGTATATTTTAAAAAATTGAATGTAAATACAGGTTAATAAAAGTATAAGTAATCATAATCCATTCGTAGTTTATTGAAGCTCAGACAGTGATATTGTTTCCTTAACGACGAAGATTACACCTTTAAAAATAGTCGATTATATGCAGACTTTGCTTCTTTTTTTGAGAACCAATTTTAATGTAGGAGTGACGGACGATTTTTGTTTCTAATCATTTATCTTTTGTCTGTCTATAGACACCTCGGTTTTGTTAAATTAAAAAAAAAATAACAAATTGAGACATCGAAAAAATCTCCACGTCAATAGATAGATAAAAACATCCCCTTTTCAAAAGCCACACGAGCATTTTTCCAAAATGCAAATTAATTCGGAAATAAGATTTTAGCAATATCGTATAATATAAAAAATATAACTCACTATTCATAATGCAGCGTGTAGGCAACTCAACTAACATGCGAACCAATAATAGGAAATCTTTAAAATATGAAACAGAATTCGATGGTAAACTATTTCGTATTATTCCAAGAAACAATTTAATCATTTCAACTTGTCAGTTATTACCCGACGCTACAGTTTTGAGTCATACACAAATTCGTGCACAAGCCATTTTTGCTTATTTAAGTAGTTATGCAACTTTAGGTACGTCAAATAGAAAGTCACTGTATGTAAATGCCAGTCTTAAGAGAATGCCTAATTTGCTGAGCAGCTATTATCCTTGCAGGCCAAACCCTTTCTGTAATGGCACCACGTTTATATTATTCTTCTATTATTTATTTTAATTAGCAAGAAGAATACATTTACTCTATAAGCTAATTTAATGATTTGAAATCTTGAGAAAAGATTTTCGGCACTGCTGTGATCAGGGACGTCTCATTGAGGGGGCAAATCAGTGGGCTCAGTCTTCTGACGACACGGTATTAGGGTAGCGCATTCAATAAGAGAATGTCGGTGTTGTTATTTTTACAAGGTGTTTCGATGTACTTTCGTGTATGAGATGCCGAGAAGCCGAGGTGTTCATGTATTATATGGTTGGTTATATACCAAGGTGCATTATTGATCTTAGAATTTTGGATTGGCATTTTTGCATGATGGTGATGTTCGATTTGCTGACACATCTCCTACAGTTCCACTTCATAGATCCATATTGGTTTGATAATGGTTTTATAAATCAGTATTTTGTTGTCTAGGAATAAATGTGATTTTCGTTCAATGCACATTTTTTGTCTTAGTTCTATTTATTTCTTTTTTTATGATGTATTCCCCCAGCTCAGCCTGTTGTTGAGATGGAGTTCCAGGTATTTCGTGGTAGTTGACTGAAGTATTTCAACGTTATTTAAGTGGGTTGGTGGGACCTGCTCTTTTCGTAAGGTGATGGTTACATTGACTTTTGCTTTCCACCTGTTTAGCCAGTGCTCGAGTTGGTTAAGGTGGTTTTATACGTGGAGTGATCCAACGTCTTCATAACCGTATCATCAGCCAAAGTGGGAAGTGTGTTTGGTGTTATTTTGGTATTTTTAAATATTGCGTGGTCCTGTAAATCTCTTCTCTAACTAAGGAGTCGTATGCTTTTAAGTAATCGATGAAAACTACGTGTATGTCTTTATTGTATTCTTGTGTTTCTTCTAGAACGGGCCGGTTTAAATCCTGTGTACTTTTGAAGTATGTTTCTCAGGATTGTGGCTAGAACTTTGTTATTCCTCTGTAGCTATTGTATTTATTCCGTATCTTCTGTTGTTGCCTAATTTTACTTAACAGAGTATGTAACTTCTAGGTTAACGCTTAATCATTTTTCACTTTTTCACTCTGTTTCAGGATTGTCAACTTTTCTTCGAAATGTTTTAGTTTGGCCACTATTAGCTAATTATTTTCCTGTGTTCCAGTTTTATAAGCGCCTTTAATTGTTACCTTCATTCTAATTTCTTGTTCTATTATGTTTCCATCCTTTATCTGTATCCCTTTTATAACTATATTGTTTCTCCTTTTACCTTTCTCCTGGGTTTCGATTCTATTTTTTTAATTTTCTATTTTGTTTTTTAAGTCATTTCTCTCTCTTTCCCATTCTACTTCATTTTTAATTAATTCCTCTTTAATAATTCCCCTCTAAAGATTGATATTACAAGTATATTATTAACACATCATAGAAGTATTACCACCAAAGTTACAACCCACTTCGCCCTCAACAAACATCCGTTTATCCTTGAGCGATTTTGGAAAAAGCTTGCAAACCAAACTATCAACTGGGCAGCGTATCGTCCAACCCTCAACGAGGCTCTAACACCTAACTCAAGATCTCAAAATTCGCTAAAGATATTGAGACATCCACTTCTCGTCTGGTCGAGACAATCAACACCTCTTATGTCCTTGAAGAAGAAATTCAGAAGTGAAAGGGTTCCGTGGTGGAACGTTGAACCTCAGACCCAACGTTCTTGTCAACCGGAAGACTGGGATATTTTCAAGAGATCCCAACAGCTTTACAAGATGCTCGGAGAAAATTTTGCTCTAGCATTGAGTTTCTCTCAGAAGCAACTCGCCTTATTAAAATTCTTGATAAGGACAAACAGCTGTAGTTTGAGTCTCTGAGACTCCACCACTACAACAGTCACTTCCAGTCGCACATTTTATAGCAGACTGGCAAATAACTTCCTCAATCGCCTCAGTTGGGCCATAGCCTTATTTAACCTGAGGAAGATGATCTTTATTCCCAATGCTGGATGTAGTAGACACAATGCACGATATTGCCGAAGACCTATTAGTCGGATTTCTTTGCTTCTTAAAACGCTAGAACGTATGGCCTTAAGATGCCTATCAAACACGCAAATCCATGGAAACGGTGCTTCACTTGATTGTTGTCAAGATTGAAACAGAGTGTACGAAACTAGTGCTTTCCTTGAGACTGAAGAAGCTTTCGATAACATATCCTTCGACTTCATCTGTCGAGCTTGCATCAATCATGACATCGACACCACTGTCATTTAATTGAACGGGAAATTATAGCGTCTCTCAGAAGTATTACACTTATGGCTTTAGTGAGACGAGGCTGCTTTCAGGGTGGTGTTTTAGCATCCCTGTTGTAGTAACTTACCCTCAATGAATTTCTTACGCGCAGTGTTACAAAGATGACCATATTATCTTAGCTACAGGAAGACAGCAAGAAAGGAAGCATAAGCAACAGAATTGACCGAGAAATAATCTACACCACCAATCACAAAATCCAAGTAAGGAAAATAGCAGGCGACGGAAACTGTCTATTTGCAGCAATAACGGATCAAATAACAGAAGGTAGGAAAAATAAAGGGAAATCGTAAAGTATGTGAGGGAAAACCAAAAAGAAATGCAAGTGCAGCTGGAAGAAAATATCAAAGATTTGGCTCCCAAATACGACCATCTGGATCACGCCTTCGGAGCAGCTATGTAAATCAATGCCTACATAGAAGACTTGGGAATAAAAGGATTCTGGGCTGGATACGAATCCATTCTCGCAGCGACAGAAGTTCTACAAACAAAAATAGAAAGTTGCTACGATGCAGGTTACAAATAAATCGGAGCACACACCGAAGAACACAGGAGGGCACGCAACAGCAATTGAAGTACAATGAAAATAAGAATATTAATAATGATAATACTAATGATTAGACTAAGCTAGCATAAAGTAGCATGTAACAGGACATGCATATCTGTGCTAAGGCGTTTCATATCATAGACCTAGGACCTAGGACATTAGCGGTAATACTAGAAATACTATTGTATTAGTATAAGAAGATAAAACATGTTTGACTATCTCGGTCATATATTCAACTCTCATTGAATATGTGATCTACTAACTATCTTGCACTGTAGAAGCGGCTGGTGTCACAGGCATATTAACGTTATACAGTGCTCCCAATCCCCACCTATCATAACAAATCCCTTCACACCCCTATTGGCATGGGGTGGGCCTGGCGTAATCCAGGATTGATCCACGGGAGTCTGCTCCATGTCAATTAATGATGATATATCAACGTGATGACACTACAGAAAGCGTTTGGCGTGCAGGTTTTTTCTAAAATCGCTCAAGAGTAATGGAGTGTTTATTGGGGGTGGGGATCGGGTTGTAACCTTGGTGGTAATACTTCTATGTTACCGAGTTTCGAACATTTGTCGAGCTTTGGGTCTTTACCGAAAAACAGGAAGAAGATACCAGGAACACACAAGGAGACATCCTTGTGGGAGGCGATTTTAACTTCAAATCCCCGGAGTGGGGATCAAGGCAGGAGGATACTATGTGAGCCAGTCCACATATGTAAGAGGGGAGTACAATTACATTATATGTAGACATCACGTGTGCTACGGACAGAATAGCCGGAAACACGATAAGATACGTATACTCTGAAATTCACTTCCAAAACAGGAAAGTACCTTTACGAGAAGTACCGACCACGGGATGGATTCTTAAAAAACTGGACGAAGAAACTCTCTGTATAGAAATTGAAGAACAGATTAAGGAGAGGGGAGAAAAACGGCAAGCGCATGCCTAATAGAGAAACAATATATTGGTGGTCAGAAGAGTTTGCCCAAAAAAAACAAAAATGTATAATGTCCAGAAGGAAACTAGTTAGTGCTAGAAGACGGGAAAATAACGAACAAATAGTACCACAGTCGGAAGAGGAATATAAGGCAAACCAGGAATTAAAAATCAAAATCCGACGAGCTAAAGAAAACAAGTGGAAAGAACTCTGAACTCACCAATCATATGAAATAGGCGACTTTTTGTAGTGGCCATAGAAAAATGTCAGATTCAGTGATATAAGTCAAAAAAGAAAACGAATAATGTGTAAAGCACAGCCATTGAAAAATTTCTGCTTCATGTTTTCACTGAAAACGGGAAGTCTATACAGTGCAGTATGGATGTTTCTAAATGCCATTTTTGATTTAATTACATTGGGACCTTCTTGGGAAAAGTTTGCAGTGAGCAGTGTTGTTCCTATTTACGTTTTAATTATGTTAGTATCTATGGCATACCTTTATATTATCGCAAACGAAATTCCGGTCTGTATATATCCTTACAAATACGTATTTTTAATTTACACGTTGTTGCATATAATCGTGATCGTTGTAGTAAACGCCGTGGCCTACGACGTAGTGCGTGAATTTACGAAAAGTGTTAAAACTGATGGGGACATCAAGAGGAATACTCTGTGGTTAACTATTAGGTATTCCGTTACTTTTTTAATAAACATTTATTTCAACGTTGTTATATGGAGCTATGTCACAGAAGTAATGGACGAAGATTAATGTGTTGTACTAAATTGCAATTTACGAATTTATTCAAAATAATAGAATATTATAAAGTTATTATATTGTCTTAGTCTATAATTTCTTATACATTTGGATGTCGAGGCTGGCGCGTTAACATAAGGGGCCCTACGGGTGCAATGTGTAACCGATAAATGGGAATGTTTCAAGCAAAACCTTTTAACTGATTCGCCAGATATTATATAATAACAATAAAAGAGATTTTTACCCTCGAAATCTCTATTTTTATATTCCTTCTTCTTCTTCGTACCCTTTACAGGGCGTCGTTGCCGATCCTCTCTTCATATGCCAGTGGTGTGCGTGTCAAGTTGCCTACAGACATAGGGTACCTCGATGCTTTGCCATTGCCTTCCGAGGGAAGCGGCCGGGTTCTACTTACTGTAAATATGGTTCAAACATTTAAATAGTCATTTATTTTATAATCTACAGTCCTTCTAACTAAAACCAAATTAATTGCACACATAAATAATAGTAATTTAAACCAATTTAATTCCGTTAATATGCATTCCGAACCTTTCCTGGTGCTTGTTTATAAACGAGGATGTGCGATTGTGCGCGAAAACAAACGAACAACAAAATACGTATTTCTATTAATTTATAAAAAAGTTGTCGATGTGTGATGATGTCAAACGTTCTATTATCTTGGATTTCTGATTGATTTTAGTTGTCAAGGTGGTTTTAACTGATAAGACTTGAATCTAATACCTTATCGTGTATTTAGTAATTGTAAACTGAACCAAGCTGGCTCGATCATTAACAAAAAAAAGTATTAAAAAATCGTAACATAAAATTAACCTAGAAACCGACTTCTTTTAATTAGCGTTTTTAATTTATAATCACGAATTACGTAATGGATAATTTGAGGTAAGTGCATCATTAATTGCAGTAAGTTTAGCTGGTTTAACAAGAAATGCCTGCAGGATATATATCGTTACTTACAACGTAGGAACGAGCACGCCGGATCAAGACTTGCACGAATTGTTTGCGTTGTCCCAAAATGCAAAAAATGATAAAGCTTTACCAGATTTTTATGTGATTAGTCTACAGGAAGTTAAGGCTAAACCTACGAACATGCTTATGGATGCATTATTTGACGATCCGTGGACAAATGCAAGTCGTAGCCTTCTTGGCGATAGAGATTACGTTAAGTTCAAAACCATTCGATTGCAAGGGTTGGTTCTTAGCGTATACTGTTTAAGAAAACATATATTTAATGTTCGTGAAGTGGAATCTGAGTACACCCGAACGGGCTTATCTGGAATGTGGGTGTGTATTATTTGCTTCTGCATTACGTATTTATTTTATCAAATACAAATATTGTAGGGTAACAAAGGTGCAGTAAGCATCAGACTAAGCGCTTATGGTTGTTCAGTGTGTTTCGTTAACTCTCATTTAACTGCGCATGACGACGGTTTGGACGATCGAGTGGACGACTACAACAGTATAATTAAAGATCAAGAATTCCACGTACCTGAACACACTGAGATATTTTTCCACGAGTAAGTATTAGTCCAACTAATTTATACGAACAAGAAAAGAAAAAAACTTTTCCAGTTACGTATTTTGGATGGGCGATTTAAACTTCCGTCTCTTAGAAGAATACGATAAAAATCCAGAAGAGATAGAAAGGAGCATCAAAAAAGGCGAAATAAGAAACTTGTTTGAATACGATCAGTTGAGGAGTGTTATGGTGGCTGGAAAAGCTTTCAGCGAGCTTGCGGAAGCCACACCGGATTTTCCGCCGACGTTTAAGTTTGAAGTTGGAACTTCGGAATATGATCATAAGTTAGTTGTGATTGTATCCGTGTTATTTGTAACTAATTTATTGTATTTAGGAGGCGACCGGCATGGACTGATCGAATTTTATATAAGGTCAATTCGAATAATTATGAAAACGTCACGTTGAAAGTAGACCAAAAATCATACAAAGCCCATGGTGTTTACTGTATAAGCGATCATAAACCTGTATCTGCTGACTTTGTAATTAAGGTAACGTTGATGTTTATGTAGTAATTAAAGAGTTTTTGCAAATTTTTATTAATTTATGCGTCAACATGTATTGAATCAAAGTAACTTCCTCATTTTGCAAAAGCTCTTGATAACGTAAATTTATTTCAAACTAACCACACAAGCCCTTCTATCTTTTGCTTTATTTTCATTCGACTTCATTAAATCATAAATTTTTTATTAATTGAATGCGAAGAATGAATGATGACTTCAACTTAAAATATCTAACGCACCACTATGTAACATGGATATTCTCTCTAAGAGCATGAAAATTATCATTCTGATTCCAATCATGAACCATTTCATTCGTTAATTATTTCAAAGAAAGCCATAAAAAGTGGTGGGCTTGTTGATAGATCCCTCAAATAACCCTTCGGGCTTCAACTAAGGCTCTGGATGCGCAGGTATTTGCCGATAATGCCGAACAGGCAGTACAGTTCGAAAAGATTCCGTTCTGGTACACAGATGAAGAAAATACGGCCGGTTATAAAATTACAAAGGATATACCTAAGTATAAGGATGATTGGATTGGAGTTTTCAGGGTTAGTATCATTTGTTGATTATCATAAACAAAATAAGCGGAATTTTATTTCAGGAGAAATTCAGCAGTTTGGATGATTACATTGTATACGAATACGTGAACAAATCGTCGAGTCCTTTACCAGCTACGAGAAGTCCGCATCACAGTGTAGAAACACAGCAGTCGTTAAAATATAGTCTTACATTCCCCGAATTGCCATTGGGTCGATCATCGGCACCGGTGCAGTTGATTTATTTTAGTCTTTCGGAAGACAACATCCAAACCGTTCTAGGTATTAGCGAACCCATTCCTCTTGTTAAGAAAGAAAGTGATTAATTTTTCAGGATATTTATAAGGTAGGCAGTATGTACAAGTAACATCATTCACATATGGTTTGTGCAAAGCTGGGTTTTTTTTCAATGTTTCGGCAAAATTCCCACATCTGTAAATTCTACTATTTTAAGTATTAATTCCTCTGGTTTTCTAATGTACTTATTCAGCGATATGTCTCTTTGCCGCGTCAAAATTGTGAGCTTCACAAACTTAACTGAAACTCATTCATTTTTATTGCTAACTTAACCGGGTGCTCTAAATGATTTGCAGTTTACGAACATACTTAAATGATGTCAAGGAAGATTTTTATGTTTTATCAAAGGTTTTTATTGTCTTTAAGTAATGCAAAATTTTAGCATAAATTTACATAAAACCTGCTTTGCATAAATCCTAAATAAAGTATTCTATTTTAGTAAGTAGCGGAATTTAATTACATTCAATGAAACATAAACCGACATAATTTACGTAATAAGTTGCTGTTTAAGTGCAAAATTAAATTATATATAATATAATAATTAATAATTTACATAAGTTCGTATCTCGCCGATGATGTGAAATTTATTATGGACAATCAAATAATTAAAGCCAATACAAAATCTTTTTATGAACCTGTATTGCCGGTTATTCCTTAGTAAAGTGGGTTTTTAGTTTTTTTCTAAGCTTGGCTCGGCTCAGAAAAAATGTCGCATATTCTGGGTATGGCTTGTTTACCGAGCTTTTCCCTGAGCTTCGTGCTTTCCCTGAACTTTTATTGAGTTTCGAGCCTTTGCCAAGCCCTGAGTCTTTACTGAGGAGCACCAAACTTCGAACTTGTTCAAAGCTCGAGCTTTACCTTTACGTGTGTTAACGTACTTCCCAGCGATAAGCTTAGAACTTACCTATAAAATAAATAATTACAATTTTGGATGTTTATATTTCATGGAATGTAATTATTAGAATTAGATTATAAACAAATACGCATCTTACACAAAACAAATGTCTAAGTCTAAATCAATCACATAACAATTGAAGTGCGCTTGTTTAGTATTGACTAAAAGGGAATTGCAATTAAGAAAGAGACTAGATTTGTGACTTATTACTGATAATCACTGATACACCAATACTGTGTAGTTTCATCTTTGTAGGTCAGTTCGGACTGGCGGCTGCGATTCTGGGCTTTTAAAATTTTACGAATATCCGACCGGTGCGGTTTGTAACGATAAGAGACCGATTTTTCAGTAAAATCCGTTCAGTTCGATGAAGTCGGGGAGCGGACTGTTTAGAGTGAAATTACAGACTCCGGTGCGGTGCTGAAAACAGTACACTAAAAGAGCAAATTTTGCAACCATCGTCGACGTGTCTTTTATTTAAAGACTTGTCAATATCGCTTAACAAACGATAAATCGCATCTGCACGGTCGACATTCCACAGCCGCCGGCCTAAATTGACTTTATTTATAATTAGAAGGTGCATACTAGTAGTGAATATAAAACCTGCAGATATAATTTTTATTATCAATATTTTTAATACAGAATGTTATAAAACTATAACTTATTACCTTGTTATTCTTTAAAGGAATTTTGAAAAGTGGCAGCAAGACAAAGGATTGTAAAAATTACGACTATTTTCAAAAGAAAAAGCTGGATTCTCAACTCGTTAAAAAGTAAGAAAAACCAAGTGACCATTTTAAGTAATTTCAACATAAATAGTAAATTATTCTACAAGTAAAGAAAAGTGGCAGTTTTCTAGCGAGTGGAAAATGTTTGATTCACGAGCGTTAGCGAGTGAATTACAATTTCACGAGCTAGAAAACCACTTTTCTTACGCGTTGAATACGCTATTTTTTTGTGTAAGTACTAAAAGTTCGAATTTTCTAGACAAATTTGTTAAATTTATCAAGGTTATGTTTATACGGAAACATAGCAACTACAACACGTACATAGTAACAAGTAAACAAACAGACTGTGTTGCTAGGAATAAAGTGTTGGTTGCTAATGACTCAAGCGTTGTAATGAGGAAAAGGTTGCTAACGAGAAAAATGCCACTTTTCTTTACTATTTTCTACATAGTAAAATGGCCGTTTACCATTGAGTATACAAAAATAGTTATTTGTATAACTAGGGAGGAAAGCCATGTATTCTCTCCCGCGGATGAAGTTTAATGCCCGACGCGATAGCGGAGGGCATTAATCATCCAAGGGAGAGAAGAAGGCTTTCCTCCAGTGTTATACATATAATTTTTTCTACGACTCACTTTTAAAATCATTTCGATGATTTATTATTTTAGATTTCCTTCTGAATTTCGTTTATCAAGATACAGTATGTTGTGCGTCGTTTCCAAGGTAGTGTTGCTATAATTCTTCTCCCTAGGGAGGACATTGCCTACTTTCGGCCCTAATTTCAGGGAACAAAAGCCTACTTTCGAAACAAGGAGTAGAAAAACATCTTTATCTGCCTGATCTGAAACAATTATTTTACGTTTATGAAAATTCGACCCGTGAAGTTAGGCAAAGTTATTACAATTGTGCAAGGTCATTTATGACGTGAGATCGAAAAAATTTCACCTCAAAGTTTGCCATGAAAAATATAAATCATGTCATACAACATAAGCCATTAGAACTACTAAATCTAAAACCACGCCTAACTGATAAAAATTAGAGCAGACTAAATTATTCGAAAAACTAAAATTAAATACAAATTGAACAGAAAAATGTTATTAACAGAAAATTATTTTAAAGCAGATAAGTTATGTGACCTCCATTTTCTTGGTGGCAGATTTGAATTCTGTGTTTAATAGAATTAGTGACTTTTTATATGCCTGACAGCAAAACGGACATAACCTCACACACCTCACATAATCTATAAAACAACAGCTGACATTTGTATGACTTAAAAGTCGACATGCCTAATTTTGCGTTTTCATGTTTCATAGCCAACTTAAGGTGAAATTTTTTCGATCGCATGTTACACTCGTGGACAAAAAAAACGGACACTTATATTTTTGGCTTTAATACCGTCTAAGAAACTCAAATGACGCTTAAATATAAAAATATAAGTGTCGGATTTTTTTTGTCCACGAGTGTAGGTTCTTTGGGTTCTTGTGCAATGTCTAATTTGGATGTGTAACGACCGTAATCGTCTGGCGAATGTGTCCGCATACATCTTCAAAATTTGTTTGCGACACATGTGGTTCAGTTCAAAGAACAATTTTTAAAATATACCCTCATTACAGTTGAAACAAATGTCGACTCAATGACAGCTAAATTTTGTATGTAAGGTCCTTGGCTTGGTGAGTAATGATTCTCCGTAAATGCCTATCATTAGTTCTTCTTCCCCAATTTTCTACTTGCCATGCATTGGAGCCATTCTCATCTTGGTCTGTGTCTAGTTTCTTGTCCTCGAGGTTCTTCACACACCACCTTTTTTACTACATCATTATTTTCCAAGAATATCTCTGCGATAATACAGAACTAAAAAGCATTAAGAAGTTGATAAAAGAAGCAAAACAAAAACAATGGGAAGAGTTTGGAACGAAATTAGAGAGAGACAGCACAGGGAACCAAAATCTGTTCTATAGAGTACTTAAAAACCTTAGTATAGCAGGAAAAACACTAAGAGACAGAGTACCGAATGACGAAATCAGACAGCCATGTAAAACAGAAGATGCAGTTTGATGATCCAGACAAAGAAGAAGAGCATGAAATGAACGCATGACAGATTAGCTTGCATCGCCAGGGATGGTAAACCGACTAGAACCAGACCACCACAGAGTTGGCAGTCAACATCCCCAGGAAACTAAACCGGAAACAACAGGCCCTTGGCTTAATACAAGTAGAAGAAGAAGAAGAGTTTTCAAAACAAACTTTCCGAGGCTGCATTAAAAAGACTGATGGAGAGAGGATGCCCTTGATGTACTCCTCTATCTATGTGGAACCCCTGGTCTTTGAGAGCTGCAAATATTGCTGAGTGGTGAAGTGAGTCAAACACTTTCGTCATACATATCTCCACTGCTGCCATGGAATTTGTCAAATAAAAAGATGGTAGCTGTGATAGATCGCAATCATGTTTTAATTAAATATTTAACAAAACGAACTATGAGTAAAAGAAAAACTAAAATATTCGTCAAGCTTACTTACCTATTTTTATACAAAAAATGTGACTTTTGGCTTGATACAAAATTATTCAACAGGAAAAAAAGCATTTTATTCAAACTATTCAACAGGAAGAAAAGTCATATGAAACAAACCCACTGGAAATAAAATCATTTTTTTGCATTTTGACAAAAAAAGTGGACTTTTTTACTAAAAAATCGTAAAGAAAGCAACACTTCAACTATTTAATTTTACATTTTGCATTAAGTAAGTGTGCTTTAAATAAAATATTGTAAATTGTCAGTTTGACAACTGTAAATTCTCAAATCCTTTTTATCCTGTTTTGAGGGATTTAAGATGTCAAAATGCAAAAAAATATTATGTACAACTCGTATGAAAGCATCTTTTTTTCACTCGTGAAAAAAGTATTGCTTTCGTTACTAGTTGTACAAATAACTATTATGTAACAATAATTGTAACTAATTGACAAGTTAAAGTGACAGCTAAAAAACAATTGCTTCTGTTTCATTAATTCCAAGGCACCACTGTTTTTTTGTCAAAGTGCAAAATTCCATAGTTTTTCCGTTACGGCGAAATCGAAAACACTACCAAATAGTTCCCTACGAAAAACAGTTACGGTTTTAGTGTAAAATTAGGGAAGCAAAAATATACAATTGGAATTCCTACTCGATCGTTATCATTTTTTTCGGACGTCGCACATCAATTCCTATAAAAAAATTAGTAAAAAGTTTCCGTTTCTCATGGACGGAGCACTAATAAAATAATCGTATGTTCACCCCGTCTTCGTCTTGCTACCGTTTTGTTTCTTCTGCCGATTTAAAAATTTCTATAAAGAATAGCGAAGTGTAAAGACCTATTAAATTAAGGTGCATTTATACTGAGCGAACAAACAGTTTCGTCGAATTACAGTCAAAAGTTTTTTGCTTCTGCACATGTGTTTTTGTTACCAAGTGTAGAACACCAGCAAAAGAGAACGAAGGTATTCGTTTGGTGTAAACGCGCCGACAAATTTTTTTGACAGATTCCGTTCGTTCGTAATAGTAACTCAGTAATTTTATTATAACTAGAAATTGTTTTTACTGTGATTTAAGGCCTTCGACAACCCGTTTTAAATATTAAGATTTTTTTCCTTAATTTTTCCAACTTAGTTTTATAAATAATATTCTTACTAATAAATAATTGTAGTTCGGTTAAGGTAAGGTTCAGTATTTTATTGCATTACATTTTTATGTTGAATGCAAAACTAACATGACAGACTTAATGATGAATTTGGGAAAGGATCGTTTGTACTCTACGAATGGCACCATTTCAAATATCTATTTATTAATATATTTTGTTATTATTCTACGATCAATTTAAATTTAAAAATCGGTACAAATCAAACTAAAAAAAATATTATGGTAGTTGGTCTGGTTTAAATGTGTATCTATGCCTGATGTATAGAAAAATTGTTTTAGTTAGAGGAAATCCGAATAGAAGCATTTGGAACAGATTAATTTTATATATTCAGTAAGCAGGTTAGACGATAACGGTGGTGTATCTATTTGGATTCACTCTAAACATTGAATATTTCTAGCGAAATTGTATGCAGCTAAGTCACGTTCATACTTAAAGGCGCTTAAGTTAGGTTGCTTAAATATATTAATGCATAATTGTTGCACTTGTTAAATCACAATTGTTTGTTTTTTTTTTTGATATTTTGTAAAGCGACGACCACGTTGCTGGTGCTCGTGCTTGTTGTCGATATATCAAAGAAAAGCTCGCTTCGACATGAAGCCCTATGAGCCAAAGTACAGCTAAGAGCTAAGCAAATTGTGTAGACGGTTAACTCTCGAGCTAGGAAGTCTTACACTCCCGAATATGAGCACAAGTGCGAATAATGTGGACGCCCCTTAAGAATATCTTTTTGTTAGATTTTATTATTAGTTTTATACAAAAATGTTCTTAAATTATGTACTTTAAGTATTAGAAACCTTGTGCAATTCAAATTATACTTCATTTACGCTTGAGGCCGTGGTAGTAACTTGAGAATAGGTTTCATACTTTGGAAAAATCATTTAAAGTTCGAAAGTTACAAACGTAGCCATAAGCGACATAACCTCAAAATACAAAGTTGGAACGAACACTGAGATTGTAGGTCAGAAACCATGTTTTAAGTAAAGCAACAGTATGACACTAGCGGAAATAAAAAGATTTGCAACGTCCAACTTAACATTTATTCACTATAATTAACACAACTGACAATTTAAGCACAACTAACGCAACTGTTAGAATTTTTAGGTAATGTTACAAATAACTTGCAATCTATTTCGGAAGGGTTGTGTAAATTGTAATCGATCACTAACCTGAGGATTTATAGGTTCGTCAGGTTTTTATGAAGTGAAAATTATTTTACAAATGTAGCCATAAACGACATAACCTCAAAATACAAAATTGAAACGTGGTGGAACAGACACTGAGATTGTAGTTCGGAAACTATTGTTTAAGTAAAGCAACTGCAGAACACTACCTTAAATATGATTTGTAACATCCAACTTAATATCTATTCACTATTGACGATTTAATCACAAACTAACCCAACTGTCAGAATTTTTAGGTTATGTTACAAGCAACTTGCATTCCGGAATGGTTATGTAAATCACTAACCTGAATCGTGCAGATTGGTTGGTTTTTATACGCTCAAAACGGAGCGCAGCTAGAATCCAAGAGAAGCTAGTCGATGGTTTGAATTTCCGAAAAGGTCTGGAAATTGTCTTACTTCGACTAAATGAAATGGGTGGTTTTTGTGTCTTCTCATTAGTTTACTTCTCTTATGTTTTCAAACAACTTATTTAGGACTGACTAACTAATAATTTAAAAATTTGCGTGTTAGAATAATAATATAGTTCCGAAGAATAGTTTTAATTGCACAGGTTTCAAATAAGTTTTTAATATTGGCCTCAAATTTCAACGATTTATTGTTGAATTCTTATTTTTCTATCGTTAAAAGCAAAACGTATTCGTGTAACTACAAAAGTTGTTGTTTATAAATGTATAATTTAAAGAAAGTTTATAATTAAGTAAAATTGTGGCCTGCATTAGTGTTAAAAGCTTAAAGTATTATAAAAAAGCATTTAAATGTTGTTAAAAATATTATAATTGTATGAAGAAAAAAATATAACGTTGTTGATAAAATATTTCTGGCTTTAAATATTTTGTTTCCAGGATCAAGTCGCCGTGAAAGTTTTAAATGTCATCAAATGTCACCGTTTAGTTTTCCTTTGCTTATGAGTATTTTAGCAGTTACTTTAAGCCCAGCCTTACCAGCCATATTAAGTTCGGAAGCTCTCCCACCGACGAACCCTAGGTCGACTTATTTTTCGGTTTTATTCTATACAAGGAAACCTCCGAGCCATCCTAATCCTTATGCAAAACCTAAGATTTATTGTGCAGGGGCACTAGTTGCTCAAAGGTGGGTAATAACTGTTGCGAGTTGTGATGTCAAACTATCTTGGAGAATTCTTTTGGGGGTAAATATAACAATATTTCGTTTAAACAGTTATAAAAACACTTTTGTAGTTGCGAGCTGTTCCCACATCTGCTTTTCATCTTACCAAGAATTACGGCATCAAAAGAATAATCGATTCGCTCGAAAGTTTAATGAGATTGGTGGAAATGCGCGAGTATTTAAAAGATGCCGATACGAAAATTCCAAGTATTAGAAGTTTCTCTACTGAAAAGGTTTGAAACTAAATAAATGTAAACATATTTATACAAAAATTACAGTGCCGAAAATTCTAGGGATGCATCGTTTCTTCGTGGATGAGTTCACGTTTTCAAGAACCGAGGAAACAAGAGACAATTACAAAAAAATTACATTGTAGATTTAAATGCAAAAACCGTAACTTCTGCAGCGAGTGAGTTCGGTTTTTTAAAAACAACCCTATTATAATCGAAAGTTTACATTTACAGAGAGACCATCAACAATACTTTTGTTAATTTAACACAAACAGATATTTGTCTGCTTCAACAAAAACCCGAAGATCCGGTGAGTCTTTGCAAATTTGACATCGGAGCGCCTTTAGTATGTAACGGCGCATTGGTGGGATTGGTTTATTTTATTACGAATATTGACTCGACGGAATCTGGCAATTGTTATCAAAATTTGACAGGCGCTTTTTATCCTGCTGCTGCCGTATACAGTGAACGAGATTGGATTAATTTTTTTATTGCGCCACGATTTTCTTCATCTTTCAGTTATTGTTTAAACATTTATTTATTTATTATTTCATTGGTGTTTGTTTTCAGTAGTATTTATTAAAATAAAGCATAAAAGTAAACTTGTATTTTTGTTTTGTAAGGATTGCGAAAGCAATAAAGTTGTTAAAATTAATCTCCCAAGTTTTTATAATAAATGGTTTACAATGAAAAAAGAATTGCCTGGCCATCTAGGCAACCCAACGTACAGCCCAATGCAGTGGGTTGCCGTAGGAAATCAATTTTGAGCTAAAATTTTCAGCGGCACAAACTTCCATTCTTCGACCTCTTAATATCTTTTGAGAAGGTGGAGAGATTTTAGTTTCGAATTAAAGATATTCAAAAGGATCACAGAAAACAGAATTGCGAGGAATTTTGAGCCTGCGAAATCTGAATGGCACAAAATTTTGTTCCTCCATCTTCTAGCAACTTCTGCAATCCTGTTACAAAGTCGAATATTTTTCGAGTGGAATTTAATTTAATTTAAACCGAATTTTAAGGAGTGCAGAAGCACTTTGAAATTTGTAAAATTAAAAATGAAAACCTTTACTTAGGAGTTTTAATGGAGATGCCACCCACTTGGTAAAATAAGCAAGATTCAAGGTAAGATTTTTTGTTTTGAAACTTTATAGTTTGGTTTCGGAAGTAATGACAAAATTGTTATTAAACATTTTGATTTATTTATTCTGCACTTAAATAATTAATTATTGTGTGCACAAAAATATTATGCTGTGTTTTTTAGTTTTTTATATGCAGAGTTGAAATTACCCGTTTTTTTTTAAATATTCCAATCAAGTAGTTCTGACGAACAAAAGGAAAAATTTTTTTATTACATCGTCGACAAAATTTTACTCTTTTTGTGTTGAATTGATCTGATACGGTAAATGCTATACCCTAGTATTTTGTCTGCTGATTTCAAATCTGTTTGCCAACTTAATCTAGAGGGCAAAAGTCCAAATTCGAATTCAAGAAATGAATTTTCAGAGACATATTGCATCCAAGGGATCTGTAGTCTTCAACAAATTCACTAACACGTCACGTGACTGTAAGATGGTTGAAGTATTTTAGTGCCAGCAAAACATTCATTTGAACCTTTGAATATAAAAACTCAGGAAGGAGTATACTAATATCTACCGACTGTATTCAGATTTGCGACGGAAGCGGCCATTTTGAAAACCCACCCAACGGCTTTATCCAGACACCATTAACTGTCTTTCTGCCTGTATCCAAGAAAGCATTGAGAACACTAGACACTAGGCTTGTTGCTCGTTTGAACTGAACTATAGATACCAAACGACCACCGTTGCCTCCACCTGCGCTTTGGCTAATCCAGGATAGACCTTTACATATTAGCATTACAAGTTATACATTTCCGGGGAAACTGTAGCTGCTTCTTAGCTCTATTGATCCATTTTCCGTGGTGGATAAGGCCACATTTTCTGTTTGTGTTCTATTTTTTCCTACAGGTCCTGGTGCGTTTTAGCCTAGTTTACTATCTTTTTCCATTCTATTCTATCCTTAATCCGGCTTTTCCAGTTTTGTATCTTCATTGTTCTTAAATCCTTTTCAGTTTGATCTTTCCATCTTGCTTTTGGCCTTCCTCTCGGTCTTCCTTCTGCTGGGCTCCATTCTGTTATTATTCTTACCGGTTCTTTATTGTCCTTCCTATATGTTATACATGACCAATGACCATACCATCGTATTTTTTGTGATTTGAAAATCCTAACTATATTTTCTTCTTTTAGCAGAGTATTTATTTCCTGGATTCATCAATTGTCTTATTTCATCTTCTTCTATTTTTTTTTGGCCCATTATTATTCTTACAATTCTCATTTCGAATATTTTAAGTTGTTCCTCTTCTTTCTGCGTTAGATTTGCCGTTTCCGCTGCGTATGTTACGATGGGTCTGATGATTCTTATAGATTCCTATTTTTGTGTTTTTGCTTAGTGTCTTATCCCTCGGCAGCTGTTTATTGGCATAGAAAGCTTTGTATCCTGCCTGTATTCTCTCTTTAATATTTATTCTTTCACCTCTTCTATGTATTGATAGTCCTATGTACTTCTTCAAAATTATACTGCCTGGTTCAATCCTGTGAACATTACTTTCTTTTGTCTACTACAGTGTATGTATTTTGTTTTCTTTCTTTAATTGATAATCCTTTTTCTTTCACTTTTTCTTCTATTATTGTAAGTGCATCTTCTAGATCCCTTCGACTCCTTGCTACAATTGCTACGTCATCAGCGTATGCTATAATCTGTACGGATTTCACCTTGAGTACTCCATTACTTTTCACCTTTTTAATGATGATCATCCAATGATGTTATAAATAGTAATTCTATTTACGTCAAGACTGTCTGAATTATTCTGCCCTACGATGACCGTTGCTCTTGACTTTTCCATTGTCATTTTTTCTACTTCTTACATAGTTTATTTACTTCTCCTTTGTTCTCATTAAATATCCATATCTTCCGGTTGGCCCGTTTTTAACCATTGTAATCTTGCCTTCTTCTTGTTTTCTAACATATGTTCGCATTCTCCATCAAACCAATGATTCTTCCTTCTATTTTCTTTGTGTCCTATCGTGCATTCAGTTGCTTTCATAACAGTTTCTTTTATTAGGCTCCATTCATCATCTACCCTAGTTTCCTCTAGCCAGCTTCTTAATTTATTTTCTATCTCGTTAGCTTTCTACTTTCTTCATTTTCCAATTCTTCTGTATTTCATTTTCTGGGTTTCTCTTCCTTTTTTGCTATTTTATTCTTTTTTAATTTACATTTAGCAATAACAAGGTGGTAATCCGTATCTATGCTGGTTCTTACGTCATTGATTCCCGTACTGCTTCCTTTCTTCACCAACACATGCCCAATTTGATTACCATTCGTTGTTCCAGGTTACATCCAAGTGATTTTGTGATTCTTTTTGTGTTTAAATTTTGTACTCATTATGAACGTATTTGTTGCTGCGGCAAAATTGGACATCATCTCTCTATTCTCATTAGTTACCTTGTGTATTGTATAAATATCTACGACTTCTCTATAACAAGTTCAAGATTTATAATACACCAACAGTACCAACCTTACTATAAGCTAGTGAAACATGGGTGACACAAACAAAGCGCGAGAGGACCAACAGCGGTAGAGATGAAACATCTGAGAAAGATTATGGGAAAAACAAAGTTAGACAAAATTAGAAACGAAGACATAAGGACAACGTTAAACCAGGAGCCAATAATATCAATGAAGAACAGAAGAAAACAAAATTGGTTTGGACATATTTTAAGAACAAACCAGAACTGATTTGTAAGAAAGGTGATGTTTGCTAAGAGAAAAAAAGAGAAGAATAAGAAGACCAAGAAAAATATGGGTAGAACAAATTGAATAAATAGGAAAAATGAAAGGTAAAACAAAATGACACGGATGGCGCGGCACCGGAAGAAATGGGCTCCAATACTCATTTAAAGGGCATAGGGATATACGAGAAGAAGAAGAAGTTTATAACTAATAACGTTCACGTTGTTGTTGACGAGCTTGTCGGGCATATCCTTTTACAAGAGCACAAGACTTGTTATTGTTGTACGTATATGGGGCTCGTCTTTAAAATACTCAGTACAGTGACTATGCCATCGGATTTCTTAGGCAAAAGGTCTCGTAAACTAGATGGGACATTGACATGGTTTGCTTCGTATTGGTTGGCTATCTTCCGCCGCAGCTGGCATCCGACACATATCTATCTGTTTTAACAGATTTATAAGTATAGCTATCACTATCAAAACAACATTTAAAATAAAGGGATTTCGACAGAATATAACGTTTAATTAACAAATAATCACATATATTTATCTACAGTTCTACTAATTTATAAGTCTACTTATAAATATTCGATTTTGGCATTTTTACTATTTTTAGCTGCCTTAAAGTGGCCGTATTTAAAAAAACTTATAAAAAAATTGTACGTTTCGTTAATAATAAGTACACTAATAATACACACTTTTAAAACTTTATCACTAATTTAACTTAAAATAAGTCGCTAGTCGAGGCATCCTCCAAGATCAGTTAACTTAACCGACAAGAAATAAGTAAACAATTAATATTAAAAAAATCAGTCAAATACACGAAAATTAAATAAGTTTGTTTATGTCATATCTTCCATGCTTTCGGCGTGTTTTAACTGAGTTAAAAATCCGTTGTGATTGTTGTGATTAGCGGCTGAATTGCCGTTTATGTTTGTTGTCATTGGTACTCCCTCTGTGCAGCTGTAATCCATTTGGGCCCTTCTTGGTCTACATATTTTATCTTTAACGGGCCTATGCATTACGAATATTACGAAAACGATCAAACCTTGTAGGGAATTTATTATATCGATAGCTGTCCATACTCCACCTTCGCTTGCTACTACGTAATAGGATATGATTTCCATTACCCAACAAAGTGTCATTACGCTAAGCAAAAAAGTACACGAACGGAACCTGAAATTGTTTTAGGTTTTTAATGGGATTTACTGGCAGCAACAGATTTTGAAATTAAGTTTGGAAACAATTCTAATTTAACAAAGTTTATGAGATTAATCCATGGATCAACTAATTAAAAATCTGTCAAGAGTCATCAACTTACATCGGTTTCAGTTCTGGTCTAACGGCTATCCAAGAAATATCATTTCCTTTGTGCTTTTGTAACCATACCAGTTTCCACTTCATCAGAGCAGCAAGTATAATGTTGAGCAGTATAGCAATACCAATGGGAATGTAAAAGTATAACATCGTACCTTGTTTTTCTGAAATATTAAATCATTACTTAGGTCATACAAACGTTTTTGTTCTGATAACTTACGGTCAAACCAACAACTATTTTTGCCAAATTGGGGTTTCAGGACGGTGTTTGGAATGCCTGGCATTTGATCCACGACTAAAGAAATGACTAAGGTCATTATTGGAATTAGAATCCCCAATGCGATGTAAATCCAAAGACGTTTCCTGTCTCTGTTGTATTTATCACTGTTGTATTTTCTAAAATTTCTTAAATATTATTAATTTGGTATATTTCCAAAATATTTGTTTTTTAAGTGGTAGTTAGATATGCGTATTGATATGAATTCAGTGTTACAAAAACGTCTTCCAGATTGGGACCGTGTCATTGTTGAGAAAGAAGAACTCAACGTTTCATTCACTTTCTTAAAGGGCTTCATTCGGAGGAAAAAGAAGACACCAAAAGAGCACAGTAACTCAACGTGTGGACCAAGCCAGAGGTGAAACTATTTTAGCAAAATGAAGAAGGGCATGGTAACTCAATTAGTCAAGCCAGAGGCAAAGAGAAAGGTTTTGACTCGGTTCTTATTTAGCACGTAACACTTAGCACCCATATTAGATGTCTTGCTTGTAGCTAGATGAAGAAGGGCACGGTAAGCCAACTTTCAAACCAAGCTAAAGATGTAACGCTTCTGAAGAAAACAGAAGAAAGCGACGACTTTATATCGGTTGTAACCAGTCAAGTGTATCAGACGAAGATGAGTGGAGAGGGCGATGTCAGACCAGCGTCACGATTTAAGTTGTTAGGAATCTTGATGATTTGAATAGCCTCACGGATGAGGCAAAGGGGCAATAACCAATGATTTTTCAAACAAGTGTCGTGATGATGTTCAGCAACAGCTGAGTTCGAGGGAAGACCTGGTTTGTGTTTGCACAGAACGATCACCTTCTCAGATGTACACTACACTACAAGAACAAGGGATGACGTAGAGTCCTTTTGATGACAAGGATTGAGACTTTTTCTTTTACTGAAAGGAGTATCTGTGATACGTTTGGAGGGATTTGAAGATGGTTTTGATGTTGTTTTTTGAGAAGCCTCCCTACGCGATCAGTAATCTGGCGAATGTTCGGCAAGAGTACAGTAACCTGAGGTGTACAGACCTTCTGGGGACTCCCAGATTGTGTTGCGATGACCTTCCTAATGTTCCATTTATGGTACCCATTCTTGACAAAGATGTCTTGCATATGGGTTAGCTCGACATGAAGACCGTCGGACTGGAATGCTGAGATAACACGATGAACGAAAGAATTGAGTACGGAGTAGTACTCTCCAAAACAAAGATAGGAAATGGAATCTCCTACTGGTACAATAAGAGCAGTTAATTTAAGCAGATGACGTAATATTGATAACAAAGAACGATAGTAAGCTACAAAGGGCAGTATGAAGGAAAAGTATGAACCCCAACAAGAGCAAAGTCACGAAAATCAGCAAGGACCAAACGCCTATGAAGATAATAAATAATAATAGATAATCATAGAGTAAAGAAGATCCAAAACAACCAATGGGAACGTAAAAGTGGAAATGTTAAAAAGGATAAATAAAGTCAACCAAGTTTATTATGCTATAAATATAACATTCTTAGGTACGAAAGGAATAAACAAGAATACAAAAAGGCTGCAGCATGAAATTGGATATTAAGTGATAAATTAAGATCAACAGTAACAGCAACTGAAATAAAGTCTTTATGCAAAGCCAGGAGAAACAGGATTAATAATAACATAAGAAACTTAATGGAAGTATAGTCGATGAAAAAGGTACAGAATACAAGATGAGTGAAAACAGAATCCCAAGAGCGGTCATGGAAATGAAAGCAGAGGAAACGGAAAAACGTGCTAGGCTAAGAACCTGGGAGAAGCAACTGGAAGAGATGGTGAACGAACCAGGAAGGTCTATTCAAGAGCAAGAAATAGGCGTGAATTTAGAAAGTCGGCGGAGAACATAAGAGACAAGTGAGTTGTGTGATAGAGTAGTGGTTAATAGAGGCCTTAAAGGCGTATGGGATAGCCAAAGAAGAAGGTTATGCGAGTCTTTTGTTAGCAATCTGTATGGACGAATTGATTTCTCCTACACAGAAATTCGACACATCGGAAAGGAAAGTTTGAAGGTGAATGAATTCTTTAAGGACAGAAAAGTGAATGACCAGTAGATAAGAAGAAATCCAAGAAATTAGGCCCAATGAATGGGGTGGCTAGGATATGTGCAAAGACTTGCCAATAGTAGCAGAAGGTAAAAGGAGGAAAAGGAGGCCGAAAAGCAAATCGTTGGGAACTTGAGAACATTTCGGCAATTAAAAGCATACGACCTTAGACCGGAAGGAGTGGAAAACCATAACTCAACCAGCCTTGGGCCCCTAATGGCCTGTGAAGCTTATACATTTGTATCTAAATTTATGTGGTATTTGAGCCTAACGGAGCAATATGGACACTGAAAGATGGGAAAGCAGACGTTTACGACAACATCAAAGCGAAAATAATTAAAATATATGAATGGTGGGAGGCTAAAAATATTATGTAAAGTAATGAATACTGCCTGGAACAGCGGGTGCATACCTAAGGATTGGACAAAAAATGGACTAATTTTGGAGGAATTTCTGTGCCACCCGTGCCTAATAAAGTCTGTGAAATGGACTTAGACAGAATACTAAGAAAAGTTACTGAAACCATCCCTTCTTCCAGGCTGAAACCTAGGCCGATGGCCTGTTATTAACTGATACCTAAGTTTGAGTTCTGTGAGCCCTCTTTGCACGTATGCTGGCCAGGGGTTAACCTTACCCATCGAAACAGGTGAAGAAGATCGATCTGCAGTGTTGCAAGGTTAATGGCTGCCGATGGTGTTAGTATGATAACCGCGACTGCCAGCTTGGCACGGAGAAGCGAGGGAATCTTCTATAAATTCCGGTCTCAGGAATCGAACCCGAGATGCCTACGTGAAACCGCATTAGATGATGACCAGTGCGGCTTTAGATCTGGACGTGAAATGACAGGCTTTGCTGGAAGGCAGTTAATTGAAAAAAACCTTACAGTTTGTAGTAAATTATTCTTCTGTTTTGTCGATTTGAAAAAGGCATTTGACTGGGCCCCAAGAGAGGAAATAACGACGCAAAGATTCGGGTGTTTAATAGTGTATATTTATGTACCAATATTAACGTATGGTTGTGAAGCATATGCTATGAGCGATACAAACAGAAGTAAACAATACCGTGAGATGTGCTTCCTAAGTAAGTAGGAGTGACGAGAAGAGATTATCTGGTGTGAGATGGAAGCCGTTCTTGGGAAGATGGAAAGGGGACACCTTTGTTCATATGGTAAAGATGGATGAAGGTAGCCTAATTAAACAGATTGAAAAGCTAGCGATGACCAAAACCGCAAAAGAGGAAAGCCGAAAAGTACTTCGAACAAAGAAATACGCAAAGCTCTACAAAAGAGAGATGCGAGTTGGAGACAAAGGAAAATATGGTACGAGATCATAGAAGATGGAAGAATTTCAATTGCAACACCTCAACACCGTAAGGTAAAAGAGGGCGAATTGTGTATGCTGTTTGTGTTGCTTTATATCTTGTCAAAACGATATTTCCTGAATCTAGTTAAAACACGACAAATTTCGTAGTAATCTGAAGATGACTTTAAATTGGAGCTCTTGATATTGTAACAAAACGCGCATCCGTCAGCATGAACTCGCGAGTGATTTCGGTCGTTCTGGAAAGATCTCGTTCGCCATGAAATATTTTAGTGCGTTCCAAAATGAGATCAAAGTCAGCAGGTCGTATATAAGGCGCGTTCGGTGAGGGCGCTGGGGACAGTCTAGTGGTGGTGATCACAAGTGCTAATAAGTGTATTGAATGCTCGATTAACATAAATGTGCGCAGGATAACATAAGCGTATTAAACTAAATAGACGGTGTAAATAAATTAGTTTAATATTTCGTGTTACTGTTAGTTCTGTGTTTGTATTTATTAGGAACATTTACTACACCTACCTGATTTTATAGTAGGTTTCCCAAGTAATCATAGTAAGCCATGTAAACGAACACACCAGGAAAAACTGAATGGTAAAACCTGCAACATAAATAAGGATAAGTCATTTAAACGAACTACTATCAAATTTTACATTTGACAGATTTTAGTAAGTTCAAACGGTGAATTAAGAAGAGTACGAATTTATTTTGAAAGCACAAAGAAAACTTTGAATTTACGTTGGCAAGAATAATCAAAACAAGAAACAGGTAGTACTTACCAAGGGATGTGCATGCTTTATCGTCGATTCCTGAGAACTGTGCCGCAGCTAAACAAATGAAAGCAGCCGCCATGGATCCTGAATAGGCTACAACACATTTACCACGGGCGTCTCTAACTTCTTTGATGAAAAGGAATACAAGGGCCGTTATTATTAAAAATATGGCCGATATAAGAACACCTGAAACGATTATTTATTATTACTGGATTACTATTTTACATTCTTATATTTTGCATAATTATCTGTGTATTTACTTTAGTTATGCAGAGTGAAAGGTGGTGCACATGTCTTGTCAGCATTTAAAAATACTTAAAATTAAAAATTGTTTTTGAAATTTGCGCTTAATCAGCTAGTTAAAAAGCTAACAATTCAAAGTTTGTATACCTTAAATTCCAAGTACTGCAGTGGACAAGGCACATGCATCACTTGGTATTATTAATAAACTAGCAAGACAGTGCGATCAAAGCAATGTTTACAAATAGTGGACAAGGAAAAACAAAATGCATCAGAAATATGCCTCTGCTTTACTACATTTATTAAAATTGTTAAAAGAACGTCTTCTGGATTGGGACCGTGTCGTTGTTGAGAAAGAAGTACTCAACATTTCACCTGTTTTCTTAAGGGGTTTCATAAGGAGGAAGAGGACGCTAAAACAGCACGGTAACCCAACGTGCCAACCACGCCAAAGGCGAAATTCTTTTAGCAAAAGGAAGAGGGGCAAGGAAACTCAAAGTGTTAAGCAAGCCAGAGGCGAAAACAGAAGAAAGCAGTGACTTTATACCGACAGATGATAATCAGCGTCGCTATTCGAGTTGTTAGGGGTTTTGCTGATTTCAATAGCCTCGCGGATTTTCCCGTTCAGAAGAAGAGGAGAAGTGGCAATGCTCGATGATTTTTCAAACAAGATCTTATGGCCAGTGCCGTAATGATGTTCAATAACAGCTGAGTGTGAGAGAACGCGAGGTTGTCACATCAAATCATCTAATCTCCTATAGGATATCCAAAGTTCGTCTAATCCCTCGTGTACGGTCTTCCTAAAATTCATAAACAGTAAATCCCTCCCCGTCCCATTGTTAATACCTTAGATTTCTCTATCTACAACTTGGAAAAATATCTCGTTGGTGTTCTTAAGATGTATACAGGGAAATCTTCTTCACATATTCTAAATTCTTCTCACTTTGTAAACCTTATCGACTTCACTGTTCATCAAGATCCCAATCCCTGACTCAGTAGCTATCATCGAACAGTTACTAGTTTGAGGCTGCAAGTTTAGCCATTCTTTGTCGACATTTTTCTTCCTCTCTTAACAACCAATTCTATAAAAAAGTGACAGACGGTGCTAGGGTTTCCCCTTTCTCCGGTGGTTGCGATCAGGAAATAACTCTTGAATAATTTGATTTAAAACCCAATATCTGGTTCCGTTATATAGATGACACTTTTATTATTTGACCCCATGAAAGACACAATTGCTTCTTTTCTAAAACGCCTTAACCAAAAAGTGATGCCAGTAGATCACCTAGCAGTCCTCTCCTGGTATGGTGGTTCTCTGTTTCATTTAAACTACCTATGATCCAGTGTAAGTGTTTCTACTGTTCCGTTAAATGATGTTTCAAAGTTGAACAATTGAGCGTCTGGAGTTAACAGTTTGGCTTCTTTGCATTTCAGACACCAGGTAATGGGCTTTTAGAACTTCTATTCTGAAGATACCTCGGTTAATTGTTGCTGTACGAAGGTGTTCCACGCATGTTGAATTGTATAGGCTGCCTTCACAAAATTACCCATTAATGTAGATATTAATAACGTGTTTTGTACAAAACCATTTCCTTTGTAAGGAATTCTTCTTTGGTGGCCTTTTGGAATCTGTGCTTTCTTGTACTTGCATGTGATTTGTGGAAATTGGTCCGATGTTGTCCGCTTTCTCCTCGGTGTTGGAAGATGGCAAAGGTATACGTTTTATAATAGGTCGTTACAGTGTAGTTCCTTAGCTGGAAAGACTTCTGATATTCTTGCCAGCGGCCAGTTGCTTGGATTGATGTTCTCGGCCTTTGTTAAAACCTAGTCGCCTTCCTTTGGATGTTGTGTCTTCCATTTATATTTTTGTTGAAGTTTTTCAAGGTATTCTCTTAACCAGGAATTTCCATTTTTTGTACCATTTTCGATCTTTTGACCAAGCTGTAGTTCAGTTCTGAACTCACATGATCTGGTGGTATAGTAGAAGCTTGTCCTACCAAAAAATGTATAGGAGCCTAGAGTTGAGGCATGCTTCTATGTATATGTTGTTAAGGCAGTTAGTTAAGTCTACATATGTGAGTTTTGATTTGCCCACAAAGCGCTTCAAATTAAACTTCGTTGATTTAACACCGCCCTTCCATAGATCCATAGTCTGCCGAAATGGGATGCTTCTGGTGGAATAAAATGCCATTTCACTTCCAAGTGCCTTACTTGCAAAACAGACAATACACCTATGTATCCCTTGTAAGATTTGTTGCCTGTCCTTTTGTTGCCCTTACATGAATGGACCAGCATAGTTTACACCTTCCTCCTCCTTGTACAGCTATATTCTATCCATTTTCTAATTTTGGACACAAATGTTGTTTCTCTCAGCCACCTTCATGATATCGTCCGACCATCTCGCTTTTAGACGGCTTATACTTCTTCTTCCCGTCCTAGGCCGCCATTCCAGAATTTTTCTACTCCATTTTCCATCTTGACGTCTAGCAAGGTGTCCGGCCCAGCTCCATTTTAATTTGCATTTTTTTTTAGTTTACATCAACATGCGTGAATGGGGGTGACTATGTGTATAACTCGAGCTGTCGGTAGATTGTCCATGAGTTGTTGAGACGTCTCTGCCTTGTACCTTATACATTTAAGGCAGTTGTTGGTGGTTCTTCTGGCAGCTCTTTTTCCGTTGATTATCCAGAACCCTTTTCTGTTGTACGCAAGAGTTGTCTGATTGCCACCATATAGTATTGTGAGATAAGCGTCTTGACATATTAGCTTGGCTAAATGACTGTGAATTAATCAATCTTCCGTCAACCCTCAAAACTTCATCTTTGTTAAGAAATGAAGCTTGCTAATTCTATTGTAAGTTCTTCAGTTAGATTCCAATTTTTATTGCATTTTACTGATTTGTTTAATTGTATTTTCTATTTCTTCTATGCGTTAGTTTTGCAGTTGTTACAAAATGATTCTTGTTAGAGATGAAAACCTTTCAATTATGTTGTCTTCCTGTTTGACTGCAGTGACTTGGTAGCTTAGTTTTACTTGATCTGACACAACTGTGAATCTTCGTCTGTTTTTTGCAAAGGCAAGGTTCGCTTAAAGTAATTTAGTAGGTCTCATTCACCAAGATTTCTTGGATCCAATCCTCTAGTGATAATGTCTGTTGGGTTGTCTTCGGTTTGTGCTAATGTTGTACTGGTAATTACTGATGTATTTCCGATATGCTAGTTGACACGAAGGTTTCTCAGTTGCTTGGTTTTCCTTTTCTTCTTCTAGAAGTGGCGCGCCCTTTATAGGGCGTTGCCAATCTCCTTTTATCCATGCGAATCTAATCATGGCATCTGTTGCTCAAGCATAGATGGGAATTTTTTCGGTTCTCAATGCAACTGTTGTTCTCTTCATTAACTTCGCTAGTAGTTTGGTTGCACCCAGTTCTGAGCGGGGCGAAGTTTTCTTCATGTTCAAGGTGCAACCTTGGATTTTGGGGTTCAAAGAAGTAAGATTTTTAAGCAATATCCAACGATATAACAAGAAATTGTGTTTTATTTAAAACAGCGAAGTTAAAAAATATCCTTGAAACACGACAACCTTTGTCAATGTATTACATGATCGCACTGCCTAAAATTAAAATAAAAATCGAAATTTGAAGCTTTTAATCACAGCTGAAGGTTAGTAATTGTTTTCGTGGTGTCTTATTAACAAAACAAGAAATGTTGATGTTAGAAAATACAAGAAAAGCATGCTCAATAGCAATAAATAAAGCTAAAAAAATATTTCCACCGTCTCTGAAATTAGGAAAAAACTGGATGCTAGTTTATTAAACTTAACCCTGGTTCAAATAATTTTGATTATTTTATTTATATGTTTTCAGAGGCAGCCATTTGAATAGAAGAGCAAAAAGCAGAAGCAAACCAAGCAGAAGAAAACTTACACTGCCAGAGACAAGACGGGGTCAAATCCAAATAAATTATAGCACCACACTAAACAACCAATTAAAAGAAAAATAAAATTCACTGCCCATAGAAATTACTGACGCCACCAAAAACAGGCTAAAAATATTAGTAAACATACTTGTGTTATAAAAGGCACAGAACAAGCAGCGTTTTGATAAAAACGTAAACATGTTTAAAAAGTCACAGAAAAACAAAAAAGACAAATTAGTAGAAGTGTATTTTAATAAAAATCAAACTCATACAAAAGCTTAAAATTCGTTAACATATTCATATAAAGAACACAACTTCCAGTCATAAAAATACCTTCAAATGTTCATGCATTATTCATGCCTAAATAAAATAATACTTAAAACGTCAGTACAAAAGAAAGAAGAAAATTAATAAAAATATTCATATAAAAACATACCCACTGCATATATAACAAAAACTGTGTTGGAAAGTGGAACTTCTCCACTACTAAAACAAATAATGGCGGTTGTCACCCAATCATGACCAGTTTCGTCACCAAAATCGACGGTTTCCAAGCAATAATTGTCCTGTGATAAAAACTGTTGCGCATTTAAATTTACCAACGAACCATTTTGTAAAAAAATAAATCTATCTTCCCCTGGAATTAGTGGATACCTAAAAATTTTACAGAAATAGAAATGTGTTTCATAAAAATACATAAATGGAATATCACTATATCAAAGATAAAAGGTATTGAATATGTATGCAATATCAACTAGAAATTATAGTTGTGGGAGCGTCTTCGTCTTCTAACAGTACAAACCGAAACATTTCCGAAAATGTTTTAATATCTAAGATTAAAGGCAGCTTCATAACGTCAACCGAGAAAATTTCCCAACTTATATAATAATGTTTATCTGAATACCATAATCAATTAATTCAGTTTCATCTGTAATATTTGATTGTTTATTATCACATCTCGAAGAACGTAATTTAATTGTAAAATATGAATGTAAACGTAAACTCCTTGAAAACCTTGAAACACACCCAACTTTTTTTTGTCATTCTACGTATGCACTGAAATACAATGATAATAAAAACACTTGACCATGATTTGGAGGATGAAATTTTACAGACACATTAATTTTAATTGATTTTTATGAACTTAAAGAACACAAAACCAACTTGATACATTCGATTATTATTGGCGTACGTTTCGGCTATAAAAGAAAGAGAAAATTGAAACAAATCGAAAACCTGCTGACTCACTTCCGGTAACAACGTAAATATGCGAGTTATAAATCTAGGGAAGGTAGTATAATCTGTGTTACCTATTAGAGTAAAGTAATGAGACGAGATACAATGGGTAGACTGTATATTATAGATCTGACGAATGTGTGACAACAAGACAGTAGCCTGGGATGCACAGGTGTTCTAAGAACTTCCAGGATGTAAGGAGTGTAACTGATTTTCAATGATCTTCCTAACATCTATTTTGCTGTACCCATTCTAGACGAAGTTGTCTTGAATATGGGCTAACTCGATATGAAGACCGTCCGGTTAGGACACTATGATACAGTATTTACAGCGAGGTTTTGTGCAGGATGATGATGTTAATTGACATGATGAAGATACCAATCCGTGTGTGTAAGTTTACGATTAACTGATTGTCTAAGATGACACTCGGTTTGAGAGTTACCAGGACATCGAGGAGAAGGAGGGAACCGTTTGATTCTATTTCCATAGTGAATTTCATATCAGGGTAGTGATTGTTGAGATGTTCTAGGAAAGAAACAAGGTTATGTCTTCCATGGAGCCAGAACAATACTAGCTGAAGAATATATTTAAACTGGAGATGTTGAAATATGGGAACTGAAATTGGCGACGAAACACTTTTTACCCTACATTTGGCGCATAACCAAGTGATCATGGCCGAGGATGAGGACAATGTATACTACATCGTGAGAAAATTGAATGAAGGATACCGGAAATGGGGACTAATGATAAACACAGACAAGATCGAATATATTGCTGAAGAAAATGCTAGCAGAGATTTAGTACTACCTCAGGGGACTGTGAAAGGAGTTAATTCATACAAGCAGCTTGGCGTGACAATCACGAATGAGGGCACAAGCGAAATAGAAGTAAATAATTGAATTGGACGAGAGAAGCAAGTGACGAGACAAATTTCACATTATGGAACTCACAAGTGAGATTGGAAACAAAAATTGGAATATAAAACGATGGTGGAAAGCATCATCACCTAAGGAGGCCATGATGTAAGCTTACGTTTCAAGATAAAGCCAGGAATAAAGAGATAACAAGAAGAAGAGGGATAGGAACAAATACTATTGACACAATAAATGCAAAACGTCCGAGTTAGTACGGCAACGTATGGAGAATGGAAGAAGATAGATGGCCAAACAACGTGTTAGAGTGGACCCCTCCAATGAAAAGAAAAAGGGGAAGATCCTGAACAACTTGGAAAGGAGGAGTAAGAAATGCAATGACGGAGAGAAGGAACTGGAAAGAACAAGCCAGAATGAGAAAGCGATTATAGAAGTGATATTACTACATAAACCCTAAACCACAAATTTGGGGAAACCGAACGCGAAGAAACATTTTATACATAAATTGCCTTAAAATAACCTAGACTTCATTAAAAGCACTCTTACCTTAATGATATAAGAAGGTATATGAAAGATTACAGCTGCGTACTGCATTATTGTGTGTAATTAACCTGACTACTCTAACAGAGGTGAGAACGAAACCTCGAAACTCGAGTTCGGCTTGGTCTGTCTAGAGCTTGAGCGAGATCGAGCCAAATATTTGTTGAATCGAGTCTAGCCGAGCAGTTTTCTAATTGTTTGTACGAATCGGAGCTCATTACAAGCTTGAAGTTGCGTAAAGTTTTGAAAATCGGCTCCCAATTAAATAAGAAATTGGTAGAGTGCATGCTCCTGTATTATTTTTCTTCGTGCTCCTCGGTAAAGGTTCAAAGATCAGTAACCGAACCGAGCCGTGAATATTTGACATTTTCTCCGAGTCGAGCCGAGCATGTTTCGAATTTTCCCCGAACCGAGCCGAGCTTAGTAAAAACTAAAAATTTCCACTTCTGTCACACAGGCGAAACAAAAACAAATTTCTACATGGATTAAGATGTTATTAAAAACATTGATGATGTAGAAATGGAAACTTGCATTCAGTTTACATTTACATAAACTAAAGTTCGAAGCTTAATATTAAGCTTGAAACTCGGCAAAGACTCGAAATTCGATCAAAGCTTGAAGCTCGGGAAAAGCGCTTAAAGTTCGAAGCTCGGTAATTGAGCCGAATTTTTTCTGAACCGAACCGAGCCGAACTTAGCCTCGGTAAAGGCTAGAAAGTTGCCAAAAGATCAAAGCTCGGGAAAGTTCGTTGTTCGGTAAAAGCTCGACAACTGAGCGAAACCGACAATATGTGACATTTTTTCAGAGTCGACCGAGCTCGTAAAAACAAACTAAAAATTCCTTTTATACTCTAATGTTCAATTTGTTTATCAATTAAGTACTAGCGATTTAATATTAGCAACCGATTTCGTAAATTTAAAGATCTGAAGGAAGTATCTTAGGAATCGAAAAGTACGTGAATGTAAAGTGAAGAAGACTAAAGTTCAAGAAAGTATTCAAAAAGTCAAACCAAGACGTGTTTGCATACGCTAAGCGATCAGGTTTTCACTGATATATCAGATTCAAAAAATTCGGAATGTATTAAATTATTATAAATTAGAAAATTTAATATAAGTAATAAGTATGCGAAACCAGCTGCTTCGTTTACATAACTGAAACCCATAAATAATGCCAAGGAGATCATTTTATATGTATAGCCTCCTTTTAGTTAATTAAACAGTTCGGAAAAAATCGAAATAAAAATGACAATTTAGTTTGGTTTCTGTAACATATCAACAAGTATTCAAATTTACCGACTTTGCTTGAGATGGTCCCCTACGGACATTTTTTGTGAGTCCAACAAAACTAATAAAATTAATCAAATTTAATATAAAATTTAATAAAACAGGTATGGCTTATCAGAAGGTCAATGTTTCCTCAAAATGATTAATAAACCGCCGTGAATCACCTTCCTGTCTAGCCTTTTTCCTTATTTTAAATTGTAATATAAACAAATGAATCAACCACTTGCCAGTCACTGAATTTCTTTATATTATATTTAAAATTCACCGAAAAATAGCAAAGCAAAACTTACTGTTGATGTTTGCAGGTGATGGAACTCACAAATGGTTCAAATACAATAGCTTGTGCCGCAACGGGTTGATCATCAATATGAGTACCGTTGTGAAAATGGAAATCTAAAACTGGTGAGAACGGTTGGTTTTCTTCCGAACATCCAGAGAACAGTAACACCTGGTTCATCGGACAGCACTTCTGTATACGCACTATTTGTTTATCGTCATTCTAAATAATCAAAGTCAGTGATGTGGAACAAAACAAGAATCTAAACATTACCGTATATCGTGGGTCCGGCTTCGGTTCAGGAACCTGAATCCCTTTGGGTATCGTTACGTGCCCAAAATTATGTTTAAATTCTATACACCACATGCCTAAATATTCAATTTTATCCACAGTCAAACCATCTGGTAGTGTTATGTAAACGTTCTGACCAGTATAAGCCCGGAGATTTCCCTTCGAACCATTTTCATCCGGTACCAAAACACCAGTAGGAGATGGGGCCGAACCATTTCCGACCCAGAAATGGGCATCGGGTCCTTTACCATCGTAGTGCAGATTTGGTATAAAAAATGTACGTTTATCGACCACCACTATGGGACCAGAACGTAATCCGTGTGCAAGTTGACTAAATGGTTGCAGCTGAACACCTAGAGGTTCTTGTTTTGATACGGGCTGAAATTTATTCTTATTGTAATGTTGCTAATTTGTTTCAGTACAAATTTAGTACTAAGGCGGCTCTACTAAACACATGCACGTTTAGAAACATACCGAACTTCTCCCCCTCCTTGGTATGGAGGTATACCCAAAATTATGACGAAATTCTATGCACCACACTCCTAAATAATCGATTTGATCGACAGTAAGCGAACCAGGCAGTCGAATCGTTACGTTTTGACCATTATATTCCGGAAGTGTTTCATTTGATCCACTTTCGCTGGGAACCAATATTCCATCGTCAGATGGTTCTGGCCCAATTCCAACCCAAAAATGGGCATCTGGGCCTTTACCATCGTAGTATAGTTCTCGTATAAAAAATGTTTTGTTATCTATTATCGTTATTGGACCGGAACTTAATCCGTGGGCTAATCGAGAAAATGGTTGTAGTTCGAGTCCAATAAGGTCGTTGACCTGCAAAATAAAAATTTTGTTAGTTTTAACGTGATTTCTTAAAACAGAAGCACAGTAATAAATTTACAGAAGCTAAATGCGTAACGAAAGACGCGAAGGTGCTGCTCAGAACTACGAATTAATTATAAGACTTATAAAAATAAGGCAAAAACGTTTGCTGTATTTAGTAATATTACCAGCTGAAGTGATCATAAATTAAATTACTGAAACATCAATTTCTATATACATATAAAGTCAACTTCAGATATTTAAGGTAAATACTTGGCACCAACGTCTCTGGTTTAGACGTCTTTCTGGGAAATATTCGGGGGGTACCGGTAGATATTGTGGATAATGGATAACTAATTTCAAAAAGATTCTTTTCGCACTACAAAGCAGAGTCCAGGAATAGAAAGATCAAATGGTCGAGGAAGAAATATGGGCGCCAGTAAAACAAAAAGGATGGGCAACACCCATCGTATCAGTCGTGAAGCCAACCGTCCTCTGTAAGAACTACAAGGCAGCGATAAATACAGTTATTAAAACCAAAGTTTACCCACTACCAAGTATTACGGAAGCTTTACCAATGACAGAAGGAAAACTTAACAGAAATAGACCTGGATTTGGCATACGCTCAAGTGGACGAAGAACCGTCGATGATACTCACAATGAACACTACGAAAGAACTATTTCGATTGAAAAGGCTACCATTCGCAATTGCATCGGCACCGGCACTGTTCCAGCGATTGATTAAAAACTTCCTAAAAGGAAGTGGCAGCTGTACGTCTGAATGCTGTACTAGTAGGTAGGTAACCGGAAAAGCCGAAGAAGAACATTGGCAAAGAGTGACAGTCGTTTTAAATCAACTGCAGGAGAAAATACTGCTTATTACACTAAAGAAATGTATATTTGCAAAGTCATCTGTAACTTATTTGAAATTTCGAGTTGATCGAGAGGGCATTCACCCTACCAAGGATAAAATGCTGACCAATCGTGAAACAGCGACTCCGAAAAGTAAGAAGCAGCTAGAATCTGTTTCGAGTCTCGTAAATTTCTACTAAAGGTTTATTCCTAATAAATCGGAATTGTTGAAACCTTTGTATGATTTGTTGCATTCAAAGACAAGTTGGGAATAGGGCCAACAGCTTCCAGAACGCTAAGGAAATAGTTACATTGGATGAAGTTTTGACACATTATAACCCACGTGTACCGCTTGTACTGGCGTACGATACTTCGTCTTACGGCTTTTGGATCAAGAACCCTTCGGGCCGCTAAGAAGAACTACGCTCAATTGGCTAAGAAAGCAATACGAATCATATTCGGAAGAAACAAGTTCCACAGGTATATTAGGGGTGAAAGCTGGATCAAAAGCAAGAAGCTCAGAATAGAGACATCAAAGTGTGAAGCCGTAATACTAGCAGGAAGAAGAAAAATGAAAGAAACAACATTCGAACTGGCGGAAAAGGACCTAAAAACGAAAGAAAACTTAAAATATTTAGGAGTCACCTTCGAAAGGAATGCCAAAATGGCATAGCACATGAAGAACGTAGCGCCGCAGGCAGAGACCACAGCAAAAGCACTAGGAAACCGATGTCCAACATAGGGGGACCCAAAGAAGGTAGTAAAAGATTATTGGTCTCGGTAGTATATTCCATTATACTATATGCAGCACCAATATGGGATATCGCCTTAAAACACAAAAAGTACCAAGACATATTAACGAAAGTACAAAGAAGAATCTCAATTAGGGCCAGCTGCGCATATAGAATGGCGTCCACAACAGCGCTACTGGTATTGACAAGAACACCGCCAAGAGACTTGCTAGTGCACGAAAGATCTGCTAGATTCAACCGAAAAATAACACAAAAAGAAGCAAGAAACGAAATGATAGAAATGTGGCAGGAGAGATGGACTGCAGAAACGAAAGGAGAGTGGACAAGAAAACTGATCGGACAGATACAACCGTGGGCGGAGAGAGGACACGGAAACGGTAATTACCATCTCACCCAATAATAACTGGACACGGCTGTTTCCGCAAATACCTCCACAGGTTCAAAATAGTGGATGATCCCTATAGCATATACTGCCCGAGAGAAAGGGAGGACACGGTAGAACATACCGTGAGTGAGACAGAAGAGAGGAGATGTATAGAGAGTGCGAAGAACTCATAAACATTGAAAACACAATATAATGTATAGTGACATCTGAGGCGAAATGGAACGCAGTAGAAAGGGCAATAATTAAGATGATCAGAACAAAAAGAAACAGGGGAAAGGGCCTAACAATACGGAAACAACAACAATAAATAAAACTAGGACTCAACAACCATACTGAAGCAATGCTATACAGTGGTACCGGTATGCTGTTTACCAACCAGGGGGGATTTTTAGCTGGTAGGCGTCAGAGACACCTTTCTTGACGAATCCGGCAGTCCTCTTTGGAATACAAAGATCCTCCCACGGGGACACTTTATTAAAGGTATATTACGGATCGATATAACAATTATGACGAATCACTAGCCATTATTTGGGATTTGCAACAAGGAAAATCAACAGCAGAAACAATGTTTGCGAGAATGCTACGATGGTTACTGATGCTCAGAGGGTCTGATAATACTTTTCAGTTTATTGAGCTGGAAAACATCACCAAAACGCTGATGCTAGCAGTCGCTTACCATTGCCTTGCAAGGAAGAAGATATATAAGAACCAGCAGATGTGTTACTATACCAAGAAGCTGCAAAAGATTTGCCACTGAGAGCAGGACACATAGAAGAGGATACGAATAAGGATGTGGATCTAACTCGAATCAAGTTAACGGTATTTATGGAACAGTACCAAACATGGAACCTTAAGGTAAAAGCGATAAAGACTAGAAGAGATGGCCTGTCAGTGCATCAAGGGTGTGTTCTGTGTGAGAGCATAATAATAGCGCCACATAAACTACGACCTCAAGTGTTCAACCAGGAATCGACCTACAGAGGCAAAGATTTCTGTCTGTCTTTCACCGGGTAGATACATACAAATTAATTTCTGGTTGTAGTTGATTCGCATTCTGAGTAGCCAGAAGTGATTGAAACAGGCAGATCATTTTCGGTAAAGACAGTCACCGATAACCTTAACGAAATATTCGGAAGACATAACCACCGAACAGCGTGTTTCAAAAAACGGTGGCGAAAGAGTATTTCAGGGCATTCCGTTTATCAAACTGCACCATTTTATGGGGCCGAAAGGATGGTTCAGACTGTGATGTTCCAACTGCGAAAGATTCCAATAAAACATTGGAAGTGGAAAGCCAACAATGTGCTCTTGGCTCTAAGATCCCCACCGTGTGAGTCTACAGGACGATCTCCAACTGGGTTACTTATTGGAAGAAGAATGACAACGCTGGTTGGTAAGACTCCATCCAGTGTCTTGCCCAACTATTAAGAACGGGATCTTTCGATCTACATCGTGAAGGAAGTTCGGTGTAGGATCAACAGTTCTTTACCGAAATTACGAGAAGGGATGGAAGTGGGAGTCTGGAATAGTTGAACAGGTCTGGTAATTGGAACACCCGAAAGAGACATATTGGTCAAGTATGGAAGGACAAGTCACAATTAATCGAACTTGAATGGGGTTGAGAACAACCAGCAGAAGCAGAAGGTCAAAATCTTCGAGAACCGTACAAGATATAAGTTCAAAAATTTCAAAATGAAGCAAATTAAAGAATGAGTTTACACAGAGGCCAGTAAGTTAGCAGATCTAGCCTGAGACTCGGACGAAAGTAACTCGAACAAGTTAGTCGGCCCCAGGAAGATGTTACAAGAAACCGAAATATTTATCAGCCCTTCAGGTAAAGAATTTCGGAACGCAACAGTCATCGCCCCGTGCTCAAGTTCATTTAGGTAACACTCGTCATTTTAACCATGTACTCATATGTTAATTATAAGTTTTGGTACATAAAACTGAGTTAATTGATCGTTATCATTGTGTTCTTCCTTGAGACATGACAAAATTTATTTCGGTGATTAGTGTAGTGCTGAAGTTACCGGAAGTCATTTTCAGCTCGGCTCGGCTACCGAGCTTCGAGCTTTTTTCGAGCGTCGAGCTTTAGTCAAGCTTCAAGCCTTTGTCGAGGTTTGAGCTTTTACCAAGGATCATGAAAGAGGATAATACGGGAGTGTGCATTCGACCAATTTCTTGAATTTAATTGAATGCCGCGCATTTATTGAACTTCAAGCCTTTACCGAGTTTCGAGATGTTACCGAGCTTTGAGCCTACAACAAACTTCGAGCTTGGCTCGTTTCGATAAATCTCTTTTAAAGTTCGAGCCGAGCCGAGCCGAAATTAAGGGTCTGGCGACCCTTTAAATTCATTAAATTTACTTTACCCACTTCCGCCATTTCCTGAAAGTTACTTGCTCGCGAAGACGCGAAATTTGCTGTTCGTAACCGATAGATGGCAAGCGGTAGCGTAAAAAGGGTGTATCCTGAACGATATTGATGTTCCCCAGGGTGCGAACTTAGAACCAGCAGTTGGTATTTCTATTGTTTATCAATGCTTTACTTGCTACTATCAAAAGCTCTGAGCATGAGTTGTTTGTAGATGATTTTAAACTTTGGAAAGTTACACATTCCATTAAGGACTGTTATTCACTTCAAATTGCAATTAATAGAATTTTTAGATGGAATGATATAAGCCATTTATCGATTTTGCAATTTTCTCCTTCAACGTTTACAGTAAAGAGTAATATTAGTAGGTAGATTGTATATTTGGTAATATTTGCATTTTGGCATTGTATCACTGTTAGTCACTGGCACTTGATAAAACGCAATAAATACATAAATAGGCGGACGACAATCTGAAATTGAAAAATATACCCTTTAAAAATCAATAAACGAAGAAAAACGGCAAGAGCTTTAAACAATTTTAAAAACCGAGTTTATAATGATAAAATTCAAAAAACATAAATTTAAATTACACAAATATTAAACGCCAAAATGACGAAGAAGATCAATGCATAAAAAATTAAATAGTTTTAGAAAACCTGCATCAGATTCAAATCTTTAATAAAAAAATAATCGTAAATTTCAAATACTCGTCTAAGTTCAACGAAATGAACTGAAATTTATGCAAATGTGTTAATCAAACCTGTTATCCGATGTATCCGACAACTAATAAAGAAAACCCTGAACACTTAAATTCCATGGTTCAAAGTATCCGAAGATAAGCTGTTTATTTAACAAGGATCTGAAATTGCCGCAAATCGGCACTTTTAACGCACAAAAATGTTACCTTTAAAACATGTGTAAACAATGTACTTAGCAGAGATAAAAATGCACTCACACGCTCGCTCACTTACTGTTTAATCTTAAATTTGAACAGTGATTGATTAAATACCAGACTTATGATTTCATTTTTTATTAGTTTCGTGCAATTTTACATCAAGTATATTTTTGCAAACGGCAGTAAAGATTAGATTATTGTTATTATGCTGCACCTCAACGAAATCTAAGACTGGAGATTTATCAGAGTTTCAAGAATAGTTTTAAACTTGGTTTATCTGTTACACTAAATGCAATATGTAAACGACGTACAAAGTTAGATGATTACAAGAAGTGCGATTGTTGGAAAAAATACGAGAATTATACTCCGATCTTTTAATAAAGAAAATGTGTCATTACGTATACGTTGTATTTTTATACCAACAATGGAATTTTATCATTGGCACTTCAAATTCCATGCTGTGCTGTGCAATCAGGAACTCCATAAAAAAATTCGATTATTTTCAAATATAAAAAATGCATTACGCTTTAGTCTCGATATTTACTTTTTGATAAAGCTAAGAATAATCGGAATGTGATAATGGGACACTTTTGATATTCTTCAGAAAGGCAATGAGAAAAAACCTTATTTTTAATGCCAAACACTTAGTCTGGAATAAATCCGTAAAGAAAATCCGGTTGCTAGTGGGTTAAAACAAAAATTCTTTGATCAATCAGTAATCCCCCTCTCTAAAAATAAAAAATGAATCGGAGAGAACTACGGTTTTTTCGAAAATTCAGGCCCCGAAAAATGCCCGTACCCAAAGGAGAAACACTCCATCACCCCCTTTACCCTTCTCGTCAGGTCCAGTCAAGAAACGAAATACAATAAATTAACACTTAGAAAACTTGGGATTTACTGAAATCAAAAAGTGAATGTACTGAGATGATGGCTTAAGTAACAAGACCCATTCCATTATATATGATAGTGCAATATGGATTTTGACGAAAAAGATGCGGTATGAGAGCGAAAGTTGTTAAGAAGAGATAGGAAGTCTGTATGGCAAACCAGGCATCCCTCCTGTAATAACGTTGCAAAAAATGTACCATAGGAGGACATGTAGCAGGACTTTTACAAGACAGAGCAACAGCAAAGGTTTTACCAAATACAATATATAGAAGAAAGTAGGTACATTGAGATGATGGAAAAAGGCCCGAAACAATTAGACTCCATATTAGTAAAAATTCCTAGTTTTCTCAGGGTTGAATAACAGAAACTCGCGCCACTATATGGTGCAGTGCAGTGCGGATTTTAAACAAATGTCATGTAAAAAGAAAGGTATTTGGTGAGAGACAGATCCGTGACAGGTGTGATTAAAGAACAAATGAACAGATAGGAAGTTTATATGGTAAACCTGATGTAGTAAGAGCCCAAGGAATGTGATGGGCAGGACATGTAGAAAGACTTTTCCAAGATTCTTCTCGAAGTGGCCTGCTCTTTACAAGGCGTTGCCAAATTTCTCTCCGTATTTCTGTAGTGTACGTGCCAAATAGTCTACAGACATAGGGGACCTACAGTTTTACGTGGGCTTCTAACTACAGAGACTTACTAGACCGAAATACTGTGGTGGTTTACCATTGCCTTCCGAGGGAAGCGGTCGGGTGTATTTTCCAAGTCCACCAAATGCAATAGGCAGTAAGAAAAAGGGACAAACTAAAAGTAAATACAATCAGATGGTGAAAAAAGTCAGAAGTAGTCTAACTCCATATTCATGACTACTAAAAGTTCACCACATAAAAGATATTAGGTATCGAATCTGAGCTGTTAAGAAGGATTCTTGGCAGGAGAAAGAATGGTAACCGGTGTGAAGCAAGACCAAATGAAGACATAGAAAATCTGTATGACAAACTAAACGTCCCTGCTGTAGTAAGAGTTCGATGGGTAAGACCTGTAGAAAGACCTTTCCAAGACAGAGCAACAATAAAGGCCCCAACAAATACAATAGGCAGTAAGAAAAAAGGGACAGGCAGGCCAAGAAATAGTGGAAAAAAGGCACGAAGCAATTAACTCCATATTCATGGGGACTGCTAAAAGTTCCTAAAATGTTCTAAGGCTTGAATAACAACACCTACCACGCTATGGTAATGAAATACGGATTTTGACTAAAAACTACATAAAAGACAACGGGAGCGACGGGTGTTACGAGGGGTATTTGGCGAGAGGCCAATTGATGTGAGCCAGCATGGTAAACTAAGCATCTCTGTTGCACCAAAGGCACTAAGAATACTATGCGAAGGACACGTCGGAAGACCTTTCCAAGATCAAGAATAAAGATTCTAACAAATGTAACAAGTATGGAAATAAGAGACATGCCAAAGGAAATAAATAAATAAATAAGCTGGCCGAAAAAGGCCTGAAGATATTAAACTCCACCACTAGAAATAAAAGAACAGAGAGAGGTGGTTAATGCTAAAAAATAATTTTTTAAAAGCACCTTCTCTCTTTCCTTGGAATGCCTTTTCGAATTCCTAAAACTTCTCTGGAATTTGCGAGAACCTTAAGGTTTTCAGATGTTTCTTTGTACAGGCAGAACGAAATGTTCATCGAACAAGATGTATTTTAGAATTTTCCAAATGGCATAAATCGTTTACTTTGTTTATTTTCGTAATTTTAGGATTTATGGGTAACTTTACAAAACCAAGGACCGAATAAACAAATATACAAATTTAATATATTTATAGAAGACGATTACAACTTTTTAATTAAGCTAAATGGGATGTTAAAACCAGGCAGTATCTTGCTTGTCTGCTGAACATCAAACAACAGCACAGGGCCATGGTTTTGACATTTTTTCATCTCGAAAGACAGACATTAGGAAATATATGGTTATTTATTATTTTACAGTGTGTAATTGAAGGATTTCTTTTATGACCGTATTTATTTAGAGCTTTTATGAAATGTTTAATGCAAGTACGAATAAAAGCAATGAGCATCCCAAAAGACTAGGCGGCTGTGGATAATTACGCATATCTCAGCTTAAATTACATCTAAGTGAGTCCCAATTTACTCCTTGAACGCGTTTTCAATCGGCTTTCGAATGCATTGTTAGGGTATTCACATAGCATACGCATCTGAAAAGTTCCAGAATCATCTTGTCACTTCGAGTCTGTTCTAGAGCCTGCTCACAGTTCATCTTAAAGCGGGCGCCTCAGAATCGTTAGAAAAGTCCATTACTTAATAAATTATTTATTATTTTTATCACAGTCTAGGCTTATTGGGCTTATTGTTATGATTATTGTTACAAATCAACTAAATGTAGATGAACATGAAGGGCTTCTGCGCTTAGAATGGATCTTGTAAGTATTAGGGCTGCTAATCGAATCTGAATTCTGACACCCGAACTGAAAATTCAAGGACTAAATCTGACATCTGCATTCGAATCTTGAACGCCTTGTGTTGAATAAAATCTCGAATTTGGAAACAAAGATTCGAATCTTAACTATGATTCGAATTTGGAAACTCGATTCTTCTCTCGGATCTTGATAGCTTCACATTAAAGTTCCGAACATCGAAGTTCCACGAAACTTAGTCTCATCTGGCTTCGGCTATCGCCATAGTGGTCGAGTAATTAAGGCGTTCGACTACAGTGCGGACGGTCTCGGGATCAAACCTTAACTGAATGCCTGGCGGGTGGCCTACCCAGCCACTGAAATAATTGGTTATCGAAGGCGCGGCGCTTACCACAACACGTCGTACGCACTTAGGAGGCCTTAACCCTCCATGTTGCCGGCCATATTCCCTTGCGAAGTAAGTGACGATTCCTTTACCCTTACCTAGCTTCGGCTTAATTTTTTTAAAAATTATTATCAGTGAACTTAACCAAAAAGTCTAGGAGATATGGATTTTAATAAAATAAACTCAGTGAAATCCTAAACAAAATGTGAGTTAAATTTGGAGACTGTTTTTAATACGCTCTTTTGATAATTGTAAACAACTTAGCAGTAACATTTTATTGTGGAATAAACGATTAACATTTCAACTGTAAATTAAACAGATGCAACAAATTCCATTTAAATGAACTCGCTAATTACTTCCCGCTTATTAATGGACTGACTTACTAAAATAGAAACAAACTCAAATTACATGCAGTTATAATTAAGACATTTTAAATTGTACTATAAACGCATATACTTTCTAATCGAAGATGAAATTTTTATATAAAATGTAGCTCGTATTATGAGAATTTTATTTTTTAAACTTATGCAGACCGAAGTGAAGGACGAACTTTATTATACAGGGTGGCCTATATTCGAAAATGCACCTCTGCGTAGGTACATCCAACCAAAGTTTGCTCTAAGAGTTAAAGAACAAGAAGGCCAGCTTAAGCAATTATTGAACAATTAAACGTGTTTTGTTTAAAAACAAAACTGACGTCCTTTTGTTTATTAATAGTAAATTAGAGCGTGGCAACTTGATTAAATTGTTCACTGATAGCGCTTTTCACCACCTTTTAGTTTTAGCTTATTTACGCGAATAACGCTGAATATATCAAAAAATAGCAAGAGACAAAAACGCTTTCTCAATGAATTTTATATGAACAGATTTAGTTAAATTTAGATTATTCTTAAACACAACAATTTTTCAAGGTGGTAATTTTACTCCCAACCTCCAGAAACACCCTTTCAGTCTAGTCATATTTTTGGTGTTTTGCTGAAATAACCCTTATTACATACATATGCAGGGTGTTAGGTAATGCTTCTGCCAAACTTTAGGGGTAAAATATTGGTTTAAACAATTTCGGTGGGGTTGTGAATCCATTGAAGATGATCCAAGAAGCGGAATACCTTCAGATGCCACCAATACCGAAGTCAGCAGAAAAGTGGAAGCCATGGTTTTTGAAGATCGTCGTTAAAAAGTGTATACCATTGCTAAAGCAGTGAATATATCATATCAGAGCCAAGTGTTTTGTCGATTTTGCACCATAAATTGGGCTTGAGTAAGGTTTCAGCGAGATGGGTTCCAAGATTGTTGATTCCCGAACAAAAGTTGCGTAGGCAGGAAATTTCGCAAAATCATTTAGCATCTTTGGAAGCCGACTATGACTTTTTCTCTAAGATCGTGACTGGTAATGAAACTTGGGCCCATCACTCGGATCTAGGAACAAAACTGGAGTCTATGCAGTGGGCCCATAAGGGCTTTTGGGATCAAACAGGAATTATTCTCATTGAATACTTGCCAAAGGGCACTACAATAACAGCAGACACCTTCTGTAACACATTAAAAAATTTACGCAAGGCTATCGACCAAAAACGCCCTGGTTTGCGTCATGAAAATGTTCTCATTCTTCACGACAACGCCAGAGTACACAAAGCCAGCAAAGTTCAACCAGTTCTAGGTGGGTGTAATTGTTCTGGGTTAGACCACCCGCCGTATAATTCAGATCTGGTTCCGTCCGATTTTTTTATTTAGAAATTTGAAGAAACGTTTTGGGGGACGTCAGTTTTTGCACGACAACGAGTTGAAAGAGGCTGTTGACGCCTGTTTTGAAGACCAAGAAAAATATTTTTTTCTACTGGTATAAAGTTGCTGCAGGACAGGTTGCGCAAGTTTATTGAAGTTAGGGGAGATTATGAAGTTTGTCGATATAATTAGAGACACCCTGCATACGGTGATACATAGATTGGTAGTGCAATCGCGTAGATATAAATACTTATGTATAGCTAGTGCACACACAATTGTTTATATTAATTGATTGCCTATTCATATTGTTTAACTATTGCGTTTTTTCGACATAGTCGGTTGGTAACAAATGGCAGTAGCTACAGAATAGAATAGAATTTTTTGACGACTTTGGGATACGTGTTTTAAGATAAACTGTGAACGGATCCTGGAAGAGACTCGAAGTGGCGAAAGAATTCTTGGACTCTCGAGATGCGTACGCTGCGTTGATACCTTAGAGATGTGTCCAAGAGCTGATTGGAAGCGTGCGATTGAATATTATCACGTTCAAGGAGTAGACTTACGTTTAAAAAGATTACTTAGATGTGATTCTGAGACTTTTGGGACGCTCATTGTTTTTATTCGTATAGCCTATTTGCTATAACAAAAATAATTACTTCCTATGCTTAGCTTTCAAAGCTGTTATGACTTACGTAACTAGGACAGTAACTTCGTGCTTACTTCCTTATCGTCACCACAACCAAGAAACAAGTTGTAGAATCAACCTACTTCGCTAAATGTTGCCAAGTCACAGCGAGAAGAATATTTTTTCAATATAACACAGAAATCGCAAAATATAAGCAAAATCAATTTTCGAAAACTAAAAATTCTTCTTCGAATTTCTTTAGTTAGATATTGTACTGTGCCCCTGTATTTACTGTAACCGTAATTTACGTTGGATACGACAACATTCAAAAATAATTTTACTTTGCTCTTTAATTTTAACTTACTTTCAGAGATCTCTCCTCTCGGGTCGTTAGGTAGGTTCGTTGTTTGTTCAAATTTATTTTAATTAACCAAAATAAAACTTTACTCAAATTTTATAATGCAAATTTCTTTTATTATCTTGTTTTCCCTAACAGCCCTACTTAAAATTATCTTAACATTATTTCTATACACTTACTATCTACTTTTAACTTCCTCTTCTTTTCCAAAAAATTTCTTTATCCCCAAAAACCAAAAATTTAATCTGTCTCTGCTTGACTCGCTCCTGCTTGAAGTTGCCCCCGTTCGAATTGCTTTTGCCCGAACTGCTTTTTCTTGAACTGCTTTTTCTCGAACTGCTTCTGCTCGAACTGCTTTTGCTCGAACTGCTTCTGCTTGAACTTGCTTCTGCTTGAAGTTCAATCTTGATTTTTTTTCAAATTCACTTTCTTTTTATTCGATGCTGGTTCTTTTTATTGTTAACTGTATTTATAGTGGATTATTTATTCAATATTTATTCGTTTTGGGACGAGCAACTTAATCTCGTTCTTGCCCTTTCGAATGCAAAATATTAACTGAATTCTAAATTTGTTTTTTCTGTATCCTGGATTTTTAACTCACATTTGTTTTTCACTATAACGTCTATTTACAAGGTTTCTAAAGTAACTTATTTTACGTTTCTAAGACTATTAATTTAGCTAATTATTTACTAACAATGATCACTATAATAACTTAAATTTAATCTAGCTATCTTAAAATTATATTACAATCTTTTATAATTTAAAAAAATCTGCATTAACAATCTTTGCGAAATAATACTTTCGTTAATAACTCAAAAATAACATAACCTTTAATTATAGGCATCCAAATTAAATATCACTTCAATGATATTTTAAAAGGCAAACAAATTTTAGTGTAGTCGATTGTGTATCTGAAAATTGGCAAAAAAGCTTATCTACTGCTCTTTAATAAGCACTGCAACGTACTAATAATTAAGAAAACTGAAAACATATGTACCTACTCGTATTAGAAAGAAATCTGAAAATTTTTATTTAAAATAAAATCACTACTCATGTGAATAATTTAACTTCCGTTTCAAGATTTTTAAAGATATTTATTTTACCGAAAATATTCGTCATACAAATTCACAGACCAAAATTCATATATCGTTCTTGTTGCATAATATTGTCACTGATTATTATGCTGATCTAGTATCAGCAGTTAACATCGTCTGAAGGTTCATCTGATACATAAATTTACTTCCTCTATTTTGTTAAACCGACGAATAGAAAATGAATCCTCATAACTACTTAAAAAATTATTGATTAAGTATTCTTGTCCTTTCCAAAACGTGTACGTATTGCGACGCTATATATTTTGTATTCAGATATCCTTGCTGATAATGCACCTTATTTAAAACTTCATTAATAAATTAATCCTTAAGCGATTTTAAAGAGTCGAAGAGCAGAATTTAGATTAATCTGATAGGAAATAACACGAGCAATTTGAATTTTTTTCACTCCAATTTGAGATGCTTTAATATTGTTTTTTAAATATCTTGCGGCACTAAGTGAAGCATAAGTTAATGGTAATTTAACTTGACCTAACTTACTTTGTAGCTCAGTTGCCCCAGTTTAAAAATTTCAGTGATCGAACCGGTGTCTCTTGATTGCGATGTAGGCATCTAATCCACAATACCGTCAAGAGTTTAACATTTTAATATTATTTAGAATACATACGTATTACAAAAATAAGGAATGAAATTAACGCTGGTTATTTTTATCGCCCCCGAATGTAAGATAAAAATCATACGAGTATTTCCGATGACGTAAGATGTAGGAAAATGGAAATTCAGAAACTCGTTTACACCAAAGATTGTTTGTATAAATGCAATCGTGTGATTTTGCTAAAGTTATTTTAATTAAAATTCATAATTTCACCCCTTTTGATATTTTTCAGGAAGGCAATCGAGAAACAATCTGCTAGATTTATTAGAATTTTTTGGAACAGGACCGTGGACAGAAAATACAGTTGCTCTTAAATTAAGATGAAATTTTTTTGATCGATCAGTTGATTTAACCCCCCCCCCCCTCTAAATAAAAATTAGAATAGAAAGCTGAAGGATTTATTGAAAACAAAGCGATTTTCGATCAGCTATTTACTTTAGCATTTATTGATAACTTGTTAAAAATTTCAGAAAATATTTACAGAACCAAGAACTCCGATGAATAACAAATATACAAATAAATTTTTAGAAAATATTATGGTTTTTTAATTAAACAAAATGGGATGCTAACACCTGGAGTTTTCCGCTTAATTGCTGAAATCTGAAATCAAGTAACAGCACAAGACCATAGCTTGGAGTGCTTTTCACCTCAAGGAACAGGTGTTAAGGAAATATCTGGTTATTTAATAATTTACAGTGCGTGATTGAAGGCTCTCACTGAACTGCGATGTATGTGTTCATATTAAAAATGATTTATATTATTGGCTGAGCTGGACCGAAAGGTCTGTGGTTTACAAGGCAATCTTACTACTCCTCTTCTAAAGTTAGAAACTCGAAAAATTAGATTTAAAGTTCTTGAAATATGTAACAGCCACAACCACTAATTAGGGCCTTTAAATGACCTACATATGAATTTGTGATGTATGTATCGCACCTGTTATATTTTACTTTGTTTTGATGTGTTTTAGTCTGTTACAGTAAATGTTGACTTGAATATTTAAGTTAAAAAAAAGGAGTTCTTCGCTAATTGTCTCGAATTTTTTTAGAGTTTTGCTTCCTAAATATTCTTCAGCCTTTGTTGCTCTCTATTTGGGGGAGATCTAGGCGATTTAGAAAACTATCGTCGGATTAGCCTATTATCTCAGGCATATAAATAATTGGTGAGGACTAACTAATGATTAGAGCAGAATCTCTAGATGTACCAACCAAAAGAACAAGTAGGATTTCAACATCACTTCAGCACTACCAAACATCTTCATACAGTAAGGAAGCTCCTAGAAAAACCGACTGAATAACATATTATACCGATATGGATGTTGTTAATAGATTTAAGAAAGGGCTTTAGCACAATAGAACCTGGATCAATACTAGGGTGGAACAAAATATGTGAATCTAACAGAACACATAACAGTCTAACCATGTAACCATAGCAGTAAAAATACATGATACAACAAATAAAAAAAAACCAAAAGACGTCTTTCGGCGGTGCGAAATAGCAGCGTTCAAGTCCTAAAGGCTCACTGTGCATGTGTGCATACGCTGGAAATTGTCTACATACAGACCGGCACCTAGTCCAAAGGTCTTATCCACAGAGACGCTCTGTATATCATCGGGCTGCAGAAGACAGATCCCGAATAGGCGATGCCTCAGAAGAAGTAATCTAGGGCATCGCAAAAGGAGATGAAGAAAGAGCACCTTAGTATTATTGGTTCCATAAAGGCTTGCTGGCGAAGATTACAAGTTTAGTTTTAGCAGAATTTACTGTTGGGCCCTGAGCTGAACACCATCCACAGATAGTACACCTTGAATTAATCTGCTAACTCTACTAGGTCTCCAGTCTACAGTGAACAAATTCCCTTAAAGTTGCGAAATAGAGGGCCGACGAATTGTTTATTTTCAATATTTGTCGACAGTTTGAAAGAAATTCAGCATAATCACTTATGGGGTGTTATTTTAACCATGAATTTTATTTTTTCTGCAAATCAAGGTTATCTGCTTCAAAGTAGTTTCCTTGGGCAACTACACACCGATGGAGGCGTTTTTTCCATTGTTCGTAGCAGTCTTTGGAGGCCTTTGCTGGAATGCCTTTCAACTCCAACTCCAAAGTACCAAATTAGCGCCAATTCAAGTGGTTTTTCAACCTGGGGAATAGAAAGAAGTCACAGGGACTGATATCCGGCAAATAGGGCGGTTGGGAAGCCATGAGAATGCTTTTTTCTGCCAAAAATTCGTTGATGGAGACTGCCGTGTGACATGAGGCGTTGTCGTCGTGAAACATTTAAGTGTGTGGTAATGCCTGACCGCACACGTGCCATCCTCTTCTTGAGCTTTTCAAGGACTTAACTCACTACCGGTTATTCTCAACGTCAATCGAAGGTGTGACATCACAAGAGTCCTCGCTCGTTTCACATTGAGGTTAAAGGTCTTCCTACGAAGTTCGCCTTCGACTTCTTCTCGGTCCTCTTAAAACACTTGCGCCCTGAATAGGAAACGTTATCCATAAGCCCTTTGTAACTTTTCATAAGCTTTACATAAAATTTGGTAGCACAACGTTGCTCAAACTTTTGGTGGTCCATTTTCGTAACGCGCCTTACAGACATAACTTCACTTCAGACGCTCTAAACAATCGCGTAGCAACTGTAACAAGTTCAAACTTATACTTAGTCTACGATAGGGACTATTCTAACTGCCGTATGAAGGGGGACGTAGCAGTATTGTCAGTTCGCGCACAGTGTTATCAGTCTCATTATTTGTTTGCTAAACCTCGTAGAAATCAATATGATATTTGGCATCACCAAGTACTTGTAACCTGTTAAGTACGGTAATCGCATTCCTTGCCAATTGTGTTTGAATAAAGGCAATACTTGTAAAAAGTGTTTGTTTGGACTGAACTGTGAAAAGCTCGCGAAAGAAGCACAACATTTCCATCCTACGAAACTATGGTGAAATTTATGTCTTACTTTTTTGTTACCCACATCCTGGATGCTAATGACAATCCGTTATTAGACGGCGGCTTCTGATTTGATCGCCCAAATAAATACATAAATGAAACTACTAAATGTGCAACTAGAACATGAGGAAGAACAAAGAGAGGAAGGAAAAACCGAGCTTAGATACGCAGAATTTAAATATGTTATAAACAATATAAGAAATGAAAGGTCACCAGGTAAGGATGGGATAAATAGAGAACTAATAATGAATTCATGAGAGCAACTACATGAGAGAATTTATGAATTTGTGAAGCAGATATGCGCACAAACAAAGATACCCGAGGAATGGAAAGAGGGAGTCATAGTGATGATAAAAAAGAAATGAGACCCGGAAGACTGTCGCAACTATAGAGGGATTATCCTCCTTAATACAGCATACTAAATCCCTTCAACGCTAATACACAGGCGATTAGTAAAGAGTAAAGTGCACGAATAATATAATTGGTGATTATCTGTATGGATTTACAGCGAGCAGGTCAACAGTGGACGCAATCCAAATTATAAAGCAAATAATGGAGAAGGGATATGAACACAATAGACAATACAGCTATTCGTTGCCTTTCAGCAAGCCTTTGACAAAGTCAACAGAAGACAGATGATCTGGTAGAAATGACGATGGAGGCAACAACGGATCTATTTAGAACCGCAGCAAGGGAAATAAGTAACTTCATAGTAAATGCGGGAGTGAGGCAAGGAGACGAAATATCTATCACATTGTTTAATATTGTGTTAGAAAAAATAATAAGAAAGATAGATCATCTTGGAGCAATAATAAGCAGAGAACGGGCGCTGCTTGCATATGCTGATGATATTAGCATTATTGCGAGGTCAAAAAGGAAGATAACCGTAATGTTCACAAAACTGCAGTGGCGTGTCTAGAACCTCACAAAAGGGGAACCTGAAGAGCAAAATAGCCGCAGAAAAAAATTTTTTGGTGCAAAAATGACATTTTTTTACAGACCATAATAAATTCTTACCTTACTTAAAAACGTGTTAGAAGATAAGCAGATCACGGTTACAATCAGACACCACAGGAAAAAAGAGGAAGAACTGAGAGTCTTCGAGTGTAACGTGCTGAGAACAATACTAGGACCAGAAAGGGGTAATGAGGGAGGTCTTAGAAGAAAGACGAACCACGAAATATTGAGGGAAATTGGAGGAGGTGACATCGTGTGCTTTGTAAAAGCACAAAGAATTAGGTGGGTAGGACATATAATATAATGAGAAAGGAAGATAGCACCATTAAATTAATTACGCAATGGAAACCGGACGAAGATCGACACAAAGGGAGACCGAGAATAAGATGGTACCACGAGGTGACAAAAGATCTAAAAAAAATGGGAGTGATAGATTGTCCTGAGAAAACAAAGAACAGAAAGCTTTGAAGGAAGATAGTAAACGAGGCAAAGACACATGGAAGTTTGTAAATGTGAAATTACATGGAGACCGATCCACGATCCACCCCAATAAAAGGATCTTAAAACTTAAAAGTTCCGGAAGGAACAGCTAAAATTCCACTGGAATAGAACGCTATTATTAGTTATTATGTAAATAAATAAGTAAATAAAGAAAAAAATGGAAAAGAGCAGTGAGGAAAGAATGGGCAAAGTAAAAAACTAAGAAATTTTAAACAAACTCGGTTCCTTAGAAGTACGACATTTTAAAACAAACGAAATCTTTTTCCTATAAAAGTCTGAGCTCATTAAATTCAGCTTACATTAAAATTAATACAAGTTCAATTAGCTTCCAAAAAATTTATTGAAAATCCTTTCCAAGTATCAAGTATTAAATTCATCATTACGTCATTTATTTCAAGAAGGTGGCCTAAATAAATCTGATTTAATTGTGAACGAAGTGCCAACTTTATTTTAAGTAACATTCCAACGAACTTAATAATTAGCAAGAATAGTTTTTTAGGATTCTCTGATGATTTATCAGCCGGGCACGAAGTGGGACAATACTCGGAATTAATACGACTTAAAAAAGCGTAATTATGTAACATTTTTTGAGTAATTATTGTTTATTCGTCTCACATAAATTTTAATGTGTTTTAACTATGCAACCTTGACCGTAGTGTTATTTGTTGAATTTCGCTGCAGAATTGTTAGTGAATTAATTTTAGTTTTATCAGGCGACCTTGTAGGCGTAAAGTTGCACTTTGTTTTATTTGCTTGACGATTACTTTGTAAGTGAGGAACATTTCGTGAACGTTTGAAAATCTATCGGTTATATACCTACAAGGTGTCTGATATATTTCTGATTTATATAGCTTGTGCTACCTAAAACAAACATAAAAATAATTGTTAATTGTAATAAGTAAACCAAAGCCCTTTCAACTGTTTTTTATTAATTACATGGATTTTTCAAAATTCAAAATTATGGGAATGTTTCGATATAGAAAATAGAACTTCGACATACTGTATGTATAGAATCCGAGAATCAAAATTTCGCTTATTATTATTAATTGATTAATTGTGTAATCACCTCATAAAATTTGGGGAATCCCCTGGCTTTCTCATCGAAGAGAATAAAACCGACAATGTTTGCAACAAAACTGAAGGACGGACGAATGAGGAACAGAGGAAGTATAATTTATTTGTGCAATTGGATTGGAATTTAGATAACAATACGGGGATGTCTTAACGTACAAAAGGCTCGAGGCCCAGACAAAGGTGAAAGTACAAATTTCAAGGAATTAATGTAAGTAATTCATTCAAATGAAATCGCGAAAGTTTGTATCTTGTATGCTACGAAACTGAGAAGGCATTGTCTTGACCTTGAAACGTATGGTTATGTTATGAAAAAGAAACTTGAAATGTCCATAAAAAAACTGTTTATATTAGAATTAATAAGAAGCAATATGAAACTCAGATAAGAATACTGACAAAGAAAGAAGAGTTTAAAAATTAAATAGTATAGCAATATTCTTATTCATTAACCGTAATTTTAATTCGCAATTATTTTATACATAATAGAAACTATTTCTAAATACTGCAAAAAATTAAGGAAATGACCCTTAACACTAACCGGAATGTTGTTATCAAACTGACCCTCCTTTCTTATCTTAACCCTTGATAACTTTTAAAAATTTTGCACTAAAAGGACAAGGATAGGACTGCAGTTTATTAATAAATAAATTCGGAATATTTTATCTAATATTATCTTCAAAATTACGAACAGTTTTTAATCTAACAAATGACTCAAGCAAATCAACTGACAGGGTAGTTGATAAAGTGTTTTCGAAAATTCCAGGTTCACAGATGTTATTTATTAAAGTTTTGTAAATATATTGTTGCTGGGGCATTGCTTTCAATACGCTTTCTTATCAACAAATTAAAAAAAGACTGATATTTTCTGTAGTCACCATATCAAAATTTAAGTTGAGATCTCTTGGAGGTTTACGGTTTTTGCAAGTTGAAGTGATTAACAAATTCCAAAGATTTACTTAAATTCGATCAAGTGATTTCGGAAACGTTTATGTATTTCCATGAAAATTTAAAAATGTTGTTAGAAATCTTTCGAAACAAAACTTTTTTTTCTACTCCTACTATTGAAAGTTGATCTTTCCACATGATTTTTAATGCTGAAAGCAATTGTTTGTCGAAACTGTGCGACAAAATCCAAAAGTGTGTTGCAAAGTACTTTGCAACACACTTTCAAAATGGTGCCGGTTAACTGTATGGTTTGTTTATATTTGTGATATGTTTATTTTCATAGCAACGGACTTATTTCCATAGTGACCATAGTTTCCATGAGCATACTTAATATTCCACAAAAAATTATAAAATTTGCTTTAAAATATTAAATAGTGAATTAAATGAGTAGAAAAAATAGTGTGTAATAACACTTGTTGAAAGTGTTTTGCAAAACTCAAATGAATGCAGCCTTCGACTTCGTCTCAGGCTGCAACCTTCATTTTCGTTCTGCAAAACTGTACTTTCAACACTTGTTATACAAATTACTATTGTAAAACATGAAAAGCTATGTTTCTTGGATTTGTTTGTAAGAGCGGAGGTCACAAGGAGGAGGAGATTGTAAGGGCCGTAGTCCTCTTCAGGAGTTCATGCATGTATTTGCGAAAAGGGGACAGTTCTGCTTTACTTCATTACTTCCACCTACACAGCATACCCATTTTCTTGAAACTTTGTGTTATGGCCCAAAAATCATAAGCGCCAAGAAAATTTATTGAATTCTATATAGGTCGACGTAGTCATTTTTGATTTAAATTTAATGGCAAAGAAAATATATGAAATTGAAAAACTAGTAGTTTTTCGTTTTTTTTTTCAAAATGTTTCAGAAAATCTGCGCAATATTCCAACTCTGAAACATTAGTAGAGGTTACTAGATAAGTCAGTCGCTTAACAATGCTAAATGTTCAGAAGGAAGAAGGTCAAAAGGGAGGCCTCGGGCAGGCTGGTTGGATATGGTCGAAAAAGACTTTGAAGCGGGCAGGGATAGGACATTAACAGCACACTGGAAGTAGTGGAAACATGCCAAAGAAGAGGTAATGTCAATGCAAGACCAGACGCAGATCCTGCTAAGTTGGTAAGCTGAAAGAAGAGGCCATGACCCTTAATGGGCTGCTAAAGGCCAATGATTTTGTTTACATTTTATGTTTGTTATAATTTTCGCAATTTATTTATATTGTTATGATTGACAATAATTGCTAGAATGATGTATGCAAAATTGTCCTGTCATTGTCAAAATAAACTCTTCGGAGCCCTAAGTAGCCCTACGAAGTCCTATCAAAGCCCCACGTTGTTAGCGTCAATTATTGTTATGCTCTTCCACTTAAAAGAATTACATACAATTTTTAATTATTCTTCCGGCTAGCTCAATAATAACATTTAATTAATTTCTTTCAGAATCTCCTAAATCAAGGTCTTTAAAGGGTACCTTTTGACGAATTTCAAAATTTATAAAAATTCACCAAGATAAAATTTTAAAAAATATAACACCTTTCAAAATTATGATAAACTTTTACAAAGAAATAACAATAAATAATTCTAATAACAAACTAAACAATTTTCTAAAAATTAAAAATATAAACTACCTTTTTTGAAAAACAACTTGAACAAAACAACACTCCCTGGCTCGACTTCCAATGTATCCAACTGTTGAACCAACCTTTTCACAATGAAAGACTTTCCCCTTTGACTCCAACTCCACCAACCTGACTGCAACTCCACCAACCTTACTGCAACTTCACCAATAACACAATTTCCTTCTTTCAATTTTATTTATATTTGTGTAATATCCAAATTTTTATATAAACTTCTTCAAAAATAATAACTTTTATTCCAAATAAACTTTTATTAAATTAAAATTCCAAATTATTTTGATATACTATAACTTCTTTTCAATCTTTATTTGTTTACAATTTGTTTTCAGAATATTCTTTTGGTACTTTAATACGTTTTCAAGAGTTTTTAAAAAAAAACTCAACTTAGGTTTTTCCAAAAAAATATCCAACTGTTTGTTTTTTATTTGTTACCCTAGTTTCTTAAATTTTAACACTCTACAAAATTATTTTTATGACATATTTACAAAATTACTATCTAGATTCTATCCTACTTATTTACAATATTCATTTTCTAACTTATAACTATTTACAATTTTATTTACACTAAATTTTCATAATTTCAAAAGGTGTTCATAATTCACTTTATCCAAATTCAATTAAAACAATATCACCTCAATATATTATTACAAAATTAGATTATGAGTGCTTTTTATTGATTCTTAGTGCTAGCCCCCCCCCCCCCCCCAAAGATCAAATTCAGTGACACCAACTTTTTTAAATCTTGGAAATCCGTCAGGTGTAATTGCTCCAGAATTTAAGATCTTTACCAAGCAGGGGTCAACAACTTTGACCGTATCAATTACTGTAACAATTTGTTTATTTGGTTTTGTTTATTTGGATTGAGTTAACCGTGCCGCAAAATTGTTGAAGATGGAAAATAATAAACCATACACGTAGGATGGTCTTCCCAAAGCCCTTGCTGTTATAAAGGTTGAAATGCCCAGAAAGACAACGTCAAAACAGAACGTTAAGAAAGGGTAACAAATTTCCAAGATAAGTTAATACACATGAGTCCACAAACGAAAATATTAGCAATTTTATATATAGGGAGTGTTTACTTTAGCGTGAATGTATGTGGCTATGCACACCGATTAAATGGTCAAAGATATCTAAATTTTTAACAGGCACGTTGCCCCCACTATTGGAAGATACATCACTGAATGTCAGGCGATGGACCCCTAGTATATTTCTCACTAGCAGAATACCTCAAAAAACAGTATCAAGGAAGGTGAATAACCCAGTGCTTGGCCGGTTTCCTGGCCTCTTAGATAGCCCTAATCACCCTAATGGTGGTTAACCCAAAATTGTTAATATCTTCAAGGCGAATCGTTTGCTTACCCACGTGTATTAAAACTTTTCCACTTCTTTTATGTCATACTACCTATACCTGAAGTGTGTTATTCTTTTTTTTTTTATAACATGTCAATTAAGTTTATAAAATGTTCTCAAGGGCCTCCTCCAATTTTAACTTTTGTTCGCTGGATTACCGAATACCAACGAAACGGTTTTTTGCGTTGGAACAAATGACGTGAATATTCCAGTGAAAACAGTTTTAGATGAGCAACCACGCACAAACCTTTTCAAGAATAATCTCAGATGACTCAACTGTTCTCAATTTATGTTTATGCTCTTTACGTTTACGTTTGCTCTTTTACATAAATCGTTTCTCCTTCTTCTTCTTCCTCCTCCTTTTCATTTACTCCTGGATGTAGGCCTCTTCCAAAACTCTCCAAGACTCTCTGTTGGCAGGTGTCTGTTAGTCTGTAGTCAGTTTTTCCTTGCAGTTTTCTGAATGTCATCATGCCTCCTCATTTGCGCCCTCCCAACATTCTGCTTGGTTATTCTGGGCCTCCATTGGGCAATCTTCTTCGGTCATCTTCGATCATCAAGTCGCGAAGCATGGCCAACACATTTGTGATTTTAGTGCGTCATTTATTCGCGCACGATCTCTGAGGCTGATGCTTAGTATTGCTGTCTCCATAGATCTCTGGTATGTTCGTAGGCGGCTGACACTGAGCGTGTATAAATACGACTGTTTCTAGGCCGTAACTAGCCACTGGAAGCACGCAGGGCTCGTACAACTCCCGCAAATATGTCCCCATCACCGGGCTTATTGTTACACCGATTAAGAAATCGTAGCTTTCATTTTCGTTTCGTTGCCATCGCCAGCGAACTAATTTATTGTTTAATTATTAAATTGCTCTGATAAGAGTAGACAAAACAATAATGCATTCATTCGGATATTTCTTTACAGACCCTAAATTCTCGGTAATTAATTAGTCATGGACATCAAACTTTTTGGACACGAGGTAGATCTAGGTTGTTACCAGAAAACGGTGAAATGATTATATTTTTGCATCATAATTTAATCAAATTTGAGCAAATATAAATTCAGATTGTATTTCAGTAATAATACAAATTCCTTTTACTTTTCTTAATTTTATTAAAATATGGTATTTCTAATTAGATTTTAATTTTGTCTTATTTATGTAAATATATATGGCATTGTTTATAAATAAAGAGGTCACCCTTTTTCGTTATATGTATATAACTACATATAATAAACGATGACATTAAAAATTTAAGTATGAACAATCTTTAGTAGGTAGTCCTGAATGATAAATTTAAATAAAGTCGGCGAAATATTCGGTTATGCTGAATATTCGGTAAAATGGCCGAATATTACGACTGCTGAATAGTTAACCGAATATTCGTTTCACCTCTACAAAATAGCGCCTTCAAAAATAGCGTCTCCGGGAGACCTAAACGCAGCACCAGAGAAGTAGGATGCATTGTAAAACGGTAGGTCGACGATTGAAAGGAAGTATCACGGAGACGATGGTTGCCACAAGCACAAAATGGTCCCACATGGAAACCAAAAGGGAAACTATATTTGAAAAGAAAAATGAGAAGCCTTCCTTATTACCATTTATATTCTCTCTAAGGCAGCTCATACAAAAATCTATAGATAGGTACAGTAAAAATACGTATATACTTTGCCTTCATCGATTTTCAAAAGGCTTTTAACAGCATTAACTTGGTCAATCATAGATAGCCTTCAGGGATGTAAAATAGATTACCGCTACATCCAAATCATTAGAGATCTCCAAGAAAATGCCTTTGTAATTATTAAAACTTTTGACAACGCTGAACCATTGAAAATACAAAGGGACACAATATCCCCAAAATTGTTTACTAATGCGTTAGAGGATGCATTCAAAGTGTCGGACTGGGGACTGGACAGACAAAGGCGTTAATATGATGCCGATGATTTAGTACTTGTGACGGAAAGTGAAATGCAACTACAGGAGATGGTAGCGGAAGCGGAAGCAAGTAAGCAGCAAAATACCTCGCAAAATACCTAGGTCGTAATATAAACAAAATGAAAACAAAGGTTATGGCAAGTAATCAGACACATGATGTGATAATAAAATATTAGAAACAGTTAATGAATACAGATATTTGGGACAGAACATAGGATTTGAAAGAGATAGTCAAGTGAGCGAAATCAAACGAAGAGTACCTACGACTTGGCTGGGCGGCTTTCGGAAAACTAAGATATATTCTCACATCTAAACTGTCTTAGCATCTAAAAACAAAAGCCTATAACCAGTGCGTCCTCCCAAATATAACATGCGAATCGGAAACTTGGTCACTAATAGAACGTTCTATCCACATAACTATTACAAACAGCACAACGAGCGATGGAAAGGGCCATGGTGAGCTTGAGAGACCATGAAACAAATGGGTGGGTGAGCAGCAGAATAAAAGTTGGCGATGAAGAGTAGTAAAACTAAAACGGCAATGGGCTGGCCACGTCACACGCCTGGAAGATGAGAGATCGACAAAACAAATAACGGTATGGTGACCATGGACAGGCAAGCGAAATACCGGAAAACGGACGACCTAAGAAAATCGACAGGGAAATTATGGCGGAGAGAGACGATAGACCGAGAAAGATGGAAAGAGTTGAGGGAGGCGTACATCCAACACTGGACAGACACACGCTGAACAAGACAAAGAGAGAGGTTTAGCATAATGCTGGCACAACTACCACTATGAACGAGGATTGATTTGTTTGGATTAGCTTTTATTCACCAGGGTTTCAACAATGCTTCAAGCAAGCTGAGATAGCTTTGAAATAAATTGGAAGCAACCATGGAATTTCAATGCGACGTATAGTCGACATGTGCTACAATTAGAGTCTTCTGAACGTTAGATACATATCGAGTATAGTACAGGCCCAAGAATACTATCATGCGGTACTCCACCCTGAATATTGCGGAATTTAGTAGTTTCTTTCTAGTATTTTATTTGCAGAATAAAGTAACAATTTAGGAGTGTACTCTGGGTGAGGAAATGCAAGTTTGAGATTATAAAGCAAGATCCAACTTGTCAAAGCCCGGAGTTAGTCAACGAGGACAACTCGATAGCAGTGTTTGTTTACCAAATAATTCCTGGTTTTTAATTTTTTTTGGGTTAATCTCTAATGGTTGCTTGGCTTGATGTAATTTTTGTAATCTAACTTTGTGGAAAGATATTAGTTTGCTATCTTTATCTTAAATGTTTATTTAACTATTAATTACGTAAAACGAAATGATTCAGGTTTAAAATAATACCCATCGTGAGTCATTCAATTGACGTTAGATTTAGTAATGATAACAATGTACGTACTTTAAACACGCGACTTTAAATAACGGTTTAGCAAAGAAAAATTAATGGTATAAACGCTTGTTATTGTTAAGAAAATTTAGCTTCGAAGTTAAAAATCTTCCCATGTATACCTTATTGAAACTAGGATTAAACTCTATCTGGGAGTTTATTTTTTTATGGCCTGCAAATACGTACCTAATCCACGAGTTTGGTTTGTTTATTTATTTTTAAATCAAATAATGGGTTGATTTTTAATTACTATGTACTAAAAAAATTGCTTACTTTATATGAACGCACTCACCTACCAAAGAACTTATAAACAAGAAGTTTGGAAGTCCTACAAAAAACTACAGTATTATTTATTATAAACAAATACGTATTTCGGCAACTAAACAACTCAAGTTAATAGTTCTCATAAAATTAAATCAAAAAGTGCAATTATACAAGCAAATAAATGCAAGGTAAAAAACCTGTAATTTAATTAGCAAATAACCTAAGAAACGAGTGAAACAGAAACTTCCCAAATGTTTTTATCTAAAAGCTTTTAAAAATAACCAAAAATACATATAAAGAAAGAGACAAAGAGACGTACGTTGACTTATAACCATCATGGATTTTGTTAAGTTTAGTTTTACATTCCAGTTTTTCTTATATTAAACATTCATATATTATTCTAATTAAGTAGGTAGTTCTATCATTAAATGTTAAACAGCAATCTTCAGAGTGCGCCGAAAGAGGGACATAAATCAAAATTGGACTTTTCTTACGCAAACAAATATAAAGTTAATCGTCGTAGTAGCTTTGTTTAACTTTGTGAGTACGTGCTCACCTTTACATACGTATAATTTGTAATTGTTTGACGACAAATTGATTTTTATTAATTCGTTTTTGGAAATAAACGAAAAAGAAACGCAAAGAAGTTATTTGTTTAACTAGACAAAAAGTAGCAAGTATACTGCCATGGCTGGTGTTTCTTAGCCGAGGCGAAGCCGGACCTGTAAAACCAGCTAACGCAGTGTAATTTGTTTGCCGATTGTTTATGATTAATATTAATTTAAGGATATATCATAGGGAAGCGTGTTACGAATAGCGAACGCCCAGAACACCTTAGAAACTGCTATTATGTTCCAGAATAAACAACAGCCGCATATACAGGGTTTCCTAATGATCTGGGATTTTCCGATATCGTCGTTATTGTCACAGTTGCGTCAAATAAAATGTTATTGAGAAAAATTGTGCTGTATAGGTATTCCAAAATTATTTTCCGATATACAGGTCGTGTAAAAAAAACATGACAACGTAAGCTATATTTTTTAAACGGAACGCCCTATATTTTTTTCACATACACATTTTGATTCTCCCTTCAATGTTGATTCTAACGGTATATCATTACAGAGGTCGATTATTAGTAGTTCCATAGTTATTTATTTTGCCTCGGGGATCAGTACCTATTACCACTGGCACAGACTTTGCAAACCCGAAGTTGGACGTGGAGCTAACTACCCCTGGGACTTACACTCCGTACCCGAAGAAACTCATAGTTACGAATGCCCTAATTTTGGCTCGGACTGGACGGCTACAAAGACGACGACGAAAGCAAAGAGATAAGAGTATGATCTTAGGAACGTGTAGTATTAGAACTCTATATCAAGCAGGTGCCCTAGACGTGACACTGAGAAAAATTAATAATTACCATCTAGACATTATAGCCTTGCAGGGGATGAGATGGCTAGGGCAAGGAAGACTGCAAAAACAAAAATGGGATAGTTACGGAACAACCGACAACACCTACGAACTTGGTGTCGGATTTATAGTAAATAATTAGTTTTGAACCTATCAGATGCAGCATATCCTTAAGCAAAATTCAACAACATAGCAATCCTCTCAGTTCATGCCCCGACTGAAGAAAAAGAAAATCACATCAAAGAAACCTTCTACGCAGAACTAGAAAGGGAATTTGACAGGTTACTATGAAACGGTCCTAAAATAATTATGGGGGACCTCAATGTGAAAATGGGCAAAGAACATCTGACGATATAGGAAAAAGAGTAATAGAATTTGCGACATCCAGGAATATGGTAGTAAGAAATACAACATTCCCCCATAAACAAATACATAAGGGTACGTGGACATCCCCGGATGGAAATACGGTTAACCAAATAGACTACGTGCTAACATCGACAAGGCATGTTTCTAGTACAACAGAGAGGGGAAATGTACGAATCTAATCATTTCCTGGCAAGAACAAAATTAAATTAACACAGTAAGAACAATCCCAGGAACCAGAATGACCAAATGTAACACACACAAACTTAAAGAAGAAGATATATGACCAAAACCTAGCAGAAAAAATCGAGATTGAATAGTGAACGAGGGCGAGTAGGCTAAAACTAAAGTCAATTGGTCGGATTGTGATTGCGAAGAATCCATAAAAAGGCGAAATAAAGCAAAGAAAGCACTGCTTCAAAGACCCATAAGATCAAAATCTGAAAGATACCAACTATTAAGAAGAGAAGCAAAGAGGATTTGCAGAGAAAAGAAAAGGGAAATGCTAAATACAAAACTAGGAGAATTAGAGCAAGTTAACCAAACTATAGGAAGACTACATCAAACACTGAAGAACACAAACAACGAGTTCCACCCCAGAACGTCCCTATCTAAAGATAAAGAACGCAAATGGAAAACAGAGGAGGAAAAAGTACTGACAAGATGGAAGGAACACTTCTTTGATTTACAAACTGATAAAAACACAAGAGATAACCATCTGAATCACACACTCTACCACATCTCACAACCATATGCGATAGAGATCACTGATATGAGAAATAATAAAACATCAGGGATAGACAATATCTCAGTAGAATTGATTAAAGATGGAGGAGAGAAAGTTACCGGCAACTCTTATGTCTAACTAAAATGGCCTACAGAAAAATCCATCAAGAATGGAATACAACTATAATAAATATGCCCAATATATAAGAAGGGAGATCGACTAGATTCTTAGAATTACAAACCGATATCCCTACATGCGTAGCCTATAATGTCTTTACGAACATACATAAAGCAATATGCTAAGAAAATAATAGGAGAATATCAGGCCGGATTTAGGAGGAATAGATCAACGTGTGACAAATCACGGAAAAGTGTTGGGAGTACAATACCCCTGTATACCAGCTGTTTGTTGACTTGAAACAAGCCTATGACAGTGTATTCAGTCATGCAAGAATTCGGAATAACAATAACAAATTCCCAAGTAAGAATACAAAACAAATTAGCAGGAAAATTTGACACAGATAAAGGACCTCGACAAGGAGACAGTCTAGTCACTATATTATTTAACCTACTACTGGAAAAGGTCATCAGAGAAACACAAATCCAAACAAACGGCACAATAGCAAGTAAATACCAACAAGTTGTTAGATACGCGGATATATAAATATTATTACAAAATCAATACCAACTCTAAAAGAAACGTACAATAAGGTCGAAACCAAAGCACATGAAATGGGGCTGGAGGTTAATGCGAATAAAACTAAATGCCTGGCTATAAAACCAATCACAAGAGTATGGCAAAATTTAACCAGCGAAAGAAATGCTCCTAAGATTCTAAAGAAGAATATTTGGTCCAATACAAGAACAGGATGGGTGGGGAATAAGATATAACCAACGTAACATATTATACAGAAAAATCATTAGCTTAAAGTGGGCTGGACAATGGACATATGATCAGAATGCCAAAGTAAAGAATTCCAAAGAAAAAGGTACAATTGGAAGGCACAAGAACCAGAAGAAGAAAATATCGCGAAGAATACAGCACAGCTCCTGCAAATCCGAAATTGGGTAAGTGTAGTCAGAAATAGAGAGGAAGGCCCAGGTCCAATAGGGCTATAGCGGCACGAAGAGAGAAAGAGTTATTCACTTATTTGTGATGAAAATAACCTCACTTTGGACGAATATCACACCCTAACTACGTCGAAATATAAACTATTTTTCAGAGTATAATTTTGTAGGTCTATTTTCAACAAATTTTCGAAGGCGAAAAAATTCTAAGGTATTTTAGACATTTAAATCTAGGCACTGGGTTTTAAAACAATTGAAACAAATGAAAAGCAGAAAACAAGTGGCATACTTGCTACAGTTGAAGTTCTAAAACAATTTATTTTGAGTGTTGGGGAATCCTAACTTTCATTTTAAGCAGGCCATGGCACTAGATTAACAAATAACTTTGTGGGCAAAATGTTCCATTGATACTAACATACGTAAAATTAACCGCAGATTCTAAAAATGTATAAAAATATACCGCGTGTTCGATTTAAAATAACAAAGTTGAGGTTAATTCCGGCGAAACAAAAAGTGACAGAAACTTATGTTCTATGTCAAATAATTCAGTTTTAAGATTGTATTAGATATGTATAATGTATACCAAATTTCATTTTGATATCTTAAAACATAATTTAAAAAATTGGGGTGCCCCACGTTTCATTGATAGGAACCCTATATACGATAGTATTTGTATGAAGCACCCCCAGTTTCAATGGTTTAGTGCAATAGATTTATCAGAATCCCTACCAAGAGTGGAGGCCTTCTGTATCCGCGAAAATTCTAAAGAGTTACGCCAAAGAGCAGAGTAGTTAAGATAAGTGGTATCTTTTTGAAAAAATATATTTTTCTAACTTTAGAATAATGTTGCAGCTTATCGACACTCTATTAATAGATTAACGAATTAGGAAATCACCGGTTATCAGACAAAAATTACACACATCTACAAGCTAATAAAATCATTAATTTGGCTTATTTTAAGACAACTTCAAAAGTATTTGGAAAAAAAGAATTTTATGACTATTAAGATTGGCCATGACTATTAAAGGGTTGGCCGTGGAACGAAAAGCAGCCGTCACTTGTAAAGGAAGTGTGATTGTTTTGTTTAATTTCATGATATTGTGATACTTTAAAATTTCATGGCCAACTATTATACATTTTCTTTTTGCTCATACTATAGTTAAAAATTAAAGTCGCTATATTCTTGAGAGGCTGCTTACTAACTTTTACATAAAATTATCACTAATAATAATTGACCTGTAAATTGAATCCTTAACGAATTTTGTCCGAATCTCCGAATAACGAATTTCTGAAAGGAGATAAAATTTTCAGGATTACTGCAAACGGTCGTTAAGGTTATCGTAATTTATTATCAGTCTTGGCAAATCCGAATAACATTAATATTAATTACATATTACATGCATTTGATAAACAAATAAACTAAAAGCGATTCCCGGAAATCTCCTGCTGCAAACCAATCAGTGTTAATCTGATTATTTATTTTATTAGCTTGTTCCTTCATTATGCACAAGGTTTAGTAACACACATCCGAATATTGAAAGGTAATTTCAAAAGCTTGTGTAATTATTGCCCACATTTCACAATTTCCGAATTTGTTTCTAATTTTCGTATACACAAAAATATATGTCCGGTAATAATTGCAGCAACTTCTTTGTTAATAGATTTCTAGTTATAACTTGACCAACTGAATAATTTATAACGTAAGTTTAGTTTTATCCAACTTCAAATATTTACACGGTTTATCTATGATAAACGCGTAGAACTAAACCGAGTGAGTAAATTTAGAAACACCTTCGCGATAAACAAAAATAATAAACATTCTCATACAAAGTAATTAAGTACATACCGGTTCCGTTGTGTTTCCTTCATTTTTTAGAGTGGTCAAGGACGGTTCTGTCGAATTTTGTGTTAAAATTGATGGTACAAAACAGCACACTACGAAAATAATCAAACCGCACCTCGTCATTATCACCGGGGATATTGTTTGAGCACTGATAAAGTTTTATCACAGGCACCAAGGGCTCAAAGTGGAAATATCTGTAATTTTAAGTACTCACTTTACGTGACAAAAACTGGTAAATTTAGCACAGTTTCTCTAGGATTCTCATAAATTATTTATTCGTTCCGAAGGTAAACTCAGTGTAGAAACTAGTTTTTTTAACAATAAAATAAATCATAAAATTGGCACATTCAATTTATTCATTTTAACCGCGTGCGCACCGCGTTGACTTAAGACACCTCCGCAGAAACGCGCGTGTGTTGCTTATCCGTTCGTATACTAAACTGAATCGGGATACTCAAATCTAACCATTAAAACCACTCATGAAATGATAAACCAACGGGGCAAGGCGCCAAACCGACGTCATTAGGGAAGACCCACCTTCTATCTGGACTGATTACCGTTTCCTCTTTTATTTAAATTTAGCAACATTCACGCCTTTTGCGTTTTTACGCAGGGGATTTCTGGAAGTACGAATCGAGCCGCGTGATTCATTCATTTATTGGGAAGGAATTTAAATTTATACTCGAAGAACGAGTTGATGAACTCTTCGGAGCAAATAGAAGGCCAATAAAGGTGACCTCTTTTTTTAAAGAGAGTCACATTTAAAGTTGTTTTAGGTAGCTGAAAATTACAAACTTAGATAGTAAATTAAATTATGGTATGAGTTGAGTAAGGCGCTAATTTTTTTACGGTTTCCTGTATGACTAAGCATTCCGTTGATTAAAAAGAATAATTAAAGACACGTTATAAAATTCAAGTATGGCAATTTCAAGGGCGACATAAGAGGAAAAATATAAAAAAAAAATGTTAGGTTCACAGACTGCGAAGTACGAATCGAACAGGAGACAATTCCACAAGTAATTAATATAAATAATAAAGAAAAACAAAGCAATAAATCATGCAGATGTGAATATTTGTTTAATTATATTTTATATTATTGACATTGTAGCTAATTTACCGTAGTTCCTACGCTAGGAAGCTGTTTTAAATAATTATTTACAAAGGTGTTAAGCTTCCATAAGTATATGCCTGAGGATTGATTTTATACGTAGGAACATAGGCTATCTAATTTGTTATAATTACTAAAAGTTTCTTCTTCTTCTTCTTCCTTTCGACAAGGACTATGTCCTGTTTGTCTTGCCTCTCTATTCCGTTGAAAGTTTAAAATTCTAAATTCGAAATAACAGTAGCCAGATCTTTTATGAATTACGATCAGGATTTCCATAAAACCAGGAATTAATTAAAAGAAAATCAAAAGCAAAACAGTATTTCCTAAAACAGGCCTTTGAAATTATAAAGATTTAAAGAAATTGGAAATCGCCGTAAGTAAGGAAGGCGGGAGATATTTCAAAGCCAAAATTCAAACATAGATTAAAATAATTTTTCGAAAATGACCCAAATTTCGACCTAATTATTAACAAAAAATAAAAAGCACTTGGAATAGCAGCAACGCCTGATGGAGCCACTGTTATTTCATTTTATTAGCTTCCTTCTTAAAGCTTTCGTTCTTCTGATGAATGCTGGCTGAAGAGGGGAGTAGCCCCTAAATAGCCATTAGGTTAAGTTGCAGTGTATATTGTTACTTAGCTTAATAAATTACATTGAAAATTGAATAAAATTGAATTGATGAATAGTATTTCCTCTGCCACTGACCAATCCGTTCCGCTCATCACCATCCCACTAAAACACCTTCCCCACTTCCTCCTTAACTTATCAATCTTATTAAAGCGCTCCTTCATAAAGACCCGGGACACGTAGATCAAGTGTCAATGATATAACCTCAACGCCATCATCCGCCTAGATATACTTAAATTCAAACAGCGCAGTCTGTTGCAAACTGGATTATAGGAATGCTTCTAAATTTTGGAAAAAATTCAAACTCCTTATCGACAGCAATCCAAGTCAGTCACTCTCTTCTCAGCAACAACCCTCTCATCACCAATCCACAAGATAAAGGTTACCACTTCGTAGAATGCTTCAGCGTACTTACCAATTCCCAGACGGTACCTTTCCTATATTTTCCACGAAACTAATACGAATCTACTCCTACGAATCTTTCCTCGCATCCCCAGTCAGAACCCATCTGCTTCAGAACCACCCCAGCACCTCTTAAATCTCTTCACAGCCGAAGAAGTCACCACAGTCATCCATTTGGGCAACAACCCGCTAAGCATCTACCTCCTTCTGCCATTGGACTACTTACCAACATTTTCAACGTTATACTCTTCATTGGACACTATTCTGTCCAATGAAAATAATCTTACGTAGTCATGATTTCCACACCTGACAAACATCCACACTCACTCTTTCCTACGGACCTATCTCGCGCATTGACGTCCTAGGAAGGGTACCAGAAAAGCTCCTTAGCTATAGACGCCGACTTTTCTTCTACGAAAACGATGTATTCCCAGAAGGGCAGTGGATTTAGAAATAGTCGTTCTACATCTGTGAACAAAGGTTTCTGCATTCTAATCGTTTTCCTGTACATCAAGAGGGCCTTCAATGAAGTTTGGAAAGAGGGCCTCCTATTCAAAATGCTCACTCTCGACTTCCCCATACCCCCATACCTTCCTCTTTAACACCTGCCGTATTTCTCACCAAAAACAACTTTCTGATAACTTCGCAGTACAGGCAGGAGTTCCTCAAGGATCCATCTTGCGCCATTCCTTCCCCATACCTTCCTCTTTAGCTCCTGCCGTATTTGTCACCAAAAACAACTTTATGATAACTTCACAGTACAGGCAGGAGTTCATCAAGGATCCATCTTTGCGCTATTCCTTTTCATATTATACTGTTATGATCTTTCTTACACCGACTATCCAACTCTCACAATGGTCGATATGCAATTTTGCATGATACATAGAAATAGGTAGGCCTATCTTTTGGTGAGTATCTAGATCATTTCAAGCTAGTAGAATCGGAAAAACAGTCAGTGTCCACATGTACCCCGTGTCCACATTCGCCCCACTCTCCCCCACCTGGCGTATCTAATTTCCTTTCTTCTAATTCCATTCTCATGTCGGCCACTTTCAACTCGTATAACAATTTCGTTGCTATTTTACTTGTTCTACAATATTCAACTTTAAAGTTTGTCTGTTTGTAATTCACACCAAATACTCGAACAGTTGACACTACTTGTAACGTTTTTAAAAATTTCAGTTCGGTGTGTGAATTATTTATTTAAAAACAATTCACAAAATGCAACAATTTAAGCACTAATAAACGAAAACACAATAAGCAACAGTAACACGAAAAATTAAACTAATTGTTTATTTATTTTAGCGTTATTTATGTACACTTTCTTGTAGCTACTACGTGTAGACTGTTGTATTCTACCACAGGCTCCTATTTCGTTCCCGAGTGTTCCTTAGCGAACGAGATCATTCGAGAGTTTCTACGGACAGATGACGTATCCGTGTAATACTGCATTTCTTTAACCAGTTTTTAAAAATTCAGAATTTATTAAGAAAATTCAAACTTTGTGAAACTAAGGAACTAATTCTGAGTTGACTTTGTAAGGAGGGCTAAGATTAGGATCGGCTTCCAAATGAATTGGATAGACAACAGTTATAGCAAGTTTGAATTTGTTATTAACGTAAATTATGACCCAGTGGCTTCCAGATAGAGCGTAAACAGTGTATATTTGCATTTTTTTCTCAAATAGCCAAACTAAAAGTTACTGCTTTGATAATTGCTTAACTATCAACTGAAAACCCTACACCAAAAACGTAAAATACTTTACAAGAGTGCATTTTGCGTGAAGATTGCTTTATAACAAAACGTATCTTGAATTTTGAATTCATTAAATATATGATAAATTTCCATTTATACAATACGCTTTTTAAGTAAATCAAAGTTCAAAAGTGAATTAATTGTAATTTTATGTAATGTGGCCGAAATAATTCTACGAATACTTCTATCATCGATAATAATAATTGTTCATATTTTTGTGGAAGACACTTTATTAAGCAAATATTGATAAATGAATTTGATATAGATATATCAAGTGGATATTTGCATTGCCTAATGCAACTAATGGGAGAACAGGTAATTAGGCCATTTATCTTAATTTACTAGAACGATGAATCGGTTTATATTCAAACTATTCACACATTACTAAGAATTACAGAATCTACGAAAAAGTCAAGTTGATGTTATGATGTAGTAAATACAATTTTCCTTGCTTAAAGCTTCCATAAGAAATTCAGTTATTTTTGCTTTGCTTATAATTTTTGTTAATAAACCCCTGATTTATAACATTTCGTAATAACGAATTACAAAAGTTAAAAGGTAACTTTAATAAATCAAAGGGTTGGAATTCATTCAAATTATTCATCAGTAAGCCATTTATGCATTTATAAAAACCTGCTTCACAGTAGACAACGTTTTTATTATAAAAAAAACTCCATCTGATTAATTAATGATGTGTGAGTTCTATTTCTATAATATACAACGTCCAAGCGGATTAAACGGCACGCCAGGAAAATATAAAATCATTGATATTAGCTGAAAGCTTTGTAATGGCAACCGATGTTTGATTCGTAAATAGAATGTCCTGCATATTATGTTTACATAATTCCATAATGCACATATTGATAATTAATAATCCCATAGTCGATGCCGGATTTTAGAGGGAAATATATTTATTAATTTACAGAAAATCATTAGTGCAAATATAGGAAACGTAAACTAATTTTGCACAATTTCCGAAAGAAGAACGTAAATATTAACTTTAGATGCAAATTTAAAATAAATGACTTCGCTTAATACAATTTCAAAATATAAATTCTAGTTTTACTAACTTCCATAAATATTTGCGATCTGTTATTATAATAACGTTTAGTAAATAGTAAAAGAGAGGTTTCCAACAAAGTCACTTTTTTCTAACATAATTCACATAATTTAATATAATTACAAGTAACGTAGCGGGACATATTATCGGAAAGAGGAAATTTCTGGTGTATTCAAGAATAATCTACACAAAAATACGACTCGGCAAGAGAGGGGCCAGTCTTTCAACAAGCCTACGAGGAATCTCGGCAGCGCATTACATAACACGACGTTCTATCGTGGCATTGTTTGCTGAAGTTTTGTATTTGATTAGTCAGGTTAGAACGTATAAAGGACTATTTATGATAGTTCTTGAACTGTTACAATCTGATCTACAGAACTGTCTTTCATACGTAACTACGTCTAAATTGGTTATAAACGAGAAGCTTATTTTCTGTTGTTAACTGAGAGTTTCAACCTATTTAACAAAACACAGTTGATAAAATTCTAACTAGTATCATCTTCTTCCAAATATGAGTTTTCTATGTTAAGGTATTTCAAGATATTTAACTTTATCTTGTTAAGGAATCCGCTTGTCTTCGAGTTCATTGTGGTCCACTTTTCATTTCGCAGAGCAACTTCTTTTCATTTGATTTTATGAGAGAAATTCTTAACCATTCTTCTATCTTCTTTCTAGCATTGCTGACGTGGTGCTTGGATCATTATGCGATAGAAGTGCAGCTGTATCATCTCTGTAAGTAACAATCATTGACTGTCTTGTTGTTGGAAGATCTGCTGTGGGCAATACGTACAACATTGGTCCCAGACTCCTACCCTATGGAATAACTAACCGTATTGGGTTGAAGGGTGTCGGTTTTGTCTGACATTGTACGTAGAAGTGTCTCTCAGCTAGGTATGATTTTCGAGTTTAGTAGGCAAGTGGGCAGTTTGTTGCTCAAAAAACCTTTTCCGGGTTGGGACCGTGTTACTGCCAAAAAAGAAAAACTCAACGTTTTGCCTGCTTTCTTAAGGGGCTTCATCAATCTTTTTTCTTACATTTTAACTTCAGCTGAGTCCCCATTGTTATCCAAAGGCCTTCATTTTTCTGTAGCTCTCTCTAAAAGTCCCATCGAAGACATTGTTAGTTTGGTTGAGTCGTCACTATGTACACTTCCTAAAGGTAGTGCTGATATAGCTCCGGAATCCTTTGAGCTAAAATCCATGGCGTGGTTCTTTCATATAGATGACACTTTTATTATCTGGTCCTATGGAAGACATAATGTTGCTCTTTTCCTAGAATATCTCAGTAAGCAAAACCCTGATATCAAGTTCACTATGGAAATAGAATCAAACGGTTTTCTTCCTCTCCTCGACCTCCTGGTAAACTGTAAACCGAGTGGCTATCTTGGATACTCAGTTTATCGTAAACCTACACACACGAATAGGTATCTTCATGCCAATTCACAACATCATCCGGCACAAAAATTCTCCGTAATCAATTATCTCGTTCATCGTGCTATCACAATGTCTTGACATCTAGTTAGTCCATATTAACTAAAAGCAATTTCATCAAGAATGGGTACAACAAAAGGGATGTTAGGAAGGTCAGCAAAAAACAATTACATCCCTCACAATCTGGAAGTTTCAGAACACTTGTACACCAAGGGCTACTGCCTTCTTGCCATACATTCGACAGATTACTAATTGCATAGGCAGGGTTCTCAAAAAGCATAGCATCAAAACCATCTTTAAATGTAACAGATAAGCCTCAACCTCTGTCATCAACAGGTGTCCGCTGCATCCCTTGTTCCTGTGGTTTAGTATACATTGGAGAAACGGGTTGCTCAGTGCACTCACGTATCTTTGAACACAAACGTTATTTAAAATCGGGTTTTTCACAAGCTCGGCTGTTGCTGAATACCATCACGACACTGGCCATAAGATTTTGTTTGAAAAATCATCGGTCATTGCCATTTCTCCTCATTTTTTCAACAGGAAAGTTTGTGAGACTGTTCCTAACAACTTTAATCGTGACGCTGTTTATTATTTGTTATCGCTAATGGATCCGCCCCTCCACTCATGACCATCGCCATCTTCGTCTGATACACTTGACCGGTTACAACCGGTGTAAAGTCGTTGCTTTCTTCTGTTTTCTTCAAAAGGTTTTCACATGGCTCAGTTGACAAGTTGAGTTACCTTGCACTTCTTCCTTTTGCTAAAAGTGTTTAGCCTCTGGCGTGGTTAACACGTTGAATTACCGTGGTCCTTCAGTGTTCCTTTTTCATCCCGATGGTGATGAAGCTCTTCAATTTCCTTATATGTGGTTATTTGACTCCCACCTTTTTTGGGACGCGCGCGATTGAGACGCTTGACCTTAAATTTTGTCTGCTCAGCGGTTCTCACGGCTTGCAGAATTTTTGGTAACACGTGTGTGTGTGGGCGTTCCTCTTTGTTCTTTGTTAATTTTACTACGAACGTGAGTAATGCCTTTGACCCCGAATCACACACGTGTTTGGCTAATGACGCGTGATAACATCGCAAAATGCGCTTTATTGCTTTACTTGATCTTATGCGTTTCAATTGAAGTTTACTAAATATTTGGCTTAACATTCGAACACAAGCTGAAAGTTATTGAGTTTTTTGTGTATTTAATAATTGACTGTTAAATATTAACGTGTAATTAAATTCATGTTTTGATTTACTCTGAATATTTGAATATGAATTATTGAACTTAATATTTGACTATTCCACAATATTGTGCTCCACGCTGTATTCGCCTCATATAGGTTAGCCTGGTTCTTTAAAGAAACCCAGTATCATATCTAGAGGGGTTTAATTTAACATTTGAAGTTCGAGTTCCGATTCCGCAAAGTATTTTATCCTGCGATTGGTTAGTTCATTGCAGTAGCAGAGCCAATGTGGAGTTGTCTTGTTATCGTCTTTGCAAATCCTGCTGAGTGTATCTTTTGATAATTTTATTACGTTCAAGTATTTCTTCAAATGGCAGGATTCTGTCAGTTGTTTTATTTTCGCTCTTTCGATTTATACATATTCTTGCCGTTTTTGTGGATGAGACTTAAAAAAAATCTTTGTGTTACCGGTATCCTGTCGTAGTTTAGTCCTTTCTACTTCTACTAACTCCCACTCTGTCAATTTTTGGATTTGATCTTTGTCTCTGGTTAACCGTGCGATATAGTCTGCCTGCCACAGACTATTTATAACCTGACTGTTAATTGGTATCCATCCTCCCCCGAGATAAATAGAATGTAGCCTAGTCTTACGTCGCAGGTTGGATGGAAGTGGTCAAAGTTTTCTTGCGTTCGGGTACCTCAAATGGATTTGCAGTAGTACCCCGTTAATGGATCGTTAAACAACCTAAGTTCTCATTTAAAAAAAATAAATGTAGGTATTTTGATAACTTGTTCCTTCTTTGTTTTGTAACAGAACCAAAATGATGATCGCATGGTATATTGAAGAGACAGTCAATGGAATGTTAGGAGGCAGCCCTATAAAAAAATTACAATAGTATTAGTAACCAAATGGGCATTTCAGAAATAACTTAAGTTACCATCCTCAGTGATATGTTGGTTAGAATTAGCCTTTGAACCAAATCGTGTTAACCTTGGGCCCAACTTTTTATTTTGTTTAGTATTGCATTTTTATAGGAATTTAACAATGTAATTTGTAAGTCTGGATTTAAATAATGATTTCCGAGCGATACAAAGTGCACCCTGTCTCTGTTACTAATAGAATTTGCATGACAAGGGCCGCTATAAAGGGTCTTTTACAATCAACTCAGTCGATGTATCGATTATAAAGGAATGCCAAAAAACTACGCATTTTCGTACTTCACTTATCTCAGTGTCAGTTTTGACAATTAATATTTTTTGATATTGGCAATGTCAATTTATTTAATACCAATGTTTCTCGCTTTTACTGCGAACACATCATTTCCAGAACAGCAACATGGTAACACAGAACACAGGTAAATAACAGACTCTTTTTATAATCAAGTAAAAATATTTCTAGATTTAGGTTTTTACAATCTACCAACCATATCAAGAGATGAACTAGATGGACGGCATGCCATCAGTTTTGTGAATAAAAGTGTACTATCGATAGCGCTTTTATTGAATGGAACCGTTGAACAACTTAGGAAAGCTACAAAAGAACAAGTCGTTAGATCCATGTGGGCGATAACCAAAGTCGATCTTCCATTAATAAAAAAGTTGGTCATTTGGGATATAATTAAAGGTTTTTGTTTATTTACTATATTTATTTGTTATTGGGGGTAAATTGAGGTCATAGTTATATTTGGAATGTAATTTTCATCATTCTAATTGATTTCTTGGGAATTCGGACTAAGCTGTGAATATATGTGTTACGTTGAAAGTTACACAATATAAATTATGTTTTTCAATTCGGTGTTTTCTGACAAAAGAATCTTTTCAACTGTTAATTATTTACTTTCCTTTTTACCTATCCTTACCTTAACAAGTTTGTTCAAAGAAGAGTGTGGGTGGAGTATACCTATATGAGTGGATAATGTGGTATTTATTTTCAAGTTGTGAATAAATAATAAGAGCATAAAGTAGATTTTTAGTGCCAAAAAGCAGGTGCAGAACGGACAGAACAAGTGTACAAGCCAGAGATAATTTAAAACAAAACAAAATCTGAGAAGAAATATAATATTGAAACCACGAAAGATGAACCCTGCCTCATCAATGCTATCCGTATGATATAAGATTTTACTTGCTAGTCAAATTAGCATCAGTTGTATTCTCAAGGAATTATGATTGGCGCTTTAACCGGAAAACAAACAGCTGTCAAGTACTTTCAATACGAATTTTAACCTTAAATTATTAATAATCTAACCAATAAATGTACAACTGTATTTCTTCTGCAACGCAATAAACCAAATAAAATGTTCATTTATCTAAACCTCACAACACAAATAGGTACTACAAAAACGAATTCCAATTAACATAGGAATTTAGATACCTAATAAAATAAAATAATGTAAATGTATTAATAATTTGACAGTTTGACGTTTTAGTGACAACACGCGCATTTGACTTAAACTACTCTAGTCAAATAAGCACTTTAATCATAACACAGGCTTATTGTAATGCTATCCTTGTCGTGTGCATGGGGTTTGTGAACCAATGTACACGCGTGTTTGTCGTTACTAAATTCAGCGTGTGATGAGGCAGGGGTCATCTCTCGTGATTCGGATAATAAATAAAAGGGCGACGAAAGTTCACGAAAAACAATTGGACTTTAAGGACAAGGTTATATACAACAACGTTAACTGCGTTCCAAAACGCAACTTATGGAGTAAGTCCGCCGATTGAAATTTGAAAATGGTTGCTGTAAAGATCTAACGCTCGCGAATATTATATATAAACTGATACAAATGGATAAGAAAATGGACAACATGGACCTCATAAGCAGAATAGAAGTCCAAAAGAAGAGAGAAAATAGACCAATTAAAGTAGGGCTGACAACAAAACTTAAACTTAAAAAATAGGAAAAGCTAAACAAATTCAAAGGAACAGAAGTACGGATAAAAGAAAGTATGGATAAAAAACAAGAGATATAACGAAATAGTTATTTTCATAACAAGTGCGGGAAGTTAGCGATTCCGAAACGAATGCAGGGCGTTACCTGCATGAGTTTCGGAATCGCTCTTCCCGCACGTGTTATGAACAACGTTTTTCCTACAAACGTTTAGGAATCGTCCTAAACTATCATTTTGTAAGTTTTCAAGTTGTCAAATTTGACATTTCCTTTTAAAGTAATAATCTAGTAAGGATGGTTGCTATGCGATTTTCTGATTTTTCAGAAATCGCTGTCACTTTCCGGCACTCCGTGCGGGAAAGTGGACTTTTCCGCACGCAAAATGAGTGTGGGAAAGTAACATTCCTAAACGTTTGTCGGAAAACGCTAATACCTCACATAACATAGGCCAGAAAAAATGGAATGAAAGCAACCTATTATTAAAAACGGATTAATTATAAATGGCGAGGAATTGAAGGCTGAAGAATTGGTGGAGCTAACCAAAAGGGTGGATGAAATGAAAAGTACGAGAAAGACAAAGCAGGCAGTGGGAAAAATAAGGAGAAGAAAAGAGGAAGACCTACATGAAAAGGGACACCTAACGAGGAAGCAGTTCCAAGAAAGAACAGAACTTGGAGACAGAGCTTATTAGCAGCATACAAAAAGAGAGAAGATTCGAAGGAAATAAAGACAAAACATAACACAAGCGTATCGTCGATAGAAGAAGATGGGTCTAGGTCAATACCACTCCGCAATTACCACGCCGGTCAATACCACGCCGGTCAATTCCACTCCTACAAAAATCACTCCAAACAATAACCACTCCGAACAAAAACCACGCCAGCAAATACCACTCCGTAAAATATCACTCCTGTAAATTACCACTCGGGGTAAAAACCAGTCCAACAAATATCACGCCTGTATAATTCCATGTATGTAAATAGTATTTTAAGACGTAATAAGAAAGATACAATGGTACTACCAAAATAAAGAAAAATTAAAAATAATGATTTATATGTTATGGCTAATTTGATAAATTTGGTTATTATGCATAATAACCAATTTATCGATTTAGCCGTAACATATGCAAGAAATTAGATACATTATTATCCATTTGAAGATAGTAGTTCATAAGCTTCTTGATTAATTAAAATAGTGCAATATTTCTTATAAATTATTTAAGTTTGAAGGAGAATGTTAAATTTTTATATCAACACGTGCCATATTATTCATTATCAATAAATTATTATTTTGCTATCAGGAGTTATCACTTTAATGGCTAGAAAAGTAATGTTTTTCTTGAAATTTTACCTGAATTTAATGTAATCTGAGATCACGTCTTGAAATATAACTTTTATATGTCGAATATAACGGCGTAATATTTGTTGGCGTGGTTTTTACCCCGAGTGGTAATTTACAGGAGTGATATTTTACGGAGTGGTATTTGCTGGCGTGGTTTTTGTTCGGAGTGGTTATTGTTTGGAGTGATTTTTGTTGGAGTGGAATTGACCGGCGTGGTATTGACCGGCGTGGTAATTGCGGAGTGGTATTGACCGGACACCGAAGAAGATGCATTAATTAATACCTTAAGAAGCACTACGAACACGAGATGCCACTCACAAAATTCAGAAAACTAGTAAAAACTAAAACCCGGACGGAAACATGGATATCAGAACGTAACGAAAATGCAGGAAACTACAAAAAATGAAGAAAAACTACAGATAATGAAAGAACTAGAAATTAGAAAAACAAACCTAGAACGTAAAAACAATACTAGAACCAAGCATAAAGCTACACCTCGCCCGGAAGAAAAATACAAAATCAAATAGATGATATAAAAATAGAAGGAAAATGCTGTGTGACGTAAGAGCGATGAGAGGGGACAAAGGAACTACAGACCACACTCAGGGCAAAGATAAAACTCAAACTACAGACAAATAGAGAGAAGGCGACAAAACGAAAACACTGCATATAGCGTTCAGGGGCTATAAGAAAAAGAAGTCCAAAGCTAATACAAAGAAAAACTAGAAAACGAATAGAAAAAACAGAAAAATAAAGGAAATGAAGGAGTAGAGGAAGTATGAAATAATTGTAAGATAACTATCAAAGAAACGGCAAAGAAGATACTAAGACACAAAAAAGCAAAACAAAAAGTGTGAATATTAAAACAGACGTGGGAGAAAAAAATAGAAGAAAGGAGAAAGATCAAGCAGCAAATAATGACAAGTAAAATTTCAAATTTAAACGAAATACAAGACAAATAAGTTAAAACAAGTGCCAGGAATGACAACAGAAAACACAGAGAAGAAACATTAAGAAGAGAAGCAGAAGCAATACGAAAAAATGACATGGAATTCCTGTACGACGTAAAAAGGAGATAGCAAGACAAAAGATAATAACTCTGAAAATCATGAAAGACAAACATTAAAAAATCCTTAAACAAGTACAAGTACAGAAACTGGACAGAGATATATCGAACATTTCAAAGGAATATACAAGAGAGCAACAACACAAGAAATAATGGAAGAAGCTGAACAAATATGAGAAGAAATGAATATAAACGGAAGCAATTACGAGAGAAAAGGATGTGTCCTGTCACCCATACTATTCTTGATTATAATATTAATAAACTGGGTAATGAGAAAAACCGAAGATAAGAAAACAGGAATTGGTTGAAGGTACGGCGAAATACTAAAAGACATATAATTTGCAGATGACGCCTGTCTATTGACGGGAACTTCAATTCAAATGCAAAAAAGCTAAACAAACTGGAGGAAGAAGCAGCAAAAGTGGGACTATGTAAATATAAATAAGAATAAGACCAAAATTGTGAAAATAGAAAAAGATGCAAAGAAAGCAGAGACAGACCACAACCGACCGTATAAGGAAATAGGTACACAAGAAAACGAAAATCAGAATGTTTAATACAAATGTGTAGACGATATTGTTATATGGCTCAGAAACACGCACAAAAAATGCAAAACACATAAAGAGGTTACAGGTATTCATAAATAAATGCCTCCGAAGAGTCCTGGAAATATACTGGTTGGAAACAATCACCAACGAAGGACTATGGGAAAAAACGCAACAAAAACTGATACAGATAACACTACAAAATAGAAAATGGAAATGGATAGGTCATACATTGAGAAAACCGAATACCAATATAGCAAACCGAGCAGTGGGAACACAAAGTTAAAGGAAACAGAAAGAGAGGAAGCCCAAAAGTTACATGGAGAAAGAAGTCACAAAATGAAATTACTGACAAAAGATTAAAATGGAATGAAGTAAATGCAAAGGATTAGATCGAATGGACAAATCTTTGCGATGTGTTATGTGTAGTAGATCAGTAAAGGATAGACAATGCAAACGGAACAGTGAAAAACAAAACAGTGAAGACAACTAGAGTGAACAGGTATAGAGCAGTAAACTCTGCTACAGTATTTTTCATCTAGCATTTGGGTTGTGACGTCAACAAGCTCCCCCCAAAAACTATATGGGTAGACACGCAGTAGGTAATAAAAACCTAGTTTAGAAAGAGATGAAGTATAGTTGGATTGTGAATTTATAAGCAGCGCGTTGACGTCACAACTCAAATCCTAGGTGAAATAGACTGTACCACATATGCAGAGACGCCAAAGGAATGTCGAAGAATCGTCGATAAAACAACGTACTACGCTTCTATGAAGCGGAAGGATTGGTGACAATGATGAACTTAACAGAAGCCCCAGTTGTGGTGCCTCGTTGCGGATGATCTTCTAAGGCCAAATGAAGCAGAATACAAAACGATTGGCTATGCTATCTTCGGTAAGTTCGGAGGCGTTATCTGAAACCCCAGAGGGCTCTAAACTTTGTTAATAATTAGTGCAGAGAAGAGAGCTTATCGGTCAATCCGACTAAGACCAATATAGTACCATTCACGAGGAAACGGAAGACATATGGCTTAAAAAAATTACCTACACCTGTACGATACTCGATTGAAGGTGGAGAATGAAGTTAAATATCAGGGAGTCATTTGGATAGCAAATTAACCTTAAATTCCATTTCGAGAGGATAATAAATAGAGCCATATGAACTTGTAGACGTATGTTCGGAAAGAACTGGCGGTTATCTTCCAAAATAATCTATTGGATATACACTAGTTACTATGGTGCTACCCGTGTAATTAGGCTATGCCTGTTTGGGAGTAAATAAATAAATAAATAAATAAATAAATAAATAAATAAATAAATAAATAAATAAATAAATAAATAAATAAATAAATAAATAAATAAATAAATAAATAAATAAATAAATAAATAAATAAATAAATAAATAAATAAATAAATAAATAAATAAATAAATAAATAAATACATAAATAAATACATAAATAAATAAATAAATAAATAAATAAATAAATAATGGTATACGCACCTTCAGTATGGTGGCCGAGGACACTACTCAAAGACTGCAGAGACAAGTTAGGTAAGGTGCAAAGACTAGCTTGCCTAGGAATTACATGGGTGATCTCATCAACACCCACAGCGGCCTTGAAAACCTTACTAAATCCGCCCTCTCTTCACCTTATGGTAAAGTCGAGGCACCAAGTGGTGCATACGGGCCCAAATTAAACTCTCCTGAGGTAAAAATAGGGAAGAGCATCTTGTTATGCTAAAATAAATCGATAAACACTCTACACTTAGTATGGTGCCAGATAGGATTGGAAGGACGTACATTAGCAGAACCTTTGGAATTATAATTCCTACTAGGGAAGACTGGCTACGTAAGCAAAAACCGGTGGAGTTTAACGGACTGGCATTATATACAGATGGCTCCAAAACTTTACGACGAACTGGGGCTGGAATATACAGTGCGGACGTAAATTGCCCCCCCCCCCCACCTACTAACTTTTGAAGGGATTGATTTTTTAAGAACATTCAAAAGTAACCTTAAATAAGACAACAAAAACTACCTTTTGACTGTCTTTTTTTCCCATGAAAGTTCAAGATGTCACCGCTAGGACAAAAGGGTCACTTTTATTTTTCTTAAAAATTAATCAATAAATTTAAAATCGCAATACACCCTTAAATGCAGTTTTGAAATATTTTTAATTTAAGGTGTTACTCGATCCATGGTTTCATTTAAAAAAAGTGACCCTTTTGTCCTAGCGGTGACATCTTGAACTTTCATGGGAAAAAAAGACAGTCAAACGGTAGTTCTTGTTGTCTGATTTAAGGTTACTTTTGAATGTTCTTAAAAAATTAATCCCTTCAGAAGTTAACGGGGGGGGGGGGGGGGACAATTTATGTCCGCACTGTATTATAGATCGGACTCGGGATATTTCAAACAGAAATTTATGCCATATTAACTTGTGCGCAGGAACTACTACCGAGAAACTACAGTAGTAAGACAATCGTTATTTATAGTGACTGATCAGTCAGGTTGCCCTGAGGGCGTTAAGAACTTGCGAGGTTAGTTTAGACTGAGTACTGGATTGCGTTTGCAGGATCAACGAGTTTAGGACAAGCAATACAGTTAAATATGTGTACCTGGGCACTCAAAAATAACAGGAAACCAGTAAGCCAACCATCTAGCAAATAATGGGAGAAATGAGCATTTTATAGAACTGGAAACGACCTGTGGAATTTCATCTGTTGTTTAAAGCAGGAGGTTAAAACGTTGCTTAAGCAATGGCATTACGCACACTGAGAGGGCACTCCTGGACAAAGGCAGCCAAAAGCCTTTCTACAGGGCTCTTCGGAGAAATTAACGGCTAACTTACTCAGTATGAGCAAGGAGAATATCAGACTATTGACGGGTGTAATTACAGGTAACTAAACAGACACCTATAAGCAATGGGAATAAGAGAAGAGAGGGTGTAGAGAGGGGGAATAAACTGTTCTGCATTCTTGGGGTTGAAAAACTGACCGAAGAACAGGAAAGGTTGGTACATTTAGGGAAAATTCTGGACTTCATTAAAGACACAGATATTCTCTAATGTCTCACTGATAAGGAGGGTACAATGGGCCGTATTGGTCGCAGTACAGGGACTACAAGGAGACCACCTCCAAGGAAATAATAATAATAATAATAATAATAATAACAACAAAAGTTTTTAGCAATACACATATTTGAAATGTCTACAATCATTATTACATAATGCAAATTTGATTTTTAATCCAATAAAGAATCGAAAATGAGGTTTTAGGTTAGAATTAAAGTTAACCTTAGTAATTTGAACAGTTCTAGAACCATCCTTAACCTTTAAATACAACGTGAAGTTAAGATTAAGTAAGCGATTATCTTGAATTGAATTCAAGGGCGAATGGTGGAAGATGGTTCCTGAACTGTCCGAAATATTCTACTGGGGATATCCGGTTCATAGCCTTACTCCTTGGTAGACCATCTCAACTATCTCTGTGTTAAGTTCTCGTATTCTTTTTTCTGGCATCTTAGCAACCCCAGATCCAAATGGTAGATTGAAGTAATCATATTTTAAAGTTTTTATATTCTGTTTTTGCTTTATAATTTGAAATTTAAATTTTTAAAATCCAGTATGTTAAGTATGTCGAAGCCTCAGCAAGAACAAAAACAGGTAAAAAGTATATAATTTTCGTTTTTTTCACAGAATATAAGACTTCACGCCAACTCAAGAAGGATACCCTGGAAGCAACCGGTAACTTTTTGTTATCAATTCCCGACACCGATCTCTACGATTTAAACGTATCTGATTGGAATATTGTTGATTATTTGGGAACTTTACACGGGTTGACTAGAAGACAAGCAGGTAAATAATCCGGCAGATTTTCTTGCACTCTTGTTTAGCACGCTACACGTCATAAAATTGCAGGAATTGTAGCATACGCTTTGAAAAATCAATGGGGAGACAATATAATTACAAGCATTGAACACATTAATCGCATGAAAGGACTCGTGTGTGGGTTTTCTCCTAATGATATTGACGGCATTTCATCGTCGCAATTTCGGCAAATTTCCGGTGAAGTATTTGAAAATATTGGCGCTTGTACACCACGACAAAAAAGGGTTCGTTGATTTATTTTATTAAAAAGTCTATGATGACATCCAAACATATTTAGTTTACGAGTTTGTTTGATAGTTATAGAAAGTAAATAAATACATATGGCAATTTTATGTTGGTTGTGTTAACTTCTAATAAAAACAAGGTCTGCAAACATGGCAAACATACACAACAGATAACTTAAATATAATTTAGTCGGCAACATGAAGGGTTAAGGGCTCCTAAGTCGCTTTCATACCGGGTTGTCTCGCACGCTATGTGTAGCCACCTACTTTACCTACTTTACCTACTCCACCATCATGCTTCGGTTCCCAAATGTCTTTTGTGAATGAGACCTAAGAGTAAGAGTACTATGTCTTTAATTAAAGCACTGTCTTTTATAGCAGTAAACGGTTTGCTAGTATTGTGACATTCTTTAAATTACAATTCTTTGACTTTGGAGTCCCTCTTCTATCTCCTTGCAATTATCCTTTGATATAGAAATACCCCCATTTGGCAGAAAAGCATTAATTTGTCTTCTAAATATTAATTCATTTCTGATACTGTCAATGGATGTATTACGGTATTCCATGGATCTTGCCTTTTTAACTGGTTTTCTCCAACATTTCCTTAAAAGTGTGTAAATATATGCCTCTCAACCATTCACTTTCTCTGGCGATTTGGTAAAGAGCATTGCTTCTGGTAAAGAGAGTATCTTCAGAGACTGACTCCAAGCAATACCTTCAAGAAAGCTTATCACTTATCACATAGGATGACAACGTAATCACCGCGCTTTCCTACTTCTTCTGTTTTCTTGAATATAGGTTGAAGCCTGTTTCTTTCAAATTTAAATTTACTCTTTCCATCCTGTTGACGATCATCCATCTGTTCGTATTATTCTTCGTCCATTCTAGATATCATTGGTCATCCTAGGCTTTTCTATCAGTCTTCGCCCATTCATTTAATGGTTACATTTGACACGAATTTCTTGGTGTATTTTCATCACCATCCTCTTCCATCTTCTATTAATATTACATTGTGGGCATAGCACAGTATCTCTATTTCAACATCTCGTATTTTGTAACCAGGCTGGGTCTTTACTTCGCTAATTACTTCGCCCATTACAATATTGAGTACGTATTTGTTTACATCAATTATTCCTTTTGTGGTTTTACAGGGTATTTGGCGTTCGTTGTTGAACCAGACCACAGGTTCCTTAGATTATTTTCGTACGATCTCACACATACCTGATGGTATATGGTCTATGCTCAAATTACCATTCTTAAAGTTGGCGCTCTTGTATTGTGTACCAACATCTGTGAAGAACTTCACTGTACGTGCACAGAAAAACATCGTTGATGGTTCCTTAGACGCACGTTAATTGGGTTCTAATGCGTACAAGTATGAGAGCTGCAGGTGCTATTAATGTAATCTCGAATAAATTGAGCCTTTTGTGTGATAAGAAATATTTTGCAATCCTTGGAAATTTTGAAACTGTGTGCCAAACCCTTAGGTAGTATGTGTTAAAATTCTCGAAACTTGGGTTTGACAAAAATCATGCGAGATATTCCGCAGATTTAGCACAGTAGCATGTTGTTGATAATCTTGCCCCCCTTATAAACGTAGACGTAGACAAGGGCCTATCTGTCTACTTCTATCGTTTTCTGGAGGGTTCAATCATTCCACCAACCTATTTAACTTGGAAATTTTATGATGTAGATTTAATAAATGCGTTTCATTTCGAATTAAAGCTTCTTTTAAAATCGTTGACATGGAACTAAATTCAGGGCCAGAATGAATGAATGCAAGCCATATATTGCAAAACTACTGATTAGATTTGTTACTGTCACACTCTTAGGGCCGGTTGCACAAAGCTTTTGTTAAATTAACGAATGATCAAAGTTGACAAAATAGCAGCATTTTTTGTTTACTAATGTGTTATTTGCCATATGCATTTGAATTTTGATTCGATTTTGTTCACTTTAACGAATGATTAATTTAACCAAACTGTTAAATCATGTTTGTGCAACCCGCCCTTAGTCATACCAGAACAGTTCAACGCAAAAGAGGCTCATGAATAATCGCTGATGATAGCAAAAAGATGTCAATTTTTTGTAGGTGAAGGTAAGCGTCTTTTCGAGAAGTTTAGGTATAATATCTCAAGAGGTAAAGTGGTTCTAATTACAATATTTTTCATCTAGCATTTGGGTTGTGACGTCAACAAGCTCCGCCCAAAAACTGTATGGATAGACACGCGTTCGTGCGCAAAAAGATGACAATTTTTTGTAGCTGAAGGAAAGCGTCTTTTCGAGAAGTTTAGGTATAATATCTCAAGAGGTGAAGTGGTTCTAATTAGCTTATTCGATTCTTGTATTTAAATTCTATACAAATGTGAAAAGATCTGCCGATTTCCAATGGCGCTACAGCCCAAATCGAGCTTCGGCCTTCTGTATTTTTCACCTCCATGGGGTTCGGTCTATGGCCACGGTTTTCCATTTGTTAAGATGCGTCTTTCTTTATTTGGTCTTTCCACCTCGTTTTAGGTTTTCTCACTGTTCGCTTCTCTTCTGTGTTTCCTTAGCAAACCTTTTTTGACAATCGGTTCTTTGGCATACGCTGCGCTGGATGTATCCTGCCCGTTGCAATCATGTACTTGGTACTTTTGGTTCCTTCAGTTTTTTGTAGCGTACGTGGTTGTATACCATACTACAGACTCCTTCTTCTTATTCTTTCGTATTTTTGTAAGAGTATCCATGTTTTCCCTCCGTATGAATTTGTAGTTGTTATAGTTTAATATCAAGCGATCCAATTTAAATCCTCAGTAACCCATGGAATTAAAAGTCATGTGTAAGCTTGGTTCAGGGAAAGTCAACAAAATACATAACAGTAATCACATAAATTCAGATACCTTAATTTTTAATAGTAGACATTAGTTAAGACGTGACTTAAATCCATGGATTACTGAAGACGAGTTTAAAGTGGAGCACTTGATACATTATACTATGTATTGAATAAATTATAGATTATTATGGACAAATATAATGAACTTCAAAAAATTTAACAGGTATTGCTTTATAAAGCGATGTCATCGTCAGCATATGGTCCACCACAAGCTTGGTCCAGCAGCAATACAGAGAAACTGGGTTTACTAATCAGCATTATCGACAAAGATACACTGCCAAGAATCAGACCTGAAGCTATGGAAGGCATAATTCCAAGCACGATTAAAGCGATGTCAAAGGATCAGCTGGATGGGTTCACTGATGAACAAATTGATTACTTAAGCGATTTATCTTTAACTGCTTATCGAGCGGCGATGGGTGTTACAAGCGACCGACAGGGTAGAATTGTGGGTTCTTGTGTTTTGATATTGGCTTCCATTTTTTGTTTGCTGGTTTGTATAAAATGCAAGCAATTGTGTTATTATCGTAATTATTATTATTAACATATATGTAGTTAATAAATATCCAATCCTGTATTTCATATTGTTATTATTACTATTTAACAAAACAAAAAAGAAATAAAAATTTAAGTTCAGCTAAGATTTCTTAATATGTTTCGAAATATTTTCCTTACTCCACCATATTTCAAAGTCTTCTTATCGCCTTTCGTTCTTGTCCAATTCGTTATCTAATCTCTGGCTCATCTCGTCCGTCTTTCGTTATTTTCATCCAAAGGTATTTGTAATGGTCGCATATTAGTATTTGTTCTAAATTTCCCAAGTCTAGTTCATCTGTTTCCTCTTCTGCTTCGTCATTATTGTGTTCCCCATATATGAATTCCCCTAGCACTCTTCCATACAGTTGGCTAAATGTCGTGTGATTCCCCTGTAGTTTTCACATTTACGTGCATTCACTTTTTTGTATACTTATTGATACCTATTATATATATATCCAATTTTCCATTCTATATATTCCGTTATATATTTATTAAACAGTTTTGTTATCATATCCTTCTATTAATAATAATGTCTGTACTTTCCTCCTTTATAAATTTTGTTCGATTTTCTACTAATAACTGTTTGTAGTATTGTAACGTAGTGGTTATCATCGAAAGTAATGTTAATAGTTAGTAAAAATAAGTTAATCAAAAATATAGTAGGATTACTGATAATTCCTAAGTATCAACGTGGTGGTGTATTTAACCAGCTACGCCACGTGGTGGTTGGTTTGTCGCAAAAGGTTTTATATTAAAATTCTAGTTCAAATAGCATGAGATATATTGTCCGACTTTGATTGGGTTTCACAAAATATAAATTAGGATAAAGTAAACACTTAGACAATTTCAAAGTTAATAAAATGAAACAAAGGTCAAGTTTTACTATGAATTGAATTAAATTAAGTTAAATACAGAAAAATAGTCTTACATAAACATCGTAGGAAACATCACTAGCACGAAGAATCTGACTTCTTAAGGACATGGTTCTCCGATAACTACACCAACCATAGTGAGCTCTTACTGACTAATTCCTTTTATAAGACGTCAGTTCCCACGAACAGAGGCATACTTGCACACAAAATACTATCTCAGCCTTTACACAACTGTGCAGTATCATCTTTCACAGCAGTCATTCGCGTGCATGCTTGGGTGCCTTTGTTCTTCTCGTGTAATGACCCTGACTAACACGTCATATCAAAGAACGCGGCGATGCATTCCTGGACATCGCTTTATTACAAATGCGGATTTTCTATTATCTTTTCTTATGTTATCGATAAATTTCCAAGCCTCTGTGCACTGTTGTCCTCCAACCAGCATACTACTTCACTGCATTTTCTATCCCTCTGCAATTAGCTTTCTCACTTTAGTTCTTCTTGTTACATACTCTTCTCTATCTTCAGTCACTTTGGTATTTCGCCATTTGAGATATGCGCCCTTCTTGTTCTTTACATCTGATTCAGTTTCTTCCTTCCACCATAAGCTTTTACTTGCTTTTTTCGTACTCCCCATTTTTCACGAAAGGGGAATTTAATATACTCATACAGTTGTTCCATATCCTCATATTGGTCTTCCAGTGACTTTTGGTATAATCGTTGTTTATAAAGATGTTTAATACTTTCTTCTTTGAAACTTTCTAAATCGTATTTGCGTATTTTCGTCTTGTTTTTCTAGTTACTTCCTGCTTCGATTGTCCTTATTGAATGGGAAATACATTTTCGCTTTAAATATATGGTGGTCGGATCCGCATTAATTTCCTCTAAATACTCTAACATCCATTACTTCGGTGGTTGCGTTTTGTCCTATTATTATGTAATCTATAATTGATTTGAGTCCTCTGGTTGGTTGTGTTCAAGTGTATCTATGAATATGTTTACGTTTGACGAAACCATTTCCTATTTTCAAATTGTTGTATGTACATAATTCTATTAGTTTATTTCTGTTGTCGTTTGCTTTATTGCCTGTTTTTGATCTTACTTGAGCATTGAAATCGCCTAACAAAATTACTTCTCTATTTTCTCCAATTTCTTCTTTTATTTGAACTGCCTCATCATAACTTAGTCCGTATATTCCAAATTTTGCTGTCCTTCGTCCCATGATACTACTATGTATTTTAAGTATGTTTTCATTGATATAGCTTCAAACTGTGTTGTTTCTCCTATATTTCTTTTTCATTAAAAGTGCTACTCCTCTTTTAGGTGCTCCTGAGAACGACAGCAGGAATTCATCAATTTCTGCAGGTCCCGCTATTAGGTACTGCTGTTATCTATCTATTTTTAACTTTTTGACTTCATTTTTTACATCTGCCATTTGCATCTGCTTCTTGCACATTTCAAGTTGCCATACTCATTGCCCGTGCCTTAGTTCGTCGCATATTATTTCCATCCGTGTTCGGAGGTTCAAGTCTAACCTTGTTTGACGATTGATAATGGGTTGCAAGCCCATTGCTCCAACCCCCAACGTGGAGAACCAAGTTTTTCTTTTCAACTTTCTTGCCAATACTCTTCCGTTTGTTCCACCGTTGGAATTTAGCTTTCTCTTTCGCTGTCACCGTTAGTTATCTTCCTCGTAATCCTGAGTAGGAAGGAGCCTTTGGGGGGTGCTATCACTCCTCCTTTATCATCCTTACTTGAGACAGATAATGGCGGAGTTTCCATTTAAAATATACGAACAAATAATAGAAATAATAATAACAGTTAATAACAAAATAACAGGCAAAAGGTGTTTTATGATAAAACGCTTAGTTTTTAATTTCACAATGTGAGCAGGTAACGCCTTGGATTAGGCAACCCACATGACAGTTTTGTATAAATTACAGTCTTGTATGTTTATAAAGAATTTAATCGCATTCTGGTCGAATTTGTGTGTGTATAGGGAATAAACGTTAGATAAGAGTAGGTACAAATAATTAGATTAAATAATTAAAATTCCGTAAAGTGGGGGGGGGGGGGGGGGCAGGTGAGCCGTTTATTATAATCGTCTTTTTCCGAGTTTCTTTCTTTGTTTATATGATCGCAGTTTTGACAGTTTTAATATTAAATGTTTCCATATTTTAATTTAAAGTTTCTAAATTGTATTCTAAAAGGCATTGGATTTTTCCTGTTTCTGTTTTAAATAGCTTTTTTGCCAACTAAATTATAAAAATCCGAGGCAATTTGACATTTTGCTTAAGCTTACTAAATAGAATTCAAATTTTGTTACTAAGTTTCTCAGCGCCGATTTAATATGAATCCAAGAAATGCCTAAAAAATTTCGAATTTAAAACCGTAAAGCCCTTGATTTCTTTAGTGAAACTCAATCTAGTTTCTTTAAGTCAGTCCCCTCCCTGTTCGCAGTTTTTATGTAATTAAAATGACGTTGAATTTACTTCCTATTTAAAAAGGGCAGGCTAAAACAAGCATGTAAAATTGTAATTAGATTTTTATCCAGATAGAGTGGAAAATTTTAAATTCGATTTATTTATGATGACTGTGCGTAAAACATCATTTCTTGTTTGGATTTTCTTTATTTAAATAAACAGAATTAAATAGCAACTGAAAGGATGATAATTAGTTAATTAATAAGGATAAATCTTTAATTTTTTATTTCGAAAAACATGCATTTTTAGGAAAAACCGAATGTAAAATGAAGCTTTTTGTCATGGCCGGCTTATATTGAATAAAGCTGATGTACTTAGCTGTGGTTTGTGGTTTTTATTATACCTACTAAATTCGAGTTGCAGTGAATCAAAGCAAATGTATCAAAGCAAATGTACGTATAGATCACGTAGAAATCCGATAGGGCCGCTCTAGCACGCGTATGAAAACGTTAATAATTTTAGTGTTAATTTAAAAAAATAGCTAAATTTAATTAATATTCTTATTAACTTATAAGTATTACTCGCACTGCAACTCGATGTTGAATTTAGGGTGGAATACTAGAAGGGCTAGAAATATTTCTAGTGGTTGAAAATAATTTGTTTACGAAGTAAAACCAGCAAAAGTTGTTACCTTGAACGAAGATAACTTGCACTATTCACTATAACTAACATGATCTAGTTGCATTTTACTAAATAAAACATTTAAAATATAGTTCATATTCCACTAGATTAATGGCACAAGAATTGATTTCGAAATGTTTTTACAACTTTCATTGTTACTTAGCTCGTGATTGGACAACATAATCTGATATTGATTTCCGGCGGTTTGCTTTAAGTTCTTTCTATTCAAATTCAATTAACGTGCTCTATTTTTTACAAATACCTCGGTTACAACTCGAACTCGACACAACAACACGTAAGAGTTTGCAGGTTTAAAGTTGTTGCTTCTCGTTTAATTTTCACGTTTTCACCGCAGACTTTGATAACTCTCATTTTTCTTTGTTAATTTAACTTAAAATTGTAAAACTTTAATGAGAAGAATTCAAACCTCACTTATGAAATTTCCCATGTCTTGGAGGGTTTTTTAAAATTAGATAGGCCTTTTCTAAACAATTTGTACTTAAATGTTGATAATTCCTTATATATACTTCGATATGTAAATAATTTGTAAGAAATTGGGCCATATAGTTACACTGATATTGATAAATGTGGTCGAACAAGTCCGCCTTGTTGCAACTACAAGTGACATTAAAACGTTTTGTTAATTCCAAACATGTGATTTTAAACTGGGATTATTATATTAAAAGCTAATTCTAAATTACATGTCAGTTAAAACCTTGAGTACAAAGCTGAAATTCTAAGAATTTACTAAATTCATTCTTAAATGTATTATAAAAATGAATAAATGGAGATGCCTAAAATCTAAAGTAAAGAATTCAAATTTATAAAAAACGAAATTGAATAGCAACATGATTTAAGATATGAAGTTCAATAAAATCCAAAAAGGTTACCTAATATTTATGTTAATATAAACAGAAGAAGGCTCAACCATCTTAGATATGCGGATGACGTGTTATAATCTCGGAAAGTTTAGAAGAATTTCAAATGACAATGGAAGACTTGAAGCAACAGCCTGAAAAGATCGGATTGACGATAAAAGAGCAACAAAGATAATGACCAACCAACAAGACAATGGGCAAATGATAATAGATAAACACAGAATAGAATACGCAGAGGAATTCACATACCTGGGACAAGTCGTTGGATGCAGTAAACAAAACCAAAGCTTAGGGAGAGATCGAAGAATAGATTGGCATGGTCACCATTTGGAAGACAAAAAAAACACTATTTTTAAGAAGAAATTTCTATAATCAGTGCGTATTACCTATCTTAACATATGGAGCTCAGACATGAACCTCAACCAAAAAGGTTAGCAAAAACAAAAAAGGATATAGAAAAGGAGATGCTTCAAATAAAGCTAACTGACTGTTTTCGTAATGAAAACACCAGGCAGAAGACTAAATTAATTGGTGTAATCGAACACACAGCACTTCTGAAATGGAGGAGGACAGGGCACACTATGAGACAAACGGATAGTAGATGGAACAGGGTGATACAACAGTGGAGACCGTGGACTGCAAAGAGAGTTTAAGAAAGACCACGGTGCGATGGTCCGATGATTAAAAGAAGGTTGCTGGATTTAATTGAACCCAGAAAACGGCAAATCGAGACGAATGGAGAAAGGCTTTAGTTTTATATTCAAAATCGAGCTTAGATTGAAGAGATTCCGCAATATAGGCCCGAATTATCGACTTAGCACACTCGCTCTTTGGTTATAAACTTCCACTTTCATTTCTATGAAGAGATGGGCTGATAGCTGGCTTATCTCATCTGCTGATAGTCCATAACGAAACAATGCGTGAAGAAGAACGGGCATAGTCCTTAAAATAAAAGAAGAAGAATTACAACTGATCCTTGCTGTAGTACACAGTAGACTTCCTCTTTCTCTATATATTCCAGTAATATTTTACTTAAAACACTTCGTTATTCTGTAACAATATTTTTAAAAATGTGTTGAGGTACGCATTGGCCTACCTTGTCCTTTTTTCCCTTCTCTTCTTGCCTCAAAGACCCTTCTGTTATCCTCTCTCCTCCCATACGTACAACGTACCAGCTGGCCGTACAATTTTAAGTGTCTCACTCTGTCTTACATGTGGATTAGTAATTCCTCCCTTGTTGTATTTCTAACCCTATTTTTCTTTGTTCTTCTTACCATTCGACGCTATTTTGCTTTTGTGTTTATCTTGAACTGGCCAACTTTCTGCTCCGCATAAGTGCAATTTGGTTTCGTTACTCAGTTCTCGTTTGTTAATTAGCGTTGTATTTATGTGGTAGTACACTCTAAATGCCTTAGTTGCGTGGTTCCTTACTCCTTCTTCTATAGTTCCATCTTGACCTATAATAACTCCCAGGTATTCAGATTTTTCTATTTCTTTAAAACTACTTTCCCGTCCTTCTTCTTTTGTAATTCGACTTTCATTGCTTTTGCTTTTTTTTGTATTTATTCACATTCCTGCTCTCCGTTTAATTGTATTGCTCTAGTTGTTTACTGCTTGTTGTAGTTTCCTCTTGCCATCTGCAACGAGTACCATATCGTCTGTAAATGCTAACTAGGTTTCCGCATGTTCACCGCTCTCATTTTCCCAATTTGGTATTCAGACAATTATTTATGTTGCTTTTTATTATTTTACTCATCGTTATTACGAGGAGTAAAGTGCACTGTAAAATGAAACTAACACAGTCTGAATTAGTAGTTTGTAATCTAGTTTTACTGCCTTCTATCTTCGTTGATTAATTCAAGTATATAAGTACTTATCTAGCAGTTTTGAAATTTCTAAAGTAGTATGAGATGTCCCTTGGATTGTTCCCAGGTATCATTCTTTGAACAATTTAGGTCAATAACGAGTTTTAATATAGCATTGAAAATACTTCTCAGTTTGACTAATCATTTTTTAGCAGTGATTTAGGATTCTGGTTGTTGTAAAATCGATGCCCAATGCCTCTTCTTGGGTTTAACATCATGGTTTCATACTGTATCTCTTTCGGGGCGTGTAATTTTAAATTCATCGCGTTGAATTAGGGTGATTATAAATAGGATATATGTTAGGTTATGAGCCCGCTTTTGGCACATCGACTCTTTGGTCTTTTCTGCGTTCCTAAACCTATAGTCCTATATCCTTAACGACTTGCAGTAACTTTTTTTTGAGGTTCTTACGTGTAAATGATGTTCCACAAAGAGTATCCTCGAAGAACTGCGGTGTAATGCTGGACAGTTAAAGATTATATGAGGCTGTTTCCTCTTCTTCTTCTTCTTCTCATAATGTACATAGTGCACCTCCTCTGTGTGTTCCCATTTTATGAAGGTACTTTCTCAGATGACAGTGTCCTGTTACAAGTCCTACCAGCTGTTTTACCGAGCTCGTCTTAAATGGAGTATGGCAGTACTTATGTAATCCGCTAAGAGGTTTCCCGATTAGTTCCTTCGCTAGTCTTTGTTCCTGTGTTGCAACCTAGCGAGAAGGATGTTGTCTTTTCACCATGCTTCTATTGCTGTTCGAATACTTCGTTTGAGTATCTTAAGCACAGGTTCTGGTTCTGTAAATGCAGCAGATGCGCCGGTTTTTATGAGGGTATCTGCTTTTTCGTTTTCCTTCAGAATGTCCTGACTTTCATATTAGTTCAACTCTCTTCATATCACGTAGCATTACCTACCAGTTGAGGTAAGCATTCTCTCGTTACTTTGAAGCTAATCCACGACGAGTACCTACAGCAATTTTAGGGTTACCTGATTATCACTCAGAATACTAATGCGTTGTTGAATGAACTCGTTTTATATTCACCTTGCATACATTGCATTGTCCCAAAGATGTCAGCTTGCAAAACTGTGGCATTAGTACCCAAAGATAAACTTATGTCTTCTTCTGGCCTCACGCCATGTGTTCCAGCAGCTGTAACCTGAGCTGTGTGGGATCGATGTGTGTACTAGACTAGCCTGTTCATAAGATAGAATGGGATTGTTTGTGCCCAGTTCTTGCTATCATGTATCATATCTCACCGTGAATGGTTCATCAAAAGAATATTTAGGGAGAGTGTAGTCAGTGCCCATATTTAATCACTTTCTGTATTCGGTTGTGTTAACACCGTTTGATGTACTATTACGTGCAAAAGTAATGACACGCCTAAGATTTGTTATTGTATGATAAACAGCCTTGAAGCAGTCGATGAGTAACTTGGGGATAACCATAAGACCTTGTAGGTAGGATTAGCAAGTTAGAATAAGAAAGTTACTCATCGACTGCTGCAAGGTTGTTTATCATACAATAACAAATCTTAGGCGTGTCATTACTTTTGCACGTGATAGTACATGTGCTAATTAGCGGTGGATTTCATTCTATGGGCACCTGCCCATGCTTTGGTGTGGACACAAAGGAATACAGGGAGTGCGTATGGTTAGAGCTGGTTCTAAGTTTTTTTTTTGTATTCAATACGTTGTTTTCTGATAAAAAAAAGTATACACTGTGGTTAAGAAAACTGCCATTTTGTCTTACCGTGGCGCTCGAGATATTGGTAGGTACTAATAATTTGGACAGAATATATTTGTTGCTAGCAATCCATAATATGTAAATTCAAAAGTATCTAGATGTTTGAAAACTCAAACTATAAATGAATATTGTGATAATATTTATATATTTAGCACTTTAACCGCAAGCAGTTATGGCTGCTTAATTATTTAAGCTTTCTTAATCCTTTGTTTGGAATGGATTACTTCCCGTTTTTCAGAGTTTTATCCTTGTAAATTCTTGTTGGTACCGGCATCTTCTGCGATTTTTGCCCATTCTTTCCTGTTCTTGCATTTCTCTTTCCAATTCTTTATTCCTATACTCTTTAAATCATTCACCACATCATTTAACCATCTCGTCCTGGGTCTACCTCTCCTTCTTACTTATGTTGGTATCCATTCTGTTATTATTCTTATCACACTTTTTCTGTCCTTTGCGCTTTAATATGCGTAACAATGTCTTCGCCTTGCATTTGCTCTAGTAATTCGACGATCATTCTCGGTCTTAATTCATTTTCTTCTGTGTGTACTGGCCCTAATATCCTTCGTAATATTTTTCTCTCAAATACTCGTAAAGCTTCTTCTTCTTTTTTAGTCATTGTCCATGTTTCTGTTGCAAATAACACTACTGGTCTAATAAGGGATTTATAGATTTTCAGTTTTGCTTTGTTGCTTAAGTATTTTGTGTTTAGAAACTTTTTATTTGCGTAGTATGTTTTATATCCTGCTTGAATTTTTTCTTTTGTTTTGTTGCTTCCACTGTAATTTTTATTGTAAATTGTTGTATTGTTTTATCTTCAGAACTTCCTCGTTGATGCTGTTGCTATACTTGAAATATTTAGTCTTTTTTTCACTAATTATTAGTCCCATTTTTCTAGTTTCTTTTACTAATCCCATAAAAGCTCCTATTAGGCCATCTTTTGTTCTACTTATAATTGTCACGTCATCAGCATACGCAGTAGTTTGTATGTTATTCACATTTATTATGCCTTCCAAATCTGCTTTCTTAATTGCACTTTCTAGGGCTATGTTGAATAATGTAGCCGCCAACATGTCTCCTTGTCTGACTCCTTCCTGTACTTTAAAGCTGTCTGTTGTTTCATTTATGATTTTCACTACCGCTATTGTGTCTTTTAGCGTCATTTTAACAAGATTTACAATTTTTGTGGAATCTCCATACATATCATTTCTTTTATTATGTTGTCTCTTATCACCTTATCAAATGCCTGACTAAAATCTATAAATAGGATGTGAAGTGTTATGTCGTATTCATTTGCTTTTTCCAGTATTTGTTGCATTACATGTACGGCATCTGTAGTCGATCTTCCAGGTCGGAATCCTTGTTGGTAGTCTCCAATGATAGTATCTTGTAAGTCACGTTCAATAATGTTATTCCTCGGTAGTTTGAACAGTCTTCTATCTCTCTTTTTTTTTGTAAATCGTGAATATTACACCTCTTCTCCATTCTTCTAGCATGCTTCTTCTCTCCAAATCATGCAGATTAGTTCATGTAGTTTTTCGTGTAGTGTCTTACCTCCATATTTAATATATTCAGTTATTATATCGTCGCAACCTGCTGTTTTATTGTTTTTTAGGTTTCTTATCACTGCTTTTATTTCTTCCAGAGTTGGTTCCTGTATTACTGTCTGATTTGGTATACTATCTGCTGATATGATTGCGTCTGTTGGCTTTCCATTTTTAAACATTGTTCGTAGTAATTTTTCCAAATACTTTTTATTTCCTTCGCTTCATATCTTGTTTTTCCTTCTGCATCTTTATATCCTCTTGTTTGAACCATTCTTTACTTTTATCGTTCTTTTTGCGTCCTATACATCTTTCTGCTGTTATTAAGATACCACTTTTAATTTTGCTCCACTGATCTTCAATTCTGCGTTATACCTTCTTCCATTTGTTGTTGTACATTTAGTTCTTTTATTTTTTCCACATTCCATTTGTTGTTTCTATTTCTGGATTTTTCCAACTGTAAATTTTTCTTTTCTTTAATAGTTGCAATCACTAGTACTATGTGGTCTGTGCTCACGTTGGCTCCCCCTAAATCACTTTACATCTTGTACGTTTTTGGTTCTATTTTTTGTTGTTAATATGGTGATAATACTTATTACTGCTGTTTTGTAAATGAAAGGAAAATCTTAATATTTTTATCTTTGATCGTAGTCCGAAGAAAAAGGAAGATATTTAATTTCAGTTTTTACTGAAATATTTCTCTGGACAAATCAGTTCAAGAATTCTTAAAGGGTTTATAACCAAAAATGTTTCTTTTCTGTTTCTATCACTTTCTAATTTAGTTTAAAGAATTTCTTCCAGAGTTCTGTCTCAACCAACTTTGCTTTAATAATCTAACGAAAAGAAGTTTTTCCACTGACAGTGGAAACTTAATTACCGAATTATGTGTTTGGTTGCTTTGTAGTGGTTTTCAGGGTTCTTCAACGATCCACACTGCACTTTTCACCATTTGAAAACACTTAAAGTCGTAGAGCCCGGACCTGGAATTCAACCCACGCCTATTAATTTCAACAAAGAGGGTACAGGTCTTCAGTAGTTTTTTATGAAATAAACTGAAAGCTTCACTAATGACCTCCAAATCCAAAACCTAACACAAACGTTCTGATCGAACGCCTCAGTAAGTGCAAAATCTGGACAATTACATATTAATTGGGAGTACCAAAGCAGGACGAATCTCCCTCGATGCCAAATACACGCATGCACATGCAATGTATATGCTATACCTAAGTGCGTTTATTAAATGCCGTGGGTGTATTTGCTTATTAAAGTAGGCGCCCCCCCTGCCAAAGGGGAACTACTATCCATTGTGAGAACGTCAACAAAAACCATATGATATAAGGCGGACTGCATTCAAGTGCATCCTTTTCACACGCCATTCGCTCAGATTTCCCGACGACTTTCTCAAGGGAAAACCCGCGGAAATTTCGGGAATACTTTTATAATTAATTGTTAGTTAGTTTTGCTCGTTTGTCAGAGTTAACGTTGTAATTAGCCTGTTCTGACGGTTTCTGGAAGTTTCAATTAATACTTTTACACGAATATTGTTTTTAACTTCTGTCAGTTTCGAAGGAAACATCCTTGAAGATACAAATATTTCAATTTCGTTACGTAAAGCATGAAAAAGTTTCACATACCGTATAAGTATTTCTTGTATCGCAATTTCAACTTGGGGTGAAACGAATGGGGGCGAATTCCACCCTCTTTTTTGCACCCCTTGATTTATGAAATCCAATACAGGCAACGTTTTGGTTCATTCATAACATAATAACTGATTTAAATGATTTCGTATTTGTTTGATAATTTATTAACGAATAACATGTGATATCAGATATAGGTAATCCAAATTTTATTTTTGGTACCTATTGATCAAGCTTGAATTTTCTTATTTTGCTTTTAAAATGTCAGAATTGGTTTCCAAATCAACAACCTGTACTCTTCGTTGAAATATCAGCAAATGCTTGTTATTTGTTTTTCCTGAAAAATGAGTGGCAAATTCAAACGCCCCAAACTATAATTTTTGGATAACTCATCATGGAGTAGTAAATTAAATGTAATGTTCGAAATCGCCACAAAGGAGAAGAAACCACGATGATACATCATGTAAGTTTAATTAAGTTTAATGTATTTTAATCAATTATGAAAATTCTGTACATAGAAAAATATCTTTTCATGTTTAGGCAACTAATTTTACTTTATCTTCAAATATTTCAAACAATTTTTACCTCCGGCTGCTTTCAATTGATTCGTTGAACTTAGAACTTCAGTGAAAATCAGAATTTGTTTAAAATTTTATACACCAATATCTTGCAAACAAGATATCTAAACACAAATTATTATTATATGAATAAACAATTAAAATAATCAAATCTAAAATATTTTAATAGTGCAAACCTTGATGACAAAAAATAATTTACGTCTGAAGGTTGAAGTTAAAAATAAATCAACATTTCAGTGTCGAAGCCTTGACTAGTTCATTAATAATATACCTGTAATGTCCATTTTTTATATGGATTTTTTAAATATATTATTACCAAATCGATAACAACTAATTTTATAAAAGTTCCCCGGTTTTATAAATTTACGTTTCAATGTCGGATGTTAATCAAATAATAATGGTTTTCGCTGTTTTGCTGTATAATAAAATTTTGGAATTTAGGCAGCTGGAAACCTAGATTTCACGCAGTAAATCACCTATTTAACGTATCGTCTTTGTTATTCCCTTTCTTTCCATTGCCACCATTCACTATTTTTGTCAAAACAAACAAACAAAACTGAAAAATACCCAAAAAACAATTTAAAAAAATTAAAGCCGTAAAACTCCAAATGAAGAAACATTTTCAGTGAATAATCTACAGTTCAAGTTATGGCAACAAAAAAATGAATTCAAAAAGCACAGAAAACGTAGCACTGGGCCAAGAAAAATCGACTCCTTTTGCAACGCTAATGGCGTTATGGCACCAATATGTGACATGAACACAGACTTCTTTAAGTGCAAGTATGTAAATAATAACCCAAAAGAATCAATAATCGATCTTATGCTTATGCTGACTAAAGCCACTAAAGCCCTTTCAGAAAACGTAAGAATAAGAAACAATTTTTGACTGAATTCGTTGAGTTACACGGTCAGTGTCAGTATTAATAGTTTTTGAATCTTTATAACACTGCTCTTAACCTCTGAAAGATAGTTGTTTTATAAATATTGGCACTACTTGACCGAAATTTGAAATTTACTCTTCTGGCGTCATTTTGTAGTTCGACCGTCTCGATTTTAAGAACAGCCTGGGCATATGCTCAGTTTAAGTGTTCTCTGCATGGCGCTGGTAGACACCTTTTGACAGGTTATTAATAGCGCGAGATTTAAAGAAACAATTTTTGAAATAAATTAAGCCCCAAATAAACCTATAAATACGGTTTCATAGGATGTACGCTGCAGAACATAAACTATTCTCCGCATTATTACTTTTGTGTTTTCCATTTGTGTAGTAGAAGCTTGTTATTATTTGGTTTTATTTATAAATCATTGTTGTCCGTTTTCTTCTCGTATTTATTCTTGTTGTTATTAGGACCTGTTTATTAGTAATGTATAGACTTGATATTCTGAAATTCTACGTATTTCCTATATTAGTAGCAGATTTAATTTGGCCTAGAAAAGGACTGAATTGTCCAATGTTTAAAGCAGAGTAGTAATCTTAAACACAATGCTGTAAATTATAATTTTTTTACATTGTTATTTGTCCTTCTAATTTGGTGTACTGTCACCAAATTAGTATATTTTATACCATATAATAGCGAAGACGAATCTCTACAGTTAGGTGACAATCACCGTTCTAGATGACGAACTCCCCGAAATAAAAGTTTCTGGTCCTTCAGATTGAGAGTTGGTGGGCCTGTTCGTCATTACCTGGAAAAATACCCTTAGAACTATATACCGGGTGTCCACGGTAAGACGCAACATAGGGAACCAGCAATGTATTTTTTTGGTGATAGCATTTGTAATTAGGCAGAATTTATACTTTCATGTGCAATAAAAATATTATGTAAACTCAGTCGTTTTTATGTCACTGCTTCTCCATTCTGCATGTTTTAAACTGAATTAGTCTTATTTATATTATCATTACGTACGTGAAGAAAAGGTAAGTAAGGTAAATGCTAGTAAATGCGGTTATGTTTACAATATTTCAGATTACCAGCAAATAATGTTTGTAATTGTCAAGCGTGTATGAAACATATAAAAAAAAGCAAAAGGTCATTGTTCAAATACCAAACGAACTTGTAGTGGTAACATTTTTTTTAACTTGGTGATTTTATTGCAACTTTACAATCTATGCAATTAAACTACAGAGTAATAAGTAAATAGTATGTTATTATTTGCAGATGTCTTGAGTTGGGCACCATCCATTGATGGGTCACCAAAATTTACTCAATGAGATCTTCGGGCCCTTGTCTTTTTAAGCTTCTGTTTACTAACTGTTCGTTGTAGAGGTCAGCTATTAGTTGATTGTTATGATTTGAGGCGCGGTCTCGATTATTTTTGGCTGAGGTTTTGATTACTTCATGAACGTATGTGATTCCAAGATCATTGTGGAGGGTCTGGTTGCTGCTGAACCACTGAGCATTAGCTATTGATCGTAGCACCTTCGACTGGAATGTTTGCAGGATTTTGGTATTTGAAGGTTTGCCACAACCCTATAGCTCAGTTAATAGGATGGTAGTTTGATAGAGAGTCTTCAAGTTTGACTTGGAATTGCCTTTCATGTAGGTACGATTCTAGTAGATACATTTGGTGAGGTAGCTTCTTCTTTATTTTATACAGTTGTCACTTGCTTATTCTGCACTACGACATTTAAATAGCAATGTCAAAATCGGTAGCACGCGGCTAGACTAGCAGTGAAGAAGGGGCAGTTCGAAGCACTTAAAACCCTTCGAAAGAGATGATCGTAAACGGTAGAACGGGCGCCGCTGTGATATTTTAGTCACCCAAAGGTCTAAAAGAAGGAAACCCACCACAGAAAATTCCCATACGGCTTGGACAAAGGGGGTTGTAGCTGCATCCTGCCGTAAGATGTGACTTACATTGCTGGACTGAAGGTAACTTACTTCAACTCTTAAAACTTGTAGGCAGGCTAACACTTTACACGTAAATCTTTAACAAAACTCCAATACACAAAATATTATCGGGGAGGACTGGACACAATAACTAGACCAAGCTAAATTGACAATTAGATATTTAATGAATCAAAAGACAAAAATGAATACAAGGAAATTACGCAAGAGTCGGGGCGACAATCAAAAATATGTTACGTTAAAACAAATAATAAAACTACACTTACGTTACGGGACGATAGATTGAGGGTACTACATTTACGTTAGGTAAGGCAAAACATTTACATGCTTAGCCCCTTAATTCCAAACAAAACATAGGATCAACAAATCTTAAATTAACAATTCAACAAGCACCGTTAAATTTTACACGATGCAACATAACACATAACTTGACTTAATACTTGAACTACAAATGAAATCTCTAAAGTGAATCAGAACTGGCAAACTTAAACTTCAGTCTGAACACCAAGATCTAACATTAATTATACTTGACTTAAAACTGAAACTACATTCTGACCACAAATAAACTTTGCTTGACTTGAACACAAAACCAATGAAACAACTAGTTCACTGATTTGCCAGCGGCCCACAATCTTTACAATGTGAATATTAAAGCCATCAAAAGGCGATTCACAGAGCCTTCTTACAATACCACTGGGAAAACAGACCAACAATCGACTACTTCAAAAACACAGGTTGCAAACAAAACACAAAGATAAAATAAAGGCGGTACTCAATAAACTCTAAATTGAACAACATTTAAAAGGCCTGCCAGCAAGAGGCAAACATGAGGGTTAAACTGGTGTTGAAACACGAACGACGAAATCAGGTGCAGCGAAAAGAAAAGCAGATTTTACCTGGCGAGATTTTCGTACTTGAATTAGAATACGTGACAGACGTTCAATGGTGGCGATCGGCAACGAAGGTAATGGTGTCCTTTTCCGGGAAGGCAGGTGCAAGACAAACGATGAAAATATTCCTTAGGCCTTGGGCTTTTTAATCCACTAAACTGAATTTGTGTGAGTACGATACTTCCAAATACCACTCACTTTCACAACTTTCACACAACACTATGTCACTCCGAGATTATATGGCACCTCCTGGGATTATCCGGATTTATATCGTAATATAGTTTAAAGAAACCAACGAGTTTTGAAAGGCCTTCTCGGTGGGGGTAAATACCCAAGCGGAAAAATTGCACGTCCCGTCTTAAGCCAAAAACGTCCGATATGATCGAGACTTGCCACGTACTGTAGAGGGAGTGGAAGAAGACTCCAACGACGCTAAAACAGGTCAGCTGACGTGGCCTGGCGTACAGGGGATTCCCCGAACCGTATCACGAGGAGCTGCTTCCAACGGAATAATATGACATCATGTCTTGATGAAATACCCGTGCACTGGGCCACCTTGGAATTTTTAACAATGGAGAATTTCTGCAACGACAAAATATACTGAAATGACTTGAAGATTTCGTAGAACCACCATAAAAATGCGCTGGCGGACTTAACCTTTCATGCCCTTCAGACTAAAATGAAATTAACTGTAGCAAAAATAACATAACAAAGCACGAAATTAAAATTAAGTAAGGCAGGACCGTACTAAAGAATTTACTACAAATTCAAAATGGCCAAACTTCCCAAATAACACGAAATTGCAAAACCACGTGACACAGTAATCCGAACGACTTTGTTGAGATAGAAATGCCAAGAAAACTTTTTTACGTAAAATTAATTGTTCTATCAGAATACGATACATGATGCTTAATAAAACGTGGCTTTCATATTTTTTCTTAATTAGAAACTACGCCACTGACCAAATTAGGAAAACAATGTTATTTGAAAAATCTTCACTATTTTTTATGTAGTTAATGCTGGTAAAGCATGTCCCAAACTTTCACGACCACCCTGTATATATAGGCCTTTCAACCCAACAGGGTTTAGGCAACCAGAAAGGACTTTGAAGTTTTCTACTTGGAACGTCCAAGGAATTGGCACAAAACTAGATGAAATCAAAAAAGAAGCACATAAACCAATCATAAATAGTAGTCCAGTCAACGAACGCTCAATTAGGGGGGTGTAGAATACATGGAGGGTGTCACAATTTTTGACTTCAGGGCTTTGTTTGGAGTCGTTAGGAGGTAAACATACTAAAAGTCCCCGGTAATAGGAGGTGAGCGGGGTGCAGGGGGGGACCGAGAAGATCCCTTTTTTTGGTTTTTTGCTTATATCTTGAAGACGGTGCATTTTAGCGAAATATCATTATATACAAAATCAAAGCTGGCAAAATTTCCCACATTTTTGCTTTGTAAAGTTCTTTTCTATCTCCAACCGTTTATGAGATATCCTCTATCAAAGATCGGTAATTTTCGAAAAAAAAATATAAAATGCATATACCATTTTTAAGGAAATTTAATCCTCTACAACTTCTTTCCTGAGGATTTTTCTGTAAACCGAAAAGATGAGGCGCTAGAGAGAAAAGTTTAACGAAAAACGTGAGGCAACATATTTTCTTTCGAAAATTAACGGTTTTTGGAGAGCAGGTATCTCATAAACGGTTGGAGATAGAAAAAAACTTAAAAAAGCAAAAATGTAGGAAATATTGTCAGCTTTGATTTTGTATATAATAAATTTTTTGATAAGATGCACCGTCTTCAAGATATAAGCAAAAAAACAAAAATGGAGACCTTCTCAGTCCCCCCCTGCAGCCCGCTCACCTCCTATGTCCGGGGACTTTTAGTATGTTTACCTCCTAACGACTCCAAACAAAGCCCTAAAGTCAAAAATTGTGACACCCTCCATGCATTCTACAAACCTTTATTGACTGGATAGGACTATAGATATCCTGGCTCTGACAGAAACAAAGGGAAAGTCCAAAGGAAGTAAAGAAATTAGGGAATATACGAGGCAGAGTCAAATGAAAACCTTAAAAGTGCCATAAAAAATGAACCGAGCAGGATCCTCTCTTATAAGTTGGCAGATATATTATTTTTGAGATGTAGAAGGCCTTGTTAATGACGTATTCTAGCAATGATTGAAAATGTTGTTACAGCGACAGTTTAAAAATGGTAACTCCACTACAGCAGTGCACCAGAGAAGAACATTTGCACAGTGAAGGGGCGACACCCACAGATATCCATCGGAGAATGACCGACTGACGCTGCAATATGGAAATTCATGTTTGTCACTCCAGCAAGTGTATGAATGTAGCAACAAGTTCAAAAATAGGGTGATTTCCGTAGCTGGTGCTCCCCGGCCTGGTCAAGCAAAACGTGTGGTTACTGTTACTAGTGCCACATACTCAAGTCTGCTATCAGAACCAAAAGGGGCGGATTTCTGAGTATTGGCATTCTTCTGCAGCATGATAACGCACGGCTACAAACTGCACTGCAACCATCAAATATTTTTTGTCAAGTTTGAGTGTCTACCACATCTTTCTTATTACTCTGATCGTGCTCTAAGCGATTATTATGTTTTTGGACCACTTAAAGAGGCATTGCGTGGGACGAAATCTCATACGAATGCTGAAGTGATTCAGCCGGTGCAGGAGCGATTGCGCACGCGACCAAAAAATTTTCTTTCTTCGGGTATTCAAGCACTTCCAAAACGATGGAGGACGTGCATATAACACGATGGACTACGTGGAAAAATGACATACTTGTTTTTGATATTGCTTTAATAAATTTTATTTAATAACGTTTTCATTTAACTCTGCCCCATGAAGGGTTCAAAAAAGTAGTTGCGATACTAATTAAAAAGAGACATAAAAATAATGTTGCTAACAATGAAGTGATAAATCAAACCATCATAAAGGTAAATACTAACCTGATGGGTAGACGGACAACCATTCTAGTTATTTATGCACCAACAGACGATAAAATAGTTCAAACAAAAGAAAACCTTTTCGAAGATTTCAGAACGGCAATAAAGGACATAGGACAACTACGATGAGACACGAACAATACGAAAATATCCTTCGAAATCGTCTTTTCCCTCAACTAAGAGATTGGTTTCCGGCGGGTGATGCAGTCTTCATGCAGGATGGCGCTTCTTGCCACAAAACAAGGTCCATCATGAATTTCTTGGCAGAAAACGAAGTGGAAATTCTTCCTTGGCCAGGGAACGCCCTATAGAAAACCTCTGGGTTATGCTGAAAAATAAATTGAAGAAGATGACTATTAATAACAAGCTGGAGCTAATTGTACAACTCATCCAGATCTGGCACCGAGATGCAGATATTAAAGAAACCTGCATAAAACTCATAGAAAGCATGCCAAAAAGAATGTAGTTCAAGACTGCAAAGTAGTTTAGCCATTCTAGTTGGAAAGTGCATTTCCTCCACATATTTCCTTTTTAACAACCAATTCTACAAACAAGTGACAGGTGCTGCTATTGGTTCTCCCTTTTCTCCAGTGGTTGCAAACATCTTTATGTTTTGAGGCAATAGCCCTGGAATCGCTTGATTTAAAACCCAAGTTCTGGTTCCGCTATTTAGATAGACACTTTTATTATATGGCGCATCAACATCATAACATGAAAATTTTCTGCAAAATCAACAATAAAAAAGTTTTTCCTCTTGTATCACCTATCCGTGGACACATTGTATATTAAAATATGTTCCTCCTCTTTTTAACTTTTGCCATTTTGTTTCCTCTCTTCTCTACTTCTTTCTTGATAGTGTCCATCCACATGAGCCTTGGCCCGTCTTGTCTTTTACCCCCTCTTCTTGCTTTTAATACTCTTCTCGGTAACCTCTCTTCTCCCGTCCGTAATACGTGTCCATACAATTTCAAATGTTTGTTTTGTATTGTATCCACTAGTGGTTCTAAGTCTAATTCGTTTCTTGTGGTTGTGTTTCTATCTCTGTCCCTTTTTGTTTTTGCTGCCACACGCCGTAGGGATTTCTGCTGCCGTCCCTTTGCTCCTATGTTTGTATGTCTTGGGGCTTACTGCTCCATACGTCAGTGTAGGTAGGTAGACCGATTTGTACAAGTGTAGTTTGATCACTTTACTAAGTTTTTTTAATTAATTTATGGTGTATTTAATTGGTAGTATACCCTTGCTACTCTTTCAATACTCTGTTCCTTATTTCTTCCTCTAACGTTCCTTCTTGGGTTATTACGATTCCTAAGAATTAATAGTTTTCCACTCTTTCTGTTTCCATGCACATTTAATGATTGTGTTTTAACTTTCTTCTTATACTCTGCTTTTGCCTATTTTCAGGGCTTTTGTTTGTTTTGTGTTGATTGTTATTTCTGCTTTCCTTATTGTATCGCTCCAGTTGTTTATTGCTTGTTTGTAGTTTCTTATTATTATCTGCTATGAGTACAATAACGTCTGAAAATACCACGTTTTGTACGTTTACTACTTCCACATTCCAGTTTCTCACTTTTGTGTTTAGTCTATCGTCCTTGCTACCTTTTATTATTTCGTTCGTCATTATTATAAAAGGTAATGGGCTAAGTGAGTCTCCAAGTTTTATTCCTCTCTCTATTTTGAAGTTTTCGGATTCTTGTCCTTGTATTCTGACTACCCCTATTGTGTTGTCGTATAGTCTTCTTGTGGCTTTCCCTAGTTTCTCTGGATTCCTCATTTTTTTCAGTGCTTTCCATAGGTTCGCTCTTGATACTATGTCGAATGCTGCTTGCAGAGCTCCTCTGCCATTTTTCTTTCTATTGCTGTCCTTATTGTAAAGATATGATTCTGTGTTTGTTTGTTTTTCCTGTAAGCCTGATGTTTCTTTTTACTTCGAAGGTGTTGCGATTTTCTCTATGCGGTGTCTGATTTTCTTTTCTAGTATTCTGGGGTATATATTTTACACCCAGGAGAACAGACATACGGCACGGTAGTTTTCGCAATGGTTTGTGTTACCTCTTTTATGAATCAGTACTATGATTTTATCCTCCCATTCCTTGGGTATGTACTCTCCTTCGTATACTTGTTGGCATACCTTCCAGATCAATTTCCAAATCTGGGTGTGAAATTGCGTCTCATAGTTCTTCTTCTGTTATTGTGTCATCTTCTTCTTCATGCATCTGTGGAATAGTTTTGCGCCCTAATGTTTCTTGGTGCCTCGAATTTTCTAATGTAGTATGTCGTCCACGCTTCTAGGATGTTTTGTCTCTCCTTTGTCGGTTTTAGTACTCCGTAGTTGTTTGCCGCTTTACTCCTCAGGTTCTTGACAGTAGTTCAAAACCCTTTCTTATTATTCCTATTATCTCTGAATTTCTGTTCTGTCTATTTTCCAAATTCTTCTCACGTTTGTGCATTGGCTCTCTTGACTGTTTCTTCAGCTTCATATCTTTTTAGGATGTAAGCGAGTTCGTCTACTTCCCTCTTCGTTTGTAAGTACCTTTTTTACGCTATTTTCTTTGCTTTAATCTTCTCCTTTACCTTCTCGTTGCACCACTTTATTCGTTTCACTTTGAGCGCTATTTTGCTTTTCCAAAGACTCTATTATGCTTTTCTTCAGTATTATCCATATTTCTTCTGCCTTCCAAGTTATTCCTTGCTGTTTCTCTTGTTGCTTATATTGCTGCAGTCTTGACTCTACCTTGTGCTCGTTGTTCTTGTTCTTTTTTGAGGATTCTTTCATAGCTTTTTTTGTGGGTGTCTCTTTTCTTGTGTACCCCCTTGTGTCCGCTATTACTAATTTGTAATTAAAGTGGCTTTCTGCACCTCTTATGACAATCACATCTAGTACAGCATACTTAGTTCCCCTTGTATAGGAAAGTAATTTATAGTACCCTTGGCTTCACTGCTTTCTGCTGTGGATGATAATTTGTGTATCAGCTTGTAATTGAAGAAGATTTTTATTGAGGGGAACCACTTCCCAAACAATTAAATAAACACAACACTTAGTTATTTTATAAGCAATAGCAAAATTATATTACTTTGTCTAGTTAAAGACATCTAGAATTAGTATTACTTATTCGATGTGTATTCTGTTGTCTTAAATTAATAAATGAAAACTAATCAATTATCTTGTTAAATTTTCAAAGCATTAAAAAACAAGTTGCGTTAGCGAAAACAGAACAAACTTTATTCAATAACACTTCTGATTCACCCCAATGAGGAGTTAAAATTTTAATTAAACGCGATACTAAATAATTAAATTGGACAGTAATTCGGGTTTAATAAACATGTTTATTTCGGTAGCAACCCTGACATCCAAGTTTGTTAAATCGACAGATATTATTGATAAATGCTTCGAAACCAGTAAGCTTTAATATAAAAGAACTTCAGCATAGAATGAGGACAACTGGCATAAAATCAATAAGACGCTAGGAAACCGGACTTTAATGATACATTTCTCTATTTCTGTCCTGCTGAAGTGCTCTCCTGTTATATCTTTATTAATTTTTCAACAGTTACGAAGGATGGAACGGTACGATGATAATGCACTTTGACGGCCAGATACACCAGTTAAATATTGATCAAAATGGGGCAATCCTAAAAAAATAGTCTCCAGATGTTTAATTTTTGTAAGGAAAATTCCACAAGTTAAACTCATTTGAATAACCTTTAAATATTACCAAAAAAAACAGAATACATTTTACTTATAATTTATAATAATAAAAAGTGCAGTAAATGTTCGTAAAGTAAATTCAAGCCCAAGAACCGAGGCTCACTAGACCGAAAACGTAAATGGTTGCAAAATATTTGAGTTTATAAACTGCAACAGCAGCGAGTGCATTAAAATATTCGCACGCCAGCTAATTAATCTTTAAAATTTAGATTCAAGGAATTTCTAGAATTGTGAGAGCTTAAAATGTGTCGGATTATATGCAAGAATTGTAGAAATCGTACTTTATGCGATTACTTAATTTAGTCTGCAAAGAATGTCAAGGAGGAGGACTAAGCTCTTGCTTTTTATTCGAATTTTCACCAATCAAAATCCTTAAGCCAAATTCTAAACCTACTATGTAAATTGGGGACATTTTAAAAAGCAAATCGGTCGATTTTAAAAATTGGTCCTTCGAGCCGATTTTCTAAAAATATCTAATAATGATGTAAAACCAAGTTTAATTCGAAGGAAATGTTTCTAACGAAATGGTAAACAAAAAGGCGGTATTTTTTGGGAATATAGATCACGTTTCTCGATAACTGTCTGAAAATACGTAGTTTAGTCGCTCGAACAGCGGCGTTTCTATAGACGTCATTAGACAAAGTGAAGAAGGCAATTACCGCGATCTATTTAACGTCTCATGTTTTCTAAGAAGGTCGGCTGTTCTTTCGATTTTTTTCCTTTTTTCTGTCGCTATCAATACTGACTTGATTTACGATTCCAAACACGTTATAAATATCGTGCATTTACCGAATTTACATCTATTAAAATGTGGAAATGAATCATTAAAAAAATTTACATAACTTGAAAACAACTTATTGTAACTTAATCTAAGGTTTGTCCTACAGAACTGACCGTCGTGCAAGTTTCTGACTAATATTTATGAATATTAAAGTAGTTAATTGCTAATTAAACTCGTTCTTAACAACTAAATGATTTTTATAGGTTTATTACATTTAAATACAAGAAATACTGCCCATACTAATAATATTATACTATCAAGCGTAATAAATTATTTTTACTTTTTCCTGTTTAATACTGTGTAATTAGAAAAGTAATTTGCGAATTACTAACCTGCTAATTTCGTATGCATGTAAATTCCTGATCGACAATCGTGACCTGACCTCTTGTTGGATGCTTTTATTACAAAATCCCAATAAAAAGTCTGCAAATTTTAACTTAAAAACTTTAATTTTTATTTGTTATATGTACATCTTTTTTAAAAATAAATCGAATCAAAAAGGTGAAGATATCGGTACTTACACGGCGCGAGGGAGTATGGCCTGCAACCTAGAGGGTTAAGGCCTCCTAAGTCGCTTTCGTAAACCGCTTATCTTCCGTACTCCACTCGCCAAGCATCTGACTCGAGTTTGACCCCGAGACTGTCCAGGCTGTAGGCGAATGCCTTTACCACACGGCCGCTTGGGCGATATCGTAAAGACGAAAACGGTAAGTAGGCGTATTTGTTTAGGCATTTTTATATGGAAAACATTTTGGATTTTTAATTAAAAGGGACTTAGTTAATTGAATGTTTATTTGCGAAATTTTTGTCATTAATAGGATATCCCGTTGGTTTTTGAAAATCGCACCCTCAAAGGCTTTTTTCTCCAAAAACTATAATAATAAAGCCTATTACACCCTTATGGGGCATGGGATTTTAATTTAGTCCTTAAATTTCTTCTTGTCCGCCGCTATTTGCCCCAACTCCGAAATTGACTTTGTTTCCTTTTCTATTGTATTCCTCCAAGTGTGTCCAGGGTGCCTTCGTTATCTTTTTCCTTCAAGATTCCATTTAAGTTAATATCCTCTTGCAGGCTTTGCCTCTATTCTTACTTAATTTGTTCTCCTCCACAGCTATGGTTTTAGGCAACCGTATCTTCAGGCACCGATTTACAAACACCAGTAACCAGTAGTTTTTGATTTATCACTCCCGTAACTAAGTCATTGACATCAGATTGGCTTCAATTTCTGTATGTTCTTTTATCAAAGACTAGCATGTTGGAGCACCGCCATATCAAATATGCTCTAGACTTGGTTACCTCAACGATGGTTCACTTCTACAGAAATTTAAAAGCTTCCAATTGGGCAGCGTATCGTATGACCCCCAGCGAGGGGTTACCACAATTCAAGATCCCAAGAATCTGTAGGGACATTGAGACTTCCACTTCTATCTTGCTCGGGGCAATCAATATCTCATATGAGAATAGCTGCCCCTTAAAGAAAAAATTAGAAGGAAACGAGTTCCATGGTGAAACTCTGAACTTCAAATACTCCGAAAAGCGATCTACAGGTTTCTTAACAGAGCCCTACGTTCTCATCAAAGGACTGTCTGGAATCTCTCTTTGAGAGATCCCAGCGCCTTTATAAAGACCGCATTCGCATCATAAGAAAGATGCGTTGAGGGACTTCTGCTCATGTAATGGGTCTCTGCCAAAAGCAACTCGTCTTACTAAAATTCTTGGTAAGGATAAACAGTCGCGAGTGGAGTCTCTGAGATTACCAGACGGTACTATTGCTTCCAGCCGCAAAGAGTACCTAGAACATTTTTCAGAAATACACTCTCCTGTGGCATTAGAAGCATAGCTGCCCCACAACGGCCATTCTCAGTCGCATTTTTTACTTCTGACTGAAAAACGGCTTTCAAAGTGGTCACCCTTGATCGCCTCAGTTGGCCGTAGCCTCGTTTGACCCATTTAAGAGTACAGAGGCCGATTAAGTTTTCCGTCCTCTCTTTCAGGAGGGGCTGGAGACCCTTTAGCGCTGCTTTTATCATCTGCTTCGGCCCTGCCTGGCTATGCGGTACATAATACACTTGAGGAAAGTCAATATCATCTTCATTCCCAAGGCGAGACGTGGTATGTCAAAGGTTTACAGACCTATCAGTCTGACTTCTCTCCTCCTCAGAACGTATAATTAAGAGGCTAAAGATGATGCCCCTATCACTAATCCCTTGTACCTGCACCACCATGCCTATCAAGCAGGCAGGAGACTGACTCCAACCAATTTTGTCAAGAAAGTTTTACTGACGATGGCAACTTAGTTGTCGAAATACGTATTTGTTTATATTAATTTTTATTGTTGTGATTTTCCAAGGTATTTGACGTTCGCTTTGAACCAGATCACAAGCTCCGCATTTTGTTAGTACTGTTGAGTAGGGTTTTAACATTTTTTCAAATCGCTTTTAATTGGTATTTTTATGACCATACCTTTTCTTCCACCTTTTGGAAATTTTTCTTCTTCTCATATATGTATATACCGGGTGAGCCGTTCCAAAACGGAACATAGCAAAATTGCATTCGAAACTACCCATTTCAACACACAAAAATGATAATGATATCAATGGATAGAGAAAAATAGTGCCCATAAGAAGTAGCTAAAATTAACTTGTAATTATTATTTTTAACTAAAATAAATTATTACAAAAATTACAATTTAGAAAAATAGGTATAGGTATGACAGATTTTTTACGTTTTCCTTCTTGGTGAGCGTTCACGTTTCGCTTCTGTTAATAAATAATATCGGGTGAACTATCGTTTCATACATTCTAATTATGTTTTTCTTGATATGAATCTTGCCATAAACAACTTTTATGAAGAAGTACGCCCTGTTTGCTCTGAATAGCCTTGATTTCATGCCTTCTTCTATCTCGTTTTCCTCACTGATTACTGTGCCCAGATATTTGAATGTCCTTAACCCCTCTATTCTTAGGTTAGTTATTGATTGGGGTATATCATGTTTTGGCGTTCTTGATATTGGTAGGATCTTGTTTTTTCTAAATTAATCGTGAGATTTCTAGGCGTTTTCTCTTAGATTATTATATGCGTGTATTACGTTTCGTTTCTGAGTGCTAACTATCGCCAGGCCGACTAGCCTAGCTGCTGATTTTTGAGCATCTAGTTAGTCGTCATGTCTAATTGGGTTTCCTTCTATTATGCTATCGAATACCACATTAAACAGTAGTGGAGATAGCGCGTCTCCCTGCCGTAGCCCCACATTGCTGTTAAGAGGTTGGATTTCCTCTCTTGCCACTCTTATTTTATACTGTGCATTTGCCGGTGTCACTATGACTAATCTTTGAAGTTTTAACGGTTCTTCAAATATTTCTAGCGCTTGTCTTGTAGAGGACTGTCGTACACTGACGTACGCTTATTTAAGACTTAAGGTTCCATATTATTTTGCCCTCTCTGCTAGTTGTCCCATACTAAATATTTGGTCAGTTGTTGATTTTCCTTTCGTGAAGCCCGCCTGGTATTTTAATCTCGTCCTATGGCTTCAGTATTTCTGGTTGATTATGTGACCGAACTTTGTAGGTTGTGTTTAAAAGGGATTTTGCTCTACAATTGGCACACATTGCCCTATCCCTATTCTTGTATATAGGGCAGATAATTCCTATACCCCACTCTCGTGGCATTTTTTCTTTTCTCTACACATCTTTGATGAAAATGCGGATTTTTCCTAGGGTACACTTCAACCTTGTTGAATTGTTTTATGTTTACTTATTATCGATTTGTTATTGAGTTTTGTATTTTGAAGAATTTTCAAGAAGTTGGTTATCAGTTGCCGTTCTTATTCGTCTGAAGAACACGCTCGTAACTGATTGGCGCCCATTCATTTCTTTTACAGCTTGTCAAGAACCCCGACCTTCCCACTGACAGTCGGCGGCGTGTTCCCGAGAGCTACCTCGGTATTATCCTTTTGTTGTAGCAACTAAAATCTACATGTAAACATACCACTAGGCAAATCCACCACGGTCTTTCAGGCTGAGGTGGTAGGGATATTGGAAGATGCTAATATAGTTTGTGAAAGCGACATTTAGGGCCAACACATTGCAATCTTTAGCGATAGCAAAGCTGTACTTTTGGCCCTCAAAAGTTACACAATTAGTTCAAAGCTGGTTTTACTGCACCCTTGAACTAATATCTCAAAACAATGTCGTTTCATTAGTTTGGGTGAAGGGACATGATGGCAATCGTCGATATGAGGAGGCTGATGAGCTGGCAGAACAGGGTTCGGAACAAGCCTTTTGGGGTCCCGAACCTAGCGTTGGTCTCTCTTTCGCTATACTCAACACAATAATACGTCAGATAACCTACCATAAACACGCTCTTAGGTGGGAGAATCTAAAAACCTGCAGACAAGCACGGGCTGCTGAAGACAGCAAAATACTGTCTACAGCTACCCCAAAAGAAATTACACATTGTTGCCGGAATACTTTCAGGCCACTGTCAACTCAACAAACACTTGCACAGAATGGGGCTGACTAACAGCCCCAGCTGTAGGGCTTGTAATCTAGAGGAGGAAACGACAGAGCATGTTCTACTACCCTGCTCTGGCCTCGATTAGAGGATCCATGTTGGGGGATTTCTGGCCGGACATGGCCAGTATTAGCAGTGCTCCAGTGGCAGATATTCTAAGGTTTATCACCAGGGTGGGGTGCCTTGAGTAGTCTGACAATGGAGGCTTACCTAGGAGGTACAAAGCGCTCATTTAGTGAGGCCTAAGTGCATGTGGCTTAAAAAGCTAACCCCCATTGATAATCCAGAATCCAGAGATGGTGTTCTATATTTCCTCTAGAGTAGGTTCTGCTCGTTCTACTGTTTCTTATAGAATCCCTCGATTTTGAAAATAGATAAATTATAACGTGTCTCAGTAAGCATGTTACTGAACCTACAAAAACATATATCCGGCTGAACAATTTAAAAAGAGGCCATGGCAGATGTATTCCTTTTTAAATGGGGCCTGGCTATGACACGTATTGGGACTATGGGACAGCCGTGTAAACAATTTCTCACAAAAATAACAACTTCTTCCATACAAGCCAACTGAGGTAAGTTTCTTGATAGAAGTAACACTTCATTATACTGGATGCAAACCAACGTCCCCAACAAATGATTTAAAATTTGTACGTCAATAAAATACCCTTGTTGTTCGCGCCGACGGACGTGGCATACACAGAATTCATCAAATTCGAGCATGATTAATTCGTTACATGTATAGCAGCAAATAATTTTACAAACAATTTAAGATCGATGTTTTAGCAAGTAATTAATTATAAAGTTGCAATTAGCCAGTCATCGTTATCATCATCTTCCAGCCTATCTCGCTGGACGTAGGCCTCCCTTAAATGACTTAATTTCGTTCGATACTGGGTCGTTCTCAGCCAATACTGGGCGATTCTCCTAATATTACCAGTCCACCGTATTGGTGGGCTTCCTCTTCTTCTCCTATCTGCACTAGGTCTCCAGTTTATTACTTTTAAATTCCGTATTTCGTTCTTCCTCCATCTCCACTTCATTTGTATAATTAGTTCCGCCACATCTCTCCTAATATCTACATTTCTCGCAAGATCTTGTAGTTTGATATTCAGTTTAAATGGGTAACCCCCAATTTGTGAAGGGTGTTTCTGGTGGGAGTGAATGATTCTACAAGTATTTTGCTATCAGACTCGCTGATTTAATGAAATCAACTGATACGTTATTGTGGGTAAAATAAAAATGTGCCATTATTTGTAATTGTTTGCAAATCAAAAGAATCAGATTCTTCCAAATAATTTTATTTGTCTATCATTTTTTTTCTGACTGTATCAACGTAACATTATCCTCTGTCACCTGTTAAGTACAAACAGGCATTATGTGATTAATAGATGTGGAATTTGAGAGTCTTGATATCTTGACGTACATCTTCGGGTAAATAGGAATATTCTGGAACTGTCAAGGATATTGAATAGTGAAAAAATAGTGGTAGATGGTACCGGAGCGGTTCTTATCAGAATTGTTTATAGCATGTCTTATAATTTTGGAAGTCTGCTGCCATAACTTTTTGATTTGACAGCATCGAATATTAGTTAAATCGTATCAAGAACTGAAATTAAAGTTTAACTAACATCAGACTTTTCTGTACCTATATAAACTGAATGGCAAGAAAAACGATAAGGCAAAAATAAAATGAGATTTTCAGACCATCTCCCATCTTAAATTATTCCTAAGCGTTCACCCCTTTATTACCCGTAAGTAATCTTAGTTGGCTGTGTGTGGTTACACTTCTAAAGAGAAGCTAATCCGGCTAAATTAATGCTCTACCAAGTTTAACGCGTCTAATTATAATTTCGAAAGTGATATTGGCATTAATAAGACGAACAGAACAGTTTGTTGTAGTAGCGGTGTTTTAGTGAATGAGTGGGAAAGTAAACGATCCGTGTCAAAAGCAAGCAAAAAGTTGGAAAATTACGTAATAGGATGCAAACGAGAAAGCGTGGCAAATCAAAACACGGCGCCTCGCGTCAATATGTCACCTATAAAATGCATCGGCAGACATGGATTTTCCAGGGAGTGTACGCATATAGTATTGATCGGGTAGGACCCTCCAGCAGCAACCTTGCAGAGACATGCACCGACATAACCCTGTCAAAGCCTTTTGTCTGACTCGTGCGCAAACCTGTATCCCCATATCATCTATATACATAATACGTGAACGATTTGTCCAGGTGCAATCCGTTTTTGTGCCGCTCATCAATACTGTTTGGTGCACCCGGGCTTGCATTATCGCCGCCCACACTTGATTCTGGAAAATTATCCTGGGATTTTAGTTCCTGGAATGCAATTTCAATATTGCAAACCATTGTAATAGCCGGCATTGGAATTAAATTAATTTAATTTAGGGATGCGTTCCTGGAAATTAATTGTTCTGGTCCTTTTTACAAAGCCAATCTATGTTTATTATCACATCATTTCAAAATGTCGTTAGTAAAATTTTTGATACATTAATATAACTTTTGTTAGTTGTCCATCATGCTTTTCCATTAAATAAACTCATGCCTTAGTTTTACCTTCAAGAACCGCGAAAGTATATTTGGGAAGACTAAGGTGTTAGTCTTCTACGAATGCTTTCAATGGGAATTTGTTTAAAATAGTTGGGATCGCACATAACCCACCCAAATGGAAGCTTTCTACATTTATTTTTAATTTTGTTTTTACAATCGCGCAATTGGAAAAACATTTCGTAAAGAAAACTTAAATAGCCAACATGTGACCGAACGGACGTAACGAAAGCAGAAATTTATAAATATTTTTATACGATATAAACCAATAGAAATTAACGTGATTAAATGGTAAAGATTCTTGATTTATAACTAACAGCCAGAATTGTTTAAATACTCCTCAGTAAACATGTAATTTTAGATAGAAAAAGGGTACATTTTCGATGGTCTAACGGCTCTTGGACGGTTAGTCAGTTGTATAGTCAAGTAGTTCTTAAATAAACCCAAGCATCCTGATATTCTCTAATTCATTGATCTGTTTTCAATATGCTCGGTTTGGACCCCTTGATGGAGAGATTTTTTCTGAAATCTGAAGGTAGGTATCGAGTACTGATAACCATTCATTGTTGAGCACCAAATATAGGCGTAACACACACACATACACTTTCATAGGCACTGAGTTTTCAAGGTCCTTGTGGAAGCACAGTAAACAGTAATGTAACTTTTGGAGGCGTCTTAATATGCAAAACAATTAACCTTAATTATGCAAAAGTATCTACTTGAGATACCAAATTTAGTTGTTTGCTTTATGTAGACACTGTCCCCAAACATTTCATTATCGGGGCATAGGCCTCGGTGCCCTTTGCAGTCGGCATCGGTGCACATTTTACTACATACATAGTGCAGTATGTCAATATAAAAAACGGTGTATTAATCTCGTAATCTGAAAAACTAGGTCGTACATTGTACCCACATACATTAACATACCAAGCTTCAACACTACAAGGTATAACAAAAATTCGAGGTAAAATTGTAGAATTTGTACTAGTACGATGTTTAGCACGATAAAGATTTCTTTCAGCAGTGGAAGTCTTTTGTGTTCGGTAAAATTAATATCCCAGTATGGTTACTTGTATTTTAGCACGGCATTTGGGCACCTCGCATATTCTGCGTCTCCAATTTTTGTCAGGTATGAACGTATCAATATAGTTCAGCTAAAGTCACTTACTATTATTGTACTAACATCGATATGGTTGTGATTTTAATTATCTCCTTCTTCGGTTTACTTATCCGTTAAGAATAAGGTTCAAAACCAAGTAAAAGATTCCAGAGGTTACTCAGGTCCAGATATTGACAGTGACCATAATATAGTCTTAATGAAATATAGGCTTCAATTCAAAAACTTGAAAAAGACAGAATCAGCACCAATATGGGATTTAGACAAGCTAAAAAAAGAAGACAAAAAAATAGCTCTGCAAACAAAAATACGCAAAGAAATAAACAACAACATAAAACCAGATGACAACATCGATGAACGATGGATAAAAATTGAACAAGGAATAATAAACAGCACAAAAAATATAATAGGTACGAAGAAAACCCAAAACAAAAAACCCTGGATAACAACAGAGATAATAGACATGATAGATGAACGTAGGAAATACAAAAACGACACTACAAATAAAGGGCAACAGAAATACAGGAAACTAAGAAACAGAATAATAAGAAAATCAAAAAGAGCTAAAGTGAACTTTATTAATGGAAACTATGCCGAAATTCAAAAAGAACTCCAAGAAGGAAAAGTGGACAAAGCATATAGGAGAATTAAGGAGATGTTCAAGAAAGGGAAACCTAAATGCCATGGAATACTAAATAAACAAGGAGAAATAATAATAGAGAATCAAGGAATAGTAAAAAGATTGAAAGAATATACAAAGAGGACGTAGAGAATCCACTAATAGAAGTCACAAGAAATGGTAATAATGAAGAAGAGGAAAGACCAATCTTAGGATTTGATAGAGCCATCCAAGATTTGAAAAACAATAAATCTCCCGGCGTGGACGGTATTTCAAGCGAGATAATCAAAATATTGGACAAAGATACGTTAGACTTACTCCTCGATCTCATACAAGATAAGTATAGTACAGGTCAGGTCCCAATAAATTTCACAAGATAGTAAGAATCCCAAAGAAAACAATAACATATAGTTGTGATGCACATAGAACAATCAGCCTAATATCACACGCTTCAAAAATACTAATCAAGATTATACAGAGACGAATCGAAAGATCAATCGAAGAAAACTTGACAGAGGACCAATTTGGTTTCAGACGTAATACAGGTACAAAGGAAGCAATTTTGGCACTACGAATGATAATAGAAAAGAGGATTGGGAAGGACAAAGACCTGTATATAGCCTTCATAGATGCGGAAAAGGCATTCGACAGAGTCAACTGGAAGAGAACGTTTGACATACTAAGAGAAATAGAAGTTCATGAAAAAGAAAGACAAATTATATATACAGTATTTACAAAAACCAATCAGCTATAATAGATTATAATGGAGAGAAAGAAGAAGCACAAATTAGGCTGTGGACTGTCACCATCACTGTTTAATATATATATATATATATCCAACAAGCCATAAATAAATTCCGACATATAAATAAAACTGGTATATTGATACAAGGAAAAAGAATTGACACAATTAGATACGCAAATGACATCGCACTGATAGGAGAAACAAAAGAATAACTCAAGCATTAAAAGTTATGAACCAAATATTTCAAAATACATATAATATAAAAATAAACAAAAACAAAACAAAAGTGCTGCTGTGCTCAAAGAATAAAATACGAATGGACGACATTGTGATAGATGGTGGAAAAATAAAAGCATTCAAAGAATTCCCATACTTGGGCAGCATTATTACGGAAGATGGAAGAAGCTCCAGAGAAATAAGAAACAGGATAAATCTAGCGAAAAGGGCCTTCTACGACAAAAAACAACTTTTGACGACCAATGGGGTATCAATAAAAACAAAGAAAAATTTTATCAAGACATATTTATGGAGTATTACGCTTTATGGGTGCGAGACATGGACCACTGGGAAAGCTGACAAAAGGATAATAGAATCCTTTGAAATGTGGTGTTACAGAAGAGCTCTAAAAATTGCCTTGATTGAAAGAATATCAAACGAAGAAGTACTAGTAAGAATGGGAGAGGAAAGAAACATATGGAAACATATAGTCAAAAGAAGAATGCAGACAGTCGTCATATTCTGAGAAGAGATGGGCTACTGAAAATAATTATTGAAGGCACAGTAAATGAAAAAAAACCGAAAGGTAGATCCTGTATCAGGTATATTAAATAAATAATTGAAGACTCTAGAAGCAAGAACTACGTCGATATGAAAAGGAAAGCGACCGATAGAAGATTATGGATGTCTGCAACAAACCAGTATAAGGACTGATAACCTTGGAGGAGGAAGAATATTCGCTGTTAATACAGCTATTCTCATTTTATTAGCGACTATTATTGAATCGATGTAGACCAAGCCATTAACGTAGGTTTTTCAGCGACGAATTGTCATTTCTTCCTGGGGTTCTTCTTCTGACAGCTTTTCCATATGAAATAAGTTATTGGAATCAGATTTATCGTATCATCACATGGCCATAAAAAATACAGGAAGAAACTAACACCACAAACAGATGTTAAGAAACAGACACATATCGAAGTTCAATACTACCAGCAACACATTAAGGAAATTTATCTCATCTTAATGAAGTAGAAACGGAACAAATCGACATTGAAGAATTAATAAAGAAATCACAGATGCAATAAATGTTCAGCTCAAAAGTCGTAACAAACAAAAAAATGCCAAGTAAAGGCACAAACGATCCTATGGTACAAAGAAAAGAACTAAGAGGAAGTGCTATTCAAAACCAATCTGAACTTAAATACATAGTTAAATAAAAATATTTTTAAAGCTAAAGCTGAGATGATTAGGGTAAGAGAATAATAGAGGTATGTAGGTCCTAAGTAAAAACCTTAATGGGGCTAAGAAGAATATCTGTAATCAGAGCACCAAGGCAATATTGCATCTAACAGAGAAGAAACGTTGGAACACTTGGAGAAACAAGATGTAATGTACCTCACATCCTGAATAAAGGCTCTGAAGATATATGAAATAGTGGTAAGCGAGACTGAAAACGCTCTTTCTCCTATGAAGGACAACAAGAAACCTGGAGAAAACCAATTAGTAACTCACGCCATTAAACCCATTCTACGTTCTCTTCAAAAATCATTTAACGCGTGCATTTCCTAAGGGACGACGTCTACCTAGCGAAACAATGCCATCATAATCCTCATTCAGAATATCAATCAACTACCGACCCATTAGCCTCTTAGCTCATGTCTATAACCTATTCGTGTGGATCATTACCCAATGATTGACACCAAAGTTGGACTTCTATCTGCCAAACGAACAAGCGGGTTTCAGAAGAGGTTACAGAGGAAATTGCCAACTGCTGGCCGTAAACGTTGCCATTGAAGAGTCTTTAGTGTTATTTTCGTTGACTTCAAAAAAGCTTTTGATACCGTCAACAAGAAAGACATGTTACAAGCACTAGCAGATTGCAGAATTGATAATCTGTATATTTTGCTCCTAAAACATGTAAGTACACGAAAAAGTAATAGCATATATCAGAGTCCATTAATTTGCGAGGGAACGAGAAGTCCGTCAAGGCGATACTATGGCGACAGAACCGTTTAATACACTGCTGGAATTCTCCTTGAGATTATTTGGGGGGCAACATTGTTACAATTTTTTGTAAATTGAACAATTATTAATTTGCTTTTGTTGTTGATATTATAATTAGGCTCCTTGTATGCTAATTAGATCTTTGTTTTGGATCCTAATTTTTATAGTATAATTTATGCGAAAAGGGTTTTTCCCTCGTGTAAATGTGCGAGTCTTTTCACCACTTTATATTTGCTTGATTTGTTAATTAATCCAGTTGTTTTCAGTCATTAGGAAACATTTTTATAAACAAATCGATCCTGGATTTATCTATTATCCTTGACCTAGTGAATTGGTGGGTTTATTAATTTTGTTGCTTTAGCTGAACGTCCATTTAGTCTTGGAACTTCTTTCGGGAAACCAAGTCGGAGGATCGGGATTCTTTTGCGACTTCATATTTTTGGATTTTTATCGAATTTTTATTAAATTAGCAGTTTTATTAGTATAGACAAATTCACGAAGTCAGCCTGGCTTAGCCAGTATCCTTCTAATCCTTCTTTCTTCTGTAAGTGCTTTGTAGGTAAATGTTATTTTTTATTTTCCTATTTCCCATTCCTGATTTTCACTTATAATACCATAAGTAGTCACAGTATTATCGAATATTTTTCTTGTAGTAAGTATTACGAATGTTTTTATGCTGCTATATTCGCAAGCACAAAACATGAGTAATACTACAAGAAAAATATTAGGTAATACTGTGACCACGAATGATATTCAAGGAACTATTCATTGAATCAGATTCAATTTTTAAATTTAAATGGCCAAAAATGAAGTTACCTGTGAATTCATACTCATAGCTACAAGAAAACAAATTTTTGTTAATTGCATAATTTTATTGCTTTTTAAACGTCAGATGTGTTTCGCGAGGTATTGATAATGGAAAGTGCATCTAAAAGATTTGGTAAGAGATCAACTACACAACTCGATACGGATATTATAAACAATGTACCTAAAAACATTAAAATCTCGAACATCGATTTGGGGACAGAAAAACAATATAAATTGGATAAATTCACTTCTCCATTAGAAATTAATAACATTTTGAAAAGTTGGGCTGCAATCATGAAAAAAATGGATGGTACAGATTACAAAGCATATGTGGAACTGCACAGCCAAACAGGTGCAAGAGATGTATTTTAATACGTGGAATATTAAAATAAATCCGTTTAGTGATGCCGTCTTTCAATCGTCGAGACAGACAAGAGATGCTACCAGGAAAAAATTGCAAATATTGCCGGAAAAAAGAACCCAGAGTGCAGGGGCTCTAACTGAAACAGAATATTTGAAAATCGTTAGTGGTTTCGACGAAAATACTCCTGAGGGCCTGCAGAAACAAATTTTCTTTATTGTATCATATGAACTCGCTTGGCGAGGAGGAGACGGAGTTCAATGTATGCCTTGTGGGTTGCCAGCATTTCTCCAATTTTCCAGTTTATTAATATAATATCCTTTTTGTCTTCAATTTTTATTTCTTTCGAATGGAATAATTTGGATTATCAGAACCGATTAAGGTCCCCCGTTAGTACCTATCGATTTGGTGCACCCACATGGTTCTGAATGGAATCTTACCTGTAAACTACACGTCGTTTAAGTATTACCTGGTTATCCTTATCAGCGTTCCATGCGTCTTTGGCAAGCACAGCATCAACAAGGTCAGATAAATGCCTTTTTTTAAGACTAAATAATTTTGTATATTTGTTCATAGCGGACTTGTTATTTTACAAGTGTTTTATTAAGTGAGGTTATGTATTATTTGAATTTATTGGATTTACGTGTTTAAGAATTTTGTTGTTGTGAATTTGTAAGCGTAACGCAAGAATAATCTTCATTATTTTAATATCCATTTGGGTTACGTAAAAGTTCAAAGGTAAGCGTAAGATCTTACTCTACCGCAGGGGCCTATTGTTTTAAATTTTAATAATTTTTGAAACCTATTATATTCCAACAGGCTTGTGCGTCCTTGTGTTTGGTTGTTATTTTGATGATTTTTTTTGTACATTAACATTTGTTAATTTAATTATACCTTATACATCATATTTTGAATTTTATTTTAATTGTACCCTGGCCTTTGCTGGACTAGTGTGCTCCCGGTATTGGTAATCAGCTATAGTATTTATTTGTAGAGTTGTAATGGTTACAACATGGATGGAGAATACCTTAGCCATTTGCGATTCAGGAATGATATCGTACTGTCACGTGATTTTACAACCCCGTGTTATTTTGCAATTTTTAAGTCATTTATTATTGTTAAGATTTTTCAGTACGGTCCTGGCCTTCAAGTTTGATTTCGTGTCAATTATTTTATTTCTGCTACAATTAAATTAGTTTAGTCTGGAGGACATGGAAGGTTAAGCCTAAATTGGCACGTTCTTCCCTTGCAGTTCTACGAATTTTTAAGGTCATTTCAGTATGGTTCATTTTTATAAAAGGTTTCTTTGTTCAAATCCTAAGGTGGTCTATTTTCTTGCGTTTTTCATCACATGATGTCATCTTGGTTCAGTTGTTGCAACATCTCGTGATACGGTACAGGGGAATTCCCCCTGTACATTGGGCCGCGTTAGCCGATTCTGTGGCGTTCTTTCGATTTTTTTTCCGTTCCCCTCTGCAGTGCGTGACAGTTAACCAACCATGGCGGACGTCTTCTAAGACGTGGTGCGAATTTATCGTTTGTCGCTTGGGCATTAAAACCGGAAGGCTTCTATTATCGGCAATCCTCTGGGAGGATTGAAATTAACGACTTGGTCGGATTCACAAAAAGAATGTCATATACTCCGGAGAGATTTAGTTTTGTATGAGAAGTTTAGTGATAGTTGTCGAGTGTCGTTCTACACAATTTCCTCGTAGAGGGATTCTGATAACCTATAGCATTGGATTTATTGTCGTTTTGCACCCGTTTTAGAAGGAAGAACATCTTAGCTTGTCCAGTCGCACGTCACTCCCTGGCTTATCGTTTAAGTCGCCAAGTAAAAACTATTCCTCTTTATGCTGCTCCTGCTTTCTTAGTTTTGTGTTTGTTTGTAACGTCAGATTTAATTCCTACGTGTGCTTCTTGCTGGAAGGCCGTCATCAACGTCCAGTTTGTTTAAGTTAACAAGTACCGCCTTTTGTATTCAGTACTTTTGTGTTTTCGTGTGCAACTTGTAAAGTAATAGCCGGTATTTAGTTTATCTGTTTTGTCCAGTGGTGTGTGGTGCAGGCATCGTGAACCTCGCCTTGGGCGGATCTAATGTTCACATTGCAAAATTGAGTTCCCCTGGCAAATCAGTTAACTGGCTTATTTGTAGTAATTTTGGTGTTTTGGTCTTTGGTAAAGTAACGATTTCATTTGTGTTCAAGTAAAGACTTTTTGTGTTCAGACTGTAGTTTGAGTCAAGTGCAAGACTTTATTTCGCGTTATGTTGCATGTGTGAAATTATTGGTGCTTATTGATTTTTTTAATGTATTATTATTTGTGTTTTCCTATATTCTTTGTTTTGAATTCAGGGACTAAGGTTGTGAATATTTTTGCTGTAAGTAACGTAAATATAGTGCCCTCAATTCTCCTTCCCGTAAAGTAAGTGTAATTTTTATGATTTGTTTTAACGTAATATTTTTGACTGTCTTTTGTGTAATGTTTTTTTTTGTATTTAGCCTGGCCTTCAGCCATTCCCTTTCATATTTGTGTTTCAGTGTTCTATTAAAGATTTATATGTAAAGTGTTAGTCTGCCTACGAGTTTGAGCATTAAAGTAAAGTAAGTAAAGTTAATTTTCAGTAGCAAGGTAAGTTACATCTTGCACAGGGTGCAGCTACGACAACCCCCTTTCTCAGAGCCCTTGGGAATCTTCTGTGATGATTCGTCATCCCCAATTAAATATCGTAGTGCAGTTTTGACACGTGACAGTACTCTTTAGGGATCATCTTGATGATGCGCAAAAATGGTGGACGACTTAAACAATTCTACTCGACAAGTGGGACTACTTGTGTAGAACCTAGCATAGGCATATCAGTAGTAGGCATTCAATTAGAACCACAAGTTTGGCAGAGATAACCAAACCCATGACATAACCAAACGAATAAGGCTGACATGGGCAGCTTTTGTCAAATTGGGAGATTTTTAATGTGTGTGTTCTTTCGGTTTTAACCTATGAAGCGGATACCTTGGCATTACCAAAGATATAGGTTACTCAAAGACGCATGGAACGGACAATGATGGGCCTGTCACTGAAAGGCAGGGTACTAAATACTGAAATAAGACGTAGAATAGGAGTAGAAGATGCCATCAAGAAAATAACAAAACTCAAATGGAATTGGTCGAGCGGTGTCGCGAATGTGACAGACCAAAGCTAAACCAGGAAAATATTAGAATGATGGCCTAGAGCAGACGGCAACAGATATGAAACCCATTTGGGGGAACTTAGTGCAAGTGGCTCAGGACCGCGATTATTGGAAAACATCACGGAAGGACTTCCTCCAGCTGAATGATGATCAAATTCCTTACAGAAATGTGGTTTCTTGTTCTTTCTCAATCCATCTTAAGACCTCTTTACATATCACTTAGTTCATCCAGGATATTCGAAGAATTCGAAAATAGATCCACTTCAAAGTCCAAAAGCCTTTTTATGTTGTTCGATTATGGTCCATATATTCGCCCCGTATGGTGGAACCGAAAAATACGTAACAGGAGCGAGATATCTTTTATCGTTAACAAACTTTGTATTTTAACCCTGTATGGGGCAGAATTATCTTCATTTATTTTTTTAGTTTTTTGTTTTGCTAACGTTTCAGTTTAGATAAAGGTAGCTGAAAAAATATTTTAAAAAATATCACATCTCCCCTTATTTCTCAGGGGGGTGGTCAATATATTAACCACAAAGCGTTTAAGTAAAAGTAGCTTTTAGAGTTAATAAGGTGATCACATTTTATACAGTAATTTTATTAGAGAAAACTTACAAGAAAGCAAAGAAAACTTACAAGAGGGTCTTAACAATTAGTTATTTTTCGGGAAAAGGTGGAAAGCAAGCTTCACACAGAGCTACGTTACATTCTCTGCAGATAGTGGAGGATCGCAATGATTTTGCTCGAGTGCTGCAATGGGCACATCTTCGTATAGTTCCCACCACTGATAAATGTTTTCCTACATCGAGAGTTCACTGGGTTTCTTCATTTTATTGTTCGTGATGATTACTTTTGGACCAGGTATTTTTCTGGAGCAGTAGTTTCGTAATTCCACAATAAAACAGTATTTATTCTATTACATAATATTCTTGGACACGCGCTTGCTATCGATCTTAGTGAATAAAACACTATACCGGCGATAAGCTGTAACTTCGCAGCCTACAAAGCCGTTTCGGGTTACGTCGTGTTTTTCGTCGTTCGTGTTATGCGGCAGCGGCAGCGGGTAGTTGAAATCAGGTTCGAGCTTCGATTAGTATTGAAAAATATTAAAAATAATTATACATATTCGGGTCAACAGGATAATATCTAATATTAAATTTTTAAGGTATATTAATTTAATTATACGCTGTAGGTATTTAGTTTACGTAGGGGAAGCTGTGCTTCCCTAGCTTCCATGGTAAACACACCACTGCTAACTATGAACCCAAGTGGTATGTTGGATTTGTATAGGTTTAGAATATAATATAAAATGCGATCGCCGCAATTAACATTCAAAGAATACAGTATGTTTATAAATCTTACAATTAACAAACGTACATATGTATAAATCACTTTTAGATTATAATAATTAGTCGCTAATATAAGAAGCTACTAGCCGGCACTGATTGTACGTGTACACATAACAAACGTTACAACTGGCCGGTTCATTTTGTTACTTTTCATAGAGCAATGAAAGTTAGAAGTATATACTTTTAAAGGTATTAAAAATAATATAATTTAACGTTGTGACAATTGCTAAAAACCCCAAAAGTTACTTATTGTTCCTACATTTACTTTCTATTTAATCTAAAATTAGACAAACTGCAGCCTTCCAATTTAAAACAAATTTTTTGTTTGTTATTGAAGAAAAATGAAAACAAGCTAATCAGGTTTTGAATTTAAAAGAATTTATTCTACGACGCAACTGTAACACCGAAATAGGGCAGGAGTTTGGCTTGGGAAAGCAATAAGGAGTCGGCTTAATAAAAAAAGAAAACATTTCTAGTGCGCCGTGAAAACAAGAAAAATAAATAAAACGATATTATTTGTAGTGGAAGTTTGCTCAATTGTTTATTTTGTTTTGTTTGTTTTATTGATGACATAGTATTTCTGCTGTTTTCATGGCTACCTTATTTATTATTTTCACATACAAAATGTAAAAAAGTACTGTGCTTACGGAGCTTGTGAAATTTAAATTCAAAAACCACTTTTACCATTTGTTGTTTATTTTTCAAAATGGTGTTCGGGGGTAACTTAACGAAGTTATCGGTAAAGTCTGTCACGTAGCTTATATACTTTTATCGATCACATTCTAGTGCGGTGTATTGGATTCAACGTTAATCGATTGAATGAGTAAACAGGCACCACAAGGAAATACTTCGAAAAACTTAAAAAGTAAGTCGTATGCATAACCAAAACAACTGACTCCAAATATAACAAGAAATTTAACGTGAATATAATAAAATTAAATAATGCCATATATCTGGAATCATGCCTAGCTGGAGCTTATGTATATGTCAAGTTTTTTTCAGCCGCAAAATATGACGAACCAATGAAGAGCTATGGCAACGAGCAAATGGGAGGTTCGTAAATTATCAAATTAAAAAAAAGGAAATGGAAACGAATTGGATACACCCTCAGCATTAAACTGGAATCCACAAGGCAGACACTAAAAAGGAACACCCAATATGAGCCGGAGAAGAACAATAGAAGTAGAAATAAAAGAATACAATAGCGCATGGATTGAAGTTAAACTATTAGCCAAAAACTATTCGAGTGTTGCTTCGTAGAAGCTCAATACTCAGCGACGGAGTAACTGGAATTAAGTCAAATAGCAATATGAAATCATGTAATACGTTTGAGATTTTAAGGTTAAGTAGAGTATGTAGACAGTAACGAAAATGAAAAATAAACATTTTAATTACAATGTGTTATGGAACCCGAACTCGTCCTTACGAGATATTAACAGACCATCAGCCTAGGCTGCGGTCATAAGAGGAAGGAGAAGAAGAGTTATGGAGGCAGAGTGGATAACAACCAGGAAACAAAAGTAAAGTGAAAAGATTGTTGTAGCCACCAAATAGAGTGTGCTTTCAAAAGAAGTTAAAACTTTTAACAAATGAAATTTTCCAAAACGATTTCTGTATGTAAAAAGAAAGAAAATTACCATCTGTTGAGGTGCTCGAAGACTTATTAAATTATTGAAAATTCACAATGGAAATGTGTATTGCACTGGGATTAAAGGAAGATGACGATGGCACTAACAAACTCAGGAAAAATTATATCAACTGGCTTCATAAAATCAAAATCTCTCCAAGAAGATATAAAAGGTATAAAAAGGGAGATAAGGCGAGTCCCGTTGATTTTTTAAAAGCTACCAAAAATCGCCAAAAGGAAAAGAAATTTATATTTATGTAAATGTTTCAAATATACGAGTACAGCGTAATGGAATGATGAAATCAAAATAGAAGTTAAGAGAAAGACCAAAATATGGAAAGACTACCTCAGCAATAAAACTAGAGAAAGATATGAGGAATATAACAAGCAAAGATTATCAGTTAAATAATTAGCCAAAGAAGCAAATGTTAGACAATTTGAGAACTTTTGCTATAAAATAGAAAGAATAGAGGTAATGCCAAACTGCTCTACGAAACCAACACAGCTGAAGGCATAGAAGATGAGGAAAGTAATATGTTGGTAGAAGAGTCGCAAATAATAGAAAGGTGAAAACAATACTTACCGAAATCCGGAATGCAGATTCTGAAATACCAGTGCAAAATATACCTGAAGAGTCGAACGAAATACCACCAACAGATGAACTAACCGAAGAAGAGTTAAAGGAAGTAATATGAAGACTTAAAAATGGGATAGCAGCCGGTTATGACAACATCAAGGTGGAAATGATTAAATATATGAACCAAGGGGATAAAAATACTATATAAAATACCATTTTGCCAATATTTAAGAAAGTAGATCTCAAAAAATGCAAGAATTTTAGAAGAAAGTCTATACTATTAAGATCTATGAAATGATCTTCGAAAAACAACTAAGAAATATTGTCACGGCTTTTGAGATTTTGCGTAAATTAACTATAATACGTCCCTGTTATTCGAAGTTTAAGACCGCCTGAAGTTGCAAAATCTGCCGAAATAATGCCAAATGGACATATTCTTGTTGTTGTGAAATATTTCAGAGAAGTCCCAAATAGAATGAATATTTTGTTCAGTGTATTTCTTTGTTAAAAACCCGGGGAAGCACCCACAGATCACGAGGCACTGCCAAGAGTGGCGTCATTGAAGGTTCCCTCCACGTAAAAAGGGCGCGTTTGGCCATCTTTTTCTAACATCCATTCGCTTTACGAAAAGTAAGAAGGCAAAGCAGAGTTTAGTTAGCTTTCAGACCTGACGGTCGTGCAAGACTTCGTTCCGGGCCTTGGTAGAAAATCCCGAAGAAGCCTCTCGTTCTCGTTTAGTTTTGGGAAATTATTTTACCATATATTTGTCGAATTATCATAGATAGTGTTTCACATGTTTTCGTTTTGGATTAAAGAACCTACCAGTTCAAGGGCATCCCGTTTGTCTTAGCACCTGCTTCCGGGAAAGGACACCATTCCCTTTCTTTGACGACTGTTGCTACTCTCTCCCTGGGATTCTTTTGGGCCACCCTCAACAAATTCTTTCCAGGTAACGATATTTCAGGCTGTCGCTTTTTGTTTACCGGTTTCATTTGTACCGTACTATAGTTTACTCAGGGACACGCACGAGTCAATTATTGTCTGTAATTTTAAGTACATCAAGCACCCTTCTTTTTGTTTAATCCGTTCGGGCGAAGTGTTTAATTCTTCAATCAGTGCGTATTATACTTGTTTTAGTGGAAACGATTCAGAAACAGTGCGAACTGTCGCAATGATTACTCATTTTTCTATGTTGCATGTTGAATTCATTTGTAATCAGATTTTTAGCTTAAGTTTTGTCATTACCACTCATTTGATTGCGATTAAGGGAGCCTAGCTGTTAACTATATTTGCCGTAGCTTGAGTAAATGTGGCATCCCTCAATCCCCTTTTCATATAATCTAGAAAGAAGATAGAACTCATTTTGTGTCATGTTTTGAATATTTCTTACATTCATTAAATTTCATTGTGAATTCATTATTACCTTTTATTTGTGTTTTGTGTCTGTTTTAATATTTGTGTACAGCCTTGTGAGTCTGCCTACCAGTACCCCAGTGTTTTCTTTCAGTAAGAAAGTGTAAGTAGCACCCAGCAGTAGGGTGCAGCCACCTCAACCCCCTACGAGCCCAGAGGAACCATCTGCGGTACGTCCCTCGACACCATCCTAGGTGATTTCCGCAGTAGCGCCCATTTTTTCTACCGATTACGATTCCCCCTACCCCATTTGAAGAGTTTATTGTTTCGAACCCCCCTTCTTAGACTGCCTGTTAGCCGCGAGCCACCGACTTCGACGTCGCCTTATAGGTTGTCTTAGTGTGGAATTAGCACGTTACAATGTTATAGAAACTACATTAGATGATAACTGGAAGCGGAATAACAGCTTTAACATTTGCTATGAAGCAGTTAACTGGAAAAACCTGACAGTATAGTACTAAATTATTCTTCTGCTTAGTTGTTTAGAGAAGCCTTTTAACTCAGCCCCAAGAGAGGAAATCTGGGATATATTGGAGAAGAGATGGGTCGGATGTAAACTAAGACAAGCAATAAAGAGTATCGACAGCTGCATTAGGAATGTCCTCAGAACTAATAACCAAATATTCAAGGAATTCGTAACCAAAACGGTAGTAGTAGGTGTGGTGCTAAGTCACCTCTTATTCATTACTGTAATGGATAACATAGCTAAGGAAGTCTTCCATACTCCTAACAAAACATTTATTAGAAAAAGGAAAGTGAATAAAGACACAAAGGTGCGGGTGTTTAATGGTGTGTATGTGACAGTATTAACATATGGCTGTGAAGCATAGATAATGAGTGATAAAGACAGAAGTAAAATTCAATTATGAGTAATAGTAGGAGTGACGAGAAGAGATTGTCACACTAAGCTAAGAAAGTCTTCCATACTCCTACTAAAACATTTATTAGCACAAGGAAAGTGAATAAAGACACAAAGGTGCGGGTGTTTAATGGTGTGTATGTGACAGTATTAACATATGGCTGTGCTGAAGCATAGATAATGAGTGATAAAGACAGAAGTAAAATTCAATCATGAGTAATAGTAGGAGTGACGAGAAGAGATTGTCACACTAATGAAACTATTCATAGTTGATGAGGTTTGGAAGCTGCTCTTGAGAAAGTTGAAAGAAGACAATTGCAGTGGTTTGGTCATATAGTAAGGATAGATAAGGGTAGACTAATTAAATAGATTTGGAAGGCTAGCAGTGACCAAAAACATAAAAGGAGAAGATTTAGAAGGCACTACAAAAGAGAAATATGGCACGAGATTGTAGGATAAGAAATTCAACTCCAACCACTATACACCGTAATGTAGAAGAGGACGGATTATGTATTGTAACGTTTTTAATTCTTTCTTTAAAGCTTCGGTCCGTGGTGTGAATTATGTATTAACAAATTTAAACAACGTAATAAGTAACACGAAACAACAACTTAAACATTTAAAACACAATACTAATATTAACCGGAAACACTAACTAATTTATTTATATTCATGCACGCACTTATTTTACACGTGTTTTTACTTGATCGCGATGGTAGACTGGTCACTTGCTAATAAAACGCGGCTTTTTATACCAACTGCGACCTTCGAGAAAAACTCCAAAACACACCAGAAACGGTGACATAATCGAACAGTCTAGAACACCCTTCGATTCAGTCATCTGCCTGATGACGCATACGACCGAAATCACACGTACTCTCACCGACCGCTGACGCGTCTCGTTACGGTATGTATCTTTCAAATATCACGATATAGGACACAAAGCTTCGTTATACTCTAGTGACAATGCGATATCTGAGTTCAGCGAGAGTTATGGGCGCTAGTGACACGTATACAGTATTCATATAGGTATCTCCAAAGAAGAAGTCACAGGGCGTAAGACCCACTGACCTAGGGGGTCAGCTGTAGAGAATCAAGTCATTGGATCCGCTGATACCAATCCAACCGCTTAGTAACATTAAGGGAAAGGAGAATATTCGAGTACCAGTGAGGTTGCATCACATCTTGTTGAAAAATATAGTCTTCGAAATCTTTATTCAACTAAGGAAATGTTATCTGCAACATATCCAGGTAAAAAAGGACCCATCACTCTGAAAATGCCATAAATCTTCTTCTTGAAAATTGCACAGTATACGAAGCGTCTTCTGCTGTACGGTTGCCATTTTCTTACAAATTGTTTGTTGCAGAGCAATCCGGCGGTGACCTAAAACTCAGATTCCCGCTTGCATTTGGTGTCAGATGGTTAATATAAGGTGGATAGGTACAATAATAAGTCCATTTAAAATCGCATGAATCATTTTGAAAGGCCCTGTATATTTGTTATTCCGCTGATCTTATGTACTTTTATCATTTCTTGGTAACACCATTGAAAAACTTGTCTTGTATTCGTAGCGGGTCGTAACTTAAATTGTCCCCACAATGACTGTATCTATACCAGGTGTTAAAAAAAGGATTAACTATTTACATGTATATAACACGATGAAAAACAAATGAAAAAGTAATGGGTCGGAAACCAACCGATTTCGAGATAAGAATAATTTACTTTGCCCGTACTTTTGGAAGATACCTTTAAATCACAGATTGAATCGTGGATTTATTTAAGAAAAGATAATGCCACGTTTTACGTTTGCTGTTAGGAATGATACATTTCATGGGAGATGAAGAGGGTCCCATTCCATGGCCTTCTAGGTCTCCCGATCTAACTGTTTTGATCTTTTGTATTTGGGGTTGAGGTAATAGATTCCGTGTAGGTATGGAAGTAGGCCTTTCGAACGTCTTCTTTTATAATAATAGTTTTTTATTAATTTAGTTTGAATTGTTTTAGAAAATAAAATTTAGGCAGTTGACGCGTTTAAATTCCCTTTGGTATTGAATATTTATTTTTATTTTAAATCGCATTGCGTCGACAAGCTTTGATTTTTTAGAATTCAAGAAAAAAACATTAGATAAAGGAAAATAACAAGTTAGTTAAAAACATTCCTTCGAAGAAACCAAAATATTAGAAGAAAAAAACTTTAGTGGATACATTTAGAAAGAAAAGTACAATTTAGAAGAATAGCATTTGGCCAAACCAGGAAACATTTTCAAAGTGAGCAGAAGCTATTCACACATTTATTTTTTTACGGTCCTTCGAGTAATCATTTAGTTTTGATTAAAGATACATACGTATAAATATTAAGACTTTTTAACTTGTTTTTGATCGTACTATATACCTTTTAAATCTTCTTATTCAGATATTCATCTATTTCTGGATATACTCCTTTCCTAGTTGCCCAGCAGTATCCACAATAACGTCTCTCCGCCTTGCTGGAGGTCTTTCTACGTTGCGTTTACTTGTCCTGGATCTCCAGTTTAAAACTCTACTATCCTATCTTTTATTCCCTGGCCTTACAATATGCCCTGTCCAAGTCCATTTTAATTTTGCTATTCTTTTTGCTAGATCTTCTATTATTTCTGCTATCAATTTTCCAGAATCGCGCTTGTTCTAATGGTTGAAAATTATTCAATTTAGTTGTTAACTAATTCGTGATAAACCTAATCGGTAAATTATACATACGGCCTATAATTCTTCAGATCTTCTTTATTACTCTTCTTGTGCAGTAAAATTACCTCTGCATTACTCCATCCATCTGGTACTTTGCTCTCTGTTAGACACTTATTTGAGTCGGTCGTAGCTCAGTTGGTTCAGCGTCTGACCACTGAGATGGCCCGGGTTCGATTCCCAGGGTCTTATATACACCGAAAATATCCGGCTGCTTCCCTCGGAAGGCAATGGCAAACCACCGAAGTGTATTCTGCCTAGTAAAGTCCTCTCTGAATTAGAAGTGCAAGCACTTCCGTGGTCCGGAGCCTACGTTAAGCTGTAGGTCCCCTATGTCTATAGGCTACTTGACACACACACCACAGACATATAGGGAGAGGATCGGCAACACCCTGTAAAGGGTATGCCACTCTAAAAAGAAGAAGAAGACATTTATTAAACAAGATTTTTATTGCTTGTAAGAGAGATTCATTTTCACCTGTGGCTTTTGGTTTTTCATTTAAATATCTAAAACTCTTTTTACCAACCGGTATCCGGTATACATATATAAGCGAAAGGTCTCTAGTTGCGGTAGCTGGATACCTCCGGCCCAGTACGATGAGGAAAGTTAAGCTTCATTGTCTCCGGGTTACCTGATCGCTCCGTTAACGCGGCACCTCTTTCCCACGAGGACCGGTCACTGTGGGAGAATAGACCAAAACCCGCTCACTAATAAGTAAAGGGCGGATCTTAGGCAAATGGTCTATTTTATACCGTTATAGGCCTGCAAGCATATCTAATATAAAAATATATTTCAAAAAATTTCGAGTATTTTAAGCCCTGCTTGTTTTGGACTATTTTGACTTTTTCGATGAAAATTTGGGATAACTGCCTAAATTGTCTTTTCTGTCCTAAACCGGTGATTTTAAGCTTTCGTAGTTTGTATTGCAGTAACCGTCGTAATCACAAAATTTTTTTTTGCATGGCATACAAACATAATTACCGGTAAGTTTTATTTTTGTTGACTCTTGAGATTCGTGCTGAGTGCAATTACCTTACCGAAACATTATCCAGCTTGATAAGCAAATCTATATTTAGACGGATGTTGGCGAATTTTACTTTTGCTCGATTAGCAGTTTTGATGGCCATTTCCATTTTATGATTGTGGTTAGTTGTGTGTAGCGCGTGATTTCTGTTTCATTATTATTTTTATTGTGTTCATATAAACAAGTCTTTTAGTTGTTCTTTTCCAAATATTTATAATTCAATACTACTTAATTTATAATAATCTGCTTGGGCTGGTTGATATTTTTTAAAAAGGAAAACCATGCCTAAACAGAAAACATCTACGAGAGGCGAAATTTCAATCTGGATAAAAGATAAAAATGTTTTTCAAGCGCTGGAAGAAATATTTTGCAAAGCATGTTCCAAAATAGTAAGTGTTATCTGTAACATTTCTTTTTTTTTGTTTTACTCGTAGTGTTGTAGGTAATTGTTATCTTTATTCTACATTTTTAGATATCCTGCCAAAAGAAAAGCCATATTGAGCAGCATGAGAACTAGTCTCTTCACAAACAAAATATTCAAAATCCATTCAGATTCAGACAGACATTGCTAAACGAACCTCCACCTGACGCATGCAACTCAGATTCAAACCCGTCAATTTTACTAGGATATGTGCAGTGCTTTTGTTTCTGCAAACATACCATGGAAAAACCTTAACAACCCAAATTTAAAGAACTTTCTACAAAAATACTGTGAGAGAAATACATATACCGGACGAATCTACTTTGCGTAAAAATTATTTGACAATAGTTTATGATGAAACTATCGAGGCCATTGGAAATGATATTGGAACACATGATATTTGGATATCAGTAGATGAAACTACAAACAGTCTTGGTCGTTATATTGCCAACTTAATAGTTTGCAAACTCATGCATGAAGAAGCCGGTACCCCGTATTTAATTTCGACAAAGCAACTACCAAAAACAAATAATGTAACGATTTCACGTTTTGTTAATGAATCTTTAGGAATTTTGTGGCCATCGGGCATACAGTATGAAAGAGTGCGACTATTGGTAACAGACGGTGTAACATATGTGCTGAAAACTGAATCCAATCTAAAAGTGTTCTAGCCTAATCTCATACATTTAACATGCATGACTCATGCCATCAGTTTGGTTTCAGAAACAGTACGGGATGCTTTTGAAGATGTCGATAATTTGATTGCTAATGTAAAAAAGGTGTTTTTAAAAGCTCCATTAAGAGTGGAATCATACCTTTATATTTTGAGGAAATGTTTTCCATTCCCTCCTGAACCAATCATAACGAGATGGGGGACTTGTATAAATGCGGTAGAGTTCTACTGTGAGCATTTTGAAAAAATTAAGAGGGTAGTAATACAATTTGTTGCTAAATCGGCCCAGTCTATTGCAAAAACGCAACATTATTTAAACTTGCCCAAGATAAAACAAGACTTGACATATACAACAGCAAATCTTTCAATGCTTGCCAAAAACATAAAAAAAAAAACTGGAAACATTGGGCCTACCGTTATCTGAGTCTATGGATGTTATTGAAAAAATTTATAAAAATTTAGAAAGAACTCCAGGCGAAGTAGGGCATGCCTACTGTATTCAACAGAATGAAGAATTTAATGCGACAAATCCAGAGAGGTTTGTAGGAAAGTGAAGACCATGGTTCTCGAGAATTGCCATCTGAAAGTCTCCACCATTACTGCAAGATTGGAGATCTCTGAACCTAACATTATTGTTGTCTCCCTGAAGACACCGAATCTCTCAAAATGATTTGGACACTTTGGAGACCGATCCTGGCCTTTTAACTCGAATTGAGATGGGAGATGAGACTTTGAGACTTGGGTACACCACTGGAACCCCCGCAGCAAAACAAAAGTCCATGCAAAGGGCGCATGAAGGTTCCCCACTGCCGAAGGAGGCTCGAACTCAGTCTTCGGCAGAAAAACTTATGGCAACAATTTTCTGGGATTCAAGACGTTCTTTTATTATTGTATTTCATACTGTCTGGTAGATTCAGTTGCTGGCTCCATTTTGAGTACGAGAAGTGAGCTATTACGGTTTCAGAACCGGTAAGTGTAACCAAGCAACACTTACCGGATTGTTATTTTTGACACAATAAAACCTCAAATAGAAAAACAAACGCAGCAGTGTGATTTAAAACAAAATGCACCCAATAATGTCACATGTTGACGTTATTGAAAAAGTGTCACATGTAAAAATAAAAACTCAAATTGTTTACAGTATGAAATAAAATGTTATACGATACATGTCTGTGAAGTTATTATTAAAGTACATACTTGTTTAGAAATTCAGGATTGGGCTCCTTCGTCGCCTCATCGATAAACATCTAAACTCGTACTTTAATAAGGCACTTTCCGGACTTGTAACGTAAATTACTATTTTTCGCATTTTATACTAGTTATTTGCGTAATCAGTTATGAAAAGAGCGATATTGTTTGACGAGTCGTAAGTTTGCCAATACGAGTGTAAACCTTATAACAGCATAATATGGCTGATTTACGTTACACTTTATGAAATGTCATTGAAAATAATTTTTTATTTTTTGAAAAAAATTATTATAGGATGATATAAACCGTGTTACGACACACGTAACGTTATTTGCTGGTTACATTACTCGAGAATTATAAGAACTCGCTGCTTCGTCGCTCGCTCTTGCAAACTTTTCTCTCATAATGTAAAATGCTTCATAACGTTACGATACTAGTACTTGGTTTGAAGAGAATTTTAAGAATATTTTCAGTTTTTGAAAAACAAGTCGGCCTTGACATTGAAGTGAAAACTATTTTCTTTTCAGATAAAGTACCCTTTCTGTTCATGATACCGCAAAATTTTACTAAGAAAAGTTGTTTGTAATGGGAAATTATGGTCCCATACAAAATTTCACGAAGATCTACCTACTTTGATTAAACCGTCATTTTTTAGATTAAACCAAATAAATTGTATTTATTAAAAATTTTATTTGTAGGACACTGAACGAAACAAATAGTATTTACAACAAATTTAACTTACGAAACGTAATAATAACATTGATTTACAATAAATTATGCATCGCACCTTTTGTAGCATCAATCCTGGGACACACTGTATAAGAAACGACACAATTTGTCACATTCGGATGTTCTTCTTCTTAACGACAGTGCGACCGTGTGTAAAGCTGAGAAATTTCGGCCAGTTTTGGAATACTGCGACTTTACTGAGCTTGATCATCCACCATAGAGCGCAGACATGGCACCATCGGACTGTTTTCTGTTCCAAAGGTTAAAAAAATGTCCAAGAGAAAGGCGTTTTGAAACGGATAGACACTTGAAACAGACTATTGAACAATATTTTAAAAACCAGAGAAAACATTTTTTCTGGGGTCCCTTCCGGACAAATAGTGTATCAATTTTAATAGAGACTATATTAAAAAATAAAAATGTTGGTATTGGTTTTCTTCGGCGAATTCGTCGACAGTGACCGGAACGAATAGAAATTAAAATTGACGAGTGGCTACTAATATAGGCACTGGAATTTCGCAGATTCGTTAATGATTAGTAGGACAATTTCGAAGCAGTTTGTGAATATGCACTTTCCAAAAGCCGTTGTTATTATTAAAATTACTGTGCGTACAATTCCTAGTACAACGGTGGAAAGAGAACGTTTATTTCTAAAAAAAGCTGTTGGATAACTGCTGATTAGAAATGCTTGAACTTTAGTCAACACGTAATCGATCATTTAGGAAATCAAAAAGATAGAAAATCGATTTCAAATTCAAGAAGTCAGAGTTTGCTTTTTCATGATACGACGTCGCTCCTCATAACCAAGGCACGGACTTGTATGCACCAAAAAGTGTTAAAATATGCGCATATATATGCCCAAATTACATGCCAAATATGCAGTGGTTTTCATGAAATATGCTTTAAAATATGCAAATTATTGACCTTAATTATTTTATGTATATATTTAAAACGGAAATTTTTGGATGAAACGAATTTATTTATTTTAATTGTTAACACATTATTAAATACAAATAGCAAAAGGAAACATAATTAATACTAAACTACTTATATCTTTATAGAACTAATGGCAATTTTAGAGAAAAATAATAAAGTTAAGCGAAAGTAAAACAAAAACTAACTAACGAGTAAGACCAACAACGGTCAAAAACATGAAAATTCCATGGTATCAGTGGTTCATTAGTTACTTCTTGGAAAGTGAAACTTTTGTATGCCTGTCACAGCCCTTCCAGATAAAGAGATAAATTTTAATCTGGGATTAGACGCCTAGGAAGTGGACAGTTTTTAAAAGTACATAAATATTTGTAGGCAAATACCTCATTTTAGAAATTCCCAACAAAAATAGACATTTACCAGAGAACTATAGTTTCTCCGAAATTTAGACATTCGCTCATTTTTCTACATTTCTCGTATTTTAGTGAAACTGTGTAGCTACATTGATCTCTAACCAAATGTATAAAGAAATATGCTTTAATATGCTCTTGAAACAAATTTATGCATGAAATGCCTAAAATATGCAAAATATGCAAAAAAAATTGATTCCATTTAGGTCTGTTTTCTTAGATAGGTACGCGTAAATACAAAAGCTCACTTAGCACATATTATTAGTATAGGATATGCATTTGCATAAAATCCGTGCCTTGCTCATAACTGTCTAGCTTAAAATAGTTTGATGTTATTAATTCTTCAGCATCGTACTTCATTGTTTAAGAAATTTCAACGAATTACCTGAAGACTTAAAGAAGTTTGGTTTGAGAGCAAATTAGAGCAATTTTTACATTGTAACTGTGTTAAAGCTAGAACAAAACGTTGTTGATTTAATGTCGAAATATTCTACTTGTTAATAAGAAGGCCGATTAACAACAAAACTTTAAATACTAAATACTTTATAGTTTTAAACTAATTAAAGACCCAACTTTGAAGTTATATGTTTAGTAAAACTCAAATTCAGTGTCTTAAAATTTCCATGGCAATTTTACAATCAAAACAATTATTTTCAATTAGAATTCCTTTAAAATCAAAAAGAATTATGAATCTTTGATTCTCTTCGCAGCATAATCATACGCACAGATGTAATTAAAAGAAAGTAAAATGTTATGCACGTATTGATTTATTAATTTATGACCACGAGTACTTTCATAATTGGTACTTGAATATAATAACACTATTTGACGTTAAATTAAGTACCACACGGGTTCTGTTGCTAAGCACTGGCAAATGTCATCGACCCTCTTGGTCACTGCTGCCCAGGCGGCTTTTTACAACTCAAAGTAGAATTCACATCCTACATCCCGAAAATCCACGCAAACACATCGATATACGTAGCCTTTCTGGAATGGTTGGGACATTTTTACATTCCTCCTATTAAATATAAATTGGGGGGTCTCGAAAGTGTATCGCTCGAATTTGATTATTGATACCGAATTAAAGTTTTAAAGTGGAACGAAACAGCTACTAGAATTTATTTGCAAAATAAATTTCGGCGGCGTTTTATTTTGAAAATAAATTTTCGTCGTGAAATAATAAATCACTCTATTGCGTCAGAAGGTGTTAAAATATTCAACAGTAAGAACTGGGAAAAATTGGCAGCGAAATGTATACCTAAATATTCTATCTTAAAAGAAATAATTTTATTTTAATTGAAAGGCATTTTGTACAAACTTTCTTTGCTGGCGTGAAACACTAAGATAAAAGGAAAGAAGCAATAATAAACAGGTCCATAAAAACAACAATAAAAAGACATCCACAAAACAAACTCTCCTCAAAAGAAATTAATGAACACACAATTTTGTACAACGAAATATTAAATAAAGGAATGTTGTAATAAAAAGTAAATTTTAAAGGTCCTGAATTTTTTTTATGATAATAGAGTTCGTCTGTTTAAGCAAGCTCTTATTTTTTAAGAAATTCCACTTCAATAAATGGCCGAGTATCTTTGCTGGACTTTATGTGCTTGCTGATTACACAATGTGTAATTAATTAGGTTCCTAGATGATCGTTATAAATTTATAGTTTTATACACATATTACATAATTATTAACAATCTCGTAAATTTGCAAAGTACGTAAGGTTGCAGTTAGCAGTTACGATTAGTAAGGAGATAGGTATCTTATTGCAGTACAATTTTTTAGCATTTAATTGGTTACTGGGAATCACAGACGGCAAATAGAACATTCATCCTCTTTGAAATTCAAATGAGAGGAGGGTTTTTAAACTCACATGTGGCGGTTGTTATGACCTTCCGTCAATCTTCTGGGGGGATGCAACTTCCACAGCTGCAATCTCCAATGGTACTACCAACGCCAATGTTGTCTGCCAACCCAACCCAGATGAGCATCACACAAATACCAGATAATTTCCTTTCACAGTCACAAGGAAATTTTTATTCCCAATCTTATCAACCAAACACTTTAAACAAAACACAGCATTTCCACCCTTAACACAATCTGACATAAACTGGACTCAAGTTACAGGTATCCGGTCAATACCACTCCGCAATTACCACGCCGGTCAATACCACGCCGGTCAATTCCACTCCAACAAAAATCACTCCGAACAATAACCACTCCGAACAAAAACCACGCCAGCAAATACCACTCCGTAAAATATCACTCCTGTAAATTACCACTCGGGGTAAAAACCACTCCAACAAATATCACGCCGTTATATTCGACATATAAAAGTTATATTTCAAGACGTGATAAGAACGAAAATGATCAAGTTTCTTGTACAAGATGCGACGAAGTTTGTTCGTTTGTTTAGTCTATGGACTAATAATAATAATACTAATGTGAATCTGATAATATAAATAAAATAATATAAAATTAAGAACTAAAACGTACATAGGCACACAAGATACATACAACAAAATATACTAAGAGATATTTCTTATGGGTAAGTATAATTTGTGTATTACTTTTTCAATTTAACATAGATCTCAAATTACATTAAATTCAGGTAAAATTTCAAGAAAAACATTACTTTTCTAGCCATTAAAGTGATAACTCCTGATAGCAAAATAATTTATTGATAATGAATAATATGGCACGTGTTGATATAAAAATTTAACATTCTCATTCAAACTTATAAGAAATATTGCACTATTTTAATTAATCAAGAAGCTTATGCACTACTATCTTCAAATGGATAATAATGTATCTAATTTCTTGTATATGTTACGGCTAAATCGATAAATTTATCAAATTAGCCATAACATATAAATCATTATTTTTAATTTTTCTTTATTTTGGTAATACCATTGTATCTTTCTTATTACGTCTTAAAATACTATTTACATACATGGAATTATACAGGCGTGATATTTGTTGGAGTGGTTTTTACCCCGAGTGGTAATTTACAGGAGTGATATTTTACGGAGTGGTATTTGCTGGCGTGGTTTTTGTTCGGAGTGGTTATTGTTTGGAGTGATTTTTGTGGGAGTGGAATTGACCAGCGTGGTATTGACCGGCGTGGTAATTGCGGAGTGGTATTGACCTAGACCCCAAGTTACATATAAGAGAGAAAGAATACAAAAGAAAACGAATACTGTCTCAGTACACCTACTATTTCTAATCGCTATTCAGCTCTAGCAGGCTAAGAGCTTAACGATCAGCTGCATGATACAAGTTCTGAAAAAACCCAAAGCCTCCTCCAATATTTCTGACTATTGTCAAAAATATTTCACTTCTCATACAGCTTCTAGATCAAATAGCTAAATCGCAATGTGGCATTAAAGCCGTCACCGTCAATCAGGTTAAAGTTCAACAGATTTAGTTGCTGGGAAAGTACTGAAGAAGCTCTCAAGTGAAGGATTTACTATGCTTTTTAATGCCATTCCTAGACTAGGCTATCATCCATCACAATGGAAAATATCACAAATTATAGTGATCCGAAAACCAGGAAAAAATCCCGAAGAAGCAAGTTCATACCGACCTATCAGCCTTTCGTCAATAATATCCAAGTTAAAGAAATTAATACCTTTATTAGAAAAAGAAAATCTGATCCTCTAACATTAAGCAAGTTCATCGGATCGTTAACAGAACCAAGCAGGATTTAAAGACAGGAAGATACTGCACAGCAGCCCTTATAGATATTTTGCAGGCGTTTGGTAAGGCTTGGCACGATGGGTTGTTGTATAAGATCAAAATAACACTGCCACATAACTATTATCAAGTCCTGCATTCGTATTTGATAGATAGATTCTTCCAAGTCACACAACTCAGTTTCCAATTAAATCAGGTGTACCAGTGTCCTGTCCAGAGGCGTTCTCTTCCCATGTCATAATATCTGTATCACATAGTTTACTGAATGTTCTCTGTACGATATATTGCAAATAAATTTGAATGCCAAACAAGAGTTTTGATGTTACCTCTATATTTACCAAGGCTCCAATACTTGATTTAAAAACTAACAAGTAACTAGCGCTAGCACGGATTACCCTTTTTCTTCTACATTAGTAAATGTTTCGAATGTCTGACATCCTTACGACACCTTGATAATTTAGCCTCAGGAGAGACATATTCTTACGTGTTTCTTATACCTACCATTTCAATAATGAATATCCCGATACCAAACTTACAATGGAAATAGAATCGAACGGTTCTCGCACATTTTCCTACTAATCGTTAGAATCAACCAGGCGTGCTGGATATAGCCATCGTAAAGCGACCCACCACCTCCTACACCTTTAAAATAATAGAAGATCTGAGTTTCGACCATCTTCCAATTCAAATAACTTTGGAGAACTGTAAATCCTTGCCAGGGAGACCAACCAGAAAAACTATCAAGTGGGATAGATACCATGAACAACTCCAAACGAGCGGTGCCATTGAAAACGCCGAAATCTTCTATCTTGTGGACATCGACACATGCGTCAGGGTCATTACAATTACGACCCTCCAGTTCAACACCGAAGATCACGAAGACAGTTCACAAGTCTCGTAATATCTTAGATAATAAATCCGTGAAAAGACTTAGAGATTCTGCCTTAAAAGCTGTACTCGAGTTCAGCGAGTTTGTCACGTACTAATTCCGCACTACGACACTTAAAGGGGACGTCGAAGTCCTCTGGCTCTCGGCTAGCAAGCAGTGGCGAAGGGGGGTTCGAAACGCTAAACCCTTCAAATAGACGGTCATAATTGGGAAGAAAATGGGCGCCACTACGAAAATCACCCGAGATGGTTACGAGGAGCGTACCGCAGATTAGTCCTACTGGGTTCAAAGGGGATTGGGATAGCTGCACCCTACTGTTGGAGGTACTTACCCTTACTTACTGAAATAAAACCACTGGTAGATAGGCCCACAAGGCTGTACACAAATATCAAAACAAAACACAAAGACACAAATAAAAAGGCAAGAAATATGACACAAAATGAATTCACAAGTTTTATCTTAATTTACGTGAAAGGGGATTGTGGGATGCCACATTTACTTGAGTTACGGCAAAGATAATTAACGGCTAAGCTCCCTTAATTGCAATAAAATGTATGGCAATGACAAAGCTTAAACTAAAAATCTGGTTACAAATAAATTCACAATAGATGCAACATAAAATAGGCAATTATGGCGATAGTTCGCACTGTTTCTGTATTGTTAACAGTAAAACAAAAAGTGATACGCACTGGTTGAAGACTTAAACACTTCGTTGAACAAATTAATCAAAATAAAGGATGCTTGAAGTACTTGAATTACATACAATAATTAATTGGTGCCTGTCAAATAATAATTGGTAATATACGGTACTGACTGGGGGTTGAACTGGTACACTCACAACCGGCAGTAAAGGGCAGCCTAAAGTATTTACCTGGGAAAGGGGCTTTGTTAAGGGTGGCCCAATGAAAGCGATCGTAACTTGAAATCCAGGGAGAGATAATAGCAGCGGTCGCCGTAGAAGGGAAGGGATGGAGTCCTTCTTTCGGAAGCAGATGTTCTTAACTAGTAGATGATTTAATCCAAAAACGAAAACTGTGACTAACGTGGAACTTAAACGGAACTTCCAACACAGAACTTATATTTCCCGGTACGAAATAAACGACACTCTCTGGGATAATCCGACAGATATGTCGTACGAGTTTTTCCACGAAAAACTAAACGAAAGCGGCAGGCCGATACATAAAACGGAAATTTTCTACCAAAAATTCGGAAACGGTAATTGCACGACTAAAGATGTTGATAGCTGATTATATTCTGAAATGCTTTGCTACTGTTTTGTAAAACAAAGGATGAGAGAAAGAGATGCATAAACGCGCCTGCTGCTCGCGGGACGAACCTTGAACGGCACCAAACTGGCGTGCCTGGTGATCGACTCGGTGCTTCCCCGAATTTTCAACAAGAAACTTTGAACAAAATATTGCGTTATCCTAGTTGATCTTTCAATTTAAAATTTCTCCGAAATATTCCGTGACAACAAGAATGTGCTAATTTGGCATTATTCACGCAGACTCTGCAAGCTTCAGGCCCGGCTTAGTCTTCGAAAAACAGGGCCGTATTACATTAAATTTACATAAAATTTCAAAAGCCGGACAAGTTTTGGAACTAACACGTTTACGAGAATTACCAGAGTGAAAAGAAGGTGTTCACCATCTCCAGAATCCCCACTAAGAAGATCCCATTGACATGCCAATTACAAGGACCCAATGATACAGCTCTATGACGCAGCTGAGGGAACTATAATCACAACAGAAACCTCGAAAAACAATTATAATCCCCATCAACTCCGGGACACTGACCAAAATGGGAATATTATGCAACACATATGGTTTAAAATAACATAAATAACAAGTTTTAAAAAATAACTGGTTCTTTTTATATGGAAAGGAATCACATAATTAAAATTTACATTGCGTGGTAATCAAGAATAAAAATTGTTGCAATTAAATAATTCTTAATACTTTTTCTGCATAAAAAGGTATGTAAAATAAGTACGTACAATCAAGATAATGAAGACAAGTACGTCAAATGAAACTGCAATAATTAACAGTAATTTATTAAGAGTGTATAAGTAATCCTCGCCATTTCAGTTTATATCATTCCTTAGAGTTCGTCATATATTTCAACAGAAAATGGATCGGAAAGTTCAGTTATATTTGATTCTTTTTTGTGGATTATGTTGTTGCAACGCAAAAGAGCTACGTAAGTTCTTTAAAAATTCATTAATGACAAACAACAAACTAATTTTGAAGCTCATAAACAACATTTATAATTATTAGGAATTAATCTGATTTTTATTAAAGAACATTGCATTCGTATTACTAAAAATTACTAAAAAAAATCAGCTTCCGAATTTGGAAACAATTAATTAATTACTGATTGCCACTTTTTTAACACAATTCGTTTATATTTAAAAAAAATTAAGATAATTTTCTAAGTAAATAAAATTAAATAATCGTTCTAGCTTCATACATCGAAAAATGTAGCCGAAAAGACCCAATCAAACTGGGGGAATGCATCAAACAACGCGCAGAAGATATAAAACCGCGCTTACTTAAGGGAATCCCCGAACTAAAACTACCACCAATCGAACCCTTACATATTCCCAAACTGGAAATAAATACAGGAAATGGTGCGTCTGTTACAATGGACGCCGTACTAAGTGATGTTTTGATCAACGGCGTGCGAGAATTTACCATTAGCAATTTGGAATTCAATTTTGATGCCAACACGATATTTTTACAATTTCATCTGCCCAGACTTGAAATTGTTGGCGATTATATGATTAATGGGAAGGTGTTGCTGTTTGAAATTAATTCTAAAGGGAAAGTTGAAGCGAACATCAGTAAGTAGTGTTAAGTTTATTGGAATTTTTTGTATTTTGCTATATTCTGTTTGGAACGGTTACAGGATTTAAAATTTGCTGATTCACCAAGTCACTTCGAAGTTTGCTCTTCTTCACCACCATATTTGTTGTTGTTCCTGTTTGTTCATTTTAAGCTAAATTGCATTGGTCTTAATACCTTATTAAGGATTTTGGTCGCTGAATAAGTATCAGTTTCGAAAGGGTGTCATTCGTTGAACAACAAACCATATGTCTGTATTTAAAGAGAACCTTGTAATAAAGAATTTACCAAGGTGCGAAAAACTCAGTATCGTAATTTGCCTTTGTCGCGTTTTTAACAGTAACATTATAAGTTGGATGCCTTCCATTTGAAGCCGAACCTACTGGCAGTAACAATTATTACCTCTGGCGAGTCAAGTTCTGCATTGAAGATACTTCTAACTTATTTACTGAACACACCAAATATCACTTAAAACATGTATAAGGAGGTTGTTGCATTTTCACCAACTCTACTTGCTCTGTTCTGGATCGTCCTTCTCCATTATTCATCGTGTAGCACCGGATGTGCCACATGGGTCGATCTTACGGCCAGCTCTATTAAGAGATCCAATTCACAGTCTTCCTCAGAAGGCCATGAAATTAAAACTCGTGTCGTACCCTCGTTCAGGATATCCGTGTGTTTTGATAGGCAATCCAAATGCAAATGTTTAAAATTGAGGAAGTTTTCGTATAAACTTAAGAAATTAAAAATGATCATAATGACGATGATGATCCCTAGTGCTACAGTCTTCCATACCCCTCTGTCATTGACGTTCACCCTCATTTAAGCTTTTTAAAACTCTTTTCTTCATCTCTTCCTAGGTTTTCACCTAATTCTTCTGTCTTCTGGTTTTCCCTTATACATCTTCTTTATACCTCTGGCCTACTCCATTAAACGCCTTGATTTGATAATATCATGTTCTATATCTTTGTCTTCGTACGGTTCTTGCTTGTTCTTATACTCCATACTTCTATGTCATTCACCGCTCCAAAATTTTTCCTAGGGATGTTTCAATATTTCAAATAGAAATGTTTAAAGCTAAGGAAGTGTTGGCAGAAGGTTAGGAAATCCAAAATATCGATCTTTCGTTGGCAAGCAACATTCAAAAGTGTGACGGGACAAACAAACCGTAAGAACGCATAATTGAAAATTTTGAGATTATGTGTTTCTTGTTTTGTACCTTGACAACTTGATGTTTGCTGACTCTAGCTAAGACCTGAGTTTTGATTCCATAGTCATCTGAGGATGACTTTAAATTGAATCTTTTAATACCGATTCCTTAATGAGGTTCAGACAATTCACCAAGGTACGTTGCCAAGGGCGTTGAAGTCTCTCCCATGAAATTAAAAGTGCTTGCTTGATTTCCCAAGTTGTTCGGCCTTACGTTTATAATCAGTTATGTTTTCTCTTTTACAGCAAAGTTTACAAGAATTCCACTACCACTGATACTTAGTGTTTGACCCTTGTTGGTTTTCTTCAGCGGTTGCCTCTTGATTCTTGTCAATGTTTGCTTTTTTCCATATAAGCCTCTCTCTTCTTCTTCTTATTCCTCCTCTTATGGACGAAACATAGACCAATGGCCTGTTATTAACTCAAAACTAGGAGTTCTGTCTCTCCTTGTGTTTATCAATGTCCTGCAACCCCTGATAATTATGATCGTCTTCGCCCAATTTAAACCCTTCGGTTACGGGTGATCATTTTGTTCAGGTCTTCTTTAGCTTCAACATTACTAAAGGCATCTTCTACTAAACGCTCGAAGCTAAACCGACCTTAACAATGGTAAGGAGAACGCTTTATTCCAGTCATTGAACAGAACAAATAGTGGTCCTTCAGTTTGTATAACTTTTCACGCCTCGAGCATGTTTTGCACATCTTCAGGAGATCTTTCAACACTATATTGTTACGAACTGTAACGTATGCTCGTATGATCGTTTGTACATCGTTTATGTAGCTTGCCTTTGTACGACCAGACGTTTTGATCATCTTTTTGACTTCGTGCTCATACTCCCACATGTTCATCTTGCTTACTGACATCTGTACCTATATGCCTCAAAACCATTTATTCTTCCGTCTTCCTTTTCTTTGATCTCTGGTATTTCAGCAGGGTGAATCCATTCTGCTGCTAGTACAGGTGCATCGTAACTTACTTCAACATGTTGCAATTCTTTCGTTATTTCATAAATTCTTGCCAGCTGTCTAAGCTTGATAACTATTGGTGTCAATCCAACCACTATAAAGACGCCTCGTATGACAATGTGCGGTAAGCTTTGGCGATTTTTATATTCATAAGTGTTTGTAACCTTTCTAATTTTTTATGTAACGCATGTTCTCATGTCGGCACTCCATAAGCGAGCAAAGGTAAAATAGCTCCTTTGTAAGTAATCCCCAAAGCCTTGTGACCTAGACCCCATTTTATTTTAGCCGATCTTGACAGGATTTCGACAATTTTTGTACATTTCTCGGTTATATACCCTACATGAAAATCAAAAGTAAATTTATCGTCGATATACACACCAAAATACTTCATTGTAGATCAATTTCGTTGTTTAGGTATGTTTCCACGAGTATAAATAAGGTACGTCGCCATTTTGAACGGAGGACATAGATAAGCCTTACACCTTACACCACAAAGCTCTTGACTTCTGCTGCCTTTTGTTGCTTTGCACAACCACTGGACTGTTGATTCGTTTCCTGAAAAATCTTGCAGGTGCTCAGGCATTACTGATTCAGGTTCTATTCTTCAATTGAGGCTGGTGACCAATGGCGAAGATTTTTGAACCGTGATGTCTTTCGTCTTCCAGGACCTTTTTGCGATCGATTTTTTCCTCGGTTATGATGTAACAGAGCATATTTATCGTTGGAAATGTGACTGTTTTTAAATTTTATTTTTAATTTTTTTCTGCAATGTTAGTCTTGGTCTAGGCTTTTGAAGACTTTATGTACTTCGTCGCATCTTCTTCTTTTAGTTTATGGAGTATTAATGTTGATGTCGTAATTTTCTGACATAGTTTCTTACACCTTGGGCTTACTAGTCCCATTAGACGATGATGATCTAACATAATATTGCAGCCAAGGATTTTTGTAATAATTATTTCAAAGTTAATTAGAAAGAATTATTTTTCCATGTTTTATATATGTAGGCAGCATCAATTGTAATATTTTTCTTGGCGAAATATGAAGCTTTTTCTTCGCAGAATCAAACTAGCAGCTCTTCTTTATCATTCCGGATTTTGAGTCCATCATTTCCTGTTTTTGCGTTTAAGTTTTCTAAAATGATAATGGTTTTACCTTGTCATGGTTGAGAAAAAAGAATGTACATTTTGCCCATTAGTAGGGTACTCAGCTCCTGATAAAAATCCCTTACGATGGTGGACGGATTACTGAGTTGTTCTTCCTCAACCATGACACAGTCCAAACCCAGAAATCGCTTATTCCATCATACGTAATCGAATATTAACATTCATACTTAAAAATAAAACCAAAATATTTTTACAGCTAACATAGATGCAACCAACCATATGGATTTCTCAGTAATAACCAAAAATGGAAAGGAATACATTAAATTTGATGCTTCCCAAATAGAAAGGAAATATGACAAAATCAGCCTGTATTTTCACGATCTTTTAAGCAATAATGAACTCACACAAGAAGTTAACAAAGTCATCAACGAGCGAATTGATATTATGACTGAAGAGGTAAATCCGTTTGCTTTTGAGGCCGTCCACAAACTAATTACCGGAATTTTAGAACCGATTTTTGAAGAACACTCTGTGAATGAATTATTTGCCGATTAATTATAGAATGTTGATATATTGAAAGATATGTTATTTAAACAAATCCATTTATATTTAGTGTCTGAAATAAACCAATTACGTTAGTTTCGATACTTATTTTAAATCTCCTTTAAAGTTTTGCCTTCCAACAGCGAAAGAAATATCATAGAAAAGTAGGATACAAATCGTGCCACAATTTTTACCTCAAAACATATGCAATGGATGCTGGATGCTGATGTCAAACGTGCTTTGTAAATTGCCCTTTAGCAAACGAGTGAGAGTGTTAGAAACGTATCTATGCAACTTCTTTTGGTTACATATTTATTAACTTAATAACCAGCGAATATACGCTTGATATTATAATTATCATTAATGATTTACTTGGTAACAATATCCTTTGTGGTAAACCTCTTCTATGATGTTTATTTGATTTCACTCTCTTCTGAGATTATTGGTGGGTAACGAATTCCTTGCGTTTCTAACATAATAAACTAGCCTTTCTCGGTGCACTTTTAATTTATTGAAGGGTATTTCAAATTTAATGTGATAAGCATTTATTCCGCAAGCTAATTGTAATACTGCAAATAAATCAGGAAGCTTTTAACCTGCCTTACCTTAAATCAAGATAAACAGCAAGCAAGCTTTAACCACGCCTCTATTTACAACCTCTGGCTCGTTTCCATAAATATATTTCATGGCCAAAAAGATAAACTGGACGATTAAAAATCAACATAAGGTTTGAAGTTTTTCTAGTATTAACCTTTAACAAGATAAACAGTGCAATGCAGTGAGAGTAAAGAATTCAACTACGCAACCGAATTCTTTACGGTTGTATAGACAACGCACTTTGCACAGTTGGCAAATGGTAAAGACTCACAAAGGATATTGTCATTGACGTAACAACAGATTGAAGTATCTGTACTAAAACAATTAATATTTGAAACAGGTTTTGATAATTGTATTGGTCATCAATTACAAAACAAATGTTGATTACGAAGAATGGGACATCAGTTAAGGTACAACGTGGATTTGATTGGAACCTCCGGACAATAGCAATGTTTGAATTTGATACTGTTCCCTAAAGTTGTACCCCGTAAGTCCAACGCCGTTAGAAGATTACGGAATGGTAGGTGTGACTTTTGCCCTAGGAGCCAATAGTATTTTTAGAATTTTCTCCCAAGTTTCTTGCTTTTGCTCCATGTATGTGAAGAGAGTCTTCGGTCACGCTGCATTAAATATTTTACGCTATCTGTTGTTGGTATTATTATAGTATTCAACGTTACTGATGGCGATTTCCCAAGGTATTTTGTGAATACTATATGGATATGGTATTTCGCTTCATTGATTTTTATGCGACATTGTTTGCCCATTTGTTCTATTGCTGCTATGATGGGATATTTTATTCTTGGCGAGAACGGCTGTGTGGCCTGCGAATGTAGAGGTAGTTACGTTTATGTTTTATAGTAGGTCTGCCGGGAAAAGTAAGTATAAAATCGATCCAAGCATACTCTCCCTTGGGAAACCCTTGATGTTATTAGGTATTTTGTGAATTCTGTTTTGTATCTTACTCTAAAGTTTCTTTCATCTAGATATAATAATAATAATAAAATAAGAAGGATATAAATGTAGTAGTCCGTTTTGAAACACCAAACAAAAAATAAGAAATTGTACAGTGTAAACGCTGTATAAATTATGGACATACTAGAAATCAACGACCACGACAATTTTGATGTGTTAAGTGTGCAGGAGCTCATGACTACCGATCATGCACAACTGAAAACTGATGGTAAACCAGCCAAGGGTGTGCTTCGTGGAGATGGACATCCAACAAATTTCTGGGCTGCCAAATGTATCAAGATATAATTATAAGGAGATCTTAATCACAAAATGGCACGCGGATAAGACGAACATACTTCCCTCCACAGATAGATACCCAACAACAACCTACTGCATAAAGGTTAATAAAACCCATCACTGAGGTATCCAGTAGTGCCATTTACCCGGCCCTCACAAAATCAATAACCAAACTTAAACACTTTAAATGGATATATGAGTATATCAAGCTTTTCACTTACCTACAGCATATAATAGAACAACAACAGATGACAATCAATCAGTTAACTTTAGAAAAGCAAGAAACTCAGAGTCATCCAGCTCAAAAATTAAACTGGCTTTAAAATAGCTCTGTGGAATGCAAATGGACAAATCACAAATATGAGACTGAATCATTTTTATAACTCGCAACAGAATAGACAATAATTTTAATTTCGGAAAACTTAACTTCCAACACTAGTTTCAGCATACCATGGTATACCTTTTGCAATGCAGCCCACCCGTACTGAGAAAGAAAAATTCGAGCTGGTGCGGCAGTGTTCATAAGAGCAAGTAGGTAGTATTGTGATGGAAGATTGGGACGAGCCAATCACAGTGCCTGACTCCTATTGCCCACCTTACTATCGAACCGTCAAAGAAACACTCCTGAACTACTTACGCAGCCTAGCTGTCGACGACTACAATGCCAAGCATACAAGCTGAGGATCAAGGATTACAGCAACAGGATTAAATACATGTTGGGCATTTCCTTTGCAGACGTCTTTGTTGTGTGGATACTTGACGTAAGGGATTTTTAGATCCTCATGAAGGATACGATTATACGTATCATGGGGTATTGGTTAAAGCACGCAAAGTTTTGGACTGAAACCGTTGTAGAATGTCAACAGTGGAGAAGTCGGAGCATCCCCACAGTTCAATCCCATATGTTCATTTGGGTTTGATAATCGCCTTTTATATTAGAATTTTGTTTTTAAGAGAGAGACTAGATTTTCTACTGATAAGCTAATACAATTTTTTAACCTTAAATCCCTTTCCTTTATTTTCTTGATGATGTAGGTTTTCCACGTGAGTCTACAATCAATGTACATACCTAGGTATTTCAATATCGTTTATTAAAACATGTGCCAATTGTTGTCTTCGTAAGGTAAATATGACTTGGGCAGACTTAGTTTCATTTACCTTTATACGGCATTTTTCCATCCACTTGCTGATTAGGCTTACGTGTTCTTGCACATACTGACTTGCGGTTAGTAGGTTCTCATGGCAGAAAAGAATGGTTGTATAATCCGAATGGTTCCTGTTACTGTTTTATCTGGTATAGGCAGTTCTGCAGTATATATTAAGTAGAGAAGGGAGTATTTAGAAAATCTAACTCTAATCACGGGTTCATATTGCGCCTTGTGGAAGGCAACCAACAAATTGAAACAGCCAAGAAAACAAATACCACCCTTAAGGAAACCAGATAGAAGTTGGACTAGAACGCATAAATAAAAGGCAGAAACATTTGCGGAGCATTTGAAAAAAGTGTACCAATCATTGCCAACATCAGATAAAAGAGAAGATGAACATATACATGAATTCTTTCAAACGACACAACGGTCCAACGAAAAAATAACCAAAACAACATCTCAAGAAATTATAAATATTATTAAAAATTATTTAAATCCAAAAAAGTCAGTTAGATTTGATCTATACACGGGGCGGATCATAAGGTCATAAATATGCTAACCCACCTGTTTAGTGCAGTCCTATGGGTAAAACACTTTCCGGCGCAGTGAAAAGTGACTGAGATAATACTCATTCACAAACCAAACAAGCCTATAAATGATCCCACCTCATATTCCAACTGCAAGAAAACTGATTCCGAACCACCAATTTGGTTTTCGAATGCATCATTTGACCGTTCAATGGTGCATCATGTCGTGGACACCATAAACAAACCTTATGAATAAAAGAGCTAGTGCGCAGTGACCTTCCTTGATGTCAGTCAAGCTTTTAACAAAGTATGACCTCAATGATTACTATATAAACTGAAGAGTTATCGTGCTCTTCTTCCTCCTGCTAAAAGAGTCTCGTTTCTGATGTGGCTGACACCTATAGCACCCTATAGTTACCGTGCTCTTTTAGTTCCCCCTTTTTCGTCCTGAAGTCGCTTAAGAAAGTGAGCGAAACGTTGAGTCCTTCTATCTCAACAATGACACGGTCCCAACCTGAAAGACGTTCTTTTGACAGTGACACTGATCGTGGCAGTCTTCGAATACCTTTCCACTCAAGAGAAACCTACCCAAAATTTCATTGACAAGCTCTTTTGCTTAATTTATTTACAACAAATTTAAACATAATTTACAAACAAATAATTTACTCTTTACAGAGAATAATTCGAACTTTTGAAAAGGAATTCACTCATTAATCTTAACATTCAACGACGAAATCAAATTTGTACAGTAACTGAGAATATGGTATTTATACCTACTAATTATGTAATGCCTATAAGCCTATATCACAATTATTGTAACGATAAATCATCAGCAGTTCTTTATCTTCAGAAAACAGTGATGCGTGATTAATAGTATAATAAAATTATTGTTAATTACGTGGTACCAGTTTTTTATTACGTCAAAGGTTAAGCGTTAAGCAATTTACAGATTATATGACGTAAAAGATGGTTGTTCAACCAGTCCAATTAATTGATTGTTAGTTTTAATAACATCCATACATAGTATCAAAATCACAATTTCTGAAACATTCTTAAACTAATAATAAATAAAGGTAACGGCACATACACTTCGTGAGGGAGTATGGCCGGCAACATGGAGGGTTAAGGTCTCCTAATTCGCTTTCAAATCCGGTTGTCTCGCACGCTTATGCATAGGGGGTGATGTGGTAAGCACCACTCCTTCGACAACCGACTACCTTTACTACATGCTAATGTGGATTCGTATCTTTCTTGCCGAAGAAACGCCCGCAAGCTGTTTCCTTGGCCACCCGCAACGCCGGAGGTCACACTTTCTAATGGTTTTAGCTCCCCCACGTTCGGCAACAACCGTTGTTACCGTCTTCTTGAAGTGTTGCATATTCATGTTTTTCCCTAGTACTAGACCCAGTAGTACTTTAAGGAGTTCTGGCTTCGACTATCGTGGTTTCCGGTCCTTACGTCCACATTCTTTAGGGTACTTCTACTCGCCAGTATCACTATTTCTCTCTTGTGGAGTGCGATATGTGGTCCCCTTGTCACGTGCCAAAACTGCACTACGACATTAAAAAGGGGATGTCGAATCCGGGATGCCCGTGGCTAAGCTGCAGTGAAGACGGGTGGTTCGAAACGCTGGAAAAGCACTTAATAACACTTAGTAACCCTTCAAGGGGATGATCGTAAACGGTAGATAGGGCGCCACTATGATATTTAAGTCACCCAAAGATCTAAAAGAAGGAAACCCATCATAGATTTCCAAGGGCTCAGAGAAAGGGGTCGTCGTAGCTGCACCCTGCGCAAGATATTGACTTACCTTGCTGGACTGAAAATTAACTTTACTTAACTGCAAAACTCCAAATCTTGTAGGCAGGCTTAACACTTTACACATAAAACTTTAACAAAACCCTGAAACACAAATAGTGTTGGGGAGGACTGAACGCAAATAACAAGGCCAACTACATTTACAATGAAATATCTAACGAGTCAAAAGCAAACATGAATACATGAAATTACACAATAGGCAAGCAAAAATACTACGTTAAAACAAAACATATAAATATGAGACTTACTTTACGGGCAGGAGAATTGAGGGTACTATATTTACTTTACGTACTCTAAATGAAACACAAACTTAGCCCCCTCAATCCCAAACAAAGAACATAGGAAACACAAATGATACATTAAACAAATTAACAATAAGTACCAATAAATTTTACACATGCAACAGAACATACAAAATAAAATCTTAAACTTGACTACAATCTGAACACGCATGTCTTTACTTAACAAACTCAAATGAACGTTACTTGAACACCAAAAATACTAAATACAAGAGGCGGTACTTATTAACTCTAAAACAAACTGATGAGGCCTGCCAGCAAGGGCAAACGTAGGGATTGAATCTGACGTTGCAAATACAAACGAAGAAAGCAGAAGCAGCTTAAAAAGGAATAGTTTTACCTGGCAATGTTGATGGTACTTAAAAATCAGGGAGTGGCGTGAGACTGGACGGACTAAATGCTCTTCCTTCGAAGACGGGTGCAAAACAAAACGAAGAATAATCCTTAAAAGGCGGGTTTGCTGGATCCCTCACGAGGAGGAGATTGTGTAGAACGGCACGACAACACTGTCACAAAAACATCTCATACAAGTCTCTTGCTTTCCGGAATTATGATGGCTTTCTTTTGAGAATCCGACTATGTCGATAATTGTGATCCTCCGCGAGGAAATCACCGATAATGGAAGTCTTTCCGGGAATTGTAAGAACCCACCCTTGAATCGGTGAAAACTGCACCACGTCTCAGAAGACATCATGTACTGCAGAAAGGGGAGCGGAAGAAGAAAGCGAAAGAATGCTGAAACAATCAGCTGACGCGCCGAATGTACAGGGGGTTCCCCCGCACCGCATCGCGAGAAATGCAACAACGGAAGCAAGATGAGATCATGCGTTGCCAAAGTACACATAAATTTAGGTCACCTTGTGATTTTGAACAAAGGAATCTTTTACAAAAATGAAACATACTGAAGTGACTTGGAGAATTCTTAGAACTGCAAGGGAAGAACGTGCCAAATCCGGCTTAACCTTTCCTGTCCTCCAGACTAAATGAATTTAAACTGTAGCAGAAATAACATAACAAAACATGAAATTAAAATAATTGACACGGAATCAAACTTAGAGAACAGGACCGTACTGAAAAATCTTACCAACAATTTAAAATAATCTAAAAATTGCAAATAACCTACCCTTCTACCCTCCCGAAAGTCGCTCAGATAAACAGCCATTTCTTTATATCTCGCTAATTACTCTGCGATTTATTGTTTGCTCGAAGAACTTACCCATCGTTTTTAAAAGATTTAATGGTCTGTATGCCCTCTGCCCTCTAGGGTTTCCCGCTTTTTCAATGAGGACGCATTAATTGATTGAAGACATTACAGCATATGCTGGCGTTCTCTGCGACAAACTTGGCAATTTCAGGTGGTACCCCGTCCGGTTCCGGTGCGCTGTTGGATTTGATTTTTGTGCCTGCTTCTTCAGTGTACTTCTGTATTTCCTCAGGTTTCACATAGACATCTGGCCATTTTTTGATCGCATGGTTGGGGAATAGCTCGTGTGCGACTTCCGTTTGTTCGTCTTCACTTAGTGCCAGTAGTGTGCATTGACCCAACTTTCCAATGACAATTTTGTGGCTTCTTCGTTGCTTTTATGACCTTTTGCAGTTCTGTCCTCCTTTCCTTACATCTTTCTCCTAGTTCGCTTGTGATCTTCTCATTTACATTTTAGTTCCCATTAGCTCGTGCTGCAGCTCTTCGTGCTTTTAGGCAGGCTCGTCTCAATGCTGCGATCTCCACGCTCCATCAGGACATCGGATTTCTCTTGTTGCTCGTTCTTCTCTTGCGAAAGACGTTATCGGCCGTATCCACTATGCTTTCCATTAGCTTCTCCGGTATTTGTTGGCTATTGCTAGATCACATTCGCTGATGGAGGAACCTCGTGAAGAGTTCACGCATTTCTTTGTAGTAAACCCGCCCCTTTCTAGAAAATATTTACTCTTCATCATTATTTTCTTTACAATATATTTTGTGAAGTTTAAAAACACTGTTTTCCAATCCGTATAAAATGCAGCTTAAATACACTTAATATAATGTCAATGAAAACAACTGCGTCAAATCAGAGCAATTAAGATAATTAACCGCAATTCCTTTTAAAGGACATAAAAGACGTTAGCTGAGTTGTTCTTACTTACATGTCATATTTACAGTTACTGAATCAGGATGCAACGCATATTTTTATTAAAGTTATTTGTTTGTAGTGTTTTGTGCTTTGTTGGTGCGAAAGAACTTCGTAAGTATTAAATTTTATAAAATGTAAATATTTATCGCTCATATTGGAAGTGCCTTTGGTAAAAGTTCAATTATTTGTTAAATAAATTACGAAATGTTAAGTCAAGGAAAATGAGAAATTATACCTTTCGTTAATTCTAGTACATTGACTTTTTGAGAGCTACTTTAATCGAAAGTTTATTTAATAAAAATATTTTTAAATAGCTTTCTGAGTGACAATTGTTTTAATTTTTTACAACTTTTAATAAGTTTCAGATTTAGGAGGTCTTAAGCCTTAAATAAGTTAGAAACTGGCAAGCTAATAAGTTTCTGCCAAACCTTTACTGAATCTTAATAAACGAATGATTACAGAAAATTTGAAGGATTTTAAAGTTTATTGGTTAAAAAGGCAGCCTCTTTGATAAATATTTTAAAGCGCAATCATTAATTTTTTATAGCTTCGTTCATTGAAAAATGCAGCCGAAAGGATCCAGAAAAACTAGAACAATGCCTGTTACAACGGGTAGTAGACCTAAAACCCCGTTTATTGAACGGAATTCCGGAACTAAAACTTCCATCAATCGAACCTTTACATGTTCCTAAATTGGAAATACATACAGGAAGCAGGAGTTCGGTATTTTTCGACGCTGTCTTAACCGATCTTACGATTCATGGTTTAAAAAACTTTACTGTTTCGAGAATGCTTTTTAATTTCGATACTAAACAACTTCTCATTGGCACAAAGATACCTAAACTAACAATTCAAGGGACTTATTCTGCCACTGGGAAGGTGTTACTGTTTGAAATTAATGCGAAAGGATTAATGGACGCCACTGTTAGTAAGTATAAGAAAGTTGTTCTTCTATTTGGTTTACTTATTTATCATGTTTGACAATTAAAAGTTATCTCGGAAAATAAAAGAAATTAAGCATTTGGCAACTTTAAATTTTCTGCCAAACTAACTATACAACGTACCTACTTTTAGGAAAAATTAAATTACTTGGGAAAGAGCAAACAAATGTTTCATTTGTTGCAAACTGTTTGAGCAGCATTAGCTAAGTTCTTAACAAAAGGACATTCCTAAATTTTACAAACCAATTTTTTTTTTTCAGTTAACACAGATTCAACTACTTACATGAATTATACGTTGGTAACGGAAAATGGAAACCACTACATAGACCTTGGCCATGATTACAAATTGGATTTCAAGTACGAGAAAATTGATTTGTACTTCCACGATATGTTTCAAAACAATCCAGAGCTTACAAAACAAGTTAATACTGCCATAAACGACAACATAGATAGTTTATCAAAGGAAGTGAATCCGTTTATATTCGAAGTTGTTCATCTACTTGTTGTTGGCATTGTAAATCCAGTTTTTCGAGATTTTTCAGTTGAAGAATTATTTCTTGACTAATATGTAATGTAATGTAATATTAACGAATTTAGCTTTTTGTTTAAATAAACAAAACTTAAAATAATGAAAATACAAACATTTCCTTCAGATTACTTTATCAAGCATAATCAATCCTAGATGTTTCTATATTTAGCGTATGTATGGGAGGTTTTAATTAAGTATTCGTAGTGACTGTAACTCAGTGACAATACGCTGTTGCAGATTAATCCTAATATGGTGTTTTAGAATTTTTATATTATGTTGCCAATACAGTGCAACTGAGAATTCTCGCCTTTTAGAGAAATACAATTATTTCATCAGTTACAATGCGTTTAATAAATCCTGCATAATTTGTAACATACAATTTAGTATTTGTTTTTATTTTGACATTACCTTTAATATTAGTGTTGCGATTTCTATGGTTTAATACTGCAACGTTGTTTTTTAATTGGTTAGGTGTCTGAATTATTTAATGAGCAACAATTAACAAAACGCAACAGCAACAACAACAATTAAGCACTAACAAACAAAAACCCAGTAACTAACAGTAACACGAATAAATTAAACTAATTTATTTACATCGTGAATGTTAATTTATGTTAATACTGCTTATGTTGTGAGTAGAAAGCAGACTGTCCCATGCGCGTTCATTGAACGTGCTTATACGTATTCTACCGCAGGCTTCGATTTCAGTCTGGAACGTACTAGGACATTTTGTAGCGACAGAGTTCATTCAAGAGTTTCTGCCGACAGATAGCATGTTTCGTTACAATATTTTTATGAAATAAACTCTGAAGTTCGACGATCAATAGCCCGATAATAAAGTCCAGAAACGTCTAAAAATGAATCTACATAGTAAATCTTCTTCAAACTGATTTTGGGTTATTTCCAGTGTTAATTTGGACATTTCTCATATAATTTCAAAGGTCCCTGAGCGACCCTACCTTCGAGTTTTTGTATTTTAACGATCTCACTAAACCGTACTTTTCGTTTTGTATACATTCTCCTTATTAAACTAAATAATTATATTGATTTTGTCACGTGCTTATTCTGCACTACGACATTTCGATAGCGATTTCAAAATCGGTAGCACACAACTAGACTAGCAGTGAAGAAGGGACGGTTCGAAACACTTAAAAACTCTTGGAAAGGCATAATCATAAACGGTAAAAAGGGCGCCACTGTGATATTTTAGTCACCCAAAGGTCGAAAAGAAGGAAACCCAAGCTGGAGACGATAAACTTGCACCATTGTCTTAAAAGACGTGCGACATGATCGAGTAGTTGTCACGTACTAACGAAGGGGGTGTAGAAGGCTCGAAAGGACGCTGAAACAGGTCAGCTGACATAACCTTGCCTCCAGGGGATCCCCCGAACTGTATCACGACAAGCTGTATCAACTGGAACAATATGACATCATGTGTCGACGATATACACGTGAATTGGGTCACCTTGGGATTTTTAACAAAGGAAACTTTTACAACGACGAAACATACTAAAATGACTTTGAAGATTTCGTAGAACTGCCATGAAAATGCGCTGAGTTGGCGTAACCTTGGATGCCCTACAGACTGAAATGAATTTAAACTGTAACAAAAATAACATAATTTACACGGGATTAAAATTAAAAGGACAGGGCCGTACTAAAGAATCTTACCAAAAATTCAAAATGATTCTAAACTTCCCAAAATAACACGGAATTGCAAAACCACGTGACAATTTTCTAATTTACCAACACTAACCCGAACGCAATTTAATGGCTTCGTCAAATTAGTTGTTGGTGAAAATAAACAAAATAGAATCAAAATTAAATTCATATTGCAAAATAGTAAACAAAAAATAATATCCTTTCATCAACATTTTTTTTATTATAACTTTTAGTGAATTCATTAATCTGCCCAATGGGCAAAAAGCGTTCTGTTTGACAATAACTAACGACATGCAGAGTATCACTTCACTTTAAAATTCAGCATAAATCTAGAGTTTATATGTCTATTGTCTTAAGTGAATGACTTATGTGGAGCATGTTGCTAAGTCAGATGGCAGCAGACGTTTCAGCCTACGCACGTCATTGTAATCCGGCACATTTAACTGGTTGGCTAAGATCTTAGGATGCAGTATACATATGTCTGAAGGAAATTGTAATAAGGAGTCAAAGTAGGCAACACATGCATACAATGGGTATTTTGAATTAAGAACTCTATAATGACAAGGATGAACCAACCTCTCATATCATAATGTGAAGCTCTTGCTCGATGGAGACATGTACTCCTGGAGGGAACTAACTTTCGAAAACCTCTAACAAAGGAGGACCTGGTAAAAAGGCTACTAAATCTGATAAAAACGGCAAACCTTTTTACTGAATAAGTGATGTGATGAGTAATACAAAAGCCTTAAGGCTGCAGTGTTAGTGACACCAAATCTCTTCTCATCGATCACTATACAAAATAAAAACTTTCTCAAATATAATGACCTTCAGGAGCACATTGTTGCAGTTCATAACGTGATTACATATACCCAGGGCGACTCTATCGTGCAAATTCATCAGACTTAAAAGCTCTACCCCCAAAATTACCTGGGAAGTAAATAATCGGAACAGAGAGCTTGGGGTGTAAACTGCGATTTTTAATATTTACGATTTCGTGATCAAGAACTTGTAACTCCATGTGTCTTCATCGAACATATTGAGAAAAATATATTAACGATTATATAAACCACCCCAGGATTATAGTCCTTACCCAAGTAGAACAACTTTATGAAACTGTCAGTCAAGAACGCGTATATTCTTCTTTCGAACGCATCTCTAGCGTATTCTTTTAAAGTACGCATCTCGACAGTTCTCGAATTCGCTCGTTAGTTCTAGGTTGTTCGAGAGCCCGCCCAGTGATGGCGTGTTTCGTTACAACACCTATTTGTTTGTATACTGTTAAGAAGTATTTTAAATCGTTTGCAGTAGAATAAAACTAAAGAAGGATAGTTTAGAACAAGTAAAATCCCTCATTACTTTCTATTTATATAAATATTTGTTTTTAAATGCAATAACTTCCTTAAAATACATCTTGTAACCATTTAAAAAACGAGTAAGTTGTTATACATTGTAAGAAAAGGGACTTTGTTTCACATATTTAATTCCATGTTTAGTAAGAGCTACAAATTTGTGGAAATTTGTCGCTACATAATGAAAACCCTCGATTCTTTTGTCAAATACCTTTAAATACTTGTGTCACTTGCTGTAAAATAAGCCTTGGCACCATTTAAATTAAAATCAAATTATAACGTGTTTCATTTTTTAGCAATAAAAGGTCGTTTTAATTGTGAATTAACAACAATATCGTAAGATTTTGTTCACCAGGCAGAATTTGGGATTATTTTGTGTAACGTGCTTAATGGGAATGTTTACCGCCACCGTAGAAAAATAAAAGGCCCCTCTTTTAGTTCCACGACCGCAAGTAATTGCCTGTGGCACCGATAATTGACATATTGACTACGTCAATGACAAGTGGACCCCATTGGGGTGACGAAGCTCTTAACTACCCACCCAACTTGGCTAATGTATTGTAGTCACGTGCTGCGTTTTCAAACAATGCGAAACCATCGCCCCGTCGAGGCTTATGCAATCTGTTCTTACCGAAACGTGTGTCTGGCCGTAATTGCTGTTTTGGTGGTTTTACTAAACCTAAAAGAGACTAAATTTCTGGTAATCTAAACGCATTAGCTACGTTTGCTACTTAGTTGTTTTCTGGGGTAGGTTTTTTATGCCGGTGCTTCTTTTATTAATCCTATTTAACCTTTTGTTTTCAATTTTATTTGTTAAAGGGGTGAGAACAAAACTAAAATTTTTGGGATTGTTAAATTAAAATAATATCAAATTTTCATATGAGCTAATTACGTATTTATAATTAATTAATAAATTTCTTTAGAATCGATCTTAAGCCTTCTTTGTAAAATTATTTTCTTCTCTAAATTCTACAGAATTTTTGCAAAGCATTTTCTATTGAACTATAAATCTAAAAAACGTGCCTTTAGAATGTTGGTTTAAAATAAACGTTAAAGTGATATATTAATTTACTTTTACTGACATTGATAGATTGTTATAAACTTTATGTTGCATATTAAGCTAAGTTTTAAGCAATTTGCATGGCTAATCTGTCAGGCACTTAGACGACCTAATTTAAAAGTTGTTGACATAATGCTTCCTCTTCAGAACTCTTTTTTTAAGTAAATAAACTGCCTGTGAAGAATCTTGGATTCCCTATCTCAAGGTCTGTTTCACTGAAAATGAACCATTGAGAATTAATTTAGCAAACTGAAAATCTGCTCCGCTTTTTGATTAGCTTAAAATCCATGTAGGATCATTGATTAAAACATGAATAAGCGGCATACTAGAGTTTTAGTTAGTAGCAAAGCCCCTTTTATAGTAAAAGGTATCGACTCATACTCCAGGAGGGAAAATGGCCGGTAACGTGGAGGGTTGAGGCCTCCTAAGTTACTTGTCCGGCACGCTAATTCGTAAAGGGTGATGTGGTAAGAATCATGCCTTCAACAACCACCTACCTTTCCTACACCACCACTGTATTTCGGTACCCAATTGTTTTCAATGTTTGGGTAGGCCACCGGCCGAGCATTCGACTCAAATTTGGCCGCGAAACCGTTGGAGTGCCTTAACCATTCCGCCACTCCACTTATAGTATTTAACAAAAATATAATACTACATAAAGAACTACTAAAACTTTAAGCAGTCCTGATATTTATATTATATTTTCATATAGAAAAATTCGAGAAAAACCATGTGGTTTTGCAGACTTTCTTCAATATTTCTAATTACAAGACTTGTAGTCTCAGGGTTTGGTGTCACTAGTAACATCGTCCAGTACCTAAGTAGGGCAATAAAACAAATGTCTGTTTAAGCACCTCAAACCTTAAAGAAAAAGGTATTCAATACGTGTTTAATACGAGGGCTGTTCTGTATATAGTTAGTAGCAGGCCATGGATGTGAAGAAAAACAAAAACATTTGCATCAATCGAAAGCGTATTCTTTTGACAGTTTCCAGTTGCAATTTTGCAAGGTTGAAGTTAAAGCATATAGAGATCCTAATTTTTGATTGTTATAATTCGTTTGATTATTACTAAGCATTATGGAAGTGCCGCGGAATGCTTTTCGGGCTATGATTTTCTACGATTATAAACGAGGCTTAACATACGACCAAAGTCACCAAAATTTAATGGCAGCTTTTGGCGACAATAGTCCATCATTATCTACAATTAGTTACTGGTTTCGTGAATTTAAACGTGGAAGGAGTACGTTAGAAGATGAAGCAAGACCTGGACGACCTGCAGTAGCTGTTTGTGCTGAAAACAGTATTGCAACCGAAAAGCTGATTAAGGAAAACCGGAATATCACTCATAGAGAGATTCAAGACGAACTAGGCATTGGATCATCTGCAGTAGATATCATTTTACATAAAAATCTGGGTGTAAGAAAGCTGGCAAGTCGGTGGATTCCACATTTGTTAACCGACGAACAAAAACAAGCACGGGTAGACTGGTGCAGGTTTATGCTAGAAAAGTTCGATGGAGGATCTTCAAAGCAGGTATTTAGTATCGTTACGGGGGATGAATCGTGGATATATAATTATGATCCCGAGACAAAACAACAATCAACTGTTTGGGTGTTTGAAAAGGAGGAAATGCCAACAAAAGTTATTCGCGGTAAAAGTGCAAACAAAAAAATTATTGCCGTTTTCTTCAGATACAGTGGTCCAGTTGCAGTAATTCCTCTTGAAGATCGTAAAACTGTAACTGCTGATTGGTATACAGAAGTTTGCCTTCCTCAAGTTTTCGAGAAATTGTGTAGTGATCGCCCAAGATCTGGTTTGCGTGGAATTTTGTTACAGCACGATAACGCAACTCCGCATACGGCCGCAAAAACTTTAAATTTTTTACACAAATCCGGAGTCCAACTGGTCACTCATCCACCATACAGTCCAGCTCTTGCCCCTAACGATTTCTTTTTACTTCCACTGATTAAAAAACTCATGCGTGGTAAGAGATTTCCTGACGCCAATGCGGCTGTTGCTGAATTTCAGCGAATTCTTGACGACCTTTCAACAAAAGAGTTTTCAGCGTGTTTCGAGAAGTGGTTTCAAAGAATGAAGAAGTGTATTATGTCTAAGGGGGAATACTTTGAAAAACAATAAAATTATTTTCTTTACAAATTCCGTAGTTTTCTTCTAACTAACAATTTACAGAACAGCCCTCGTATTAGTGATCAGTTACGGAGCTCAAACACAGTCATTAAATAAGAAACTTCGTGGAAAATTGAGGGTATCGCAGACAAAAATTGAAAAAGCGATGTTGAACATTCAAATGAAAGATAAAGTGAAACTAACTGAAATTAGAAAAAAGAGTGGAATTGAAGATTTGGTGTCAAGATGCAAGCAACTAAAGTGGAACTAGGTCGGACATGTTAAACAACTAACCGAGTGCAGATGGGAAAATACCATTACAAGGTGGTTAAAACAAGATGGAGTAAGGAAAGGAGCAATGCTAACAGTATAATGTAACCACGAAGTGGAAGAGCAAGCAGGGCCAAGATGGTGGTTACGGGCAGCAAATAAGACCCAATGAAAGTCGAGGAGGAGGCCTTCGCCCAAATATGGGATTAACGAGCTGATTGTTATTGTTAAGTAAAAAATAAATAACACATCAAAACTTTAACCCTTCTGAAATAAATTCAGACCACCGCCTTGACTCTTTAATCACTTCTAAACTCTGCCCTTAAAGAATATCATCCAAATTCAAACCAGGGAATAATTGGAGGGACCAGGTCTGGAGTGTAAGTTGGATGATCTAGCTATCTACTGAAACCCATAATGTCGCTTTTGCCTAAAACAATTTTATTGCACATTTCTTCACGGGCTGCCTAATCGAAGCTTTATTTTTAATGAACACTCTATCAGTCATCTCTTCTTCTTCTGAAGATGGCATGCTCTTTGCAGGGTGTTGCCATCTGTGTCGATATGCCTATTATATGCGTGTTAAATAGTCTGCATACATAGGGGACCTACAGCTTTGCATGGGGTTCGAACCACGAAAGTGCTTGCACTTCTTCTACAAAGAAGGTTTACTAGACAGAAATACCCCGGTGGTTTGTCATTGCCTTCCATAAACTACTAGCTCATATAGATAGGTTGACAGGGCAAACAAATAAAAAAATAAAGTAATACATAATATACACGAGGTAGTAAAATAAATAAAAAAAGTAAAAGCGAGTGGAACGACCAGGTAGAAGGAATGATCCAAGCAAGACCGGCTCGAATTTGTAAAACTGAACGGCCAGAGTAACAGTAAATTAATAACATTAATATAATAACATAACATAATAATAAAATAAAAATACATTAAATGGCAGACTAATATGGCAGGTACCCTTTTATATTGTAAAAAGTATTGCAGTTTAGATAGTTTTTTAATTCTTTCTTAAATTTGATGTCGTTACTTAAGTTCCGTAATTCTATTGGTAACTTATTAAATATTGCACTACAGCAATACGCCGGCGATTTTGTGTAAAGGGACATAGAGTAATTGTTTATAAAAATATCATCTTTGTTCCTTGTTTCATGTTGATGAACGTGTTTTGTTAGCAAAAACTTTTGTTTATTGTTTCTTACAAATAATATACATTTATAAATAAAGACATCTGTGACTGTTAGAATTTTGTTAATTTTAAATATGTTACGGCAAGATTCCCTTGGTTTTTTATTGAAAATAAGACGCATAATTTTCTTTTGAACTATAAAAACCCTGCTTACTTCTGCTGCACTACCCCAAATAATTATGTTGTACGAAATTATAGAGTGTACCATAGCGTAATACACAGATACCAATTGTTTGCGGGATAAAGTTTGTTTTAGGTTAAGTAATGCAAAGTATGCTTTATTTAATTTTTTACAGACCATGGCCCGTATTCTGATCTCATATTTAAATTTAACGTCATGTTTAATTACCATGGCAACATCGTGTATCTCTCTTATACACATATAAAATTATATAAAGCTATATCGTTTTATGTTTACGCTAAACACGACTTTAGTAAGAGACAACTTTAAACATAAGATCAGCATACGGCCCCATATCTATTTGATCTGACCATCTGAGCTTTTCATCCAACATCATTCCTAGCAATTTAACATTTTTAGATTGTGTGATTCTGTGACTTGGGTTGCACTTGAAGAGAAGTTCTTTTATTCTTTTTTTGTGAAAATACATACAAGCTGTTTTTTCCATATTTACAATAAGATTGTTTTTATCACACCATGTTTTAAAATCGTTTAGTAATAGGTTAACTTTGTGTTGTAATTCGTCATCGTTTTGTGTCGTGATAACAAATGAGATATCGTCTGCAAAAAATATTTGGCACTGCGATGACATTATGTGATAAGTAATATCATTAATAAATAACAAAAAGATTAGAGGACCTAGAACAGATCCTTGAGGTATTCCTAATTTTAAGTCAAAGGGTTTTGAAAGATAACCATTTACTTTTACAACTTGCCGCCTATTTTCTAAATAAGAAAAAATTAAATTGTTTGCAACTCCCCTAATGCCCATAGTTTCGATTTTGTGTTTTATAAATTCGTGATTCAGGAAATCAAACGCGCAAGACAGGTCGAAGAATACACCTACGACGTATAAGTTACTGTCTAAGGATTTGTAGATAAATTCAGTAAAATCAAAACAGGCAGTTTCGGTCGGCCGACCTTTTCTGAATCCATGTTGGGCTTCAGTTAATAATTTCTGTTTTTCAATAAATTCGATTAATCTTGATGCTATTGCTTTTTCAATAACTTTTGAAATAGGGGATAATACAGAAATGGGCCTGTAATTGGTTACATCTACAGGATTCCCCTTTTTTAAAATAGGAGTTACACAAGCAGTTTTTAAGCAAGTGGGAAATTCACCTTTTTCAAAACAAAGATTACATAAATAAGTTAAAGGCTGTATAATTTCGTCTGCTGTTTGTTTTAATGATGATACTGAAAGTTCATCAATGCCAACTACAGATGTCTTATTTACTAAATTAGCAATAATGTTTTTTATTTCACGTTCATCAACTGGTTTCATAAATAATGTGTTTAGATTTGCTGGGGATGAAGTACCCCTTTTAGACTGCTGATTAAAATGTGAATTTAACTTATTTGCTGCTAAACAAGAAAAATAATTTCCAAACTCATTTGCTATCTGAAGAGGATCGCACACCGTTAAATTTTCGATAATTATAAAATCGTTTATGGGTTTTGGGGGTCCATTTGATTGCTCTTTTACGATTTTCCAAACTTCTTTAGCTTTATTATCCGAATTTAATATTTTATTTCCGTAATAATTATGTTTAGTTTGTGCTATTATTTTACTATATGCCCTTTTTTCCACTTTATATAGAGTAGTTAGTTTTTCTGCCTGACATTGTTTTTGTAATACATATAGGTCCTTTAATCGAAGTCGCCACGCTTGAATTTCTGGTGTTACCCAGCTCTTTGGTAATTTTTTGTTTGGTCCTATTTTTATTTCGCGTTTTGTACAAGCAATATCGAAAATTTGCGTCAATACATTTAAAAATTTATCGAAGGCTACGTTTATTCGGGTCTCTGATAATATGTCACACCAAGTATGATTTCCTAGCAAGCTTTTAAATTCAGTTAAATTTTTCCTACGTACAATTTTTGTTTTTGCTGTATTATTTATTCCTGAATTATTATCTTCGGGATTGATTATTGTAATCACTCCCTGTTGGACTGTATGATCAGAGAGGTCGAAATCAAGAATTTCTGTTGTTACGTTAACATTTCCTATAATGTAATCAATAGACGTAGCGCTTTCTTTCATAATACGCGTTGGCATATCATTAATGAACGAACTTAATTCGAAGCCTTCAAATACATCAAACAGGATTTTTTTGTTTATTGTACTTTTCATAGAATCTACGTTTAAATCACCTACTAATATTACATACCTGTGACTTTTAAACACAACAGATAAAACATGAATCAGATTTTCTACAAACATTTCAAAGTTCCCATTTGGGGAGCGATACACAGCTAACACACAATAACGATATTTTTGTACTAAAAAACTTATGCCAACACACTCAAAGTGCAGTTCTACGTTGTAGTCTCTTAGGCTAGTGAGCTCCTGTGTTTGGAAATGAAAATTTTTTCTAGTATATATGGCAACTCCACCGTGAAGTTTTGTGCTCCTACCAAAGAACGCAGAACAATTATAGTCCGAGATGTTTATGCAATTTTGGGCAGCTTCAGGTATCCAATGCTCAGTCACACAAAGACTGTCCGGATTTCTTAATGATAAAAACACTTGTAAGTCGTTACTTTTATTAAAAATTGATCGAATGTTTATATGCATTAATTTTAGATATTTATTCTTATTATACTTCCAAATTTTAGGCTGAAGAGTGTCAGTTTTTTCGGCTGAATATGAAATTTCGAAATTTACGTCAATGTTCTCACCTTTGCTCGTCCATGAAAAAACTTAGAAACAAATGCTCCTAATGGCCACACATCGGGAACAATAATTTTTTTAAAATTTTCTTCGTATACACTAACCTTAAATGAGGAATACACGTCTTTATATTTAGCCGGTAACTGTGTTACAGTGACTTCTGGAAAAACGCCTTTTAAAAAGTTTTTCACTTCCTCCACAGTAGTCGATGGATCGAGTCTAGAGACGTGGACAGCTGAAAATTTAGGAACAGTACGCAGTCCTCCGTCCTTTTTACCTATAATTCTAAAATTTGATTTGGTACCCTTCTTCCGAGTATAAGTCTTCCATTCATTTTTTTCACTATCTTCGTTTATTATGGAGCTACCTGCACCTCTATCGTTGGCAGATCTCCTAAACGCCTGGATAAATTTCAACTGATGATGAGTGGATTTCTTCATATTTTATTCAATTATTGAGTGGCTCTCTCTGGCTCTCTCTCTTTCATTCGGTTTCTTGATTTATCCACTGTCGGATGTAAGCCTTCTCTTTTTTCATCTATTTTTTTTAATTTAAGGCTTCTCTTTCCCATAGCTTTCTTGTCACTTCGTCAGATCATCTTCCCATCTAAATTTCGGCCTTCCTCTGTTCTCTTTCCCTGTCCAGCGCCTCCATACAATTACCATTTCGGTTCATTTCTTATCGTTAATTCTCATAATGTGTCCATCTCATAACCATTTTAATTTTGCCACTCTCAGCATGATATCTTCCATCTTTGTTTCTTCTATTTGTTATGTGCTCCTTGAGGCTAACACCTGTCACAGCTCTTTCCATTGAGTGTTGTATTGTTTGTAACATTTGAACTACGGCTTTTGTTAGTGTCCACCTCCCAGATGCATACGTTATACCGTGAGTTCAAAAAGTTTTTACATAGGGGTTGGCCATGAGACACAAAAGTAATATCTACTGCAAGATTTAGAACCTTTGTTTTTACAATTTTATTGAAATTTGCACAACAGTATTGTAACAAAGACAATTATTAAAATATTAACCAAAGCTTGAATTGCATTCAAGTTGTTCAGTTCACTAATACACGAGTGTTGATGTGACGTCATTTACTAAGGTCGTTAACTGAATAGAGGTACACGTGCGACGTATTGAGTTACAGCGTTTATAAGAATGCTAGGAAAATCACGTAGGTATGTAATAAAACCCGATACTCGGTACGTGCTTTAATGCAGTTTTACAATAACCACGCGTATAAGATAAGACATAAAGATTGTAAGAGGGGGTTCGATTTACTGTATATAAGGTTAACGGAAACACATTAGAGTATGGTTTTCTACCCAGCCATCAACCATGTAGTACCTCGATAAATCGATAAATCGACACCCTTCAAGATGTGAATTCATGTAAGATTGTTTAATTTTAACTTAACTTTAATTTGTGTAAATTATTTAAGTTCATTCAATGGACTTAGTTGTTTAAATGTAATTCTGGACTTAGAAAATGTTTGTGTTAAATTATTTAAACTCATTCAATGGACTTGGTTGTTTAAATGTAACTCTGGACGTTTAAATTCATTCCATGTACTTAATCGTTTTAAATATGATTGAAACTTAACGTAATTTTGTATAACTGTAAAAATATAATGTATATTTGTTCACTTTGAAGCTGCACTTGTAATCATTTACATCAATGTACTTTGAACTAAGACTGTAACGGTTCATTTTCCGTTATATTATTTTGCTCCTTTCAATTGCTTATTTACGGTGAATGCATTTATTGAACCTCTATTTATTATATATTCACTGGTAAAAGATTACGTTTTTAGTGACTTTTTGGTTTTGAGTAGGTTTTCTGATTTGAGAGTGTCATGCGCATTTGATGATAGGCGTTGGTTCGAGAAATCTTGGCTTTTTCCGTTTGGGTTGTCTGCCGAGGCAGTTGAGTTTGGTGAAATTTATCCCGAAGTTACCTATTTAATTCTAATAGAATTTTCGTAATTATAACTTCCGAGATTTTCGGTTTTGTTTCACTTTGTGAAATTATTTTTTTAGAAGCACCAAGATTGTGGTGGTAAGTGGAGATTTTTGTCTTATCATTGAACGCACGTGTTAATGGCGACTTTATTACAGCTTCTTTTCTTTCTTTTCTGTTGGTTGGTATAACTAAAAGCACTGATAGGAAATACATAATTGTTAGTGGAATTAGACTTTCATTCAATACCTCTCGCAGCAGCTGAGCAAACCCCAAGTAACCGAGTGAGGCCAAAGCCTCTACCATCAGTATTTAATTAACTTATTTTATTTAACTATTGTTATTATGCAGCCCCAACTCACTACGTTACAGTATTATGCCAGCAATACAATAATGACAGTTAATAAATTCTAAATCTTGCAATTGACATTATTTTCCTGTCTCATGGCCAACCCTTCTGTAAAAACTTTTTGAACGCACGATATTATGGACTTAGGGAGTATGCATTGATTCGAACTGTTATTCAAGAACTTTCTTTCTTCATCTGCCGTCGTCTTGTCTCACTACATACCCTGCCCATTTCAATTTCGCTATGGCAATGCGTGTTACGAGGTCGTCTACGCGTTTTTCTGCGAATTTCTTTATTTCTAACCCTATCCCGTATGCTTAGTAGGTACCAGCATTGATCTTTCCATTTGTCGTTGCGTTCGCTGGAGTTGCATTGCTGATCTTCTGGTGAGGGTCAGGGTTTCTGCGCCATACGTAAGTCCCGGTAAGACACACTGGTTAAAAACTCTTCCTTTCAGGGTGACGGGTATGTTGGGTCTTGAATCTGTCACGGAGCTTACCGTATGCTGCCCAGCCTAATGTTATTATTCTTGTTAATACAGCTGTTTAATTGGCCCTATTTATTTTTAGATAGTGGCCAAGATCCGCGAAACAGAGGTGCCTGCTGGCTATCCGCTTTAAATCCTAGGTTTTGCCCCAGATAGATATATTCATTCAGAATTTCTATGTTATGTGTAAATTTTCTGTGTTGCCGTGTATCATTATTTTTGATTCGTACAATTATATCAGTTTTGAAATTCGCTATTGCAAATATCACTTCTCTTTATTTAGTTCTAAGACGCTAAATGTTCAAAGTTCCGCCAGTTTTTTTGGCTTACTCTTGGTCTTAGGTTAGTTTTCTGGTATCTAAATTTATGAGTGAATCTTTACCCCTCCCCAGAACCTATAGGGCTGATTAATTCACTGGTGGGAGATTCTGAGTTCTTTGCTCTACACGCCTGGGGTACTGAAGTTTTCACATGTTTAGAAACATAACATCTTTGGCCTGATGTTTTTCCAAGTGTTGAGCGGCCATCTGCAACACAACCTTCCTTCTTTTTCCGTACTTGGGACCGGCGATGACACCTACTGCTGATATAGTTGTCACAGATGGAGTAAATAATTCTTAACTTTAAATTATGTACAAAAATTATCATGTGGCTCTGAAGAAGTCTTAGAATTTAAGCAGCAATACAAGACATAATCTATAAGGCTGGGAGACTTTCAAAGCCATTCAATACCACATCTTCGTTCAAACTATTTGGCAAAAGAATATTATAAGGTTTAAGTCGTATTCAACGAAGAAACGAATATATTTGACTACTAACCTTCCATTAATGCAAGGATACTTCGACTATATTTTAATTCATAATTAGGTAACATTCTATCCGAATGGTTAGAAAATATACGGGGTGTTTCAATTAAAAAAAAATTAAGTTGTTTGGAATATCTGGTTTGACTAGAAGTGAAGTTTAGCGTCGATTTTTTACTTTTATTTAAAATAACTCACAATTATACAGTGAGAATAATATAAGACTACACATGGCCGAATCATGTAAAATTACACATAGGACATTTTACTTAGTGTTACCATGGTGATTGTAAACAAAGCCTCCAATTTATTATGGGTGAATAACGAAAAACGACACACTTGTCCCCAGACTACTGTTTTTATAGTAATCAATTAAACAAAATTATGTATTGCATTTTAATGATATTTTTCTACGTCTGTTAAAAATACATCACTTTTTTTCATTAAATTGCGTTCATAAAGTACATGTTTAATTAACACTCGAAAAGCGTGAAAAAAAGTGCCATAGCGTTTCATTTTTTCACTCTGTTGCCGTGAAAAAAAGTACCGTAGCGTTTCATTTTTTAACGCAATTTCAATTGCTGATCAAATAAATAGTGTGCTGGAAACAAACGTCAGCTAATTTGTCAAACTATTTCGTGTTGCGCAAATTGCATTTTCGACTTTATTGTGCCGTTTTGTGATAATTTTAAAAGAAAACAAGGTTTTTTAAATTAAATCTTTCTAAAATGAATACCGATAGTGACGAAGAAAAGTATTACATGCACACCAGAAGAAATTGTCAAATCTGCAACGGATGCAACAACGAATCTACTGCCCGATAAATCTAAACAGCAATACTTAAAAGAATGCAATTTGTTTATGGAATGGTGTGTTCAAAAAGGCGTAAATAGGCGTAAACTGAAAGAGTTTTATTAGCTTATTTAAACAAAACTAGTTATTAATACCGTTATAAGAAACACGTTTTAGTTCTGACTTCAAACTTAAATCTAACTTTATTAGAATTAATCAAATTTACAGACGTAGAAAAAATTTTGTATGAAACTCGTGTGTAAAGCTACTTTTTTTCACTTGTAGGATTTGTCGCACTCGCTACCGCTCGTGCGTCAAACTTTCCTACTCGTGAAAAAAAGTAATACTTTACTTACTTGTTACATAAATAACTATTAGTGGAACAAATTTTTACATCAATTCATACAAATAGATGGTTATTTAACGTAACGACATTTACCAAACCGATTGTCATTGCAAATTCAAAATGACAATTGTTACTAGCATGGGCAAATTGATTAATGTTAATATAAAGTTACCAATGTATAGTCTTACGTTATTCTCACTGTATACGACCCAAATATTTAAGAAAATCAATAACAGTGCGCTGCTCTTCATCAATTTTATTAAAATCAGTTGACTATTTTCCGAAATACAGAGCAAAATAATTTGGTCAGTCACGCTCAAGTAAACGTATTTCAAAATATTTAGGGCCATTGCAGTTCTAAACGTTTTTTTATTAATTTTTACAACTTTGTTTATGTGAAAGGATTGAAAATAATAAATTTTCAAAGAATTTCTTGTCTGATTTTCCAAAAACAATAAATCAAAAGGTGCATTTTTAACTCTGCCCTCGCCCATTACTCGAATGACACAAATAACAGTACTCAAATTATGTTTAAAAATATTACGTACAACGAAGGTGTAATTTAAAGTTTTAAATACAGCAATTTTCTACTTTATTAAAGAGTAGCGTCCTGTTTGAACATTCCGCCTAATACTCGTAAAAAAATGTTACATTATGTGCAGGTTATAGTTCAATAACACTATTCAAATTGTTATGTAGTTAACTTTCCTGACCTTTTTTGTCAAAAGTTTATTAATAATTCATGAAGGCAAACCGAGTTTATCAGAGAAGGAAAAGTGGGTTACATGTCGCTCATACTCGTACTCGATTTGCTCCACTTTATACTACAAAAAAATATTATTATATTACATCGACACCGTGCACTTTTCCTTTATTACTTTTAACTTTAATACGCAGCTCGATGGCGATTTTTAATTGGATTAATCGACAATTGAGCGATAAAAATGTAAATCCAGCAAATTTTTGAAAAGATAAAGAAGTGCCACACTCGCTTATTTTTTATTTAACTACAAAAGAGAAAACATAAGCAAAAATAAAAATATTCAATCGTCTCATATTTCGGTTAAATCAACAAAAACTTTGTCAACATTTACTTACATTTTCAGGGCACGGTCTCCGTATAAAGAAATTTTATTACTTTCTACTAATACAATATTATTTCATACAAAATCCGGGCCGAACCTTTCGTCATTAAATATTCCATTAAAATTATATTTAGTTTTTAACTCTGTTATGTGTTTTTATGAAACCTGGGGTAGCTTTTGAATTTTAAAAGTTCTTACCTTCTATAATTCTATCATGTTCAGCTTTCGATCTGAAAGATTTGAAACTCGTTTAAATCTACGTTTCGATCATAATCCAAGCTTGGGATTTGAAATATTTAGTCTAAGATTCATATCAGTTGGGTTATTTCTAATTCAATCGTTAGTTTCGCTACCAAATCGGATTTAAATCAAATTTCGGTTCCAAATTTTATTAGATGATTCGAATCCAAATTTTGGGCTCTGAAAATTATTTTGAGCTAAGCCCAAATTGGATCAAAGCTTTGGCTTGAATTAGATCTTCGATCTACCAAGATTTGTATCGAATTATAAATTATAAATATAAATTTCAGTTCGGATTTGGATCCAAGCTTTAATCTTTATTGTGGCAGATTTAAATTCCATGTAAATTGGATTCAAATCTCGTATCAACCTCGAAATCCTAGATTTAGACCCAAATATTTCGAACTTGCATTTATTATAAATCCACTTTTTAATTTCCATTCAAATTCGTATTTAAACTAAATTTCCATTCCAAATTAAAATTTGAAAGATTATCAAACCCCAATTTTATTTAAATTCTGAACATTATTTTGTCTTTGTCCTGAATTATATCTTCTGATATTCGCAGAGTTGTAATGAATTATAAAATTGAAAACCATATGGATTAATATTCCAAAAGAATGAATGGAAAAGGGCGTAACTTTCGAATTTAAACCGGTAAACCAAAATTTGACTTTCAAATTTCAAAACTTGAATTGTAATAGTCTAAACTAGTCTAAATTTAGAATTTGAAGTCTTTTTAATGATCTAAAATTATTGCCCCTATTACGTCTCAATAATATAAATTTCAATCTGGATTGGAGCTCAAAATTTAATCTTTGCTGTGGTAAATTTAAATTTCATGTAAGTTAGATTCAAATCTCGCATCAAGCTCGAATGTTTAATTCTAGATTTAGACCTAAAATTTCAAACTAGCAAATCCTAGTTATGATTCTTTAATTTCGTTCCAAGTTCGTATTTAAATTCTACTAATTTCAATCCAATCGAAGTTTAAATCGATACTTTAAGTTTGATTTTTGGGTCGAAATATATTTTGAAATGACAAAATACTGAAAACAGTCTGTTTTCTAATCGATTTAAATTTGACATTGCAAATCGGATCGTAACAATAAAAGAACCGACATTGTATTCAAATTCCCTCTTTGTAATCTTACGATCTGAATTTAAATCTTAAATTCAAATTTCACTCAGATTTTCAATTTGATACCCCTAATTCTAAAATCCTAGACCTGAATTTAAAAACTTACATTAAATTTTAAAATCAATCGTTAAATCACGTTACATTCGAAATTTGTTCCCAAATTAATTGTTAAATCTTTAGATAAAAATATTTTCTTTGAACGAAAGCTTAATTTAATCTAAAAATTCAGAGTTTCACACTTAGGCTTCAGGAATAGAAGGTACTTTAAATACGCAATTGCATTTTTGAAATAAGAAAAGCACATAACATAAATAAGTTTGTTTCTAAATCGAATCCCCAGCATTCCAATTCGAATTTAAATTAATTTAGGTTAGAAATTCCGATATGTGGATTGACTTAAAGACCTTCATGTAGTTTTTGGTAATACTTCAAAAGTACCAAAAATACCTGCTTGTTAAGTCACTACTCAATTGTGAACATTGGATTTTAAAGTTTTGTATAATTAAAATTTGGATTGAAATATTATTTTTGAAATTTAACCATCAAACAGTTCGAACCATTTTTGGGTTTAGATAGAATATGATGTCGAACTTGTATTCGAGCTTTAAGACAAAAAAAATAAGGTTTGTGATTAGTATGACGGTGCTCCAAGATGGCCTTATCTTGCCAAAGCAAAAATATCAGCAAACATTTTCTTACAAACCTGGAAGAAATCGCCACTGCCATCTGGTGCTGCGTAGGAAACCTTGTCGACGACTGAATCCTCATAGTGGCCATGTTTTTATTTATAGGCCCATATAGCTTATATTTCATGTAATAAAATAGGTTAAAATGATACTAAAGAAAAGATTAAGACTGGAGCATGATATAACTTAGAATCAGTTGTCACGTGTTTTTGCAATTCCGTGTTATTTGGGAAGTTTACGTTATTTTTAAATTTTTGGTAAATCCTTCAGTACGGTCCTGTCTTTTAATTCTCATCCCGTATTAATTGTGTTATTCTTGCTACAGTTTAAATTCATGTTTCATTTGTAGGGCATCCAAAGTTAAACCCGTCAGAGCGTTTTCATTGTAGTTCTACGAATTCTTCAAGTAATTTCAGTATGTTTTGTCGTTGTGAAACATTTCCTTTGTTCAAAATCCCAAGGTGACCCAATTCACGCCTATTTTATCAAGGCATAATCTCATCTTGTTTCCATTATTGCAACTTCTCGTGATACGGTGCGGGGGAATCCCCCGTACGTTAGGCCGCGTCAGCTGATTTGTTTCAGCGTACTTTCAAGTTCTTTTCCGCTCCCCTCTTCAGTGCGTGACAGTTAGTCAAACCATATAGGACGTCTTTTAAAAGGTGGTGCGAGTTTATCGTTTCCAGCTTGGATCCTTAAACAACCGGAAGGCCTCTATACCGGTAATCCTCTAGGAGGATTACAATTTGCGACAGTGCCATATCTCCGGAAAGATATAGTTTTGTGTGAGAAGTTTTAGTAATTGTTTAAAGTACCGTCCCACAGAATTTCCTCAGTTGGGGCATTCAGTAAACCCATAGCCTGTGGATTATTCTTCGTCGTTTTGCGCCCGTCTTGGAAGGAAGGACATCATGGTTCTTCCCAGTCTCACGTCCGTCACGTTTTAGCTAGCCGGGCGCCTGGGCGCTTAATCATCCCCCTTTAAATGTCGTAGTGCAGCACAAGCACGTGACACAGTTGGGTTTTGTGAAGGATGGAGAACCACAGAAAAAAGGAAAACCCATTATTGACCTATCAAAGGCCTACGAAGAATACCCAAAGACCCAATATGAGACTGCAGTACACAAAAGAAAAGTAACATGTACATATGTAAAATTTACCCAGGACATGTACAAAAACTCACAAACCCGAGTTAAGGGAGCAGGGATCAGTTCTGCGTCCATTTTTCTTTATAATAATCATACACACAGTAAAATCAGCTATAGCTGGTTGATTATAGTCTTTCATTCTTCTCTATTTCTGGTTCTTTCCTTTCTTATTCTTCTTCAATGGCTCTACAATCCGCTGCGAGCCTTGGTTTTCTTTATACTTATTCTTTCTTTAGCGATTTTCTATTCTGTGAATATAAGCCTCCCCTTTGCTTTTCCAATTCTGCGAGTTTTGTGCTAGTTAATACCAGTTAAAGTCAGCTGTCCTTTTTAGATCGTCGGACCATCTTGCATGTGGCCGTCCTACGCCTCTTTTTTGTGTCCGCGGCCTCCATCTCAGCAGTCTACCACTCCAGTTGTTCTCGTTCCTAGCGACATGACCAGCCCAACTCCACTTCAGGGTGGCTACTCTCCTTATTACATTTTGTACGTTTGTTTTTTCCTGTATCCAGAAGTTGTTCTTCCTATCTCTCAGAATAATACCCAGCATTTTTCGCTCTATGGTTCTTTGATTCACCCTCAGTTTGTTAAGGATGGATTTTGTGAATTGTGAATACCCATGTTTCGGAGTCGTAGGTACATAGTTATCGGCAAGACACAGTGGTTATAGATTTGTGATTTTAGGGCAGCGGTATAGTTAATTTAAGTACATCTTTTAGCACGTTAGCCTAATTCTTTCATTAATTTGCAGTTCCTGGTTTGCTTTTCCCATTGCTATTGTCGGTTCTAGGTATTTGTACGTTTTTACCAGTTCCATCTGTTTATCGTCGTGAGTCATTGTTCCTTCTATATGGTGTTCAATTGTCATGTACCTATCTACTTTGTTTTATTAAAATTCATATCTAGCCCTATATCGTTAGTTGTTCTGCTATACTTTCTAGTTCACTCTTTGTTTGTCCGAACACAATTACTTCATCGGAGAACCGTAGGTGTGTCAACTTGTCTCCATTGATACTCGTATTAATGCCTCTGTTTCTCCAGTCTCCTCTGTCTCATTGCATCCTCTAAGGCAGTGGTTCTCAACCTTTTTGTGACCGCGACACCCTTAAATATAGGGTTTTATGCTGCGACACCCTAACCCTAATGTCTAATTGTAATTACAATATATGTGCAAAATATTAAGTAAATTAAAACTTGTTTACGCTTAAATAACTTTAATATTCTTCAAAAATAAAAATACATGCATACTTAAACACAAACAAAAATTTTTTGCAAATACAAAAAGATCTCAATTAAAAGTTGCCTGTGTCTGATGAGTTGAACATAATTTTTCTATTTGAGGACGTACATGTGATAAACTTACACGCATTTCGCTGTCGACGTCAGTTAGTCGTGCTCTGTATTTTGATTTGATTTACTTCATACTTGAAAATACCATCTCGCAGAGGTACGATGTTACAAATGGAAGCAGAATATCCAAGGCTTTTTCTGAGATCGAAGGGTAGTCATTCTTCAACGATATCCAAAATTTTGAGATATCAGCATCCAAAAATTTGGACTTTAGTACTGTGTTAGAATGAATATCCACAAGTTCTTCTTTTTCACGTGCAGTTAAAGTAGAAGCATTATTAATATTAACTTCTCCAGACTTGTCAAAGGGCGATATACTACCCATGCCATTTCAATAGCAGCAACTGAGGGAAAATATTTTGTTAAACCGTCTTGAAGTACAGTCAGGTGATTTACTATTGTTCGTCTGAGCTGAACTACTTCTGATTGTTTGAGGTCTGATGTAGATTTTGTGGTAAATGCAAAGTATGATAAATCTCCACGTTCAACTGCTGATCCCCAAAGATCCAGTTTTTTTGAAAAACCATTCATTTTATCATTAGCAGATATTATATTTTCATTGCGCCCCTGCATACTCGTATTTAATGAATTCAGTTTTTCAAAAATATCAGCAAGATATGCTAATTTGGCTTTCCACGTAGTGCAACTAAGCATCTCCGAGAATTCAGGTTTTTCTGTTCCAAAGAATATTTTTCCTCTTGATAGCCAGCGAATCTCTGAATGCAATAATAATGTTTTATATTCAGCTCCCATTTCCTCGCTCAGCTTTTCAAATAAACGAGATTTTACAGGACGGGTCTTAATAAAATTAATCATTGCAACAACATTAGAAAAAACCTCGTTTAACAAGCCACCTTCTACACTTTTCACCATGAGAGCTTGTCTGTGCAAGAAGCAATGGGTAGTAACTATTCTAGGATTTTCTTTTTTCGCTAAAGCTATGAAGCCCTTAATGCGGCCTGTCATAGCAGCTGCTCAGTCTGTACATATGGAACAATAATACTGCCATGTTAGATTTTTTTGTTCACTCCCGTAACATTTCACAAACTCTATCCTCAATATTTACAGACATTTCTTGAATCCTTCTTTTCACAGTATCATTCGACAATGCAATTTTAGACACTTCTTCAACCACACTAAAATACACGGCCTTGGATGACACGCGACACCCCTAATTTGCCTTCGCGACACACCAGGGTGTTGCGACACCCCGGTTGAGAATCACTGCTCTAAGGCAAGCTTCCTGGATGTTCCGTTCACCTGAATTTGGAGCGTTGCGTTCTTGTATATGCTGTTAACTATACTTATGTACCGACTGTCTATTCGTGCGTTCTTTAAGGCTCGTTCTATAGCCCAAATTTCCACGGTAAAAGCCTTCTTGAATTCAATAAAGGCCATCCATATTGGAATATTATATTCGGTGCACTTCTCAATCAAGATTCTTACCATTTATAGATGTTCAATGGTATACTGTTTCCTGCTCGGAATCCAGCTTGTTCTATCGGCTGAAAGGCCTGATGGGTATATAGTTTTCTAGATCTTTAGGGTCGCCTTTTTTATAGATCAAGATGACTAAAGCATTTTTTCCAGTCATTAGGTATGTCTTCCTGATTTAAACATTTGTCAAACAGCTCTTCCAGTTGTTGTACTAATGTTTCTCCTCCCTGTTTCATCATTTCCGCCAGGTCAGCATCATCTCCACTAGGCTTCCCATTTTTCAGTTGTTTAATGGCTTGTCTGAATTGTATAGTTCAGTATAGAATTCTTCCACTATCTCAAGAAGTTGTTGTATGTCATTAACTGTAGTGCCTACTTTCTTTCTTCTAAATACGTTCATTCCTTTGTTGCGTTCTAGTACCTCTTGAGCGAGTTTAGTGTTATACTGTACTATGTCTAATTTGGCTGATTTCTTAACCTCCGTATGCTTCTTTCAACTCTGATTTCCTCTTTATAAATTCCGATGCTCTTATCCGTTTGTTCTTCGTATTCCATTTGTACTTTTCTTGCTACAAGTTCATTCGTACCCTTAAGCACTTCACAAAAAGGCTCTCTCCATCTTTCTTTTGTCTCCTGTTTGCTCTTTAGCAATTTACCAATATTGTCCTTATTCCAATAGATATTTAGCCCTTTTTCCTTCCTAAAACTTTTTAGCATTGTAATAGTATATTAAAATACAAGTTGCAGAAGGCATCTATTCAAGCACGAATTTGAAATTCCGAAACGAGCCGCATAGCGGCGAGTTGAGGAACAAATGAGTGCTTGAAGGACCTTCTGCAACGAGTGTTTTATACTATTTTTTCTATTTTGCCGTTTTATACCATTTTATAAATTAAAAAATTAAAATTTTAAATCTAGGGAATTTTGCGGTGGTTGGTGACGTTTATGTGGCGTAATTTTAGGCGGCTGTGAAAAAAATTAATTTGAAACGTCAGTTTTTTTTACTTTCGCGTTTAATGTTTGAAAATGAATGCAGAAGAAAGTTTATCACTAACACCGCCGAAAATTAGGCAAATTGCACAAAAAACGTTAGAAAATTTATTGCCGGACAAGTCCAAATCCCAGTATGAAAAAGAATTTCAAAAATTTGAAGAGTGGCGCCAGCAAAATAACATACAAGGAATTTCCGAAAATATTTTACTTGGTTATTAAGTGGCACAAATGCTTGGGTGTAAGCAAGCTGATTCAGCCTTACCTGGATGTTCCACCATTTCACAACAACGGTCTGATTATGGCACAAATAGAAACATTTCTGTTATAGGCAACACTAATGTTCATCAAAATATTTTGTTGGATGAGAATTTACATGGTGTCACATCACATGTAACTGCTAATGTGTATAATAATTGTACTTTTCACGGTAATAATTTAAATTACACTTCTTGTTCATTGTTATTTATTAATTGGGTGTGTTCTTCGTGAGATTTATTTTTTGACGTATGTTAGCTGATAGTTCAACGCTACCAACATCAATACAGTAAATTTTACTAGTCTATTTTAGCACACCAACGACTTATTCTAACACTCAAATGACGTCATTTGGGTGCTAGAATGGAGTTATTCTAGCACCCAAATAGAAAAATAGATTTTTTCCATTTCCGACACCTCATATTTTTTAATCTTCTACAAATGTTTCCCAAGATTCCTTTTTGAATCTATTAACCGCTTTTTTCATCTTTCTTCTTTGTTTCTGGTAATCATTATAATCCTCATTTGTTCTTGTGGACAGATATTTCTGCCATTTCCAAATTTTTAATTGTATTTCCTCCTTGATTTCCTCGTTCCACTACGGGTTTATTTTCTTTTGTTGGATCTTTTTGCCCTTCCGCAAACTTTGCTTGTTGCCTCAATTATTGTTTCCTCGAAACTGTTCTATATCATCTACTCATCAGCGTGGGTCTTCTTTTTCCAAGTCTTTTCTCTTGAAGTTTCTTTTCATATTCTTTTTCTTGTAATTAGTAGATCCTTATATTTGTTTACAGTTTCTGTACGCTCTGCCTTCTTTTTATTTTTATTCTCTGGTCTTAAACTTGTTTCTGCAAACAGATGATTTCTTCCTTTCCTATTTCAAATTGCCTCCTTTCATCAGTCGATTTTCTTTCACTTCTTTCACTAGTTTTAATTCAGTACTCTTTCTGTTCCTGTTTAATCTGTTTTATCTCATTCAGCATTTTCTCAGTTTGTTTCACTAACTTTCTCATCATATCCATCATTTCATTTCCGCCTTGACTCTTGTCACTTTTGGATGGTGTTCCCTTGGTTAATTTACTCCGACCAAACCCTTCCGGTGAGTTTTTGTCATTTTCCTTTTATAATCATCACTATAATCGGATTCTATTTCGCTCATCTTTTCACTATGTTTTAATTTATTTTCCTCCACAGCCCTACTTCGCTACGTCACTGCTTTCAAAACTTTATCAGTTGTTCTTGTTTATTGTTTTTATCAGGCGAGAAGGTCAAGTTAGCTACGCACCGAACGTTGATTTTACACCGATTTGTATTTAAATGCTTATGCAACCTTGACACAAAGACAATTAAAATAAAAAATTTGAAGTTAAATTTGTAAAATCGGAATTTAAAGCCTGAAGCTTCGTATTTGAACTCATAGGTTTGAATTAAAATCATGAATATTTTCCTGAAAATTTAATTCGAAGACTTCGCATTTTAGACTATCAGTTTGGATTCGAATCTTATTAAAGTGTCTTCTAGTTTCAGCCTGTTTAAGTTAGCAATTCGAAATTAAGGTTTAAAATAATTTCAGTAACTTCAAAATGGACGTTCTTTACCTTTTGTAATTTATGTTCAATTTTATTATTTATTTAAACTTATTTCGCACTTTGTGTTAAGCCAGTCTTTGTCATAAAATTATAAAAATTAAATATTTAAAGCAACGCAACAAGGGCACCGCCTTTTTTACATTTAAAATTCCTAAAAAAATTAAAGAGGTCAGTATTTTAATTCGGAAAATTCCAACATCGAATGTCTACCCACCCAAATTAAAATCAAATGATCAACCATTCCCATAAAGTTTTTATCCTCGAAAAGAAATTATCGGCCACGTTATTCACTACAGAGTCCTGAACGGTGATACAGAACGGCATAAATCAATATTTAAATATAAAAGAAAGCCACTGAACCCATATATTCACAAAAATTTTAACACTTGAATACCTGCCTGGTGTTTCTGAATAGAGGGTTTCAAAACGGCTTTTTGAATAAATAAATAAATAAATAATAACAGGCGCAGTTCCAGAATGGAATATTTAAATGTTTATATGCGAGGTTCTACGTCGGACCCTTTTTTTAATTTTTACGTTTAGAATGCCATCAAGAGTAGTGAGGTTTGTTTTCGAATTTGGACAAATCTAACTTCCACTTTACTTTTGTTTTTTTGGAAATTATGTTGGGGCATTCTTTGATCTTTTAATCCAAACAAACTTGCTGTGTTTACTTACAGGATTTAATAATGTTGGAAAGCTTTAAATGTTTTGATTCGGAGCACAGGTGCTTGTTTTGGGAAATTGCTCTCCGTTTTCTGGCCATTAATAATTATTGAAAACTGCCACTTTAAGAGTTCAAAGAAGATTTAGAAAAGTAATAATGCAATTAATTATAAAAGCCAACCCATTAAGACAAACAACATAAAAATTCCATTATCTGATTTTGCAAGATCCACTTTACATCATTAATGTTGGATTATTTCGCTCCACTTACGAACTTAACGGAAATGCTCGAAAAATACGTAACACATTGTCTTATTAGAGGTATGTACTCGTATACACCGAAGTCTTTTCTATTATTAACGTGAGAACGGCCATATCACGGTTTGTTTATTATTCTTTGGAGGAATTATGGTTGGATTCTTGTTCGTTCTTTTTTTAGCTGCATCACGTATTTGTTGGGGTATAACGATGTCCAGTTGCTAAAATTCGGAGTTAAAACAGCTGTAAGTTCAATTATTTAAAAGAGGTAGGTATTTAAAATCTCTGAGTTTACAGTTTGAAGCCTAAAATGCAGCTTGAATTGTTTTCATCGTACAAAAACGCTTGAATATTTCGCTAAAACTTTGATTTACCTATTAAAATGTTTCAAGTCCACATGGCTTAGACCTAAACTAAAAATCTCAAAATCTAATGGAAAATTCCACTAAAAATTCGCGCAAGTTTGCTTTTAAATTAAACACTGTTGCAATCAACCTTTAAGTCTAGAACTTCAAAGAAAAGCTAGAAAATTATCAAAGAACGAATACTCTAAAGAAACATAAAAGTAACCAAAATGGCTTCCACGTTTAAAAACAATGTATTGACTAAACTACCACAGAAAGATAAAACAGAAAGTTTTATGAGTGTCATATTTTTTATATAACCGAACTAAAAGTTTCCATAATAAAAGTTTATTGGTAGTAGAAATAGGGTTTTCTATCTAATTACCAACAATTAAAATAAAATGAAGGTCATAAGAGTCGTTTACGTTTCTTTAAATAGAATTATTGCTTCACGCCAGCTCTCTCATTAATGGATTGTAAATGTTTTCTAAAAGTAAACAAAACGCTTTTCTACCTTTTTTCTTGAAAACAATGTTGCATATTATTACATTTGACGAAGTTAAAGTTAATTTTAGGTAGACGAGACTAAAGAATCACTGCGTTTAGGCTTCAATAATCATTCATTGCATTAATATTTTGTGAATTTTTATTGTTTTAAACCTGACGTCAAGCTTCCAACTTCTAAGTAATTAATGAGGAAAAACAGCTTTAAGTTAATTAAACATGCAAACATTTTAGGCCAAATCGAATTTCTCTTGTTATTTTCTGCTGTTTTTAATGCTGTAGAGTACACTGCCGGTATCTATTTTACCTAGTTCCGATGCCTTGTTGCGTGTCTGACTTTAATATTGATTTCCTTACAAACAATGGCCATTGCTTAAGACGCAGATTTTTTGGCAAGGTATGGTTTGAAGCAGTTAATAACGGAACCAAATAGAGTCGCAGAGTCTACTTCTACACTTACTAATTTGGTCATCTAATCCAAAAATTGCGACAGCGGTGGGAGAAGCAATAGCTATTATCGAATCACTTTTTAACTTACTGTAATTCTTTCCTTAATAATTCTAATACTCAAACTGCTCTCAATTTCGACAAAAATTTAAAAAACTGTAATTCACAGCCCTATCATAATAATAGTAATAATAATAATGCCATCGAGATTAACAAAGAGTCATCTAAAACCAAAGGCACATACGTTACATGTTGCAAAGAAAACCTAAGCATTTGCCCAGAAATGAACCCAGTCAAACTCAACAATCAAAGAAACAATAAGAGAAAATGAAATGGTTATCGAAAAACGAGCTTTTACAGAGAAAAGAAGATGTGGTTAAACATACTAAATAACAATAGCAGAACAGTCTGAAAAATCAGAAGAACGAACGCAACAAGCCAATATGCAGCCGCCTCAAGCCGATAACGATAATAATGGAATTGAAAAATAGTCAAAGAACGACGAACCACCTCAAAAGGAACCATACACAGACTGAAAATAATGGATAAAAATTAGAATGAAATTAAATCAAATAAAACCTATTGGTAGCACATGCAGGCGAATAATCGCTTTGATAGACGACACCGCACAGCTGTATAAATGATGAATTAGCATTCTTTAAAATGCATACATAGATTAGCACGTTCGGTGTTCAAGGGAGCTGACATCTTATATAAGGAATTGCTTTGACGGAGCTCACCATGGTTGGAGTAGTCATCAGGATCATGTCTTCAAGAAGTCAGGTCCCATCCGTCATACTCAGTGATGTTTCGTACGGTTTTATGTAGATGTATTTTTCTGCATTTAATTTAATGCAATCGATTCATATTAAGACTTGCTATTAGTTTGGACCAAACACTTTGTTTCATTTTATTAACTTTGTTGATTGTGAGTACTTGGAACTTATCTTTAAAGCTATCTAAATGTTACTTTTAAGTTATAACTTTAACTTTAAATAATACTTTGTAAAACCAAATCAAACTTCTGACAATATATGTTGTGTTAGTTGAACCAGACTTTCAATATAAAACCTCTCGCAGAAAACCCCCGCGCGACGTAGTTGGTTAAATATACCACCCCATTGGCACTTAAGAATTATCACAAATTCTACTAAATATAATTAACTTGTTTTTACTCACTTTTAATATTATTTTTGGTGGTAACCACTACGTTACAGTATTTTTTATTCATTCCCACTTCTTTTTTTTACTTAACGACATCAAAGGCCTTCATCATCCATCATATCACCCATGTAAGTGGTCTCTCTTGCCTAGTGCTTCTCTTTCACTCGACGTAGTTCCATGTCTTCTATAATTTGTTTTAATAATTCAGCCTGGAGTGTGTCAAATGATTTTCTACTTCTATCTTTTTCTCGATGATTAGTTTTATAGGCATTTATCCTTTAGCAAGTATATGGCCTATTAGTTCATCAGCGGCCTTTGGAAAGGCGATGGGAGGCTGAAGCGACAAGTTCAGATTCTGTCTCGTTTGATAGCCTGACTCGCTGCTTAGTGCTAGCAGCGATATAGTGTCTCCCTGCTACTCCTTTATCGGAAATCCCTGCAAGGGATGAATGTTCATTAGTGCTCAGGTACCGCGTTAGGTCTTCTGATCTACTGTGGTTCACAGATAATTAGAAAACAGGCCCAGGCTCCGGTGCTGGCATTATGGCAACCAACCTAAAATGAAACTGTCTCTCGCAGTAGGCTAGTTTCCAATCGTTTTCCAAACTGAGCTCTCTGCAATCTTAGTCTGCGTCCAGGAAGACCTGGCCTAAGGCTATCAAAACAGGCGTATCTATATATGCCCCGACAGTCAAACAGTACCCAAATCCTTGAGCTGAGTAAAAACCAAATCACCGCATCAAGTCGATAACGATAATAATAGAATTGAAGAACAGCCAAAGAATGACGAACAACCTCAAAATATAAACTAAATATTAATAGCACAGAGAAAAAATTACTCAAACGAGTGTGGCAAAGTAAATCAGTTAACGAAGGAATAAGTCTAACAGACGAAGCGCGATTCGCTTTAGAACATCTCTTGAGTATCACAGAAATAAATACGCTAATCTACGCAGGCGTTGCGGGAAATTAAAAACAACCCTGAAATGCCAAAAAAAACACTATGGAAAAGACGACCTCAATCCAAAATCAATCAAGGTCGAAAGAGTTTATTTCTCTCTACTTAGTGAATTGCAGAAGGGAGTAATAACCCATAACGTCCACCTGAAAGTTAATTAGCTAGGTACTAAAAAATGAAAGAAAAAAGCATATGACCAATTCAACCTTAACGAACTAACACAAGACAAAAAGATTGAGGTTCAAGAGTAGAGCCCTTAAAGTGCGAAAATATGAAGAACATCATCAGTAGTAAGTATGTAGGTATACAAAACAGTATGTTCATAAATGATGCCAAGAAATTCTATACAACCTTTAATCAACAGCAGAAAAGGATCAAGTATTCACCTTCATAGCAAGACAAACTAGCATAATGGGGAGGAGTACTGGAAAAGGAAGTTCACCACAACAAGGACGCAGTATGAATTAAAATTGAAAAACATCAGTACGGAAATGTTATAATGCAGGAATGCAATGAAATTACAATCGAAGAAAAGGTCATAATTATAAAACGAACAAAAGGGGTGCAGGAAAGGAGCACAAGGATCAACTACTTATCAATAAAATGATCATAGAAAATGCTAAGAAGCGGAAGAAAAACCTATGCATGGCCTGTATCGACTATAAAAAGGCGTTTCATAGCGTCCCCCATTCCTGCCTACTGGAAACTCTTTCAGTATATCGAGTCAGTCCAAGGAGTCATTGAGAAAATAGAACACCTTAATACATTTTTATTTTCAAAAAGAAAAAAATTTAAATCAACCTTCTGCATCCACTGCTGGACATAGTCTCCCTCAGTGAGGGGCTTTTGATCTACTCTCCCATGGTAACCGGTCCTCGTGGGAGAGAGGTACTGCGTCAACGGAACGATTGCGTAACCCTTTCCAGTACTTACCAAAATGGTATTACAAAAATAGAGAATGTTGCTATCAAACGAGGCGATATTCTGAGTCAGTCATGATTAACAGGCAGACGTTAGAATACCAGATTGACAAAACATTCGGTAAGAATGAAAGACAGCTCAGGCACTGCTTAGTATAAAGATATTTAGCGATGACTATACCACTCACATTTTGCTTAACCAATCAGATTGATCGATTTCCTTAGCAACAGCCAATATAAACAATTTTCAAGTGAAAAAATCACACGTGCGTTTTAATAAGTGAAAACAATTCATAAATAGTAATTAACTGTTCGTGATATAGTCTTAACGAATACAACGCGTGATCCGATTTTCCTGTGATAAATATGGATCGGATAATTAATTCGTGCTAGTTAATTTTGGAAAAACTAACTAGCACTCATAAACTATCCGATCCAAATTTATCGGAAAAACGGCATCACTTGTTATATTACTGTTGATAAAATGGAATTTTGGCAAAACAAATGCACTACTGTGGCTCTTCAATGTGGCAATCAAACTATTCAAAAATGAAGAAACAAGTAAAAAAGGTCATTTCTAAAATTTTAGAATTTTCTAAAAATTATTTCTCAAGATACGATACTAAAGTAAAGTACTGCTCGTCTCCAAAAGCTCTTCGTTGTTATCCTTTAAAATTCGGCAAGCTCATAATTCTATTCAATATAGACTTATATATTCTAGAGATTCTACACAATATAGACAGCAGAGGAAACCAAAAGTTATTCTAGCGTGTAATCAAAAGTCCGAGAAAGAGGCACAAACAAGCAGCAAAACATATTAGAGATAAAGGTGGGAAACCGGTCGCAGATGACCTATAGAAGTGAAGGGTGACAGCACTATTGAAGAAATAGAAGTATGGGAGATTGACAAGGTTATCGCAATGGCAAAAAGTAGAGAGGTGCCAGGAAACGACGGAACAGCTATGAAAATAATAAAATTTATGGGGGCTAATGGCACAGGACTGCTCTATAAAGTGTTCTGTGAGATGTTGATAAACAAAAATATTTCCAGCGACTGGGAGGTAGCTATAATAGTATCTATCGATATGTAAAAAAGATGAAAACTCAAAGTGTGACAACTACAGGGGAATATCGCTCTTGAGTTTTATGGTAAAGTTGTATGATAGAATTTTGAAAAGAAGATTGCGTGAGATGACAGAAAAAAACAATAGGCATATGCCAACATGATTTTAGAGCTGGAAGAGGAACATAGAATCTAATTTTGTGCTTACGACAACTAGCGACTTTTAATACTGATCTATACAATGTACATGTGCTTTGATGATCTCCAGAAAGCATTCGACAGCGTACCCAGAGACAAGATTTGGGAAGTATTGCCTAATCTTCGGCTAATTTTGCTAATAAAATCTTTTTACATTAAATTGTAGAAATTACGTGAGCACCGGAAATAAATAAACATCTAAAGAAATTTCGATAAGTAAAGTTGGAAGTCAGGGCGAAATTCTGAGTCCCTTGTTATTTATAATAATCATGGACGAGTTAGCATGACAGGAAATATAAACGGCCGTATTAATGGTGCGAGTCTAGGTGTTTGAAGCGATAATAATTCCAGTACTGACGCACGGTAGTGAGTCTTGGGTGTTAAGTGAAATGTTGAAAAACAGATTACAGGTGTTTGAAATGAAGATCTTGAGAAAAATCAAAGAAGTGTCTCGTAGAGATTGTACAAGAAGTGAGGAACTTAGGAGACGGTTATCAGTGACATCGGTGATGGAAATAGTTGAAGGTAACCAGCTCCTATGGTTCGGAAACTTGATATACATGCCAGAAAGGAGAATTGTTAAACGTGTGTGGGATATGGGTGTAAATGAATAATGGAATGAGAGTATATCTAAATCTTTGGCCATTAAAGGACTCAGTTGGGGAGAAGCAAAGAATATATCGTCGGACAGAAAGAGGTGGAGAAAAATTAATAGAGGCTAGGAACGACCAAAGAAACTCCATACCTCGACACCCTAAATAAGGTATAGGAGGTGAAGATTAAGAAGACGAAGAATTTTTTACAACAGTTTATTAATCTGTGGCCATTGTCATTTATCATGTTCCCTTCAAATTTTGCGGCTGTTTGACTCTTTTTTGTACATTTTCATACATTCATATTACCCATCACAATGATTCCAAGCTGGTTTCCTATCGTGCTCAAGAAGGGTTGTATAATAATTACGTAGACTTAGCATCCCTAAAGAAGAACAAGCCGCCCGCAGAGGTGTTTCAATAATGATTCATAAAAAACAAACTAAAACATTGGATGGGATGAATGAAGAAACCACAAAGGACACAAGCTATCAATAATCGGACTATATGCACCAAGCGATGGTGCTGTAGTTCTAGAAAGAGATCAACATTGCACCAATTGTAACAATTATCACAAAACAAGATACTTAAAAGATAGTTACATTGTAACTAAAATACCTCTGTTTTATAAAAGGAAGTTCAAGAGCCGAACTAATTAGTTATAAATCAATAATTAACAGATATGAAAAGACCCAACGAAGATTCTTCACCATTTTATTATTATTTGAAAAATCTTTAAATCTTCGCAAACATAAACCTGACCTAGTAAAATCACAATAAACGCCTAATTTCCAAAAAGGCAAAATGAACACGTGAGTTGTATTTTGTCTACATCAAAAGACTCAAAAAGCTTACTTTTATAATAACCCGAACGTAGAAATAAAATAACTGAAAAGCCAGGCATTTCAAATTTCGCGTTTTATTAAACTAGACAAAAGTTAAAGTTCTCATAATCTATTTCTGCGCCTCAAAACGAGATAAACTTTATGTTGGTGTATTTTTAGATGTTATGGGAATTAGGCGCCAAGGGAAATAGATGGGACGGTTATTAGTCATCATGGGAATTAAGCGTCGAACATTTTTCTCCCTTTGCAATCTAGTTTTTACTGCTTTAATTCTACCTCTTTATATGGATCGTTTAAAAACACCTCTGTTTGTATAGCCAGGTTTACATTTGGCGTATATGTTGTCGAATATGACAAAAATCATTATTTGTTGTATAAATTACGAATCGAATAATTTAAATAAACGTGAGCACGAGAATCTTTCTATCCATCTATTATACTGATTCAAGATAAGTTAACGAAACTTTAAATATTGATTACAATTCTGTTCTACACCCAACAAAAGACTACACCCTTATGCTATATCATTAAAAAGGGAGAACGTATCAAGAGACCCAAAATAAAATCATCCTCAGAAACATTACATTCATTAGTTTCGACAGGTTTTCCAAATGAAAATGTTTAAAGTAGATTTTGGCAATCAGTTTATTACATTTTTTAAAGTCACAATTCATGTAAAATAAGCAAGCGTAAACTTTTAATTGATAAGTAAATAAATATCGTTAGTAAAAACATTTAAAAGAAGAGGACCCACCACGTTACCCTGTGGTACTCCATAACTTATCGGAATCTCTTGCGAGGTTGCGTTTTTAAATTTTACAATTTGTCGTCTATTCGTCAAGTAACAACGTAACCATTTCAAAACTGTGCTCCTCATCTAATGTGCTTTCTATCACTATACGAGTATGTTCAAAAACTCTGTTAATATCAATTTGTGTTTTTAGAATTGGATATTAAACAGTAGCTGTAAAAGCTGTATTACGGTTGCCAATATTTCCCGGAAACAGACTTACATTTTTCACGGTTTATTATGTCTTTAATTTAAAATTATGAAATTTATTACTAATAGCAAGTAAGTGTATAAGATAATGAGTTAAGTTTTTTTGTTCCAGTTAATATCTGAAAATGATCAGCCATTGCCGACAGACACTAAAAAGGGAAAGTACTTAGAGATGTAATTATTATTTATGGAATGCCTAAATACATACTGTACTAAGAATTTGAAGTTGTTTTATTGTGTCTAGATTTTAAACCCATAACGTATACCAAAACGTTATAATGACATACATATGTACATTATCCAACCGAGGATAAGAAAAATACACAAACAGAATCCTTCTATAGTGAAATGTAAAGTGCAACCTATCAAGATAGTGACCATAACATGAGGATCGTCCTAATTCAATGCTAAAGTAGGCAAACAAGTTCAAACAAATAAAACGGCGAACGGAAAACAGAGCTTACATGATGATGGTAACGACAATGGATATCGATTAATAAATCTTTCCATCTTCAATGGCATGATAATTAGAGAAACAATTTTCCCACATAAAAGCATCCAAACCAGAAAACTTATAACCAGATCGACCATGTTCTCATTTGACAGAAGGCATGTAACTTCTTCTTCTCCTCATGTCTGGCTTGAATGTTAAGCGTTGACGACCACCATATCAATTATTTGTTTATATATTTCCTTGTATTATGCTGTGTGAAGAAGCTGTTGTGCTTTAAGGCCAGACCATTGCCGAAGGTTCCTGAGACATGACGTTTTCTTCTTCCCTACCAATTTCTTGCCTTCAATTTTCCGTTTAAAATTATTCTTAGTAGTTCATATTTCGGACCTCTAAGAATGTGTCCTAGATATTCATATTTTAGGCGCTTGATATTGTTTTTTAATTATCATTTTTTATCCTTCTGGTCCATGAGATCTTTAAAATCCTTCGGTAACATCAAAGTTCAAAGGCTTCAATTTGATTCATGGTTTTAACTTGCTGATTGTATTCGGCATTTTATTTCTTCATCTGGATTTTGATCTTTGTTTAACCAACTGCCTAAATATTTAAAGTGTTCTACTCGTTCGATGTTCATACCGTTCAAACTCAAGTTTACTGGTCCAATATTTACTTTACTTGCTACTAACAACTTAGTCTTTTTTACATTTATATTCAACCCCATTATCTTACTCTCTGCATGTACTTTATTTAGTAGGTGTTGATGAACTTCTATACTTTCTGCTAAATTGCGGTATCGTCTGCATACCGTATGTTGTTAACAATTCTTCCTCCTATTCTGACACTTGTTTCCCCATGCAGCGGGCAGCGCTTTCTCAAATATCATTTCTGGGTATACTCTTTCCGCTGAGCCTAGTAAAGTAATAAGCAATTTATTGATAAAAAACATGTATTTATAATTTTTCAAAGTATTTCCCTCCGCAGTCAATACATTTTTGCAAAAAACTCAATCGTTCGAGCAGCCGTGTGGCCGAGCATTATCCAACGGGAACAAAGCTTACGTACCTTCAAATGCTTGTGTAAAATGGTGTTAATTGCGTTCACACTAATTTTTAGAGTAGCTTGAATATTCCTTACAGTAGCATGCCAATCCTCTTCAATCATGTTCCGAACAAGACCAATATTCTTTTCGATAACGGCTGCTTTTGGCTTAGGAGCTTGAAAACTGTCATTTAAGGAAAGTCGACCACGTTGAAATTCATTTTACCACCGCTTTATGGTAGCTAAAGAACACGACTTGTCACCAAATACTATATTGATTTCCTCAAAACATTGTTTACGGCTTAAACCACGTTTGAAATTGTAAAAAAATCACAGCTATACCTATATAGATAATGTTCTCTGTTTAATTCCATGATTTCTTGCGAAAAGGATTACTTTAAGCTTATGTATTTTAAAATAGTCAAGTATATTTGTCAACCGTCACTGTCATTAAACTTGTAAACAACTATCTTCCACTGTCAAACAAAATTTGTTGCAAATTTTAATGGCCCTAATAGATAGGCTCAGCGAAAAGGATAAGGTGACAGTACACATTACACATCCCTGTGTTACACCTGCTGAAAGGGAATGTTTTCTGATTGTTGTTTCCTATCTACTCATGTAACTAGCCTTATGGATGTAAGGAGCCGAAGAGGAGCTGACAGTGATTCCGACCACTTTTTATACAAAGCAAATCCCACACACAAGATTTCTAAGATACGAAAGAGAAGAGAATCTGACATAGAAATACATTGGGAAACTATCAAAATAATCACTGAATCAGCACAGGAAAGTATTGGCAAAAAAATAGGACGTAAAATTAAGTCATGGTTCTATGTGGAGTGTGGGAAAGCGGTAGATATTCGCAGAAAAGAAGCCCTGCACACAGGTACACGAAGCAAGGTAATATCGCGAAGAAAGAACATCATACTCAGACGAAATAAAAGGCAGTTCTTGCACCAAAAGATATAAGAAACCGAACACCATTATCACGAAAACCTAACAAGAAATATGTAGAAAATTACAAATAAAATGAGAAAGGGCTACTTGTGAGCAGAAACGTTGTCTTGCAAAAAGAGCACACCTTTGGCAAGTTTAGCAACTCAGTATAATATGCTCCCGTGATACTTCAACCCTGTTCCAAATAATCTATCAGAATTATCCCATCTTTGTCCCAGAAAACTGAAGCAAGAATCTTGCCAGCCGATTTTTGAACATGGAATTTCTTGAGTCGTGGATAACTCTTTGGATTACTCTTTAGACTCTGTGTCATAGTGATGGACCCACGTTTCGTCCATAGAAACAAGCCGATCCAAAAAGTTGGAGGAATCTTCTTCAAAACGGCGGCAGATTTCTTTCGCCATTGTCAATCGAACGCGCTTCTGATCAGCATTCAAGCATCTCGGAATCCATTTGACCGAAAGTTTTCTCATACCCAAGTCGTGATGAACGATGTGAAACACACGTTCATAGGAAATGTGCAATGCTTCTGCTATATGCTTGAGCCCAATTCGTCGATTTTCTAAAATCATATCATGGACAGAATCAATGTTTTCCGGAGTGGTCACAGAAATTGGTCTTCCAGAGCGGTGCTCATGTTTGACATCTCATCTTCCTCTCTTAAATTCCCCAACCCAGTTTTTAATAGTGACGTATGAAGGACAGTGGTCACCTAAGGTTTCTATCATATCAGCAAAAATGTCTTTGCTCGATAACCCTTTCAAAATAAATACTTAATAACTGACCGAAATTCGATTTTTTCAAACTCTAACTTTTTCTCAGACATACCGTTTTCAAAAATTCGCAGTTTTATCACAGTTCAACTTACAGACGTCCAACTTTGACAACTTATTTATAAAACATCGTAGTTGTAACCATAGCAACCATATTCAATTTAATCTACTAGAGACTTTCCAGGCTAACTAGATATCAATACCCCTCGTACTAGAAAAGGCGCAGCACTTTAACAAACATGAAGTAGGTGAGGAACACGTAGAAGCGGAAGAGACCGAACACCAAGATGAAGAAGTAATAGAAACTCCAACGTATAAAGAAGTAGAAGATGCTGTACGAAAAATAAAAAATAATGAGTCTTCAGGCGCAGGCGAAATACCGGCTGAACTTATACAGTGTGCTACCGTATAGGCCTTATAAAAGTAGTGCACAACTTAATTGTCAAAATATAGGAAACAAAAGTATTACCTGAGGAATGAAAATATGGAATATTATGCCCGATCCTGAAAAAAACGGGGAGATAAACTAAATTAGGTTTACTTACTGAATGTCACACATGAAGTATTCACGTAGATGATAAATGCGCGATTGAAGCTCCTATCAAAGCAGAGATAATCGGCCATTACCAAGCCGGTTTTAAAATGAATGATCAGCTATTGACTAGATGTTTACAACCAGGCAAATATTAGAAAAATGCTAGGAGCCCAATTATACAATGTATGACTTAATACAGACAGTTCTAAGGTTATTAAGACAGAATACGGCCTGCTGCAATTGAGTTTTTAAAAAATCACAGTGCATGTTGAACGGAGAGTCCTAAAGAAGGGGCATGTTCTATCACCTATGTTGGGCAATTTAGTATTGGAAAAAATAATAGGGGCATCTAGGTAGCAGCATAATACCTATTCTCAAGATGAAGCCAAATCATAGCTTTCGCCGACGATCTTAGGTAAAAGGAAAGAAGAAATAAAACCTATTGGCCAACTTGCAATTAATGAGAGCAAGACCAAGTTTATGGTATCGAAAATTTCATAGTAGGTACAACATATCATACTTCTTTAGCATATTTAGTCGTAGAACTACATGCTACGTGCAGATTCATTAGAAAAATTAGGGTTTCCATTTAAAACATTTATTGCAAACATCAACTCAAACAAAAGACAACCTGAAGTTTAAGAAATTGAAGCAAATCAACAATCAACATTCAATTGTTCCTGAGTTTACTCGCACTGTATAAACAATAAAATCAGAAAATATTTTAATAATTTCTATGAATGAATGTGCACAATTTAATTTTGATTTGAATACTTAGAAAAAGCCTAAGTAAAAATAAACTCACTGAATAATTAGTATGCAAGCCAACAAGCGTTTATAGATCGACAATTAAGCCGAATAGCGTGTATTAAGGTAAACTGGTTATTTTATTTTTGACATTTTTTAACATTTCAGAGAATTAAAGTTTTCCAGATGTTTTATGAAACGCCTTGAATATTTAATTTGAAGTAACAATAGATGATTAAGGCAATTATTTGAACCAAAACTGCCGATATTTCCACAACTTTAAAACCTCTATTTGTGCAATTTTACATCATTGCAAGAAACCTGTTACCTGTTACAATGTAACAAAGAAGTATTTGAGACGATCTTCAATCGTTAACATTTGAGTTTTAATTAATACCTCCCGGAACCTATCTCACAGTTTAAAAAATTCAATTAACTAGTGAAAATTCGATTTTTCAACTAAAACATATTTCGTGTCTTTACTTTAGCACTCGAAACGAGATAAACAAGCTCCCTATCGCCAAATAATGTGTAAAGTGGGCGTTTGTTCATTCAGTTGACCTTTGAAACCACGCCTGATTCGTGTTATCTGCTTAGCATAGAGCTACACGTACTGGAATATGTTACAGTTAATCGAGCATGAGATGATATGTTGATGAGAAAAACCTCATAAATATTCATTCCTCAATTTTTAATTTTGATTCTGTTCACGGAAAAATGGGCTTTTACAATACATTCTGACAGACTTGATTGTTTTCGAGCACGTTTGGGTTTGAATTGAACGTTAAAACTTGACGTGTTCTAAAATGCGACGTTCAATGAAGCAAAAGCCGGAATTAAAAATTTCAAACAAAAGATTTCGTGAGTTTTTAAAGAAAATTTTAAATTTTTACTATTTGAGAATTTTCTGAAAGGCTCCAAGTTCCAAGTATTTAAAAAGAATTGGACTTTGCTGTTCTACACACGAAAAATTAGGGAAAAAACAAACGCGAAATTTGTTCAAAATTCCGAAAATTTGTAGGAACAAGTAGTGCCCTTTAACATTAAAGAAATTGAAGTTTCAAGCCACAAGGAAACAAAGAAACTTCAGCAATACAATCCCACATCTAAAGGAACAAAGGAAAATTTTTTGAAATTTTAACACATAAATTTTCGAAATTTTGTAGGGACAAGTGGTGCTTTTTAACATCCAAACAATTTAAAATTCCAAACCATAAGGAAATCAAGAAGCTTGAACGAGAAGTTTGCTGAAAATCTTGGAAGTAAAATCCTACATCGGAAGAAAATAAAGGAAAAACTTTTGAAATTTCAACACAGAAATTACTTTAAATTTATGAAAATTTGTAGGGCAAGAAGTGCCCATTAACGTTAAAAAAATTAAAATTCCAAGCCATAAAGAAACAAAGAAGCTTCAGCAAAAAGTTTGCTGAAAACCCCAGAGACAAAATTCTACGTCTAAAAAAGTAAAGGAAAATTTTCTGAAATTTCAACACAGAAATTTCCCCAAATTTTCGAAAATTTATAGGGACAAGTAATAAATGCTCTTTAACGTTCAAAAAATTTAAAAGTCCACGCCATAGGAAAATCAATAAGCTTCAGCGAGGAGTTTGCTGAAAACCTCCGAGACAAAAGACAAAACCCTACATCTAAAAAAAGCAAAACATTTTGTTGATATTTCGACACAGAAATTTGGACAACATTTTTGGAAATTTTTAACCTCCAAAATACGCACTGCCAGTGCCTTAACATTCAAAACAATTCTCAAAAAGTTTCACGCCAAAAGAAAGCAAAGAAGTCTCAGCAAAGATATTTACTGAAAACCTAGGAAGCAAAACAAAAAATCGAAAATTTCGAAATTTCGGCCTAGAAATCAATTTCAAAAATTCACACAGCTAAACTTTTGCAATTTAAAAAAAATTCCTTTCCTTGAATTGCATCAAAACTGTTAAGTTTTTCCTTAGTTGTTTTGCCGATTTAATCAAATCTTGCAGAAGGCAAAAACATAAAACAACCCTAATTTCAAATACTAACGCCAAAAAAATGAAACTCGAAGCTTCCAACGAAACAAAGTGCTGAAATTACAGTAGCGAAATTTAGGAAGGCATTGGAACCAAAAATTTCCAAACTTTTTATGTTTGCAATTCGGGAGAATTTTCGAGGTTCTTTTTTTTTGTATGTATGTTGTGAGACTAAGGGCGGGTTGCACAAACATGATTTAACAGCTTGGTCAACTTAATCATTCGTTAAAGTGAACAAAATCGAATCAAAATTCAAATGCATATGACAAATAATACATTAGTAAACAAAAAATGATGCTCTTTTGTCAACTTTGATCATTCGTTAATTTAACAAGAGCTTTGTGCAACCGGCCCTTACTCACCCGATGCTCATGTTTTGCTTATACTACATACTACATATAACGAAAGCATTCTTCAACCATTTGAAAAAATCTCATTCGCTCCGTGCATACCTAATACACTTAGGTTTACCTACATTGAGTTTTATTTTTTTACCTTTAAAGAGTGCGCATGCAACATTCTGGGTCATCGTGCACGATAAATTAACAGGCTTCGAGAACCAAACTTGAAGTTCTGTTTTATTCGTAACTGAGTTACGTACATAACTTGTTGAACTATCGATCGAAGTTGACATTACAAACACGTCATCGTCAAAATCAAAGTTATCGTCGCCGTTGGATGTTTCGCTTTTAGCTATCTATTTTAAAGAAGTGTTTTCTTTTAGGTGTTTACTGATTTAGAAGACGATGACAACGACGAAGGTACTTCTGAAGTGATGAAGGGGATACAGTGAAAAAAAACAATGATGTTGCAGGAATTCAAGACGAGAAAAATGAAAAAGGAAACAAAAACATGGTTGAAGCTAAATAAGTTCTAAGCCGAATGGAAATTCAGAAAACAACATTTGGAAATCCCGCTATTGTGGAATTTCTCTTTTTACATATACACACAGTTCTGAAATAATTTAACATTGCATATCGCTTTGCCGTTTTCCTCGCAGTTTAACAAATAGCAGAGGGAGAGGTTTTGATATTTGATGTTCCATATTGAAATGAAGCGATGTTATGAAATGCATCGTGGAAAATAACCACGATCGTTGACATGACATGCTATCTAGGGTCACTACACTAGACTGGAATAAAGACATCTAAGTATGTGAGTTGCACGTAGGTAACCGCCGTGAACTCGGAAAAGACGACGTTCAGGCGAGCTGTGGAGTCCGTGGGAACGCAGGATTGCGCAGCTTGGCACGTCAACGTATTCACGGCAGGATGAAAATACGTAGCACGGCACGGTCGAGCGCAAGTCTTTGTTTCAAAATACCTGTACGGGGAGCTGACTTCTAATGTATAAGAAATTGGCCAGTAAGAGCTCACTACGGTTAGTGCCATCGTTAAAGAGTTGTCTCTGCAAGGAGTCAGGTCCTTCGTGAAACGTTGTTTCCTACAATTTTGATGTAAGATTATTTTTCTGCATTTAATTTAATTTAATTCAGTGTATGGTAATACTTACTAATAATTTTAATCAAAGTTCGACAATATATGCTATTTGAATCAAAGTTTTTGTTATAAAACCTCTCGCACCAACCCCCCACGTGGCGTAGCTGGTTAAATATACCACCACATTGATACTTAGGAATTATTAGATTTTAACTAACTTATCTTTTTAATTTCATTGATTATTAACTTTACTTTTGGTAATAATCACTACGTTACAATATATTAACAATTATGTAGCCAAATGTTTCTAATTCTTCCTTTAATAAGTCAGTACTGGACAACAAATGGACGTTTTTTAGTACTACAAGAAAATTTCTGTCTTCTTTAGGCTTGTTCGTATAAGTGGTTCAGTGTTTGTAACGCGTAGTACAAAACTTGTCGGTGATTTAGTTACATGATTGTTGTTTGTTTCACTTTTGTTCATCCATTTCATCTTCGTCAGTTTTTCGTACCTGTTGCTACGGGGGGAACTAGAAAAATTATCTACCTAGCTATGACAGAAACAATTGGTGGCGCTTTGCTTGAAACGTCAAACAGTGACAACCTTTTTCTATTCGTGTGTCAAATTTGATTTGAATTCGTTCATTATTAAATTTTCTATTAAGTTTTTTGAAAAAAAAAATGAGTGTTGTGAAATTAGTACATCGCAGTGTTAACAAATTTTTGACAAAGGAAAGGACTAGTCCTAAAAATATCTATACAAGGATGATTGCAGTGTACGAGGAGGAAGCTCCATTATATTTTACGGTAAAATATTGGCCTAAACAATTTCGGTGGGAGTCATCTTTTGCACCATAAATTGGGCTTGAGTAAGATTTCAGCGAGATGGGTTCCAAGATTGTTGACTCCCGAGAAAAAATCGTGTAGGCAGGAAATTTCGCAAAATCATTTGACATCTTTGGAAGCCGACCCTGACTTTTTCTCTAAGATCATGACTGGTGATGAAACTTGAGTCCAACACTGGGATCTAGTCTATGCAGTGGGTCAACAAGGGCTCTCTTCCGCCAAAGAAAGCTCGCACACAGTCTTCAGCTGGAAAGCTCATGGCCATTATCTTTTGGGATTAAGCAGGAATTATTCTCATTGAATACATAAAAGCAGCACCCACCTACCGTAACACATTAAAAAATGTAAGTAAGACTATCGACCAAAAACGCCCTGATTTGGGTCATGAAAATGTCCTCATTCTTCACGACAACGCCAGAGTCCACAAAGCAATCAAAGTTCAACCAGTCTAGGCGACTGTAATTTTTCTGAGCTAGACCGCATGCCGTATAGTCCAGATTTAGCTCCGCCCAATTTTTAGGGGACGTCAGTTTTTAGACGATAACGAGTTGAAAGAGGCTGTTGACGCCTATTTTGAAGACCAAGAAAAATATTTTTTTAAGCTGGTATGAAGTCGTTGCAGGACATGTGGCACAAGTATATTGAAGTTAGGAGAGATTAGCTATGTTGAAAAATACAAATTACAAAAATATTGAATGTCTTTTGTTTCATAGCTAGGTAGATAATTTTTCTAGTTCGCCTCGTAGTTGTGATAGGACTAATAAGCCAATAGCTTGTTTTTATTTGTTTGGGATGATCTGTTCTTTCAGGACCACGTATTCTCTTTTTATTATTGTTTACCACTTGCCATTCGTTTTCCTTCTGAATGTTTATTGTTGACAATTAGGCATTGTTAATGGTGGATATTGTTGCTTATATTAAGGTGCATTTGGTAGTGACAGTGGACTATAATAACGTGAGATCGAAAAAATTTCACCTCAAAGTTTGCCATGAAAAATATAAACCGTGTCTTTGCTAAAGTCATACAACTTAAGCCATTAGAACTACTAAATCTAAAACCACGCCTAAATGATACAAATTAGAGCAGATTAAATTATTATAAAAACTAAAATTAAATACAAATTGAACAGAAGAAAATTATTTTAAAGTAGATGAGTTATGTGACCTCCATTTTCTTGGTGGCAGATTTGAATTCTGTGTTTAATAGAATCAGTGACATTTTATATGCCTGACAGCAAAACAGACATAACCTCACACACCTCACATAACCTATAAAACAACAGCTGACATTTGTATGACTTAAAAGTCGACATGCCTAATTTTGTGTTTTCATGTTTCATAGCCAACTTGAGGTGAAATTTCTTCGATCTCACGTTACATAGTGTTTTGCGTGTTAATCGATTGCATTGGCTGAGAATATATTGCTGGGTTAATTGAGTTTGAGATTGATTATATAATACTGAAGACTGAAGATGTGCATACAATACCATTGAGGCTATGAGGTACGTATAGAAAAATAAAATCTCTTCGAATAAATGCAACGGCCTTACGGCTTTCGCTTGTATTATATTATCACAACACATTTGATAACTGACATGCACGATTAAAGGGAAGGTAGGTACTTATTTGTAGATATGGTTTTGGAAATATTTTTTATAATTTTATTTATGTAGATAACTTTTCTACACTTGAAACTTTAAATAACCAGATTAAATACTTTAACTTTTTAGATAAAAATAAGCCTTCAAAGAAAAGAACATCTTAATATAGTATTTTTCACCTAGGATTTGGGTTGTGACGTCAACGCGCTGTTGATAAATTCACAATTCAACTATACTTCATCTTTTTCTAAACAAGGTTTTCATTACCTACGGCGCACGAACGCGTGTCTATTCATACAGTTTTTGGGCGGGGCAAGTTGACGTCACAACCCAAATGCTAGATGAAAAATACTGTAGCTATTGCTTATTACTTATTGCTAATCCCTAAAATTTTCAGTACTACCAAAACCTTTTGAAATCAGATTAGATTATAGGATTAAAACTAGTTACAAACGAAGTTGTGCCAGACGTTAGGAAAACTGGCTGTCTAAGTACGATTTTCAAATTAATTTTTAACCGATTTTTACGTTGTGATGCCGTTGTGATGCAATGATACAAAATTTACTGCAAAAAAAATTATCAAAGCTTCTTAATTTTATAGAAATTTGAGTAAGTACTCTGGAATTTTTTTGATGAAGTGTTATTAATGATATCAAAAACCGCCATTACTCACCGTGTTCTCTTCTAAACACATGATTTTTTGGAATAAAAATCTTGATGGGAAGTCATAATAAAACTGAATCAAATATGGCACGTTTTAATGCTTATTTTACTGAAGCCAGCCTTCTTAATCACTTTATGATTTGGAAATAAGTATCGATTAAACGTCATTTAAACTGGTTTCAAAGTCCTCCGCTGGCTTTAAATAAGAAAATAAGACAACTTGTAAAAATCTTCGTTCATTCTAAAGAATTCTCCCGTAAACCTTTGAAATTTAATAGCTTTCTCAGTTAATTTTTAACTAAGGCATTATTTTATAAAATGATAAAATGTCCGATGCACACAATTATATTAGGTTTTAGTATAATAATTGATACACTACTGGTAATAACGAAAAATAAAAAAATGGAATATTTTTACCCGACATGAAATGGAGGTAGGATACTTTAGTACGGAAATTAATTTTGAACTTTTCGTAGAGAGAGCAATCTAAATTTAATATCTACCATTAAAAAATATGGCAAATCGGTAATGTACAGTTAAAAGTTTGATGAGAGCGTATATTTCGATACTAAGCACGAACCTATCCGGGAAATTACTATATTTACTGAACTACTATCGGACCTGAAAATTTCGATAGTTCATTTTAACAATTTTCAACATGTGTTTGTTTATTTATTTTTATGTAGAATGGAACAGAGTGCAACTGTAGATATCTATAGTTAAAATAAGATGATAATTTTTAATAAAATTGTTATCTATGGTAATTCCCAAAAACCGTGAACTATTACTGACGGGTAAAACCTTATTGGCTAATCGAAGAGTAATGTCACCGCAATGTTTTTGTCTATTATGAAATCTAATAAATATTAAAGTGCAACCAACTACTTAAATCGTCAAGCACCCTGTTGCATATTTGTCATTCAATGTAGAGTCTAACTTATCTGAGACAAATGGGGACGTGTCATCTGCATACAAAATTCGATTTGCGTCGTCTATCAGAGAATTGAGGTCGTTGATATAAAGGGAAAACAAAACCGGCCCTAAAATCGACCCCTGGGGTACATCAATAGCAACGTCTAAGGGATTTGAGAATACTACTCTTTTAGTAACGTTATTAAAATAACATACTGTTTACGGTTATTTAAAAACAATCAATCCTAGAAAGAGCTGTTCCTCGGATACCGTACATTTCCAGCTTGTTTAACAGAATTTTGTGGTTTACACAATCGAAAGCTTTGGACAAATCACAAAATACACCAATGGGACTTTCACCCTTCTCCATAACTTCCAATATTGTAACAAGCAGAGACTCAATACCAGACATCGTTGACTTTCCTGTACGAAAGCCATGTTGATTTTTAGTTATAATATTGAGTGCATTTAGAAAGAATATTCAAATACCTTGGAGAAACAAGACAAAATACAAATAGGCCTGGAATTTTTTATGAGATTTGGATCATGTTTTTTAAATACAGGAATTACTTTATATAATTTAAGTACAGATGGAAACGATCCTTTCGAGAGAGGTAGGTTGACAAGATACGTTAAAAGTTCTAATAATTCTGTGAGTGCATCTTTAAGTAGAAAAGAAAGAATGGTTTTAGGTTTTTATTTAGTAGTGTGAGAAGTTCCTTGGGTGTATACGGATTAAGAAATATTGAGTTTGGCCCATGGGGAAAACTGTTAAGACGAGATTGAACATTTTTATTGCTGAGGATAGATATTTGCTTAACTGTTTCTAAAGACGCATTTTGGAAGGAGCTATTGAAACTGAAAGCGGTGAAGGCAGGATCTGAATGTAATACGCCGTCACTATTCAGTTTTATATTATTAACATTTTTTGATTTGTTACTTACGTTCCAAACTACTTTTCCAGGATTACTAGAATTACAAATTTTTGCTTGAAAACAGCGTTTTTTAGTATTAGATAATAGAAGAATGTGCTGCCCTTTTGCTGCTGAATACATAGATTTTAATACGAATAGGTCTTTAAGTTTACGACTCGATTCTCGAATTTCATCATTTATCCAGAATTTATTAGATTTATTTTTTGGATGCATTTTTTAACCGGTAAATGTATACTAAACTTATATAAAATAACATTATAAAAATAGCTGAATGCGTCATCAACATTAGATAAACTACAAAGAGCAAAAGAGGTGACCAATCTTCCTCGACAAGTTCTTGTTTAAAAAGGTTTTTACATCGCCTTCCATAAACTCTGTTATAGAAAAGGAAGGCATTTTTAAACTCTTGATACCCACGTAAAAATTCTATCAACAAGGTTCTATGGTCAGATATGTCATTATCAACTACACAGCAAATCCTATTTTCATGCAGGCGAGTATTCGTTTTTACAACAAATTTTTATAGGTTGAGCGATTTCTAGTTTCAGCGACATTCTTGGTAGCAACAAGCAATTTGTGAAATATGCTTTTGAAGAGAAATGGAAAAAGTATATATCTTGTTAAAAGAATGGGATCTGCAAACCCTACGCGATTCATTTGTAGGTAAGTTGCTATGAACTACGGATTTAATTGCAGGTTTGTTTGAAATTAAGTAACCCCGAACGTCCGGTCCTGTTTAGAGCCGAAAAATTGAATCTACTTATGTGTACTTTACACATAATCTGAAAACCAAGAAAACTGTTTATGCTTAGAAATACAAAGAAGCTAGATACCATAAAATATAATTAATTTTAGTATTTTGGCTAAGCCCACATTATATGTTGCACATTTTATGTAGTATATTGTAGTGATGTTCGAATACTTAAAAAAAAATTAAACTGAATTGTGCCACGTTGCTAGCGTTAAATAATTGTTGTGTAATCCAAGTGATTACATTTAATTAAATTTATTATTGTGTAGATTAATTTTATAAAGTTTTATCTCAGGGATTTAAAAAAAATGTAACTGTCTGTGTATTTGTGTATTCAAATATACATGAAATCAACAAGACGAACTCAATATTTGAACAATTCCTGTAAAGAAAACACACAACACGAAATTCAAAAAAAAATACTCAAACACTATTACCAATTAATAATTAATAATAAAATAATATAAATTCTTTTCATTGTTAAGTTTTGAAAATTGCATCATTATTGCTGTTGAAATTTTGATAAAAACAAATAACATTAAATTCCACTTTTACAAACATGAATAATCAAATTCGTGGATAAAAAAAATCGCAAAACTGGTTATTGGTAAAATTAAAAATTAACTTATCTTGATTGACCTTGTACTACGGGCTTCTGACGAAAAGAAAACTATGTTCATGTGGTGGGTGACTTCATAAATAAGAATGACTGGCAGCTTTCCGCCGCAAACTGTTGATGTTCCATACAATCTTGCATAGGTAAGTCTTTATTTAACTTATCACTTTCTTGATCACTTTAATGTTTCTTTTTAATCACTTTTCTTAAGGTTTGATTAACCGGTTTTACTTTTCTTTTCAGATTAATTAATGAGTGTTTGAAGTAACCTCACTTTCGGTTGGCGTAAATAACACAACTTTTATTCACTTAAACTTCGATGAAATATTTTTATTAACAATTAATATGGTTTTGAAACACAATAATTAATTAACTGGTTTGTTTAAAACAATAACATAATCTTCACATATCGTAAATATTTTCACTTATTATTTTTTTACAATAATATCTTTACTTTATGATTAATACTTGCATATAATTAATTTATTTATTGTTGCATTTTGTTTATTTAAATTATCCTCGTTAAATTGATTCATTTTAATTTTATTTATACATACTTCACATTTAACTTTAACTTTTAATTATCAACTTTTTAAAAACTTCCACATTACAACTGTCACTTCAAAAAATTATTCTAAATTCAGTTAAAAACTAACTTAACATACTATTTACAAAATTTAATCATTATTTTCACTCTTGTGAAATTTTTTGAAATCATCTTTTAAGGTTTTAATTTCTCCTTTAAACTTTGACATTTTATAATTTTGAAAATCTTAATTATTCTTATAAAACTCACTTTCTGTTCTTAAAATCTCATGATACCTTTTCTTTGTGTCTATACATAACTTTTTATAATAATCTTACATGTGACTGATTTTTTTATGTAGTCAAAACTTTAATGTAAAATTTCATGACCTTCGTTTTTGCTCTTATAACATAACTTATTAATTTTTAAGTAACAATTTAACTTTATTTGTTCTTTTTAGCATGGTAACCAAGAAATTATGTTACTAGGAATCAAAATATCCCAGAACATCAAAATCGCATCATGAATTTAAAAAAAATTTCATCATCGGAGATCGAAATCTTGAAACGTCAAACTTCAAAGTATGTTTTTCGACATTCGCGTCCTGAATGTTAACTTTACAGTACTTTTATTGAATTTACTAATTTATAATAATGCTTTTATATTTACTTTAAACAAAATTCATCTTAATCTTTCATTTCTGTATATTTGTAAATGTCAAATGATGTATCGTAAATGTCATTTAATTGTGTAAATTGTATAAGTGTATTAAATTGTGATAAATTATTGTCGTTTGGTATTGTTAAATGATTAGATTACACAACAATATATTTTTTGATTATCCTTTCTTTTGTATTATACTTCTGTCATAATTTTTTTTTTCATTGATGTCGACATCTTATCTTGCATTATTTTCAGTTATCACTGCCACGTATTTAAAATTCGTAACTTTTTTGATTTGTTTTCCCTCTAATTGTATATTCAGCTTCTGCAAAGTCCCATTCCATAGATTTCGATTTTCTTGCATTGTCTTTTTGATTTCAGCTATAATCACCACATCATCAGCAAAAACAGACTCAAAATTTCAACCGCCTCCAGATTGTTCTTCTTGTTCTTCGGTTGGAGCTACAATCCGAGATGGGTTTTGGTCTGTTCTACAATGGTCTGTCATCTCTTTCTATAGGTGGCTATGGTCCACCAATGTCTGCATCCAAGTTTCTTAAGATCCTCCGTTATATCATCCTTCCATCTTTTCTTGGGTCTTCCACTATGTCTCGTTTCAGTTATCTTTCTTGTTGGTCTTTCTAAATGCATTCTTTGTTATGGCCCAGCCATCTAATTTTTTGGGATTTTACAAATCTCGCTATACCTTCTCCGTGTATTAGTGCATTTAGTTCGTGGTTCATTCTGTATCTCCATGTTCCATTTGCTTCTTGTACGGGATCGAATATCTTGCGCAGTATTCTTCTTTCAAATATTCTTAAACGATTTTCATCTGCTTTTGTGAGGGTGCCTGTTTCACATGCATATGTAACTATTGGTCGTATCAGGGTCTTATATAGCTTAAGTTTCTTGTATATACATATATGCTCTTGGCTCCAGCTGTGCATCTTGTCCTAATCTCTTCACTCATATCGTTCCTATTGTGTAATTTGGAACCCAGGTAAACGAAGCTAGTTACCTCTTCTATTTCCATATCCTCTTGGTTTGTCTGATTTCTGGTGTTTCTCATGTACTTATTAGTTTGTTTATGTTAACTTTTAGACCTACATCTTTAACCTAGTTTTTTAGTTTAGTATTATGTTGATTAGAGTGCTGTCCTATTACGTCAGATTGTTATTACCTAAAATAAGTTTCTTTACTTTCAATTTATACGTTTTTTATGCCATCCACACACAAAGTGAACAAGTTCGGGCTCATTACCCCTGCTTGTCTTATCAGTACGTTCTTGCTTCCATGTTCTGGGCTACCACATCACTTCTATCAGCTTCTTATTGTTTTAATAAGTGTATTATTTACGGCAAGATTCTTGAGATTTCTTCTCTTCTTATTCGATTAAAGATCTTTTCTAATTCTATAAATGTGAAGAATGTTTTGTATTTACTCGCACGAATTTTGTATGATTTATTTTAAGGTAAAAACGTGATCTTATATTGTATATGTTGTACATACCTACTTTTTGGAGACGGTGACGTAAGCATTAGATTTATTAAAACAAGGACCGCTAGTTTACAAAAAGCCGAACGAAAAAGTTTAAAATAAGGGGATTAGTTGCGATTCAAGGATTTCGACCTACTTAAGTCGGAATTTGGGGGGTAGTCGGCCGCGCGACGCTTTAGCTTACACATGTAATAATGAAAGAACCAAGTGTGTTGGTGTAGAATGTGAAATAGTGTTACATTGTTTGTAAGAAGAATTTCTGTATAATTAGTAACGAAAAGATGAGAAGCTGGTCGGTAATTATGTAATTATAATGACCAGTAGTTGAGATTGTTGAATAGATGTACTTAATGGTATGTCCGATGAGATACGGACGGTATAAACAGCTGTATTTGTTATTGATGTAGACAAGCAGTGAGGCTTGTTGTTGTTGTTGTTGTTGATATTGTTGATATTATTGTTATTCTTGTGTTGGACAAACCCCGAGGCTTGTTGGGGCTTATTGTTGATTGGAGCATGAGGCTGGTAGTAAGTGCAACTGCGTTAATAATAACTTTAATCTCCTCTAACGTAACGGGAGTCAAAAACAGTGTTTCCATATTAGGTGTTATATTACATACGTTGTTAACATCTAACACCTCAGGAACTAAGTCCTTAACAGAGTCAACAAAAAAGTTATTTAAATGTTGAGTTATATATCAATCGTATCGTTCAGCTCCTTACCATTTTCCGTTACAAAAGATGTTGGCAAACGACTACGATCTAAATTAGTGCATTGTTTAATAATCTGCCACGCAGTTTGAGATTTATTAGAGGAATTTAACATTTTGGAATCAAATTAATGTTTTTAGCAAGATCAATTTTGAGTCGATGTCGTTTTTTCCGTTCTTGATAAGCTGCAAGTAGATTTTGATTCTTAGTGAAACTACAAATTTTATGTAATTCCCTGAGAAAGATTCCTTTATCAATAATGTCGCGAGTTATGTAAGGCCTTTTAGTTACGTGTTTACTATTCTTAACACGTTAACACTCTAATCCCAGCAAAATCGACTGTTCAATATCTAGGGCTTCATTTAAATCAGAAGCTTACTTGGAAAGACCACATCAAGGATAAAAAGGCCCAATTAAATTTAAAAGTGTAACAAATGTACTGGCTGCTTGATAAAAAAATCGCAGTTAACGCTTGGAAATAAATTAATAATGTACAAGACCATCCTAAAACGGCTGCAGCAAACCGTCAAATACAAAAATTTTGTTAACCTTTCAGTCGAAAACGCTTCGAATGATAGCGAAGGCTTCGTGGCATGTATCGAATCGAATCAAACCCTTCATGATGACCTCGGTATACCAATCATCAGTGTCGTAATCTGTTCCATGCCATCAAATCTACAGAATGCAGTACTAACCACAGCAATCAGCTTAGAAGTACGCTATACCAGCATCACCCAGTAGAAAGGAGGTTCAAGAAAAAATTGCCAGAAGACCTAACCTGGTTGATGCTGTGAGTTAAACACATTTTCTTTTAATTGTTGATGTAAATCTTAATAAAATATAATTGTTTATGTTAATGCAGATTTAACTTGATAATAAAATGTCTACATAATTTATTGTTATGAAGAGTGAATAGTGAATAGCCAAAGGAAGGTTTATGTAGTGGGAAAAACCCCGTGTTTACAGTTGTCCGGTAACAAATATAGGAATTTTCTGATTGGCAGAGGATTATTAGAGAGTCTAGGTTACAAAACAAACAACAGAAGGAAGAAGATAAATAAATAAAAATATATAAAAAATGAGATTCTCGGAATTTTATTCAATATAAAGAAAAATGAATTATTATCAATCGGACGCAAAGTGAAGGGAAGGTCAAATTAACGAAAACTGTAACGAATTCGAAACAAAGTATAAGTGTGGGTGTTTAAATAGTATAAGTTAGGGCAAGATAGGGCATAATTTTTATAATAAATCTGTGTCTTCAAAATTTATGAGTATAATTTTTATTTTGTGTTCTTGAAATTTAATTTGGCGAACCCTGAGAACGACCTTGAGATAAGAGTATCTCAGTTAATTTAAAAAATAAACCATAATTTGAAATACAAAATATAAGTTGGGGCACACATAGCAATCATTGTCGACGCATCGTGAGGCAATTTTGGCAATTTGTAATACATAACGTGGCATTGTTAACGATTTTGGAGAATCTTCCGCGATTATATCAGTACCTATGGAACTAAAAAATACTTCTCTCAGTATTGGAATTATTGGAATTTGTTCTGAGGTACTTTGAAATTTCGGTATTGTAATAAAGACCTGTCATGAATATATCTAGTTTTCAATTAATTAAATCTAATACTGCAGTTTTTTTGCAAATTACTGTTATCGTTTTGTATTATCAGTATTATTTGTGAATGTGTAATATTTGTGAGAATATCAAATTTATCATAATCAATTAGTGGACCAGCAAATGTTTTCTTTAAATTCATAATACTGATTTCAAACCTGTATATATTGTAATGTTAGGTACATATTTCATGAATTTAGGATGAAATTTTAAAAATGTTGAGATGAGTTATAAAATAATCAAATTGTACCTATACAGATTTTAAAATTTATTTAAAAAATGTAAATAAATAAATAAGTTAGATAGGTAGAAATATTTAAAATTGAATTATGTACATTAGTTATAAAATGTTAAAATGTAATATAAAATTAGCTAGAAGGATCTGATTTAATCATAATAACTGTATTTGAAAATCAAGTAAACGAAAATGGATAAATAACCAGGACAACGAGAATAAAAAAAAACAATAACAGATGAAAAATTCTGAAAAACAAATATTTCAAATTGTGTAAAAGAAAAGCTTTGAATATAAAATTAATTAAAGCAAGATTATTTAAATGAATTTAATTATGGAAGATATTAAAACCTGTTAATGGTGAAAATATAAAATAATTATCAGTTAAAATATTTTAAGTGATTAAAATATTTGAATATTGAAAAATATAAAAGAAGATTAGAAGTTTAATTGGAAGAATTTGGAATGTGATACATATTTCGCCCAATTGGAAGAAGTCCGAAAGTGATGCTTGAATTGAAAAGTGAGAACATCAAATAAGAACTTAACAAACGTGAGTGATTTTTAGTAACATTAAATTAGATTCTATTTAGTTAGGCAATAGTAGGCAATTTATGTGTGCAAAATTTATATTTAACAAACTGCTAATAAATCTGTATTACACTTTATAATCTGACTTTATTGATAAAAATTAACTGAATTTAATAAATAACTTAAATAAATCAGTGGTTGAAGTGGGGGGGGGGGATGCGGGGGGATGGCATCCCCCTAGTTTATTAAAAAAATTAAGCCGTTCCCCTACATTGAAAAGAAAATTAAACCATCCCTCTACTTAAAAAAAAAATTAAGACATCCCAGTGCTAAACTACGGGGTTTCATCCTTCAAATATGATTTTTAAAATTAACTATTTAGTAGGTAGCCGGTATGTAAGTAACTAGCGTTCAATTCTTCAAAAAATATGATTCATTGTTTGGGTTTGGGCACCGCGCGGCTCCCGTAGAGTCTATTTATTTATTTTAAAATACCCACAGACAAAACAGCTATCCATTACACCATTACCCATTACTGATAAAGACACTCTTATCAATCTGCGTGTATTAAAAACTAAAAAAATTGGAGTATGTGGAATCAAGTATTAGATTCTTAAGTGAGGTTTTAATTAACCAAATTAAAAAACTCAGGTTTATTTTTTGTCTTTGTAGCATCGCCATTTTATTTTCCTAAAGTGATAAACTATTTCACACACGTAAATAGGGGGGGGGGGGCACTAAATATTGGGAAATCTAGCATCCCCCTTGTAATGTTTTCCCACTTCGACCAATGAAATAAATCTCAAATTAAGAACCTCATCAACGCCTAAGAGATAAGTACTGAGTTAGCCGGAGTTTAAATTAAAAAGCAAAAGTAATAAAGATTCTGTCAGGGTAGGTAAGTAATTTAGTTAAAAATTGTAATTAACTTGAAAGCTAAAACAAGAAACCCTTCAAAGCATTGATTAGCATCACAAAGTGGTTCGTCGTCATAGCAATATGGTCCTCAAATAGTTGTCAAAGTTGGATTAGGTTTGTCATAACGATTGCAAAAGTTTCTATAAACGTTGATCAAAAAATCCAACCTATTGGGAGTTACGACTTATTTAATTATTAGGCAAGAAGATAAAATAGTTGTAAGTTGTTCACAGTTATCTTTATCTAAAACACACGCTTCTATCCACTGTTTCAATACCTGTAAACTGTAAACTGTAGGTTTTTGCTTTCATGGCCTTCCATTTTTCTGAATCAGGTACTAATAATAATTAAATGAGTCAGAATTCCTGAGGGGTGTGTTTTTGGACCAGGTTTTTTCATCTTCAGGGTGAGCCCAATCTAACGTCTATTGTTAACTTATTTCTGGACCAGCTTGTATACTTACATATGTTTATGTAAACAAAAATATGAATTAGATTAAAAAATAATAACATGTTGCTTTAGGTTTTAAATAAAAGCTACTGTAACAAAGTTATTATTTTAAAGCAGAAAATTCGTTTGGTACAATAGCAGAATTTTATCAGAACACAAAATGAATAATTTGGTTGAAGTGACAAATTTCCAACAACTAAAAAATTATGTTACAATAGCTGACATTTTCGTTGAGGCCATTTTTATTACAAGATTTTGCTGCTGATACTTCCTTTTTCTGGATGGAACAACTAAACTTTTCTTTAAGTGTTGGAAAACTATTTGGGAATGTGGTAAAAAATTTTCATATATGGCATCAAAGGGTCAGGGATTAGTAATAAGCAATAAGTTCCAAAAATGTTTAAAGCTTCTCCATATTCCTTTAGTTGACATCAGTCGTTGTGAAGCATAATTTCAGATTTCGTTTATGTTCTATTCATCATAATTATTTTCATCAAACACAGTTCTATGTGATAGTTTTGTAATTTTTGCATTGTATTAAAGGATAAATATAATAAAATGTTAATTTGTAAAGTCTAAAAATATATATAAGACTGGCTGATAAAATTACGAACAAGTGACGATGATAGTACTTACAAATTCAAAAGCTTCTTTGATCTGCATCGTATGCCCAAGGATCTAATATAAATAAATTTAAAAAAGTATATTCATTAAACTAGTTATTAAAATATGTAGTGCATGCCAAGCAGTTCCTTGATATAAATAACTTAACACTACCATTACATTTGAACGTAATTCTATGCTAGGTCCTTAAACAGTTTGCAAAAACGTGGAGATCATATCAATAATCAATTTTATAATTAAGAAATCGTCAATAAATTAAGATTCAGTCGATTTAAAAAGACAAGGACGCTTAGCTAGATATCTTTACCTGCATTAGCAATAACAAATAACACAGAATTGTGTATTTTGTATGATCAACATAAATTAGTAGAGTGAGAAAATAAGTTGAAAAAACTGATGCCTAAAATAAAATAAATGTTGAATTTAATTACTGTAATTATTGTTACTTTGCTGCTAAAACACGATGTTTTCACATTGCTTATCAAAGTATGAGTTGGCTAAAATCAATAAATGAGAAAGACAAACATGAGATACAAATAAATATAACATCAATCAATAGTTCCGTAGTTCTGAAGATTTATTTTTGTATTAATAACCAGACGTTAAAATCACTCCATTACAAAACAGTAAAATGTAGACTTACCTCAAGTCAATTTAAATAATAATAACAACTTTATTGATGTTACTGTACAAGATGTACTTACATACGTCACAAGATTAATATACCGTGCGTCCACGAGACAACGCACCATGGCGTTGGAGTGATGCTAGTTTATTTTAAAGATCTACTCTTCCGGTGGCAATTGATTGTCAAACGGTTGCTTAGCATTGACCCTTAAAATTGAATTTGCAAGTAACAAATAATACACAAAAATCAAAAATAACAAAAATAAATAATTTAATCACCTCCACCTCCACGTTCAATCCAGGTTTCATGAAAGGCATTGTTTAGGAATTCCTTAACTACAGCTGAATTGTGAGCGGCACAGCCATCGTGTTGGTACCAGATCGGTCGCTCATCTCCAAGCATTGTATGTTCAATTGCAGGACAAATAGTTTTAGTTAAAAGTTCTAAATAAGTCTCTCCGGTCAACGTTCCGTTAATAAAATTAGGTCCAATTACAACGTTATTTAATATTCCACACCAAATATTAACCTTCTGTGGATATTGTGTGTGTGTTTTTACAATTAAATGAGGATTGTCGGTACTCCAATATCGAAAATTTTGATAATGTGGTTGATTATTTAAAGTAAACGTACATTCGTCAGTAAAGCACAGTCTTTCTAGAAAATCAGGTTCATTGTTGCATTTTTCCATCATAATTTGACAAAATGCAAATCTGTTTTCGGAATCTCCCTCCCGCAGTTCTTGATGAGGCTGATATTTATACGATTTAAATTTATGTTTCTTTAAGATTTTATGTAAAAAACTTTTACTTTACTCATTTTCTGAACTTAATTGCCGCACTGATATGTTGGGATTAGCACGAACAGCTGCCATTATATTAATTTCACGATCATGAACCGCAGGATTAATGATATCAGGTGCTACAAATCTTAAGCAAACATTACCAGTATTTTCGAATCTGCTTATGATTCTTCCAATGGTAGTGTGTGCAGGACGAGGTCTGTTGGAATATGTCGTTGCAAATCGTCTACACGTTTCCCTGTAACTGTTTCCTGTGTAGACCCATTTCACTATTTGGACTTTTTCTTCCACAGTGTAAATATTCATGACGATTTTAGTATAAATTCAAATAGTACTTGATTTGTTTCAAACCATACGTAAAGTTGAATGCCACTGAATCGTTTATTGCCATTGAAAACTAAATATAATAGGGTTTGTTGTTAAGCTGTTTTCGTAAAAGCAAGAGCTGATCTTTGGGATAAATTAGCGTTGCTCTGATTCCATGGTGCGAAACCCTGTGGGCACGGGGTATATTATGACTTATGACCAAAGGTGTGAATTTATGCAAATTGCATATCGTTTATTTTTTAATCTACGCAACTAACTGTGTTTTTGAATGTGGACGAATTAGGATTTTTTTAATTGATTAAAACCAATTTAATTTTGCATATTTTGCATATATTGACCATGTCTTGCATTTTTTAAATGAAACGTGCGTAACATGCAAGTTTTTCAAATTTTTCTTATTTCATATTACTTTTTTAACTATGTAGGAATAATTACGTGCGCGTGTTTGGAAACTTTCCTTGCACATTTTTCTAGTTGAGGATTAGGTTTACTCAGAAAGTTGTTTCAAATGAAATGCCCTGTCTTTTGTTTTGTATGGTTTTGTAACCCTACAGTAATTCCAAGTATGATTCTCTAAGAGTAGATTCTGTAAAGACTGATCTTCCACAATATTTTTCTAAAAAATATTTAAATTTGGGATTTTCTATTTTTCTCCATGGAATATTTGCAGCCTGCGAAAGCTTTGCACAGGTCTGCATAAAATTGGTCTTGTTTTCCAGAAACTAAGGGCTGGGTAAGAAGTGTTTGCACCGATGTTTGTTTGGATATCTACCTGTGTAACATGCAGCTAATACCTTTCACTAATTTGTTTCTTGGAAAAATGACCATATTAATGCATCGAAAAGGAGTTTTCGGTTTGAATATTTAAATGTGCTGAATTTATTTACCAATTTTTGCAGAAATCCTGAAACTAAGTTTATGTTTTACTAAATTTTGTGGAAAAAGGCATGTTTTAGGCTCTTTAACGGTAAAAAAGGCATTTTTGTATAAATAGCAGGGGTGTAGTGGAGCCGGAACGCGCCGGAACGCCGTTCCGGCACTGCTTATTTTTTTACGAGAAATAAATAATAAAAAATTGTAAAATACCTCTTTAAAACAGCGCGATCTTCGCCTTATCCTTACCCTCGAAAATATGATTGGTATTTTAAATTAATAAAAGTAATGGGCCATCACTGGCGGGCGGTGGTTTATTGATAACTACAAAATATACATTGTTTCATTGTTGACATTTTATTATTTCCCTATCACCCACTCCATTCTGTCCCTTAAAAATAAATGCATATGTGTCAATGTTGGTGCATATATTCAGTTTTTATTGCCCAGTAAGTGCATATTTACATGATTTTTTACTGCATATACCTAAACTGAATATTTTGCCATTTTCTAGTGCAAATTTTTCTGGGCTCTAATACTAATAACATTAAAGCATACCTTGACTTGTTTACGTCAAACAGCAACAAACTTAATGTAACAGTTAAAGTTGTTAGAATTGTAGAATGAGGCAAGTACGTTGCTTAATCCGAAACCCATCAGCTTAGACTGTAATTCCGTTTATCTTGATGTTATCATCATCACTATAAACGAAGTTGTACTGTCGATAATGCAAGTTTGAACGTCCAAAGACAATATTTTGTCCAAACTATTCGATTTCTAATTTCAACAACCTAAAATATGAACTATAAAATATTATTATCAACTGTGTTTTCTGCCTTCCTGGTATGTGGGGCGCTTCTGTGGGTGATATTCCAAAACGTATCTCACCAACCAACCTCTATTACTTTTATTATTTACCTTATTTCAGGGAAGTAGCAGGTACCGAACTACTTTAAAGCTTCTTCGATATCTTTTAAATCTAGTTTAAATCAAAGCTATTGGGTGATTGAGCCAACCTCAGATTAGTTTCACTCATTGGTTGTTCGAACAATCTCGCATCAAACTTGAAGTACCTATTTATTAAATCTACGATGCAAAGGTTTGGTCGTTGATAGAACATCATGCAGCCTAATAATAGAAACAAAACATTTGTTAATATCCACAAGCTTTTTTTTATTAAAATCGATGTGCTTTTCGGCAGTTGTTTTTATTAAGGAACTAACACGAATATATGAAGTATTTATGGCGGTTAATGTATTGGTAAACAAAATTGTACGCGGTTTTGTTTGAAAATAACCATCAACGGTGGCTGATACAATCGGCGATTAAATCTAACCGAATTAACATTAACATCGGAATCCCACAGGGTTCAGTCTGGGGATCTGAGTTGTTTATTTTAATAATTTATGAATGTATAATACGTATTTATTCTTCTTAAGAGTGGGTTGCCGTATATATATATATATATATATATATATATTTATTAATTTTGATTATATTGACGATTCGATGGCTTTAACGTGAAGTAACAATCTTTTCGCTGGATTAAAACTTACTTTTTTGTACTTCAATATAAGCAAAAAGACGTTAAAATACGAAACAATTTTGAGGAGTTATTTTCTGACGAATGCCTGCGGCGTATAAAAGTAGAATAATAACAAAACACAGTTTTTAGCTTATTTTTCTTAATTTATAAATTTTAAACAGTCCTTCAACTAATCCCATTTAAACAAAGAAGGCGTTTTTAAAGCGAAATGGGTCGTAAAATAACAGTGTTTTGTAATTTTTTTGTGCTGTAACATAGTAATTTTTAACCAGTGGTGTCAAATTCATGGTTTTCAACAAAAACGTACGTGTCCAGTGCTGTCCTAACTTACGTTTCTAATTATAGATCTAAGTTGTAGGCTTTGATTGCAGAATGCAACCAAGTAAGAGAGTAAATATAGTGAAAACTTATGTCGACTGTACTCGATTTTGTGTGAAGTAGTAAAGGGTGTGAACATAGAGTCAAGGTTACTACTCAATACGTTTAGTTACGTTCACTTCCACGAGATGCGTTCGCTCCTGGGTTGCTAACCCATCATCGACTCGTGAATAAGGCGCAAGGGAGGTAGGCGCGGCATGGGCGGTCGGTTTACTAAAAGTTCCCACCCACGGGCCAACAAACTCCAAGCATTAACCCGACGTGGAAGTCGGTCTGACGTCAGAGGTCCGAAATCGGGATAGTCCGCGACCCGACGTCGGATGTTCTCGTATATAAATTCTCATAGTGGAGCAAGAGCACTTGCGGCACATAGTTTTGTCAGTTCGAGTGTTGTGTTATGTAGGTATGTTTCTGTGTTACCGTGCTGTGACCCCGTTATTGTTATCGAGCACCGTTTCGTTCGTTTAGGTTATAAATGTTACGGTCGGGCCCTGCCGCGGAGGGCATCGGGATGGTGGCAGCGGCAGAGAAGAAGGATTCGTCTAACCGTCGTTGAACGACCGTTCGCCAAGAAGTGAGACTAGGGATAGTTAAATCTAAGTAAGTGCGCGGTGAAGTGGTAGTGGTGTGGAATGTGCAAGGAGCGCGGCTGAGAGTGCAATGAGCTGCGGCTCTCTGCCTCCCGTGCCGGGCCTCATTCCGATATCAGCTCTTCGTAAAAGTCCATCGTGTAACAACAACGACCTGAGGGAGTGCACTCCCTGCGCAGCCCAGAAGGAGGTTATGGGCGAGCAGCGCTCACGGCGGACAGGATCTCAACCTCCCGTCGACCTGATCGATATCGCACGGCGGTCACGTGGTTTCAGCGCCACCCCGCAAGCGCCATCCGGGAAAGCGAGGGCCGAGCGTCATCGTAAATCAGATAGAAGACGCGAACGCAGGGGCGGCAGAAAACGATCCACGAGTAAACGTCGCGAAACATCTCCGGAAGAGAAGTGCGTTAACCCGCGTGTTAACCCCATATTTGTTTGGGTCCGTCAAGAAGACAACCACATCGTGGACGTGAAATGCGAGGATTACGACAAGCGAAACCGCATTGTTTTGACGAAGACTGCTCAAGGATGGCGCGCAATTCCGCGGACAGAGACTCTCGTGCCCAATTTAAAGGCGGCGGTGACCGAAGAAGAGGACGCCGCCAAGCATCACAGCCGTAAGGCGCGAAAGAGCAACAAGGTGAAGCGGAAGTCCACCGCCGTCCAGGTCGACGACGATTGCTTGATCGTCGAGGAGCAAAGAACGGACTCTGATCCGCCCAACACCTGGAACGTTCCCGTTAACGTAGAATCCCATTTACCGTCCCATGGCATCCCGATCCACAGGCAGCGTTCCCCTTCACCGGAACAAATTGCAACGACGAGCGACGATACCTCCGCAAATGTAAACACTTCCGCAAACCACGATTATAGCGCGCAGGCCTCGGCCGTTGAGTGTAGTGCGAGTAAAGTATGTGACGTCAGCCCCCTAGACAATTTACTTGCAGTAGCGGAATTAGAGTTTAATCAACAAATACAAACGGAAGCGTGGTGCGAAGCGACAAACATAAAGTCGTGCGACGACGACGACGACGACGCACTCACTAAAGATTTTGACGTAAGTATAGAAATAATTACCAAAACAGACGACGACGCTATAATACAACAGACCGCTGCTTTAACCGATCTCTCCAGTATTGCACAAAGCGACAATTTCGATAGCGAATTGGAAAAAGACGACGACTGTGATTATAACGAGGACGACGATAATAATTTGGCTATGGACGACATTCTCACGCGGCTCGAGCAATCTTTGCAAAGTCCCGATATACTGTGCACGGAATTAGCGGAGTCGATGATCATGGAACCCCACGATCAAAAACAAGACGTCGTTATCGAAGTACCTGATGACACTTTAATGTCTTACGAGACGAACGACTATTCCGAAAAAGAAGACGTTAAATTAAAGTCGGACAGTAAAGAAGAGCCTGATGTTGGTTCGTCCGTGACAGAGGTCAGCGACGATAAGCCCACGGATTTGAGTACATCGAAGAAAGCGGAATGCCTAACGATAAATTTGCCAGATGACGATTTAATGCCGACAGATTTAACCCTACCTAAAAAGAAACCTAGAAGTCCTTCCCCGAGGCCCGTAAGTCCGCGCCCATCGTCTCGTTCTTCAGAAACCATTCAATCACCGCAACCTAGCGGCCTTCCCGCCGTTCCACACTCGCCAGACGTCCAGACAACCAATAAAACGGCCTATCTAGAATCATTACTTTCGTCTACCTCCCAGAAAATATCGTTAAATTCGGAAGTCACGATAACCAGACAAAAAGAGCCCATCGATTTTGGAAAGTGCAGAAAATCCGCCAGTCCAACCGTAACATGTTCGGAGGAGGTCAACGCATGCAGCAGCAGCACTAACAACAAAGACGGAGAACCCGAAGCTAAAAAGGTAAGGTTAGACGATGTTACGCTAAGGGCCATTTTGGACGCTAATTTGGCACAACCTGCGGCAAAAGAGGAGACTAGAATTCAACCACGTAACCCTAAAAATTCCGCGCCGGAAACATCAAGACTGTTAGAGTTACTTACGTCCGAGTCGGAACCTGACGCCCTCGTTCAGATGAAACAATTATACACAGATCCCAGTATAAATTTACCTGACCCCATGTTGGTCCCTAAGGACAGATTAAGCCAGATTCTAATGTCTCCGGGGAAGGAAATTCCGAAACTTCTAACGCAACGTCCTGAATTAAGATTGCCGGAAGCTTTAGCGTTTCCTCATCTTCTGCAAGACCCCGATATTTTGGTTATAACGTTGTCGCAACTCGAAACTATAATTAGAAAACAAACAACGCTCGCTTTACCTTCTACAGAAAAACTTAAAATTACCAGCAGTAACGTTTCGGGTAAGAAAGCGGAATCGGAAGGGAGTAGCAAGAACAGTTCGGAAAAAGAAAAAGCGACTCCTAATAGCTGCCAAAATGCAAATTCAAAACATTCTCGCGAACATACGAAACAAGGAAGTTCGGCAACAAAAGAAGTGTCGAGGATGAACGAATTATGTAATGATCTGAGTCTCGCGAATAATAACGCACTCAACCAAATGATGTGGCTGCCGTATCTGCATCAATTGGAAGTTGCAGCGATGGCGTTTGGAAACGGTGCGGATTTTCTGAAAATGTTGAGCTCGGCGTTTCCGCCGTATTCGAACCAGATTTCCGACGTGTCTCAAATGTTCCCCGTGAACAGATTTCAACAACCAACGGGATTCCCGATGCAACCGTTAACCAACAATTTCAACAACAATCCGTTCGAGTTTCCCATATGGCACGAAGCCACCGGACATGCGAACCTTCAACAGCGGCCCGCGAATCAGTACGAAAGGCATTGTAATAATAATAAAAACGCGTATCGCGAATATATGGAAAAAATGTCGATGGCAGCTGCCGCAGCAGCGGCGACGACAACAAATGGGTCTAAAAACCATCAGAGTTCTTCTAGTCATAAATATTCGTCGAATAACAAAACGCCTTCTTTTCCTCCCGCTGTTTATCATCAACAGAACAACCCCTCGCTGCACAACATGCAGCATCCCTTCATGAACGTACCTGCAACTTATCAGCCCCCTAACATGCGGCCCAACCTACAAATACCTCAGTTCAATTCGATTTTAACTCAAAAGAACCCGTTTTATAACAAAAACAGCGACAAGACCTCGCCTACTACGACCAACTGTGATTCAAAAATGGCCAATCTGTATCGGGAACGATACGAAACAGCGAGAGCAGCCTCCTCGAGTAATCAAAGACATAATCTCTATAATCAAAAATTGGGAACGCTAGCGAACAATCATAAATCAAAAGCATCATTCAACCCTCTCGAGAGCCTACATAAAACTTTGACGCAAGAAAATTTCAAGAAGAACAGTGTCGATTTCGTGACGCAACCGATGGACCTTTCCGGGTCGAATGCTGGCAAATCGAGGCACGGGAAACAAAACTTTTGCGATTCCGTTAATCTCGCGAAATCTCTTAAGTTCGACGACATCCCCGAAGTTGGCAGCACAACGGCCAGTATCGAAGACATGACGGCGCACATGCAAGAATCCCAAAAACACTTGTGGCATCCCTTATTCGGAAAGTAAGTAATTTTAAACTTTCGCCCTTTTCTTTTAGTCACTCGATACGAGCACGTTTATGCATAAAAAACTGACCTATTCCACCAACCTAACAATTGTGAAACGGTTGCGTGCACTTTTTTACATACACGTATGTGGTTAGATTTAAATTAACCCGAATCGATTAACATAGCCTCCTTTGATTACGTTTACAAGCAACTGGATTTCTAATTACCGCCGATAAAGCACGGCGACTATTCGAGCGATAATCAGAAACGCTCGTTTTATTTTAACAGTTCTTGCTGTGCAAAAACCGGTACGTTTGCGACTTTAAAATTCCTGACAGTTATAATAAATCCGTAGCTTTAATCAGAATCAAATTGTATAATACGGTCACATCCCCTTTAAAAACGCTTAAATTTTAATTAAACCGACACTAGAGAAACCTTGTTGAATGCAGACTCACCGAAATAGCTTTAAAAGTATAAATAGCTCCTAACACGAAGGTCCCTACTTAAAAATAACTTCGAAAGTTTAAAAAATGGTATTTAATTTACATCGCAATTATTTGGAATTTTGACCCAAATATTTGTTGATTTTAACTTTGAAAAATGCCGGAGGCGCTACAGCGTTCATCTTTAAAAATTAACGATTAATAAAAGTTGAGGATTTAACCACTTAGGCAGTAATTTGTTCTTTAATAGGGTAGTTTACCGGCAGTGTTGAGGGAAATTTGAAACAGTATGGGGTTGAGACAGTTTAGGATATTCTGAAGCAGTTGTGGCAATCTGACTAATGTTTAATAATAAATTATCGCATTTTTAAGGACTTCGAGGCAATTTTAAAACGTTTAAACTGAGTGCAAGTTAAAATCAATCATTTGTCTCTAACCAAACCCCTTTGGAGGAACTACGAGGCAGTTTAGGGTTTTTGGGCACTCTTGGGGACATTTTGAGAGAGTTCCGAGACTTCTGATACTTTTTAGCGTATTCTGATATAATTTGAAGGAATTTATTTATATATTTATTTATTATTTTCAAATTAATTATTTGGAAAATATTAACTCCCCAAAAAACTGCAAGGAATTCTTAAATGTGTTTCGGAAAAACCTGAAAATCCTTGCTTGACTTGAAAAGATCCTTGAAAAGTCAATTTTAAAATAGAATTCTTTTGGAAGTCAAGACAGTACAGAAAACAAGGTGTTTGAATTTTGCATAATCTTCTAGAAATTGTTTTGGAAAAGTAAATAGGTATTACATACACTTCTACATAAGTATAGTTTAACTTGATTAGAAATTGTTGATTTATAAATTTTAATAAAATATTGGCACGAATTTAATGTTTTAAATATTCTGTGAAAGCTGAAAAGAAAAATACGTTCGGCGACCCTGAAAAATCCTTATAATTTATTACTATCTCTTTTACACAAATTGAATATTTTTACAAACTTAAAAAGGAATTTCATTTAACAAATATTTAACGAATTTCCTTTAAAAACATTTAAAAATTTAACAATTTATGAACTTCCTATTAAATCTATTAATTCCTTGGGAAATCGATAAAATGATTTTCTTCAAAAACCCTTTAACATGCTTCAGAGGCCCTGAAAATTCTTAAATCCCCTCAAAACAATTCAAAACAAAAAAAGGTTTTGCAAATTCAAAAACTTCTTGTAAAGTCCATAAAATCTTTCGAAAATTCGTAAAATTACATTGGCGGTGGGGGGAGGGAGGGATCTACGCAATCTCGGATTTCTATAAAATTATTTTTAGAAAATCATAAGAAAAATTGGAAATTTCATTGAACTAATTAAGTTAAGAGATTCTCTTCTGGAAACCCGAAATGAATAAAATCTTTGGAAAAACTAAATACTCCTAAAACAGCTAATCATCAAAACAGTTTCTACAGATCAAATGAATTATTAAAAATTTCAAAAGGTTTCCGGAAATCTAAGTTGTTGGGATATTAAAGCAATTATTGCTAAAATTTGAAGGAATTTTTTAAGACCAGAAAGTGTTGATACGAAATTTAAAAGAAAATACAGAAACGTTTAAAACAAGTTAAAAGTACCTACTCTTTGTAAAATCCGGGAAATTAAGAAATGCGATAAGATATACCAAAAATGTTAAACAAAAAGGAAAAAAGTAAGAAGTTTCGGGAACCCTAAGTAGGTATTTAGACATATTTTGAAGCATTTTGAAAACTGCTAAAAAATATAATAAATTTAAAATACCTACCCGAAAATTCAGACTGTTGGAAATTCGGAAAATTATAAATTTATTAGGAAATCCATACTTTCTTACAAAATAGCTCAAGCAAGTCTGAAAGTTGCTGGTAAATTTAGGACAAAAAATTGGTAAATCCCGAATTGTTTTTAAATATTAGGTACCTACATTTGGAAAGACCTGACAGCTTCCTTAAATAATTCTAAGCAATCTGAAAATTTTGAACAAAAAATCTCTCGAAATTCTTTATAAAATATTTTCAAGAAACCAGGAAATCTCCCTAAGGAATTCAACAATAACTCTTTAGGATTTCTAAAAATGTCTATAAATTTTAAACAAAAAGTTGGTTAAGAAAACTTCATTTTTGCAAATCTGGAGACTTAATTTTTTTAAGAGATTCCGAACTTCGAGCAAACTTTAAGAAGTTCTGGTGAATGTCTTCAGAGAGCCCGAAAAATTCAAACTCTTTAAGATATTCCGAATGTTATTTACAGTTCTGTACAAAAGAAAGAAACCCGAAAGCTTCCTTAAGGAATCCTATAGATAAATCATAAGGAAGTCTAAAAAAATTGCTATAAATTGTAGAACAAACGATGACTAAGTAATCTTTTTTGAAAATCTGGAAGCTTATTTTTTTAAGATATGTAAGATAATGTAATACCAAAAACGTTAAGAAATGAGTTTAAGCTCGAAAAAATCAAAAATGTTTTAAGATATCCGGAAGGCTATTCGTAATTCCCTAGAAAATATTTTAAAGAAACCAGGTAACTTCCTTAAGGAGTCCAATAAATTCTTGGGAAATCGAGCAATCGCTGTAAATTTTAGAACAAAAAATGGTTAAGGAATCCTCTTTTTTGAAAATCTTGAAGCTTAATTTTTTTAAGATATCAAGAAATTCTAGAAACTTGAGAATTTCTGGAAAATGTATTTAGTGTAAGGATATCCTCCATTGAAAGCTCGAAAAGATCATAATTTTTTATAGATAGGATACCAAACATTATGTGCCAATTAGGTAGATAGAACGTATTTTAAAGAAACCAGGAAGCTTTCTTAATGATTTGAATAAATCCTTATAGGAAGTCTAACAATCGCTGTATTTTAAAACAAAAAATGCTTAAGGAATGCTCTTTTTTGAAAATCAGAAGCTTAATTTTTAATGTATTCTGAAATTCGAGTAACTTTTAAGAATTTTAAAAAAATGGTGGATAATTTATTGAAAAGGAAGTTCGAAAAACTCAATTGTTTTTAGGATATAATCCCTCTCTCTTTACAATTACGTAGAAAATATTTTGAAGAAACCAGGAAACTTCCAGGAATTCGGAAAAACCGTTAGGTAAATTACCGGATAATTTAGAAAAATTCCCCAAAGATTCTTTACAACAATTCCCTAAGAAATTATTTTAAAAAGACCAAGACCAAAAACTTATTGGGAGATCTTTTGAACTAAGAATACTTACTTGGCACGAATTTGATGTCTTATAAATCCTGTGAAAACTGAAAAGGAAAATACTTTCGGACACCCTCAAGCAAAATTACGAAATGTTTTGGAAAACAACCCTTCTTGGAAAAAAATTGACATCGGCACAAACAAGAAGGGAGTTTAATTTAATTTAACAAATATTAAACAGATTTCTTTTAAAAAATTCAAGAAATTATTAAACGCCGAAGAAATTTGGAACTTCCTATTAAATCTAGGAATTCCTTGGAAAAGCCATAGAATGGTTAAGACCTTCCTTCAAAAACCCTTAAAATGCTTAAACCCCCCTGATAATAAAAAATCAAGGGAAATATGACTTGTTTGGTAAATTGTAGTTCATAAAATCTTTGGAAAGTAAAATTACATTTGGGACAGAGGCCCGGCTAAATCCATAATTTTACAAAGGTGCTTTTAGAAAATTCTCAAAAAAACAAATTTTTCTTGCAAACCAGTGCTTAATTTAAGAAATTCTTTTTTGGGAATTCGAAAATCATAAAATCCTTGGAAAGCTATATCATTGAAAAATCTTTCTTAGAAAAGCTAATCTTCAACATAGGTGCTACAGGTTTGAAGATCAAGGAATTTTATTAAACACCATGTTAAACCCAAGAGATTCCAGCGATTAGTAATAACTTTTTCGGAAATCTAAGTTGTTGAGATAATTAAGGTAATTTCCGCGAAAGTTTTTAAATGTCAGTGTTGGCAAGGAATTCAAAGATCAACAGAAAGTCTGAACATTGCTCGAAAATTTAAGGAATTAAGTTAAAAACACTTTAAGAAATTCATTAAGATAAATATGCCAAAAGAGTTTTACTAAAAGGAAAAACCAAGCAAATGTCAACCCTCAAAATATGGAATGATTAGACATATAGACATATTTTGATATTTAACATTTTGTTTGAAGTATTTTCGAAACACCAGGAAGATGTCGTAGATTCAAAGAATTCTTAGAAAGTGTGAAGACTAACGCGAAAATCAGACTGTTTGAAATTTATTGAGAAATTCCTAATTTCCTGCGAACTTAGAGAGACTATTTATACTCCTTAAATTGACAAACCCTTAGAGAGCCTGAAAGTTGCTGAAAATTTTAGGACAAAGAATAGGTACCTACTTATAGAAATTTCGGAAAGTTCTGAACATTTTTAAAATATCCCAAAAAATTTTGCAAATTATATTTGAAATGACCGTACAGCTTCCTTTAGTAGGTAATTCAAGTTTCCTAGGAGAATCTGAAAATTTTGAACAAAAAAATTAAGAAATTCATTTTCTGATAAAATCCATTTTTTAAACATCTCGAAATTCGAGAAATTATTTTGGAGAACCCAGGAAACTTTTCAGCAATTTTCAGATTCCCCAAGGAATTCTTGACTTACTTAAGGACTTCAAAACATCTTTTACTGAACTCTAAACAAGTATTGAATTATTTAAAATATTTGTGAATTTTCTGAATCTCCTTAAGAAAGCTTATTGGTTTCTTAAAAATATTTTCTATAGAATTGTAAAGAAATTTTCGAGCTTTCAAAGGAGGATTTTTTAACATTTGTTATAATATAAGTTTTCCAAATATTTTCAAATTTCAGAATACCTTTAAAAAATGATGTTTTCGGATTGCCAAAATTCTGTGGAAATATGGATTTTTCCAAGAGTGCTTTTACGCACCCTCTCCCTCTTCCAAAACATTGTTTGGACTACAATTTACCAAACATTTCAGATTTTTTTTTATTTTCAAGAGGATTTAATGATTTTCATGGTTCCCGAAACATGTTAAAAGGTTTCTGAAGTACCTAAGGCTTTATAATCACTTGAATGGGTTTTCCAAGGAATTCGTATATTTAATAAGAAGATCTGAATCTCTCCAAATCATTTAATAAATTTTAACATTTAGAATTTTTTAAAAGAAATGCATTAAATACTTGTTAAATTAAATTGAACTCCTTTTTTAGCTTTGCATCAATTTTTCCAAAACAAGTCATGAGTATTAAGGATTTTCCAGGATGTGCTTTCACAGACTTTAAATTCGTGTCATTATTTTATTAAAGTATATGTATCCACCAACAGTTTGATTTCTTGTAATTTAAATTCGTTTTTCAACAGCAATTCCTAAGGAATTATCAAAAATTCGGGTATCTTGTTTTTTACACTTTCCCAATTTTTAAAGGAATTCTTTAGTAACCTTGATTTCCCAAGGGTTCTTTGAAGTTAATCAGGACGTTATATTCGTGCCAATACTTTATTTTATTTGGTTTATAAAACGAGAAACCCTTAGGAAACCTGAAAATTACCTCAAAATTTAGAACAACATTAATAAATCCTTTAGGAAGTCTAAAAATCGCTGCAAATTTTAGAACAAAAAATGGTTCCCTTTTTTGAAAATCCGGAAGGTTAATATTTTTAAGATGCCCAAAAATTCTAGGAACTTTTAAGAAGTTTAAAAATTTCTGGAAAATGTAAGAAATCGTGATTTGCAAGCTTGAAAAACTCAACGTCTTTTTTAAAGTCTCTCGAAGATTCTGTAGCTACAATTCCGTAAGAAAGATTTTGAAGAAACTAGAAAACCTCCTTAAGAAATCCAATAAATTCTTAGGAAGTCTAAAATATTTCTGTAAATTTTAGATTTAGAAATTCGAAAATTCAAATAATTTTTAAAATATCCCAAAGATTCTTTACAATTCCCTTAGAAATTATTCTGAAAAGACCAAGCCAAAGAAATCCTTGGAAAATGTTGAAATTTTGAACAAATAACATTTAGAAAATCCCCTTTCTTGAAAATCGTAATGTTCCATTTTTTTAAATAATATTTCGAGATTCAAGAAACTTTTAAAAAATTTGAAAAATTCTAGAAAATGTATTAAGAAATGTTAAGAAATCCTGATTTGCAGTTCAAAGATTTTTTAAGATTCTTTGCAATTCGAAATATTTAAAAAACCAAGAAGTTTCCTTAACTATCTAGTAAATCCTTTGTCTAAAAATTATTGTAAATTTAGAACAAAAACATGGTAAGGAACAGTCTTTTGTAAATCCAGAAAATCCAGACAAATTTTAAGATTTCCCCTCCTTCGAAATATTTTGATAAAACTGGGAACTTCCTACACGGAATCAAACATCTTCCACGTTTGTAAATTTAGTGATACTCCATTTTTGAGTATTACATGTTTCCTTCAACAAATTTAAATACTTTTTTTGCTTACACATGAATATAATGCATGAATATCGTGTGCCTACAAAACGCATTTTCAAAATTGAATTATTGATAGTAAATCGTTTAAAGATTTAAAATACCAGTGGTCTAAAGCTTGATACCTGCGAGATCCTCAAGTTTGCCATATATTATATATTGTTGTGACAAACAAAGAAGTAATTTGCAAAAAAGTAAGAAGTGGTCCTTGCAATCCGAAATTCGGTAGTTTTTCTAAAAGAATGGTGTGGCTTACTTTATCAAATCCGTATAAACGGTACCAATTTTAATATTTATTTTCAATTTGTAAAAATAGTTTGTACAAGATATTCCGTAGTGATCTACAGTTTATTGTTTATGGTATATTTTGACACTATAAAAGTTATTTTATACGCTCAAAATTCGCTCACTTTGTATTTTCATTTTTTCCTTTTCTCTCTAAACTGTCGCAACATTTCTGTATACTTTTTCAAATATCCCAGAGATTAACAAAACGTTTTCCATATTGGAACCGTGTCATTGTCAAATATCCCAAAAATTCTTTACAGTTTCCTAAGAAAATATTGACAACTTGACAACTTCCTCAACTAATTGAGAAAAACCTTGGAAATTTAATAATTTTGAATAAAAAAATAAGATATCCTGCTCTTTTTTGAAAATTCAACTTTTAAGAAGTATGTAATTTCTGACAAATATATATTTAAAAAATCGTTCAACGTTTTTTAAGATATCCCCAGGATTCTTTAGAATTCTGTAGAAAATCTTTGAAAGAAACCAGGAAGGTTCCTTAAGGTACTCGAGAAACCCCTAGGAAGTTCGACAATTTTTAAGAAGATTTGGAAATTCGGAAAATTCAAAGATTTTTTAATTAGGTATTCCAAAAATTCTTTGCAATTTACATTTGGAAAAACCTGACAGCGTTCTTAAGTACCTAAGTCAGGATTTTTAATATAACTATTCCGGAGTTCTAGAAACAATCCCCAATTTCCACAAAATTGCTTGTTGAATTCGAAATGCATAGTCTTTGGAAAACTACGCTATCGGAAAATCTAAATATTCTTAGAACAACTTCAAGACAGTTTTGAAAATCAAAAAAAAATTTATTAACTACATTTTTTTTTAAATGAAGAAAACCCAAGCAATTCGAAGAATTATAAACAACTTTTTTCAGAAATTTAAGTAGTTAAGATATTCAAAGCAATTTCCGCGAAAAGCCAGGGAGTTTATAAGAAATTCCAAAAATCCATTGCAAGTCTGGAAATTGTTCGAAAATTTAAGGAATTAAATTAAAATACACTACGAAATCAAAGAATATACTATTTAGATATACCAAACGGTTTTACAAAAAGGCAAAACCAAGAAGTTTCCTTTGGAAACTGTAAAACTTAAATATTTAGACATATTTTGAATTTCACAATTTGGTTTCTTAATCTTGGTCTGAAGACTAACTACCTACTTGAAAATTCAAACTTTACTGGGAAATTCCTAATTTTCCATGAAATACCTGTGAAAAACCACGCAGCTTTCTAAAGAAATTTGGGAAATTTAGGAAGTTTGAAAATTGCTGGAAATTTTAGAAAACAAAAGCTTGGAAATCTGGAAAATTCAAAAATTTTTTAAAATGTAAAGATTCTTTGGGAATTATATTTGAAAAGACTCGACCAGGTATCTTTGAGGAATCTGCAAATAATTAGGAAATCAGTTTTTGATAATCCATTTTTTAAACATCTCGTAATTCGAAAATATTTTGAAGAAACCAAGAAACTTCTTCAAGGAATCCAATAAATTCTTAGGAAGTCTAAACATTGCTGTACATTTTAGAAAAAAATTGGTTAAGGAATCTGTTTTTTTCTGAAATACAAGCAATCCTTAGGAAGCTTGAAAAAATCTGGAAAATGTATTTAAATTTTTTTTTTTAAATGGCTCGACACTGGAACATGTGGTACAAGAGAATCGATTATGAATGAATGACTGAGAAAATTTTTCTTTGAAACCTTGAAGCATTCAAAGTTTTTTAAGATCTCCCGAAAATTCTTTATAATTCAGTGGAAATATTTCGAAGGAACTTCCTTAAGGAATCCAATAAACCCATAGAAAGTCTAAAAATTGATATAAATTTTACAACAAGAAATAATTAAGAAGTCCTCTGTTTTTGAAATCCGGAAGCTTAATTTTTTGCGGTATCTCGAAATTCGAGAACCCTTTAAGAAGTTTGGAAAATGTATATGTCAAAACCCTTCTCTGAAGCTTTTAAAAATATTTCGAAGATTCTTTACAATTTCATAGAAAATATTTTGAAAAAACCAGCAAGCTTCCTTAAAGAATTCTTAGGAAATCTAAAAAACGCTGTCAATTTTAGAATGAAAGATGGTTCATTGGTCCCCTTTTTTGAAAATCTAAAAGTTTACCTAATTCTTTAAACATTTCGAAATTTTAGAAACTTTTAAGTGGCTTGAAAAATTCTGAAAAATGTAAAACAACAAATATAAAGAAATCCTTCTTGGAAAGCTCCAAAAACTGAAAATTTGTTAAGATCCCGAAGATTATTTAGAATTCTGAAAAAACTATTTTTAAGAAACCAGGAAGCTTCCTTAAGGAATTAGGAAGTCTGAAAATTACCAGAAAATTGAGAACAAAATATGGAAATTCGGAAAATTAAAAAACACTTGTAAATGTCGCGAATATTCTTTAGTTTCCTAAGAAATTATTTGAAAGGACCTTAAGTAACCCAAGAAATCCTTGGGAAATCTGAAAATTTGTAGTAAAGAAAAATTAAGAAATCCGCTTTTTTGAAAATCCAGAAGCTTTTTAAGATGTCTCGAAATTCGAGAAAGATTTATGTTGTTTAAAAATTTCTGGAAAATTTATTTCAAAAAATCCTTCTTTGAAAACGAAGATCTTTATAATTTTGCAGAAAATATTTCGGAAAAACGATTCCAATAAGTCTAAAAATAGTTAAGAAATCCTCTTTTCTGAAAATCTGGATGCTTAATTTTTTTTAATATCCTGAAATGTAAGAAATTTGAAAAATTCTTGAAAATATATTTAAAAAAAGAAATCATCCTTCGAATGCTCGAAAAATGTAAAGTTTTTTAAGACATCCTGAAGACCCTTTATAATCCTTAAGCAGTCCAAAAATTACTGTAAATTTAGAACAAATAATTGTTAAGAAGCGATCGTTTGTAAACCCAGAAAATCCAAACAAATTTTAAGATATCTCGAAGAAATTCCCAATTTTCTTTGAATTACTTTGATAAAAACACCTTCTGTCTTTGTAAATTTAGTGCCACTCCATTTATATACCGACAAACTTCGACAACACATTTTTCAAACAAAATTAAAACGTTTTGTACTAATTTACCCAAATGCACTTTCTACATATTTACATTGGAATAAACGTTAATATCGTCTACATATAAGACGCACTTTGAAGATTGAATTACTGACAGCAAATTATTCAGAAAGTAAGAATATTTTGTACAAGATATTGTGTGATATATCCTGACACCGTTGAAGTAATTGTTTTTGTTTGATTTTATACGTCCAACCCCCTAACCCCTTTTAATATCCGAGATTTAATTTTTATAAGCTAGTCTTGTTAGCCTTTCGGATTTTTTCGTTTTTTCCCTAAACCGTTGTATCATTTCTATAATTTATTTTGTGTTGCGAAGCTAAGGTGTTTTAACTTTTAAGGCTACTCGATAGGGTATAAAAGACAATTTTGGAGAAGCCACACCAACCTTAGAATAACCTAATATTAAACAATAACCAACCCCTTGAGAAAGCGCCTTCGGCAGTAATTAATATTTAATACGAAATTAACCGAATTTAATAACCCATGTTTCACTGTACATGCAACAGCACGTATTAACAGATTTGCATCCGAGCGCTATTTTTCACAATATAATAAAAAAGGCTTGGTTCAGGTAAAAACAAGTGAGGCAACAAAATTTACAAACGAAAGTTAAAAATTTTGGATTTTAAAGTGAAACTTCCTGCTTTAACAATGTAACACAATTAAAGTCACGCCATAATTACGAGTGAGAAAAAAACGAACGTCAGTTCCAAATTAAAAACTAAAGTAATTTACGGTTAACTAACAAGCACGAAAAAAAAATTCAAGGAGCAACTCAAACTCAAACAGTGGCATCTAATAATCTTAATGCATTATGCATGAAAATGGCGCTACGAACAATTAAATCTAATTGCCGGTAGTTTATTTTTATGTTTTTACATTCACTTCTCATACATGTCCAGCGTCTGCAAAGTAATACCGAAGTAAATCGAGAACGTGGAGCGATAAAGATTAGTATAATATTAAGATCTTACCAGAGACGACTTAACTAATCTAAGCAATAATTTTAATGTTGAATGTTAACCCGAACAGTCAGGCAGGCGGAAGTTATAACCGGTATAATAATTAACCGACAGTGAGCCTAATGCGACTCAATAATATAATGCCTTTAACATTCATAACACATCGAGGGATCTCACATACGAATGAGGAGATAAATCGTACGTGAAGATTTATGCGACAGTAACAATGGGAAAGTTTACAAATTGAATTGGCATTGCCCAGCTATTTAAATGAGGAAAAGAACGTTTTTATTCAAATTTATATATTTTAATTAAGTTTTTTAGTTAAATTTTCGGAAACAACAGTAGATGGATTTTCTACCATTTAGATCGAAGGTTTTAAAATATTCAAAGCCATTATGTGAGCAAAAAAAAATTCATAAGGGTTGGCCATGGAATTTTGAAGTTATTATAACATAACAAAACAAAACAAAAAACTGTCACTTTCAAAAAATCTAATTTTTTTGTTTAATTTTATCTTCAAAGTTCCAAGGCCAACCCTTATGAATTTTCTTTTTGCTTCCATTATATTTATCAAGTATTAAACATAAATTATTTAGAAACGTTCAGGCTGAAACTTGTATTCCTAATGTACTTTACGAATTTTTAAAAAATATATACAGAGTGGCCCACCACTCCGTGCTTGGTTGCCAGTATCATATTTCCCATTGTCCAAGGTTATTTGCATTGCAATGCTTTTTATACTGTGCCAAGGAACAATTTTAGATGAAAGTAATAAATAGATAACTTTGTGTCCCTGGGAACTGAAATTATTCATTAAATCGTTAAACTTTAACACATTATCAGATCTCCATACCTATAAACTAGACCTGGGAACTCGTACTTCGCTCGACTCGACTTGGTTCGGCTCGACTCGGGCTTTCAGCTTGGCTTGAGCTTTGGATTTGTTAAATCAAGCAGAGCCAAATCAAACTTTTTTCTAAAATGCTTGTAAGGCATGGAGCTCGTTGGTTGCAAGCTCGAAGCTCGTTGGTTGCAGGCTCGAAGCTTGAAAAAGTCTCGAAACTCGCTGAAGGCTTGCAAGTTCAGTAAATACTCGACATTCAATTAAATTCAAGAAATTGGCCCAGTGCACGCTCTTATCATTCTTTGCTCTCCTCGGTAAAAGCTCAAATCTGGGCAAAAGTTCGAAATTCGATAAAAACTCGAAGCTCAAGAAAAGCTCTAAACTCAAGAAAAACTCTAAGCTCAATAAAAGCTCGATGCTCGATCTAAGCTTAGAAAAAAAAATCCCAGAGGTTACCTTGTCCCACAATCAGATTCATTAATCCATTGCTACCTGTACCTACAGGGTGGTCCTGAAAATCAGTGATCAGATTGGTTCATTGATCGGACCAAATAAAGTTCGTGTAACCTTCGTCCAAAAGTTCATCTGCCAGGAGTTATGTCTGAGCCGTTGATCATGTTGCGACGCAATTTCTTAGGTATTCTTAATTGTTCTAAGCATTATTTCCATGTTATTGCTTTTTAAAAAATTTAAAGTTGATTTCCCTTTTTCATTGCTATTTCTTTGTTTCTTATAACAAATACGGTGTCGCTCGTTTTTTTAATTATTCTGTATTCTTCTTTAGATTTTTAAAACTAGTCGATAGACATGAGTGTTTTCCGTGCATCATTAGGTACAGATTTTCTATAAGCTTGTCCTTCATTCCTCTTCCGCACACCTCTCCGTGCTCTATTTTTTGGTACTGCCTCTTGTAACTCTTTTCTTCTAACTTTCTTATTCTTTAATTGTTTCGCTATTTAATTTCTGATATTTCTAGTCTGGTTGTGTATTAAATTTATTTTAGAAATATACCCCCCACGCCTCTAGCACCACGCTATTTTTTATTTTTAAATAACTCCTTACATCTTTGGTTCCTCCAGTAATTTTCTTATTATGTCCTTTTATTGTCCTTATTTTGCTCCGGAAAAATTTATTGTCTGTGTTTTATCTTTCATTTTATTAATTTCCTTATAGCATTTGCTTCTTTTACTGCCCTTTATACTTCATTCATTCATTCATTCCTTCTGTTTATGTGTTCCAATCTATCTTGCTTGTCCTTTGATTTTGTGTAGCTTTTCCAGACTTATTTTGTCTTTTTAATTGTTGCTTTTATCTCCTCATGTTACTGCATTTATTAATTTTCTTTCGGCTACCAATTCTAAACAGTACAGGTGGAAACTCGAGTTCGATTCGGCTCGCCTCGAATTTTGAGCGGTATCGAGCGTACGATTTATTGAACCAAGCTGAGATGAGCTATTCTAAATTGCTTGTAAAGCTCGGTAAAGTCTCAAAGCTCGGTGAAGACTGCAAGTTCGGTAAATGTTCGACATTCAGTTACTACCTTATCTTTCTTTGTGCTCTTCGGTAAAAGCTCAAAACTCGTTAAATGTTCGAAGCTTGGTATAAGCTTAAAACTCTAAAACGCTCGAAACTCCATGAAAGCTCAAAACTCTGAAAAAGCTCGAAGCTCGATAACAGACACGTGAGAGATTATGTGACATTTTCTCCGAACCCAGCCGAGCATGTTTCGAATTTTCTCCGAACCTAGCCGAGCCGGTAATTTTCTAAAGCTTATTGTTTAAGATAAATTATTATAGTATTAATTATGTATGTAACAACAAGTTAAAATTGGCTGCTATTTAACACATAATGAATAAGAAGTAAATCACTTTATTCAAAAAAGGAAATAAGGCGCAAATATTTGCACAGAGAGATTCTTAAGGACTTGAATGAAACTACATTTTAATAAAAATATCATAGTAATATTTGAAAACCCAGAACTGACTGACCTATGTCTAGCTAAAATTGTTTGCTTAGAAGCACTCATAAAAGATTCGAAAGATCAAACTTTCCCAGAACAATAAAATAATAAATATTAATTCTTCACGCACGAAATTGTTATTTATTTAACATCACCGCTAGAAAATAATACAGAATGTTTATTGGTAGAAATTAATTTCTTAATTGCCCTATTTGCCTTACAGGAATGCGAATGACATGCTATTTGCCCACACTATCATTGTTTTAATACTTTGCCGGAGATAACGAAGTTAATTAACTGCTTCTATTAAGTCTAGTTAATAAAATTTTACCCTTTGCTCGCTGCGGAAAAAGGAATTATCTTTATCTAACTTGGTATTTTTATTTGCTAGGTTAACTGGACAGTTAATTAATTTTTCACTCGTGTTCTTGCCATCAATCTTTGGGCGTAGGGTTTGTTTAAATATTTTCAAAAAGGCATATCGAAATCATGTTTGTTTATAGCGAAAATTGTGTTAAAAAATTATTTTGTTTCCAACGGAGCCGTTCCGGCACATTAAACAATGGGGTAGCTTTCTTTTAAAATAAGGTCTGGTCCTTGTAATAAACTACGTCGTAGACAATAACAATAATGTTTAAAACAATTGGTAATAATTTTTATTATGTTATTGTATACGGTTGCAATACACGCAGAACGAATGACCGTTGTAGAGTTGATTGTTTAAGTTTAGCCAATTTTATTACTTTTTCGTTAGGTTCACTTAATGTTAATAATAATAACAATAGCGTAAAACTGAAAATCGTTGTCGTAAAGGAAAACCTTGAAGTGTTCAAGACGTGTGTGATATAACACTCGGTAACTGTTTTTAAAACGTTTGTGGTGCAGCCCGCCCTTATAAGCTGTTATTTATCCACGGGACTTAGTTTAGTTTTCAAGTTGAAGTTATTATCAAAAATACGAATCTTCATTTTTCTGGCAAGCTGTGAGGAATTCCATATTTATTTTACCATTCCGAATGCTAATTTAGCTGTCTTTATTCCTTGGATTATGTCTGTGTTTGCAACTCCATCTTTAGTAATAAAACTACCCAGATGAAATTCATCCAACTCCTGTTTATAGTCTTCATTTACTTCAAATAGCTGTTGGTTATTAGCACAGTGAAAGCAAATAGAAATTCAAACTTAAAATAGCCACCTGCTTCCTCTTTTCCTTTTTCTTCTTCTCCTGCTTCTTAATCCTATGGCTTTCTGTCTTTGGTAGGGTGTAAGGCAGGTGAAGTTTAATCCCATGTCTTATGTTAATTGATGCCTAATTGCTCCCCATACGATATCTTTCCTTTATGCCTCCTCTTTAATTCCATCATTCCTTGTGTGTCTCGGCCTTTCCTTTTTATTCTTACTTGGTGCTTTTGTCTCAGTCCCCCATTTTGTTATTCTTTCTTCGTCAATACGGTATACATGTTTAAACCATCTTCTGTCCTTCTACAAATTTGTAGACCCGTTTGTCTCGTCATGTTTTGTTCTCAATTTTTCTTAGGAGCCTCATATCTATAGCATTTATTCTTGCTTTGTGTTTGCCTGTGACTCTCCATGCTTCGCTTCCATATTTATAATATCGTCCATCTCACTGCTTTCTTGGCAAATTCTGTTTTGATATGTTTAGATATTTCCCTTTTTCCTAGGAATACTTGTTTCATTGTATCGTATATTTTTCTCGCTCTTCCCATCTTTCATTCATTTCATTGTCTAATGTCCATTTTCCCAATTGTTGATCCCAGGTAGCTGCCCGTTTAATTATATGTATTGGGTTCTTTATTTCCATTTGATCTTATCATATTCTTGGTTTTGTCTATATTATTGTCCATATTTATCTTCTGTAGTTCTTGGTTCGGTACGTCTAGGTTACGTTGTAGCTTTGCTTCTACTTCTGCGAATATCACCATGTCATCAGCAAACATTGCCTCTGTCAGATAGCTTTCCTCCATCGTCCAAAAACCGGTTTTTACTTTTTCCATCCTTAGCTTTACTTTTTTAATTGCTTCATCCCATGCTATTGAGAATAGCAGTGGACTAAGCACGTATCCCTGCTTGACTTATATTTCTGTTTTTAATTCTTTAGGTTCTTCATTATTTCGTTATACGATGTTTATAACGATTTTAATAACTATATTGTTCCATTTCCTACTCATTCCAACGTTTTCCATATACCTTCCCTCATATTTAATTTCATATAAATTGAGTCTTGCGTACTCTTTCTACCTCTAAATCCGCATTGCGTGCCCTTTAATGTTTTTTGTCCTTATTTTTTAATCTTTTTTCAATTCTTTTTTGTAATACCTTTCCTGGGATGCTTGATATTGTAATGCCTCTATAATTGTTGCTTTATCTAATTTCCAAATCTTTTAGTTCTGTATTAATTTTTTTATATTGTTTTACTGATTTCTCTTTAGGTATCCCTTCTTCCATATCCATTACTGCAAACGTATGTATGGTCTATGATTAGTTCGGCTTGTTGTTCAACCCAGAGGTCTTTTACTGTTGCTTCAAATGTCTTTGTATATGGCATACAATCTATCACACTCTTGTGTTCGCCATCTTCTGATTCCTAAGTGCATTGTGGTTCTTCTCCTTGATTATAGAAGGTCGTTTGTTATACAAAATTCTAATATCTTCTTTTCAAGTTTTGGTTTATGCTCTCTTCTGATCCATATCCTCCCATACAACCGATTGCTGTATTTTTATCATTTCCTATACGTCCGTTTCAATCTCCTATTATCAGGACTTCCCTTTGTGCATTTGTGATTGTCTAAGGCCCATGTGGAGGCCCCTGTTTCTGGGGCAATGATTTTTGAATTAGCCAGTACAACTCCTGTTAAATTTTCTACAGTGAATAGTGAAATGTGCATCTCCCATTTGATCCTGTAGTACTTCATAAAATTCTTCTATATTTTCTGCCTCGGGGCTCTCTCTTGGTGCATATATTTTCATTATGGTTCGAGGTTTACATCCACAAATTTATTTTCTATTCCTTCATTTATAAAAATGATGCTCCATCAACTGTCCATTTTACTCGTATTAAGTCGACTCCTAAATATATTAATGTGCACCCATTACTTAGAACTTTGTTCCTTTTCCCTTTTTTTCTTGGTTTCTCTAATTCCCAATATCTGGACGCCTCTTTCTTTCATTTGCTCAACTTTTTCCTGATCTTTTCCATTTATTATTTGTATATCTTTTGTTTATGATCTTTAGAAATTTTTCTACCATTGTGTTCTTCAAACTTTCCCACTATTTTATAACTTGCTTCGTTAGTCTTTTTCGTATGCCGGGTCGTCAACTTATCTAATACATTCCTCTGTCATTTTTCTCAGTTTTTGGGATTAGTTTTTGTGGCTTCCTATCCCATTCCATCAGCTGCCATTTATTTCAGCCTTTTGATATTTGAGCTTGGCTTCAGCTCATTTTTTCCTTTTTTCTCTTGCTATATCTTTAGTTTTCTTTTAAATTGCGTCTTTCTCTACGGTTAACTCTGAGGCAATCTTTCTTTTTTCTTGTAATATTTTGTTTGTTATTGGCCATTCGTTGATCTCTATTACGTATTTATTCGATACAATTTTGTAGCCGTTATTTACTACAACCTTCTGGCACAGTTCCTTATCCATCATATTACTCATTGCTTTCTTTAATAACTCTCTGGTGTTCAGATCTATTCCAGAAAGAACCAAATTTTTCCGAATTCTTGCTTTCTCCGCTTTTTCCAATTTTTCTTCTGCTTTTTACTTTGTTTAGTTCATTTATTTCTTCTGTTTTGTTTTATATCTAATTTCATGCCTTTTATGTCTCTTTTAATTTTTGTAATAGAATCTTTAATTTCTTGTCCGGGTTTGATTTCCTGCTTCATTTCTATTATCATTTTCTTAATTTCGTCCATATCTGAAGCTTTTTGTTGGTGATCTATTTCCGGTTTCGTTGGTGCTGTATTCTTTGGGAAGTTTTCCTTTTCTCTTTTGTTGGTGAGTCGTGTTCCGGTTTGTTTCTTTTATAACCCTTAACATCTGCAAGCTTAAATCTCACCCACTATACAAACAGTTAATATTATTTGGGTTAACTTAAGACATCTGTTAATTTAATCAAGACTTCAATAAAATTATGTCTAAAATTGTAGAAAAACTTAAAACAGTTTGCATGTTTTGTTTACAATTTGTAGTGATCCTTTAAGGTTTAAATTTTGTCCCATATTCTGAGTGTTGAAGATATATTATATTGGCTTTCTTCAATACAAATCCGACGACGGCGGGACCAAATGTAAACGAAAATTGTCAAATAGTTACGAATAAGCCTTCCATGGGCTCCGGCAGGAGAGTGCCAGGGGGTGTGCGTGCAGCCCCTGGGATCTAAAGAATGGAAATTCAGAATCTTTTTATTAATAATTCTAATTAGTTTCATATTTACCTACTTCAATCTATTTAATATAAGTAAGTAATGATAGAAAATTCTTACATTAGTGTAACTATTTACTGGCACCTATAGATTATAACGATATCAGAAGGTTGAAATATAGAGAAAAAAGTGGTTTTCTATCAAATGTTCTCCACGAGGCGAGGTGTCCTTATGCCCACTTGGGCGAAGTCGCAGACGAAAACTAATTTCTAAATAATAGCGCGTTTTCTGTCCGAATTTATTAATAATGTTTGCTATGAAATTATCCTTGTTTTTGTCTATCCTTTTCCTGTGAACGCTCAACATGCATAGCCCAGATAGGCGCTTGTTGCCCGTTGTGGATCCATTCTCTTCGTAACGTGCTGAATAGTACATGTTGTCACTAGTAAAGTAAGACCAATCTTACTTTCTTCTGCTACAGCAGGAAAAAAGTCTTTTGCATGGTTTATGTACTCAGTAAGATGTTGCTGACTGTTCGCATTTACAAAACTGCTATTAGTCGAAGACTACTTCCACATTTCAAGTAGCCTCTGCGATAAAATTTGGTAAAAAATCACCATAAACGCTTTGAATGCTCCTTGTAGCTGAAAGGAACTCTTCTTTGCAGAAGTTTAATTTCTTTAGGGTGAAGATGCAGGAGAGAAAATGATTTTTTGTGTGTTTCAAAAAAACGGTCCTTGAGACAAGAAATAACAGATAAGGGATATATACCTACCGATCTTCTGGAAAATTCTTCAAGGTTCTCTGAGGGGTGGTTAGATCTTTGACTCTGTTATATAGCAGTGCGCGGGCATTCAATATCAAAGTCGACAAAATTGCTTAGCTTTATCATGAATATAATTATGTGATGGAAAATTCATTGGAAGCATCTTTTCTATGACTCTCCATTATTTTAGTGAGATTGCAAATGTTGTCATTTACCGAATTTACTTATGTTCAAATCTATTTGCTGGAGCTGATTACAAACTAGCTCCAGTTTTACCGAATAAGTGGCAATTATATGCAATACTACAACAAAATTGTGCGTTGTTACAACCGTGTAAAGTTTACCAGTGTTACAAAATTTTTTTCTGAGAACCTACGGAATTCGACCAAAAAATCACTAATCTCTTGCTAAAATTGAATAGAAAATATTGCCACTAGCCGGTAGGTTCGTTGAATAAAAAGATCCAACTAAACACGTAAAAGTTTATTTGCACTCCTACTCGGTAAGCACAAAGAAATTCGTTCGTTGCCGAAGACGCGGTTGCCCGTTATTTATACGTCTTGTATTGTTCCGGAATGACTTTCCAGAATGTTTGGTTCCGGAAATATCTTTAACTATTCATAGATAGAAGTTCCAGAAGCTTCCATCACCTTCCAGAATGTTCTAAATGTATCCAGATTGTTCTTGAACATTATAGAAGCTTCTGTTTGTTTCTTGGATGTTCTGGAAACTTCCATGAACTTCTACTGAATTCTATTAAGATTTTGTGAATTTCTATAATGTCTTCTATGATGCCTCTCCTTGTTGTTACCGCCTGTGTAACAATACCGTTGATTTCCTGATAGATAATTTTTTTGATAAATATTATTAATTTCGTTAGAAAAAGCATCCTATAAATTTTTGCCATAACTTCCAATTTTTCGAGGCTGCGCCCCCCGAAAATTTATTCTGGCGGCGCCCATGCTCCATGCTTTCAAACCAGAACACGTTATTACCTTGGTAATGGTCAATATTTCAAAAAGACATAAGAAAATGGTTTTCGTTTTCCATCATTTCCACATTTCAGTGATTTAAAATTTGTGGTAATCTTTTAAGGTTTGCAATTTTGTGAATTTTGTCTCATATTAGCCGCGTCGTGTTAGCAGCTTTCTTCAATGGGGTCGAATACAAACGAAAAATAACGAACAGTTATGAACAAGGCACAGACTTGTATGCACCAAAAAGTGTTAAAATATGCGCATATATATGCTCAAATTACATGCCAAATATGCAGTGGTTTTCATGAAATATGCTTTAAAATATGCAAATTATTGACCTTAAAACAGAAATTTTGGATGAAACGAATTTATTTATTTTAATTGTTAACCCATTATTAAATACAAATAGCAAAAGAAAACATAATTAATACTAAACTACTTATATCTTTATAGAACTAATGGTAATTTTAGTGAAAATAATAAAATAAATCTTAACTACCTACCTATTTTCATTCAACAGTGTTAAGCGAAACTCGAAATTAAAACAAAAACTAACTACGGAGTAAGACCAACAACGGCCAAAAACATGAAAATCCCATGGTATCAGCGGTTCTTGGAAAGTGAAAGTTTTGTATGCCTGTCACAGCCCTTCCAGATAAAGAGATAAATTTTAAGCTGGGATTAGATGTCTGGGAAGTGGGCAGTTTTTAAAAGTACATAAATATTTGTAGGTAAATACCTCATTTTAGAAATTCCCAACAAAAATAGACATTTACCAGAGAATTATAGTTTCTCCGAAATTTAGACATTCGCTCATTTTTCTACATTTCTCGTATTTTAGTGAAACTGTGTAGCTAGCATTTGCATAAAATCCTTGCCTTGGTTATGAATATGCTTTTCAAATTAGAACTCCATGATGTTTCAAAGAAACCTAATAAAACTGAAAAAAAAAACTTAAAAATATAATGGCTAACTGAAGGCCAAATAACCCATAAACAGGTTATATATTTACACAAAGTAAATTAATCGTTTTAATTTAAATTCCAAAAATTAACTCCAAAGCAAAATTGCGTGTATTTACCGTTAGATTAAACTAAGATTTAACTTGTGCATTATTTATCTAATTTAGTAGGATACGTAATTAAGTTTCAAAGTTAGGAAATTTGTTTACGGAAGTTTAGGTCGGGAAGTGCGAATTATAACCAGGTTAAGTTCCTATTCACGTTGTTTCCTTTTATCCTGACGTTCAGGAGCGACACACAAAAGGGCTCAAATTGCAGTCCGAGCTTACAAAGTGTGCGGATCAATAACTGAGCCGAAAATAGTATCTTTCGTGCACCAAGCTTGAATGCTTCCTCGTAAAACTCCCGACTCCCGTTTTTAAGATTAACGAGGTCGATAGTCTTTTGTTTCACTCTTTTTTTGTCCCTCCTCATTTTTCATGCTTATTACGGGGTCAAATTTTTACTTTCGTGTAAAGAACGCAATTAAAATTTTTCAGGCGAGTGCACAGAAATGCATTTAAACGAAAATTTTTCTGAGGGGCTTCCCTTCTGTTCTGCTGATGAAATTAAATGAAAACACGTCACGATTAAAGTCATTGTTCCGAATTAATTAGGTATGAATTTAGAGACAGGCGGAAAGTTTTAATTTAAAATTCGTTTTTATTACGGTAAAGGCTTGCTCGTAAATATCAGGGAAGATTGCACTCGATATAATTTCACATTTTTCTGATCTTGGATGACATTTTGAATGCCCGTATTGTCCGCTATTTGCCTCTTAAAACGACTCAATTAATTTTTATAACGGCTTTAAGAGAAGGTTTTATTTTACGTTGGAATTAAATTGATTGTATTTGGTTATTTTATTGCACAGACTGGAGAAATCATAACTGTTTTGTTTGTTTTAGTGTGGTGTAAAAAATAATAACTGACCCAAGGTCTTTTTTAATCGTTTTATTTAATACAAATGGTAAGGAGCGTCTTGATTATTTAATTTATTTCGCAATACAACATCGGACAAACTAAGCATTGACCTTAAATTTTTGAATTCTTCAACTGAAAATTGGCAGCTTTACATGACAATTGAAATTCGGAATTATTTACAAATATTAAGGAAATGGATAGGAACAAAGGAAAAAATTCAAGCATATATATACAAAGACGTTTAAAAATGTAACGACACGCATATATAATTTTTAACAGATAAGAATCGCTAAAACTAAACCAAACAACAAAAAAGGTCATTTTATTTCCCATTCGTACACATAATGACCAGGAGGTTTTACTACGATTAGCGATTGTTGATAAGGACGTTGTTAACCACAATCGATGTTTAAAATCTGACACATTAAACTAATGGAATAAAGAGGTCGCTTTGAAAATTCTAACGTGTTATTCTACTGTTCCGCCTTTCATTAATTCTGACAACTTTTGTTTTGTAGCAAAATAGAAAACAAAAGATTTAAACTTCTGTTTGTTTCAGTCAAAAAAGTTCTTCCAATCCTTGGAATTGGTCAACGGTGACAGCGACGGGTGAATAGCAGCAGCCTTTCCCTCCAGATAGGTGGAGGTCCTTTCCCAATCGGCCTGGCAACAATAGCGTATTTACAGGGTTTCCAGATTTTCATTTCAAATGATAAGTCTGACACAGAACCCCCACATTTATACCTGAGACAACTTAAGTTTCTGTACATTAATCAGGTAAGTTCTTTTATTCCTCAATTCGAGATTTACTTCCACCAAAATACCTACTTGTTACACTTACACGTACGAGCTTCCAATGCGTCCTAATCAAGAAGAAATCATTTCATGCTACAATCATCCAATAAACTTGATGCCTAAAAGAACCACAAACCATTTCATACAATATCTGAGTCAACGATAGAAAATTACGCATTAAAACTTACAGAACCAGACTTACTTGGCCATGGCGTTTGGCAATTCTTTGCTTTGTAAATTGGACTTATAGAAATTCAAATTAAATCCAGGACGGAGTCGTCCAAAGATATTCAAGTAGGCTAAACCACAAAAAGTTTTGGCCTGATGATGATGTTAGGAAAAAAAACTAATCTGCGCGTAAAAGCCACGAAATCAAAAATTTGAGGTTATAGCAAAAATGCATGAAAAATCAAACATTAATTTTTATAGGCTTATAATCCCAATTGTTAAATGCATATTGAGTATCCTTGATTATTTCTATAACTACTTTAGATTGAAATCAGAAGGTTAGGTTTAAGCCTTATGGAATTAGGTAGACGTACAGTGTTGCCAGTCTAAAGAAAAATCGTCACCTCTTTTTCCTTTAAAGGTAGAATAAGCGTAAAATAAGGCCAAAATGACTTGATTATCCGAAAAGGCGACTTCAGAATTATAGTTGATAAAGTATTCTTTTTCCTCTTTATGAACTATAGGGATTTCCCTGTTCCGGAAAAAAGGCAAATCTGACACAAAAAACGTTTTCACCAAAAGCTTATAGCAAACTACCGTAATTAAGGCAGATCCTTCCAAATGCCTTTTGATGAGGCTTGCTCATGGAAAAATGATAGTTTAAGTACTCTAAATGGAGCCAAATATTTTGTGAATTGGGTTGTTTAAGTGTGATTGTCACTTCCTATAATAATAATTTGGTTCGGTGTGTGAATTATTAAAAACCCCGTAACTACCAGTACCACGATTAAATTAAACTAATTTATTTACACTGAGAATGTGTATTTACTTTAACACAATTTTAAGCCGCACACGTTTAGCGTCCAATGCATTTATTTATTTATTTCCAAGCAGTGGCTACGAGTAGACTGTCCCAAGCGCGTTCGGTGAACGCACTTATATCTTATCGCAGGTTTCGATTTCATTCTGGAACGTACTAGGGTATTCTATAGCGGCCGAGATAATTCGAAAAAGTTTCGCCAGATACCGCCACCGCGTTCCGTTACACTGAGATCATTCGAGGATTCCCGCCGACAGATGACGTGTTTCATTACACTACTTTTTCAAACTTATAATATAGGTGTGACGATTTTCAAAAAAAATTGTCGCATTTGCACTAAAAACATTTAGCATAGTTTATATATCGACATACATATAACTTGTTGCAGCTTTCCTAATTCCCGTTAACTTTACGAATTGTACAGTGAATCGTATTTTTCTTCTCTCTTCTTCATTACCCTGTTGTCGTCCAGTGTTTTGGGTTATCGTGGACCATGCTAAACCTGCTGTCATCTTCAAATCATCTTTCCGTCTGCGGACAATCTACACTTCTTCCACCAGTCCACGGTCGCCAATTCTGAATTGCTTCATTCTATCGTTCATCGCTCTGCCTCATGGTATGGCCGGCCCATCTCCACTTCAGAGATGCTTATGTCTTTTAACGTCTATTAACTTTGTGCTTTCTCTTAATTCTTTCATTTCTTATTCTGTTTTTTAATTTTAGTTGAGCATTTTCCATGGCTCGTTGAGCTTCGGCAAGGTTGAATCGTATTAGGTTGTGTTTAAAATTAATTTTAAGGCGTTTGGATCTAGCCATTGGCTTGGGTGATTTATAACCGTCTGTCTTTGGTTTTTGAATTTATATTGCTGTCTCCTTTTTGCTGTCTGCATCACTCTTGAACCACCAATTTTGTTGATATCATCTACCCAACGTAGGGTTTCTGTGCAAGGGTCTCCATTGTGGCCTTCCCGCTTCTATTTAATTTTGTCTGTGGTATCTGCTACTTTTGATTTTTGGTCTTTTAGGGATAATTTTAGCATCGCCCCTGCTATGGATCTCTCAGGTTTCGCTGATTTGTCTGCATTGCGTTTTATGAATGTCCATGTTTCAGCAGATATGGTAAGATTGGCAGAATGCACATGTCAAATAGTTTAAATCTTAGATGGTGTGATTTTGCTTTGTTTTTTAACATGTGAATTAATTTTCAGCACATTACCCAAACTAATCCAACCCGTTCTTTTCCTTGTTATTAAACTATAGCTCCTGGTTTTACATGCATACAACTACTGCCTCATTCGATCGTCCCTGTCATCCCCTGAATTTGTTGTTGCTTTTGTTTTCCATTTGTTGATTTTTAATTCAATTTTTAGTGTTTCATTCTTCGTCTTTTATAACTTATATGTGAAAAAGGTATAACACTAATTCTCCGCAAAGGAGCATGGCCGGCAACATTAAGACTTAAGGCCTTCTTCAATAGGTCTCCATATGTTTATAAGCCGCTTCATATGCACACAACAGACATCAGGAGAGAAGACGGCAACGCCCTGCAAAAGGTTTACACTCTTAAAAGGAGGATATCGCCATTAAGCGTTCGGGGTAATGTGACAAACACCATGCCTTCGATAATCGTTTACTTTTCCTTCTCCACCACTGTGTTTCGGTTCCCAATTATTTTCAGTGGGTAAGCCACCCGCCCAGAACCCAACTCAGGGTTGAACCTGAAACCATCAGCGCTATTCGCGAATGCCTTAATCACTCCGCCATAATCTTCTATCAACAGCATATCGTCTGCGTACCTCTTCATCTTCAGTTTATACTCCCAAACTCCTTTCTTGAATCCTTTTTCTGTCAATGTATTTTTTATATAGGTTTCCCCGGTTTAAGCCTCTCGAGTGTCATTCTGGTACTTTCTTGAGACATCTGTTTTCCAGCATGTGTTTAACATGGACATCCCACTGGAGAGCCCGATTTTCCAAAGTTTTGGTGGTTGAATTGATTGTTTCCATTCTTCTCCAAATTTGTTTGTCCTCAATTTATCTCTTTTTGTGGCCTTGAGACATCTCGTGTATTCCAGTTCTACAGTTCTAATTTTGTCTGTGATAGATCTTGTTATTGACCATATTTTGGCATTTCAGCTCCATAAAATGCAATATTTTTTACGAAGCTGCGAAACAAGTGTCTTTTGGTGTTCACTTCACAAGAAAGCACGTAGAGATCTTATTGTCTTTTTTCCTAAAACTATTCTTGTGGACTTATCCTTTTCATACATTTATACACTTATTCACTTTCTTGCGGTCGTTACAAGTAGACTGTTCCAAGCGCGCTCATTGAACGTGCTTATATCCTACCACAGGCTTCGATTTCATTCTCGAGTATTCTGTAACGACCGAGATGGTTCGAGGAGAATTCCTGTCGTCAGATAAACTTTCTTTAAAAGTTGTTAACTCATAAAAACGTTTACTCCTAACTCATATTAAGCAAGATGTTAAGAAGTATTACAGGAGGGCAACCTCCCTCTTTAGGCATTTCTAAAATGACCACATTTTCCTGGAACCTTGTTCTGTTGTGTATTTTTCTCTGACATGTCCTGGCTCTGAATCAATGTTTTTAATTTTTTTTTAACATGAACCTATATAATTCTTGTAGTTGTAATTAAAGCTGTTAAACAATTGTAGTTAAATATTCGTTAGTTTTGTTTTTATTTTTCAAAAAATTTGGAAAATTTTGCGTGTATTTTAACCACACTGCATAGGAAATATTAGCTTTATTTCTAGATAGAATAATCTGACAGTTTCGACTTTTTTCTAATGCGGATCTAATTTTATGCCAAAGACTTTATTGTAAGGACTTTTTATAGGAATTTATTTTATGAAAGTTACTTATTTATTAACCTAACTCGGTTTAATTAATTTACGCTGAATGTTTATTTATATCACTGATATTTATTTTAAAGCATAGGCGTTGCGTGATCGCGGGAGTGGCCGAGTGGTTAAGGCATTCGACTGCAGCGCGGACGGTCTCGAGGTCAAGCCCGAGTCCGATGCTCGCCGGGTGGCCTACCCAGTCACTGAAAATAATTGGGAACCGAAACACAGCAGTGGAGTAGGGAAGGTAGGCGGTTGTCGATGGCGTTGTGCTTGCCACATCACGCCGTACGCATGGCGTACGAGACAACCGAGGTATGGAAGCGACTTAGGGGGCCTTAACCCTCCATGTTGCCAGCCATACTTCCTCGTGGAGCGTAGGTACCGTTACATTTACCTTATAGGCGTCGCGTTATGCAATTCGCCGCGTTAACGACTGACTGCGCTTGCCGGGACACCTTTTCCTTATATGCTGCCACCACTTAATTCTTGGATACGGCAGAAGCTTCCACGCGTTCTATGCGTTCGCTATTCATAACACGCTTCTCGATGACGTGACGTGCTATAATATTTTATAATTAGAAGTTAGGTCGTTAGAGACGCGTCTTATGTTGGAATTTTCTTGAAAGATCTCGTTCGCCATGGAATACCCTAGGTCGTTCCAGAATGAGATCGAAGTTTACGGTTGGTACATGAGGCGCGCTCCGTTCGGTAGCATTATAGTTTGACGTCATGTCGAAATTCGACAAAGATATGGGAATAATGCTTAGTAAAATAAAATATTCGTAATACATTGCTTGAAACTTTGTTCCCTAAATGTCTCATAAAAAAAAGGATACGTTTTTGTAGAATCTTTTACAAATTACATCAACATGATGCCGGTCTAGTATTGTATCGATTTTAACTTCTTACTATCAACATCTTCAGTGTCACAAAGTATCAGTAAAACAAAATGTTTGAATTTGAATATTAAAAAAACAACAATTTCTATAACGCCAATGTGTCATTAAACAATACCGTGTTGCAACAAAAACAGGAGTTTTCACTCCTGGATTGAAATCGCGATTGGATTGGTTTTATTATTATGCAGCTTTTAACAGGCCATTAGGGCCCATAGCTTGTTGAGGAGGACACACCGAGCCATAATGAGCTGAGTCTGGATCGGGTCACCCGTCCGAGTTCTGACAATAGGTACCGATACTTAACTTTGCAGAGCGGTGCGCTAATTATTAAATACTCTGCAAAGTCCGGTATTTCCTTTTACAGAGCGAGAATGTAACAGACGGTGGCTTTCCGTTGCACCGATTGTGGCCAACACGTGTTTGACCATAATACCCAGGATTTATTTTTGAATTCTTTAACTTATCTTGGGGCCACTACTTACACTAACTGTATCACTCACTTTAACATAAGCGGTTTAACGTAAAACTACGAATATCGAAAATACTAACTAACCGAAAAACTAACACGACCTTTACACACAAGAACATGATCAGTTCTCCTCCCCTGTCTTATGAATTCTCTTTTTGTCTTTGTTGAACTTATCTGTATCTGTAACCTCTTTTACCTTTCGATGCCGAAGCTGGTGCGTTAGCGTATGTGGCGTTTAAGGGTGCAATGCACAGCCCGGCTCGCCTCTGCGAGTTATGTGGTTGCTGCGCCATTTAATACCTACATACTTCTCCATGTGTATAGTGTAAATGGGTACATGTATGACCTTGTTACTCTACCTCTTAGTCCTGTATTCGAAGGAGAGCGTCGTTAGTTTGGTGCACAACGACGAATGGTCACCAAGACTTGATACCGCAGGAAAATCCTACCCATCGGGAAATTTGAACCAAGGACTAAGATAACGCTAGCCTGATGATCTACCACCGCGCCATCCTGGCATGTTTTTATAAAATAATTATTTCGTACGTCCTATGCCCGAGCTCTCCTGCAAAATCAGTTGCTTTAAATAGCAAGCCTATATTTCGTTGAAATAAAAATCTGAAATAATTTTTGGAAATATTGGTTTAAGATAAAATAGAAGCACTTAGTACATATTTATTTACTTTTTATGGACATTCTGTTTGCAATAAATGCAATAACATTTTTGTTTTGTTTGAATTCTTAAGTTATTTACGCATTTAATCCATCAAATAGGGCCCTTAAAATATTTAAAATGAAACAGTTGCTAATTTGGTTGCTCCTAAAATTTTACTAATGAAGCTTGCCTAATACTTATTCTTATGTAGGTAGTTGTTCATTTTTGTAAACCACATGACTCACTATACGTAGATTAACGTAAAACCCCGCATACCACAAAAACGAAGCCGACAGGCCTGCACGACCCATACGCACAAGAACGCAGTCAGTTTTCCTCCTGTCTTACGATTTTTTCTGGTGTTCTTCAACTTATGCCTTTATAAAATAATTGGTTCCTATGTCCTATATTCGAACTTTCCTACAAAAGCTGCTGCTATAAATAGCATTTTTGGAAATGTTAGCTTAAAATATATTATGTGAAAACGCTTTATACACTTTTATTTATTTTTATTTTTAATTAATTTTATCTCAGCAAATATATTTTTAATTAGTTCCCAAAATTAATTAAATAAATTGTAATCATATTTTGCAATATTTCTGCGTGGAATTCCCTTCAATACAAATCACATTTTGATAATTAAAACTGATAAAATCTTGTATCTGGCACATCCTGCAGTCCGTTTTAATGACCGCCGGTGATTCTTTTAAACGGCCCGATTCCCCGACGTTAACAAACAGGGGATGTCAACTAAATTTATTCATGTTTATCCTCGAGCTCGATTTACGCTCGAAATATAACCTCGCATTAATTTAATTACCCTTTTATTATCAGACGGAGCAAATGACGCGTCAAGTTAAGGCAACTTTTTAATATTGAAGAAATTCCACTACGTTAAATAAAATCTGTACGTTTGTTATCTGTTTTTTTTTTAAATCTGTTTTTGCCTATTATCTTTAATTTAGTTTCACAGAGGAGTGGGTGAGCTTCGTTTCATTTTGTTTACTGCGCACATTGTTTCGAAAAGTATGTAGAAGTACAAGGCGCAGTGGATACTTCAACATCAAATATTATTTGTTGCAACCTTGCAACCGGAATTTAAAAAGAAAATTTAATTAACTTCGATTTGAATGAAAACTAAAATTAAATTTTCCTGTGTGTTTTTGAATGGGTTCTGTTTTAAATTTGGAATTTAGTTGAATTGAACTAATTGCACAAAGGGTTTGTTCCGTCATGTAACTGGAAAATTTTGCTGGGATTTTTGGAATTACCCGACAATGGAAAATGAAAAGGACCTAAGTTGGATTTTATTTGTTTTCGACGATTTTTTCGCAAAAGGAAAGTGCATTTTGTGACACCGAATTTTAACGCGTTTGAAGTGCGAAAAAGTCAATACCAGGCTTTAATTTACGCGTTCAAAGCTTTCATCTTTTTCAGGGCAAAGTTTAAAGGGTTTGACATATTAAAAACTAGTTGTAAATTAAACGTGTTTGATTCAAAGGTAGCGAACACATTTCTAACCATAAATGGAAGTATCAGAAATCTAAGCAAATCTCATAAATAATGTAAAACGCATCATTAATCTATTAGTCATCACTTAATCTTTTATAAACGGTCTTTGTACAGATAAGGCATTGGTATTAAAGCAGATCTAGATTTATAGTAAGATTATATAATGATCTCCATATCTGTCCGTGTGGTATTATCCTTGTCGGAGTTCACCTTCGCCAACTGCAAGGATTAAAATAGTTATTTGTACAACTAGTAATGAAAGCAATACTTTTTTTCATGAGTTTGAAGTTTGATGCACGACGGCGAAGCCGGAGTGCATCAATCAAACGAGTGAAAAAAAGATGCTTTCATACGAGTTGTACACAATATTTTTTTGCATTTTGACATCTTAAATCCCTCAAAACAGAATAAAAAGGATTTGAGAATTGACAGTTGTCAAACTGACAATTTACAATATTTTATTTAAAGCATACTTACTCAATGCAAAATGTAAAATTATAGCTATTAATATAACAAGAATATTATGCGATTTATAATAGACGAGGACGTTGCTAGGTGACGAGGCGCTAGCCGAGTCAACCACGCAACGTCCGAGTCGGTTTAAATCGCATAATATTCGAGTTATATTTCAAGCTTTATCGTATCATTGGCAACAGTACACAAATAGTATGTAACTAACGAATTATGAAGTTGGAGTTGCTATGCTATTATGTTATGTATAATTACTAATAAAAGTGTAATATAAAGTTGACTTAATAATCAATGATACGATAAAATAGTTAAAAAAAGTGTTGCTTTCTTTATGATTTTTTAATAAAAAAGGTCCACTTTTTTTGTCAAAATGCAAAAAAAAATTATTAACGACATAAATACCGCACAAATATCTAAATAAGCAAGACCTAAATTGGTAAACGTATATACAGCAAGCAAATATCTGAAATCAATATCGGACGACGTGAATGGTTGTAGATTCGCAGTGCAAGTTACTGGTTGTAACTCCGTTCTATAGAAACCGAGAAGTTTCAGAGTTCAAAATCGGGAAACTCGCATTCCAAAATTAGACGTGCGGGTGTTTTCGCATACGTAGTAACTTGGCTAAATTAAGGTTTATCTCGAGGTGTATTCTGTGAAATCGAGAGCTGCGATCTTTTAATAACGTAATGTACATAAAACGTGATTTTTCTCGCAATGAGAAATTCGGGGATATATTAGGGGAACGTGTTTGCTTCGAATCTAATCTAAATTTTTAATTTTTTCTGCTCAAAATAGATAACACTTTTTACTAACAGTAATCGCAAAAGGTTTATGAATTATTTCTAGTTTGTAATCTTCGGAGTCAACTATCAACAAAAAAAATTGGCGAGGAATCTTCACGGGCTTTCCAAATATAACGAATTGAATTAGGTTGATTTATTCCAAAGATGTAAAATATCAAGTCATCCTCAGTGAGCCGTGGCATTACAAATTGTATTAAACTAAAACACTTTTAAGCGGTTTATGGTTCAGGAAATGTTAACAAAGGAAAAACAAATAATAATCAAATAAGTTAGGTACTTTAATTTTGACAGGTTATAAGTAAGTTAAGGCATAACTTTTAATTCAATGGGTCAACAATGAGGATCATTTTAAATTCGATCGCTTCAAATTAAATGGCAATAACAACAAGTATAGCTTCAAAATATAAGTAATAAGACATAAATAAAGTATAAGACTGAACAACATTGCCTAGAAACAACAACATTAAACATGAGCAAATAGAAATTCTTATCGTTGTATATGCAACACATGTTGCACGGTTGGCAATACATTGAAATGTTTGTAAGAAACAAATTCTCAAAACGTAACATCAAATTATCATAGTTTACAAAGTGTGTCTGCTCTGTATACACCTTGCTTTTGTAGCTGTCTTCTCAGATGGCAGTGGCCTGTAACAAGTCCCACCAGCTGTCTCATCTGAGTACGTCCTAAATGGATTAGCGTTAGTCGTTAATCTGTGAGAAGGCATTTCAATTATTTCCTTTCCCAATCTCTGTTCTGTATTACATCCCAGCGAGAGGCACGCTGTATCTTGGTCCACGCCTCTATCGCTGTCCGGATGCTTCCTAATACAGGTTCTGGTCTTATAAACGGGGTAGATACGCCAGTTTTTACAAAGGTGTCTACCTTTTTATTGCCCTCCACACCTGTGTCTTCAGATACCCATATGAGTCGAACCGTTTTCTTCTCGGATAGGATTTCCAGGTGAGGCATTCTCTCGTTAATTTAGAATTAATTCGAGGTGACTCGAGCGCTTTTAAGGCTACTTAACTGTCCGGCAGAATGCTTAAGTGTTGTCGAGTATACCCACGTTTTACATTCTCTTGTATACATTGCATTATAGCAAAGATTTCAGCTTGGAAGACTGTGGTGTTGGTCCTACTTACGTTCCCTTTTGGTCTTACGCCGTGTATACCTGCCCCTGTACCGTATGCTGTGCGGGATTCACCTGTAAACTAGACTATTCCGTTCGTCAAGTAGAGTGCAGTTTCTGGAGCCCAATTATTGTGATCGTATCTCACAGTGTATGGTTTGTCAAAAGAGTACTCTGGTTTAGTGTAGTGAATGTCCATTCTAGTGATCTTCCTATATTCGTTTGTGTCCACACCGTTCACTGTAAATGTGGCAATTGCCAGTGGATTTTATTCTCCAGGCTTCCTCTTTCAGATAAATATCCAGAGGGGTTAATCCTAGAGGAACTTTCATACGCAGTTGAAGTACTTCTCATAACTCCAGGTATGCACAAAGAGGTCAATCTTTGAATCCTGGTTAGTTTCGTGATGGCTGTCTTTTGTACTGTCTTTAGCCACTGGACTAGGGTGCCATAAGCTATCATGGGTCTAACAACCTTAATGTAGTACCATTGAAACATCTTTGGTTTCAGTCCCCAATGTTATTCCAATACTTTTTAGAAAGGGCCATTCCTAGTTATTTTTGTTTTGTAAAAATGTGCTTACGCCAAGTAAGTCTTCTGGCAAGGTGTATCTCGAAGTACTTGACTTCTTCTTGTGGTAATTGTCTGTTGTTTATATGGACCGGATGGCAGATTTCTCTTCGTATGGGTGTATGGTGTTTATTCCGCATTTATTTAACCAATTTTGGTAGTTAGATTTATCTACAGCCTCTATGAGGCAATGGTATTCTTAAGGAATAGAACAAGTCTCTTTAATAAAAGCTTTTGAAACACTGGGCACAATGAGTAGGAAGCTTATTGGTCTATAAGATTTTAGTTCGTTAGAAGGTTTACCTGGTTTTAATATAAGGATGTTCTATGCCACTTTCCACTGAGCAGGAAATTACCCTATATGTAATACTGCAATGAACCGTTGAGTAAGATATCTTATTTCAATGTTAGGCAATTCTTTGAAAGTTATAACCCGGATTTTCTTGAAATTTAGGGAATTTATGTCTTCTTGAACTTCGGCACTCTTAAGGCGCTGGACTGAGATAGTCTTCTTCTTCGGGTTCATTTTCTGCGGGATGCAGTTGAAAAACTTCGGTAAGTCTTCTGCAAAAGTACGTCGTTACTTCTTGCCCAAGTTCCTCGTGGTGTCCTAATAAGTGGATCAGCTTTTTTGATTTGTTTTCCTGCGAAGGAAGTAGTCAGTAGCCTCGGTAGGTATAAGACCTTTAAGGAATGTTTCAATGTATCCATTTTTATTGTTATTAAGAAATTTTGTTAGCTACGGTGTTGTGATATTGAGTAATCATTTACTTTCCGGTGTTCTAAGTCTATGCCACTGTCTTCGTCGATTTTATGCTTAACTGACAGAGGACAATTATAAGCTGCAGAAGGTACTACTTGTTCGGCAGAAGCACTGGGGGATGATCTAATAATCAGAGTCGAAACAAGATTTTACTAAGGCAAAGCCTTGAGGAACACCTTTTGTGATGCAGAAATCAACGAGATCGGGCAGTTTATTTCTGTCAGGTGACCAATAACTAGTGGGTCTTACTAAAACTAAGCTTAAACAGGCTTAAATATAGCAGGTAACTTGTGGTTCATACAGTTGAAGCATTTGAAATATCACAGAATACCGTTGCAAATTAAATTACGAGCATTTGTATTGGCATCAGCAGTGGATACGTTTTTGCAAACATTATTTTGGCTTTTGTTTTTCGGTTGGAACTGGTTCAAACAGTTAGGTATTCTATTTTCTAATTTGTTTGGTGGTCACCTTAAACCTTTTTTATAAACTAATGGCACATGTAATATCATAAAATTAACCATGTCAGAGTATTCTAAATAGCATGTGCTGCTGCAAACGACAAGGCTATACACACCTTGTCCGAAAGGTAAGCTGTATCCTGAATATATTTATGACTGTGATCCTGACTCAATTCGCTCCTTGAACGCGCCTATAGCTTATCGGTGTTGCTAGTCGGTTCGCAAGCGCATCTTTAGGGACTTCGCGTAACGCACGCATCTCGAAAGTTCCCGAATTTGCTCGTTAGCTCTAGGTTGTTCGAGAACCCGCCCATCGATGACGTGTTTCGTTGCAATACTAAATAATTAAAATAAACCAGAGTACATTTTTCGGTTTTTATAACTTACTGAAGTAAGAATATTCAAGTTTTACATCAACAAAAATCGAAAAAAATCTCTTTTGGATGAATATAATACGAAAGTACCTTGTTATTTAAAGAAGTTAAGGAGTTATGCGTTGCCCTTTTTCGACAAAATAACGATTAAATATAGAAAAATAAATGATAACGTTTATTTGAAACCTTCTTCGGTAAAATTCATATTTACTGAAGTATGTAATACATGCTCTTAGGGCACAATGTTTATGTTTAAAATAACTGTGAAAGTACACTAAACACTAAACTACTTTTGCTTATCTTCAGCTTAGCATAATACACAAATACAACAACATTTTTGTGTCCATTTTAAATTCCTGAGTTATTTACACATTTAATCCGCCAAACAAAGGGTCCTTAAAGTATTTAAAATTTAACAGTTGGTTTGGTTGTTCCTAAATCTTTATTAATAAAACTTATGCAATATTTATCCTTATTTAGTCGTTGATCTGTGTAAATAGTCCGAGGCCTGACTGACGAAAAAGGAAGGTAGAGAATTTATTTGCTAAATATTATATTTATTCGTCCACGGTCTGTTCCACTTTTGAAGCAAAAAAAAGATAAAATAAACATATGTACCCACAGATTGGAAAACTAGGTTGAAACAAATCAAAATGCAAAGGTTGGGTATCGACAGGTTGTTTAAAAGTCTAGTGAGTGAGTATGCTTGTTAAAACATTTCAAAATCATTCAAATTCTGAACCAGCAGTTTGGCGTGTTTCATAAAATGAAACAAAAGTAAAAGGTACAACGATTCATATATGCGGCGCTAAAGAATAAATTTAAATGTTTTCATAAATTAAATTTAAAAAAATTCCAGTATTCTGTTTTACAGAGCGAGAATGCAACGGACGATGTATTGCTTGTGGCGAACACGTGTTTGACTAAAATACTAAGAATTTATTTTATTCTTTGACTTATTCTCCTGATCATCATTTACACTAATTCCACCACCCCCTAATTACTAATCACATCTACTCACTTTACATAAGTGGTTTAACATAAAACCCCGAATACCTAAAATACAAACGTAGCCGACAAACCTACACGACCCACCCGCACAAGAACAAGGTCAGTTTTCCTTTGAATTTTCTTTCTCACGTTGTTGAACTTGTGTGTCCCACTCTTGATACTTACTTCAAGTAACAACATACATACTTTCTACTTTGGTTAGCCGTTCTTTAACCTCTAGATATAAGCCTCTGTCACGTTTAACCAATTTTCACGGTTTTGTGCGACTTTGTACTAGTTAGGTCCTGCTGACCTTGTAATATCATCGCTACATCTGATTTGGAGTCTTCATACAATTCATTTTTCATCCCCTGGCCGCCATCTCATTAGCTTCCCACTCCATTTGTCGACATCTCTGGCCACATGTCTTGCCCACCTCCATTTCAATGACATCCTCAGGTTTTGTTCTTTGTCTTCTCCATATTTCAATGTGATTTCCACTATTTTCCTTTCTACTGTCACTTGTTAAGTATTTCTCTTGTAGAGATCCATATACTCCTGTTTTTGTTTACACCCTGTATATGTCCTGCTGCAATTTTACAATCCAAAACTTGCCTTAAAACTTAGGTACGTTTTAAAGAACATAACTTTGATATTTTTTGTAAGAATTTGTGTTCTGTTTTCCAGATTTTCTAATGAGGAAAAACAAGCAAAATGCCTCCACTAAGGAGACAACGAAAACTAAATTAAAATTAAAACTTGACGTTTATCTTTTAAATATTTAAAAAAAATGTTATTAAAAAGTAAGTCCGCTTTTAGCAAAATTACGCATAGAAAAAAAGCAAGGTTGGACAAAAAACTAGGTCACATTAATTTAAGTGCTTAGTCCGGACGAGCAAAATAAATTATACAAGCAAAATCAATACCCCTAATATTCCTATATCCGTAGAAGCAACATAAATTTATCAAAATTGAATTTTGAATAATTTATTAAATTTAACCTATTTCCATTCTGTTGGTTTATTGGGTTAATACCCAAATTTATTCGGACCCTGTACATACGCAAATTTAGTTTAAAGTTAAATTAAAAACACATTTCTTAACCTTTTTAAAACTTTGTGGAATACATTACAAAGGATATTAATTAAAAATTTTAATTAAATTCTCTTGTAAAGATAATTACGACGTTGTAACTCCTTCCAGCTATGCAGGTTGGGGAATTTATGAAATAAAAATAAGTCAGTTTTTAAAGATAAAGAATATAGGCCAACTTAAAACCAGTATTAGTTTTCTTCTTTTTGGGTGTTTTGAAGACTGAAATGATTGCCTTTGTTATAATTAATTCAAGATTGGTTTTGGTAGACGTTTGGTAGGCACATTATATGAATCTTTTTACAAAACTATTTCACAATTTCCTGATCTTTTATCTTGAAAATAAATAATTTCTGCAGAGTGCTAGTAAATATTGATGTAAGAATTTTTAGGAGCCTTAAAATTATTGACCTTATTTTCGTCAATAATTGTAAAAATATATGCAGTTGTGGAGTTATTAATGTACAGGGTGGCCCATTTTCGATGTTTTTAAATGGGAAGTACCCTTAATATCGGAGATAGGCAAAAACTGATGTCGGAGTCCAGGGCTCTTTTTTGATGCAGGTTCAGTTCCCAAAAACAAAATTTCGCTATCTTTTGTTATTTTTTAGTTATAGCCCAAAATTCAAAATTTGGCCATATCGAAAACTTCAAATAACTCTCTTGGTTTTGAAGATATCCAAAAACGGTAAAAACATTCTACAGGCACTTTTTCAAGTAGAATACGATAGTCAATTCAGATATCTTCTAATTTTCATGTTTTAAGAATTATGACATAAAGTTGGTATTTTTTAAATATAAGTCGTAGTTGGCCATGATACCATTAAATTGCATATTTTCTCTGCTTTCCGAAAATATATAGTTTATAGGGGTTAAATGCAGTAACAATACCTTTTTTGAACAAAATCGGATTATATTATGATGTTGTTAGCAATTAGTAGGCCATGGTTCATGATAGCAAAACAAAAAGTAGTGGGGTGGTTGTATGTGACGTCACTAGGTCATCAGCTGAACTCTTGTAGGGTAAACAAAGGGTAGATTTGTATGCATCGGTATACTAATTTTACCAAAAAGGAAATATTACATATTACAATATCAAACCGAATAAAGATGTGTTTAACCAGATGAGGGATGGTTTAACCCACATAATTTTGAAATTTTCAGTTACTTAAAATTTTCCCCACGGTCAGTTGATACGAACGTAATTGAAATTTTTATCGTGAATTAAAAAGAGTATTAAAGAATGTGATATTTCCCAGAGAAAGCAGTTAGAGAAAAGCTCTGGAAAACAAGAAACTAAAAATTTTGCCAGGTTATACGTAGAAACTTGTAAAATCTCCATATGTCAAGATAATTAAAAGCTGTTAAAGATAACGCGAGATTTTCTACAAAATATTAAAGTAATTATTTAGTTTTGTTAACTTACAAAACTGTCGTTCATTTTCAATCGGGCGCGTTATTGTGTGCCTGGTGACATCACATGCACCCGCTCTATTAGCCTTTGTTTATTGCTATCATGAACCATGGCCCACTAATTGCTAACAACATCAAATAATCCGATTTTGTTAAAAAAAGGCATTGTTACTACATTTAAACCCTATAAACTATATATTTTCGGAAAGCAGAAAAAATATGCAATTTAATGGTATCATGGCCAACTACGACTTATATTTAAAAAATGCCAACTTTATGTTATAACTCTTAAAACATGAAAATTAGAAGATATCTGGATTGACTATCGTATTCTACTTGAAAAAGTGCCTGTAGAATGTTTTTACCGTTTTTGGATATCTTCAAAACCAAGACAGTTATTTGAAGTTTTCGATATGGCCAAATTATGAATTTTGGGCTATAACTAAAAAATAACAAAAGATAGCGGAATTTTGTTTTCGGAACTTGAACTTGCATCAAAAAAGGGCCCTGGACTCCGACATCAGTTTTTGCCTATCCCCGATATTAAGGGTACTTCCCATTTAAAAACATCGAAAATGGGCCACCCTGTACATGCTTTAGCTGATCATTGTTTTATTTGTTATCGTCAATTAAATTATGAAGTATTTCTTAATGATCTCTATTGTTTACGTTTAAAAAACACATATAACTTAGAAAATGTAACTGAAAAAGTTGACTTTTTAAACACAACTATTTTACATCTTTTTGAAAATCACACAAGAATTAAAACTGGAAAAATTTCGAAACAAATCTTTAGACAAATTTAAAAAAAAAACAAAAAAAAACGATACATTGGGATTATTATAAAACTTTTACTCAGCGGTCACAAGAGAAAAAGCTTATAGCAATTTTGGACTAAAGGATCAAGTGCATCATACTCTTTGGGAAGATCTTAAAGCTACAAATATTATTTTTAATTCAGTGATGTCAATGAAGTAAACAACACATTTATTTTTATCGAATTATGTAAATTCTGCATATAGAAAAATATCACCTCCGCAGGGATTTGAACCACTGACCTTCGGCTTTACGCGCCAATCCTCTACCATTTGCATTTTATCAAGTTTTAGAAAAAACTACTGCTACACAAATAAAATATGTAAATGAACAAGGTATCTTACCGGAAACTCAGTGTGGATATAGTTGTTCGACATCTCTGTTAAATATACTTAACGCTCGATTATTCCAAAGCTTGCGGTGCTGTAAAACACGAATTTAAATTTTAATATTACATTATATTGGTTTCGATAAACCTGCTGTGTCATTAGTTCAAAGTTATCTTACCAATCGAGCTCATATGGTTATTCTTAATAATGTTAAATCAATCCTCTACACTGGCTAACCGGTAGAAGGGGATCACGACTAAGAAGAAGAAGAAGTTAAATCAAATTCCTTATCAGTTACACTTGGAGTTCCCTAAGGATCAATATTGCGTCCTTTACTGTACATTATTTATACTTTTAACTTAAAAAAGTCTCTAAAATTTTGCAGTTATCACTTATATGCTGATGATACACAATTAACTACTATACAAGGATTTTTTTTTTAGTATACATATCGCCTATGTATACTTGTCACGTGCCAAACGCACACTACGACATTAAATAGCGGATGTCAAATCCGGGATGCACGCGGCTAGACTGCAGTGAAGATGGGTGGTTCGTATCACTGAAATAGTACTCAAAACACTTATTAACCCTTCAAAAGGGGATGGTCGTAAACGGTAGATAGGGCGCCACCATGAATAAAATCACCCAAAGATCTAAAAGAAGGAAAACCATCATGGAAGGTTTCCGAGGGCTCGGATAACAAAGGGGGTTGTCCGGTTGTCGTTATAGCTGCATCCTGCGCAAGATGTGACTTACCTTGCTACTGAAATTACTCTACTTTACTGCAATGCTCGAACTTGAAAGTAGGCTAACACTTTACACACAAATCTTAAATAAAACATTGAACACAAAATCTTCTGAAATAAACGGGAAGCACTGAACACAAATGACAACACCAAACTGAATTGACAATGATTTATTTAATGACTTAAAGACACAAAAATGAACAATGAAACATTACGCAAGAGACAATCAAAAATATTACGTTACAACAAATTTATGACTACGAAACTTACTTTACGGGAAGAAGAATTGAGGGAACTGTATTTACGTTAGTTAATGCAAAAATATCCACAAGCTAAGTCCCCTTAATTCCAAACAAAGAATAGGAAGACACAAATAATACATTAACAAATTAATAATAAGCACAAATAATTTTACATGCAACATAATACACAAAATAATACTCTACACTTGACGATACTTTGAACACAAAAGTCTTTACGTTAAAAACCCAAAATGAAATAACCAGCCAACTGAATTGCCAGGGCCCTCAAATTGCAAAGTGACCAATGGATCCGCCCAAGGCGAGGTTCACAAATGCCTGCACCACTTGCCACTGGACAAAACAGATAAGCTAGATGTCGGCTATTACTTTAAACGTTGCACATCAAAACACAAAATAACAAATGACAATGGCGGTACTTATTAACTTCAAGGAACTGAATTACACTGAAAGATGCCTGCGAGCAAGAGGCAATATTTACTTGAACACAAACGAAAGCAGATGCAGCATATAGGGAAGAGTTTTGCCTGGCGAGATGATACTTGACGGTAAGCCAAGGAGTGGCGTGAAACTGGACGGGCTTTTTCTTCGAAGACGGGTACAGGAACAAAACGAAGAGTAATCCTTAAAGTGGTAGGTTTTCCTAATCCCTCACGAGGAGGAAACGTGTAGGCGGCACGACAACACTGTCACTTAAACTTCCTCACACACGATTCTATTTCATTCCAGGATTATATTGGCATTCCTTAAGTGGATCCGACACAAAGTCGATAATTGTGATTCCTCCACGAGGAAATCACCGGTAGTGGAAGCCTTCCTGGTTAATTATAAGAACCTAAACTACGATAATTACGGCACCGCGTCTCAGAAGAAGACGTCCAAATGGTTGGTAATCTTTCACCCACTGAAGGCACTAAGAAGGCAGAGGAGAGTGGAACGCTCAATTGACACAGCCCGCGTCTCGGGGAATTCCCGGAGACGTATCTCGACCTGCTGCATTTCATGGAATACGATGAGATCAGCGTCGCCAACACACGCGTAAAATTTAGGTCACCTTAGAATTTGAACAAAGAAAATGTTTCACAACGATGCAATTTCGAATGTGACTTTGAAAGCTTCTGAGAATTACAATGAAGAACGTGCCCAAATAAGTTAACCTTAATTGTCCTCCAACATCAATTGCGTTGTCATTTAGGATGGAGATAATCCAAGTTAACCGAATTAAATATTACCCGTACAATGATGTCTTATATTTTTCTATCGACCCCTAACAATGTTATATCGACGCGCCTGGGGGTCGATATCGACCACTTTGGCGACCGCTGGGCCTAGGCCGTAAAGCGACGCCAGTGCAGCGTCGTGATCTAACCTAATTAATTTTGATAAAGAAAATTTCAAAAAACAATAATGAGTCCAACACATACAAAAATATTCTATCTATTTATAATATGCTAAAAGCGAACATAAACCAACGTAAAGTTTATCATTATGTCATAAAAATATATCAAGTTACCCGTCAACTCGCACTTAATAAAATCGGCTAAACATACCTACAACTCCATTAATTTACATACATAAAATTAGTAGGAAATTAATTACAGTAGGGCAGTAAAAACCCGTTCTCGCACTGAATTTTAATAGGATACATCCTGTTTATCATAATTTGGCATTAATTGAAGGGGAAAGGTGCACACTTTTTGCCATACCGATAATTTACAAGCAATAGGAAGTCGATGTTCCTTCGGCGATTGCATTTAAACGTACGTGAATATTTATGATTTCTTGTAACTCATATTAACTTACGTTCGAGAATACCTGTTGAATGAAGATGACACTGAATATTACAGTCTTAAATTTTGTTCGGTTCGAAGCATTAATTTGCTCTTACACAAGTATTAATTCGCGTTTTTGGCAGGTTTTAAATTCTTCCTACCGTGAATAATTAAAAATTTTATTCATACGTCGTTTCACGCATCTCGCATATCATATTTTTGCCTGGCGCTATTTGTTTTGCGCTATTTTTGTATAAAACAGAAGCCTAAGGTGAGGATTTCGTTATCAAAGCGAAGGTTTCGGGCAATTATAAAAAACAGCACGTTAAGCATAACACCGTATAAAATACATAATAATTACAAAGCACGCTTCAATAAACAAAAGAGTATTAAACTTACCCCCTTTATGGTTAACCTTAATTTGTAAGCCACGGTTATGTGCCTTCAGGTTAGAATCCTTTTATTATTTACGGAAAAAATATATATATTCGAAATCAAATTAACATCATCTGATGTAGACAGGTCTAACAAAGGTGCTTTTAATTAAAATTCAAAAATATTTAGGATTTGTTAAAACTTCAGTCGGAGTTAATTTAGTTGAATAATTTTCATAATAATACGATTAAAATTGTACCCAACCGAGTGAATAATTAATAAAAGTAAAATTTCGACAAAGAGGATTTGTTAACTGACTGTAATTACAACGGGCTAATCTCTTGTCTTTTTTGGGCATGTCAGAAAAGGGTAATTAAAAATATGCTCGATTTACTTCAGGGTAAATAAGTGCAAAATAACATCTGCGAAAATATAAGTGAAATACTGTAGAATTCGCATTGGATAGATATTTACTTATATGGTGTAAGGTTTCATTTGTCGAAAAATTAATGTAAAACATTCAAAATATTTTAGCTTTACTTCCGGAAGCGAACCTTAGAAGAAGAAAATCCAAGAAATGTTGATATTTTGGAAACAAAACAAAATAAGCTGAACTATGGATAATTGTTCATCTGTACTAACATTTAAATTTATAACATACAACTGGCATATTGCAATTGTTTTCAGTAGTGAGGCAAGTCGGACGTCTTTAGAATTTATAATCAATTATTTATTAATTATATGGAGTATTTTAGCACATAAAGTGAGTACTCAAGAGGAAACAAAAATTTTGAATTTTAATTAAAAATGTAGCTCGACAAATGACACCTGACACTAAGAAAATAATACGTTTTTGAGAGATATATATATAAGCTAATCTCTCTCTCTCTTTCGGATTTTACCACCCATCAAGGTTCTTCGCTGACTCTATTCTGCCGTGCTTTTGGCAACTCGTCTTCAATTTTGTACATTAAGCTTTTGTAGATCTCGAAACATACTTCCACCCTTCTTGTTACCCAACTAGCAACTTTATTTAATTAATATTGTTACTTAAATATTTAAACATCAACCAAATCAACGGCCGAGCAACCAGTCGGTCTCCATGGCCGAAGAAAGGCAACTAATTATGATCCAAACATAGTATCAAATCTAACTTTTGTGCCATTATATCTACAATAAGGCAATCATTATACACAACAACAATTAATCCAAGCAAGCAAAGCTCAAATACAAGCCAATTACGATCAAAATGCACATATGCTGCGCGTCTGCCCTGCGGTTGTGACATCCTCAGTTGACGTCACAACCAACACGAACACTTCAAACACTTCAGTATCCAACATCTAGCAATACACCTTCTATATGCACAAAAGCGCAATCAAATACAGATTCAAAGTCAACAATAATGAAATTTCCTGGCAAAAAGTGAGAAAAACTAAGAAAAGAAGGATCATCTCAGTGGTCAGATGCACGCCGAACTAACTGAGCCACGACCGCGCTTATAAGAAACCACACCTATCAAATGAAAGAAAATCGAGCCTATACCCTGTCGAAAAAACTAAAGAAAAATCAACTGAAGAAGGCTTTAACGTTAGGAACATTTACAATATCAAACACAATTACTAAAGAGCCATTGCCCTTATTTTTCGTAAATTTAGAACCTGCTAAAAATAATAAGAACATAATACAACCTTGTATACCTACATCACACAAGTATCAGAGTAGAAAAACACGGATTTAGTTCGGTGCACACGCTGTCAGGTATATGGGGCATATTGTAATAAATCATATATTTGTGTTAAGTACTGAGGTGCCTATAATATCACCACCTGCAGGTACTCAAGGTGCCAAAACCCCAGCAAAGTGTGCCTTATGTGAGGGTCCTTATACGGCGAACTTCAAAAGAAATACCAGCCTAACAAAGCTCTACCATAAGATGGAATCACTAGAAGAAATCCTCTTCCACCCTTAAATTATAGTCAATTCCCAGCACTATCTAAATTGAGCTCCTTCATTCAACTCACCCTCAAACAAACAGTATGGCGATGTTCTTAAATCCAACCCAAATCACGCACAAACACCAAACGAATCAGTATTTCTAAATTTCTTATATGAGTTTAACAGTCTTTTCTACCGACTAATTCAACAAAATAGCACTATCCTAAATATTTTTAACGAAATAATGTAAATTCCATATTTAGAAAAATATCGCCTCCGCAGGGATTCGAACCACTGACCTTCGGCTATACGCGCCACTGCTCTACCATTGAGCTACAGAGGCAGAGCTCTGAATATGCTCACCACAGTCATAGGTAAAATAGAATCGGAATTGCTAATTTTATAAGAATGGCCGTATGGTACTCGGTATTCAAACGGGCTCTAGAAACTGTCACGTGCTAATTCCGCACTACGACAACTTATAGGGGACGTCAAAGTCCTGTGGCACGCGGCTAGCAAGCAGTCGAAGAAGGGGGTTTCGAAACGCTAAACCCCTCAAATAGGGGAGGTCATAATCGAGAGAAAAATGGGTGTCACTGCGGAAATCACCCAAAGATGGTTTCGAAGAACGTTCCTTCAGGGCTCGAAGGGGGTTGGGGGTGGCTGCACCCTACTGCTGGATGTACTTACCCTGACTTACTGAAATAAAAGACTGCTACTGGTAGATAGGCTCACAAGCTATACACAATTATTACAAAATAAACACAAACACAAATAAAAGGCGAGAATGTAATATCAATAAAATTTAAGGGATCAAGTAATATTCAAAATATGACACAAAATGAATCTAGAGTTTTATCTTAAATTAGGTGAAAGGGGATTGAGGGGCGTCACATTTACTAAAGTTACGCAAAGATAATTAACAGCTAGGCTCCCTTAATCGCAATCAAAAGAATGGTGATGACAAAGCTTAAACTAAAAATCTGGTTATAAATAATTTTACACATGTAGCATAAAATAGGCAATCATCGCGATAGTTTGTACTGTTTCTGAATTATGAACACTAAAGCAAAAGTAATACGCACTAGTGGCCAATAGGGCTTCATCAGTAGGAAAAAGGGGGTACGAAAAGAGCACGGTAACTCAACGTGTAAACCACGCCAGAACCGAAACTTTGTTAGTCAGAGTTTCGCTGCTGACGTGGTTCACACGTTGAGTTACCATGTCCCCCTTTTCCTTCGGATTAAGAAAGCGGACGAAACTTTAAGTTTTTCTCTCTCAACAATGACACAGTCCCCACCCAGAAGACGTTCTTTTGCTATAGTTATTTTGTCATATAGTACATTCATAGAACAAACTCTGTGTAAACTATCCTCATTGCTAATTCATTCTCAACAAAAAAAAAAAATGGGCGACCTTCCTCTTGGTCGCGTTATTGCTGGTATACTATTAAATACGTTCTGTGTTGTATCGTTTGATGCCATTCGCATCACATGTACTATCCATTGTATTCGCATTTTCTTGTTGATATCAACTACGCCTGGTTCGTTGCAAAGTATATTTCTTCGTTGTATCTCCATAATTCCCTAACTTATCGTTCAACTATGTCCCTTTCTTTGATGTTAATTATGGCTATGTCATTTGTTTTAATCTTTCCAATAGTACGTGTTGGGAAAGCAGATTCCTTTGTAGTTTGAGCACATTGGCTTATCCCCTATTTTATGTGTGGAGCATAGGATTCCTGTATTCCATGCTTGGGGCATCTTTTCATTCTTCCATATTATCTGAATTAAATTATGTATCTTTCCCCGTAGCTCCTGTTCCCCGGATTTTAGAAACTCTGTCGGTATGTTATCTTCACCTTGCACTTTATTCATCTTTATCTTGCGAATTATGCCCCTAATTTCGTCGTATATGGGTTCTGGTTCTGATATCTCTTCATTTCCATTTTCTTCTGTGTTTTCTTTTTCTTGTTCATCTTCTACTTCTTCATTGTCTGCATTCAGTAGATTTGTAAAATACTCCTTCCACCTGTAAGCTATACCTATAATTTTTGTTTACGATTATCTTTCCTTCTTCATTCTTACACATCTTTGTTCTGGACTGGAAACCTTTTCTAAAGTGTCTTTTCTGTATGTACTTTCCTTGTTTCCTTTCCTTCCAATTTTTCTTCTATTTTTGTTGGTTTTTGTACTGTTAAGTCCCGTTTCTTTCTTCTTACAATTATTCTAGCTTATTTCCTGGCTTTCTTGAAATTTATTTTACTGTGCCTTTCTCGTGTTATCGACGGCCTGCGCGCACTCGTTATCAAACCTTTTATTTCTTTGTGGCTTTTTTGGTTACAACAATTTCTTCGGCCATTTTATTGCTTTATTGCTTTTTTATAGCATGCCACTGTTGGTTAATGTCTTCTCCTGTGTGTCTTACTAATTGTTGTATTCTTCTGGTTAATGATTGTTACTATTTTTCTTCGAGGATTCTTCAGTTTGTTTAAGTTGTATCTGTTCGTTTTGTTAGTTATATTTTGGCGTCTAACACTTCTTGTGTTAATTCGAAGATGATCGATTTTGTTTATCCTCACTCCATCATTTGATTTCCAAGTCTCTTTATGGATAGTATGTAGGAAGATGGTACTGCTTATCGCTAAACCTTTGCTCGCTTCCAAGACGGTCAGTTTTAATCCATTATTGTTGCTTTCCTAGTGTAAATTATGATTGCTAATCAGTGGTTTGCAAATCCCTTCTCTTCCTACCTGTGCGTTGAAATACATACCACTTCCATCGATTGGTTGTCTATAATTTCTTCTAAAGATTCGTCTAAATCCTTTTCCTATTCTTCTTCTGCTGTTTCAGTTGACGCATTTGCGTTTATTTAATCCTGATTGAAGATATTCTCTATGAGCCGTTGCTTTAAATTTCTTATTAGAAAACCCGTTCGATCTTCATGTCTGCTACTTTCTAGAGGATTGTTTTAAATCGTTTTTAATTGTTTGAAAACGAATCTGTAAAGGCTTAGTTTTTGCCATTAATCCGTCCAATTCCAGGCTCATTTTTAGTATTTTATTTCTGGGAAAGATATTTCTTCACAGGGGTAAGGAGTAGATAGCCCCTCGCCCAACACCCTTTTAGGGGAGCCATCTCTCCCGCTCCTGTTTGTTTCTCTCTGGCAGGGTTGCTCAGGTTAACGGGATTCAGATTACAGCGCTTATTGTTATGCATCCAATGGCAATTTATGTTCAATTTTATAACGAATTGAGAATATCAAGAACATCTTACGCAACATCATAACTACATATCATATATCCTTTTTATTATTGTTAGTATTATTATTACGAAACATGCCCACTTCTTGGAGGTATCTCCATATCTCTCTAGATTTATAGATATTTTCCTTTGTTATAGATTTTTAAACCAAATCTGTATGACTACTAACAAATAATCTAAATTATCTACTATAGGAGAAGCCTTTGAATTTTCTGTAAATAAAATGGTGTTGGCCCATACTTTATTTTTAGCACTAACCGTTTAAATGTAGATCGAAAAATACACTACTTAAAATATATTTATAATTCAACAGACAAATAATTTGAGGTTGATAGTACTTACCATGAAGTTAACCACTCAATTCTTATTAAAAATTAAGCGGTACGGATGTGTCTGATTCCTGTTAAATGTGTTTCGTTTATATCAACGGAAACGTAATTAATGGCTCGAATCGGGGGTCCCACAAGGTTTGCACATAGGTCCTGTGTATTCATTGATTTTATTAGGGAGTTAATATGTGGATTTGAATGCTATTTCTAGGATCCGAAAAATCTTTAAAAGATATAACTCTCTCTTATTACATACATACGATATTTTATGGTCAAAGTCTGCCACTTTGTTTAATTGAACCGTCTCATAAAATAATTTTTAATATTTTTAATACATCCAAAACCTACCGCATAACCTAAGTTGCATTTAATTTAAATTATGCACCCCTTTCACAGCATGATATTAATTTCTAATAAAATATAATTTAAAATCCTATTAGATACGTTTTTTTAATTTTCATTTTAGAAAGCAACGAATACGAATTAACATAGAAATGAGAAAAGTTAATGCTAATGTTTCCTTCATTACTGTTTAAAAGCAAAATAATGAGAGTGTACGCAAAAGGCTAAAAGTTCCTTTTACGTTGGATAAACTCGTATAAGATCCGGTATTAAATTAACATAAAGATTATATTAAGGTTAATATGACCTTTTAAAATAAATAATTTTCAAAAGTCGTAGGTTAATTAATACCAATTATATTTCCGCTACTAAGTTTACAGAACCAAATCTAATTATTATTATTATTATTATTATTTTAAGTTCTTTTATTATTACTAGAGAAATTTATTTTTGTTTATTCTTAAATCATGAATTTTTTATAAAAATTCTGAACATTTAAGTAGGTACGCCGTAACAAAACAACAGCCCAGCAATGTAAAAATTGATACAAATGCTTAAATCTTTCATTACTTGCCGTTTACAAGTTTACAATAAGTTAACCCGATATAACGTTTAATTATATTTAAAATTATTTCTCCCTATGCATGCTAGAAAATTAATAAATTACGAATTTCTGCAGTGACCGTCCGTTGCTGCAAACAGCAAGGCGATAATTTATGGTGATACAAATCATTTCTTGAGGATATTGATTTAAGATTAACAAGAAAATAAAACATAACTTTGCTGTCATTAATTATTTGTTATCAACTCTATGTCTGATTTAAATTGCATATATTTATGACCAAAGTAGCAATAACCTGCCAGGGAACATGGTCGGCAACATGGAGGGTTAGGGCTTCGTAAGACGTCTATACTCCGGTTGTCTCCAATGCTAACGTATGCGGTGGCGTGGTAAGCACCACGTCTTCGACAAAGCTTTCCTACTTCACCACGTTTCGGTTCCCAATTATTTTCAAAAGGCCACCCGCTGGACATCCAATACGGGTTCAAACCTGAGACCATCTGCATTATAATCGAATGCCTTAACCACTTAGGCTTAGGGCGGGTCGCAGAAACATGATTTGAAACTTGTCAAAAATTAAACTCATATGGTAAATAACCCATTAGTAGACAAAAAAATGGTGCTCTTTTGTCCATTTTAATCATTCATTAACTTAACAAAATTAGTGTGCAATTTAAAGGCATGTTTTTTATAGTTTTTCATAGAGTTATCAGTAATTTTATCATCATCATCTTCACAATTCTTTATTCTTCTACCTTTACATGTAGAAATAGTTAAGTCTCTGTAACAATTTCTTTCACTGCTTATGATCCTTCGTATTTGCTTTCCCACACAGTTTCGTTTTTCCCAAATATTTTTGACACTTCTCCAGTGTACTCATATATCACTTGGTCTTCATGTATTTCTCTTTTAATATAGTACCATTTCCTACAAGCTTTTTACTTGTATGCTATCACTAATGCGCTTTACACGACTGAACTGTCACAGCTGGCTTTTCAGAATTTGGAATGCTCCCACTTTTAGGCTGTTCTTGTTTCATTGAGTTGTTGCGTTAACTCAAACTTTTTTCCTTTATTAAATACTAAATTTAATGCTGTTCAATACATAACTAACAACAAGGTTTACAGTGAATAATAACAGGAAAAGGGGTAGTTCCTTTACAAAGTCCTAATACTGAAGAGGTTCTCTTCCTTTCGCTTATGTAACAACAGGGTGGAACCATGCAAATTTTATACAGACATACAGATACATACTCGTATTATAGGTATACAAAAAATATATATAAAGGTATAAACAGGCTGCAGCCCTATCTAAAGAAGTTTTCTTTACAAGTCCAAAATGCAAAATGATTATCCTTGTGCCTGGTACCCTTTCTCGAACATGCTTCTATTTTTCCCGACCTACCAAATCATCTTGCAGTTGTCACCATCTTGTCCATAGTTTTTCTCTGTCCTTTCTTCTTTCAAATCATGTTTTAAAAACTCTTTTGCTGCATCTTAACTCCTACATTCTGCCTAAGTGTCTTAACCAACTCACCATATTGCTGTTTATTTCACCAATCTACCTAGGTATCTTAGCTTCAGTTCAAACTCTCAAGTTCCATTCATCACCAAGCAAAATTCTTATCTTCAGTTAGTATATTGACGTGAACCCTGCGAATCTGATTAAATTCCTGATAACTTATCCACCCATAGCATTGTTATCGATTTCTTCAAGATTTTTGAAGCAATGTTTAAAACCAGCTTGTCGAATTTCTCCATAACTTGGTTACTATACTGGCCACTTTATCCATGTTTTGATTTTGTTACATTAGGAACAAATCTTGAATTGTTTTGTAATAGAGGATAACTTCAAATACTAGGATTCAAACTCAGCAACAAAACTGATCAAATACAAGAGTGTAATGACCGTCCACAGAGAGGCAAAACTTACATTTTATAAAGCGATATTAAGACCAGTGCTCACACACGGAGGAAAGACATGGGCACTCTTACAAGAATCGGAAAGAATGCTTAATACATTTGAACTAAAGATCCGCCGAAGAATATTTGAGCTAATTAGAGAACATATACCTTAGCTAAAAAATAACGTTGGGACGAGAAAACCAAACATCCGAAATCAATAGGAGAAAAAGACTTGCCTGGATTGTTTTTGGTAAATTAAGTAAAACACTAAAAACAAAAACGTATTTGACCAGTGTATCCTACCTGCCTTGGTTCTCAGACTTGGACCCTCACAAAGCATTCGATCAAGCACCTGAGGGTAACACAACGGGGCTATGGAACGACAAATGCTCGGCATATCGTTAAAAGAAAACGTTCAGCTAAGAGCTATCACGAAAGTTAAAGATGTAGCAAAAACAGTTGCTGAGCTTAAATGGAGCTAGATACTCTGATGGAAGATGGTCCAATACTATTCTAAAACAGGGAGACCATATTCGGGGACGCTAACCCATGTGTTGGCAAGAGAACGGCTGGACTAGCATGGATAGGAGAGCCACAGAACCGCGACTGGAGAAGAATGAGGGAAGCCTATATCCAGAATTGGACCGAAGGGGGCTAGTGAGATGAGATAAAAGAAGGATACTGGAGAATAAGATACAACGAAGAACTAAAGAAACCAAAAGTACCAAAGTACATCAAACTCCAGAGACTGCAATAGGCAGAACACATCCAGCGTATGCCAGAAGAAAACCAAGGAAACGTAGAACAGTGGTTATGGACCGGACCCCATGGAGACCGAAAATAGAGGAGACCAAGGCTCGATTTGGGCTGTAGCACCATTGGATGGAAGGCTTGTAGAATTTTTCCAAGGCAAGTAGGTTATTACATTTGTCACTCTATCCATGATTCGATTTTGTGATTTTACAAATTTCAATACTATAAATCATAATCTTCTTTTATTAAATAATCTTTACGTCTATAGTATTGGGGTACCAGCACAGGATTGGGTGATGTCATATCTTGAAGATGTACAGAACAACAACTTGTACAATTAAATAGGAATGGAAAAACTTTTTATTCCAATAAACTAATGTAATTATTGGTGTACCCCAAGGCGGTATGGTAGCTTCTCTGCTATTTATCCTGTTTATTAAAGATTTTCCAGCTTTTGTTGCGCTATATGCTGATTATACATCTGCTATTATCACGAAACTAAACTTAAATAAGCTTTGACAACACAACTTTTTGACAAACTTATTTGAAAACAGACTTATTTGATGGCGTGATATAAATTTCACGACAATTATTTTGTACAAGATTAAAAAAAAAGTGTTTCAATACCTTCTTTGCTTTATCTCGATGATTTTCAATAAAATTATATTTAGGTTTATAGCATGCGACTTCCTGAAGCAAATTTAGAATTTACGACGATTTTACTTCGTGTCATTATTAGAGAAAGATTTTATAACGTCCTATATTAAGTGAAATGTAGTATAAAGTGTAATTTCGTTCCGCTTCATGCGTCGTGTAAATAATACCTCTAACTTCTCCGTTACGTATATTAAATTAAATCCCCCATATGTTATATTTATTAACTAGGTAGACGAAGTAATACAGATATGTCGCTTTCCAACTTATAACGATCGTAAAATGCAATTCCCCATTTCGCTATTTCTGTCCGCGTGTGGCCTACTTTATCGAGTTTTGAATTGCACCAGCGCTCAAAATTACAGTCCGGCCTCCTCGTTAATAAATACGTTCTGATTAGCTTAATAAACAGGTAATTAATTTGCAATTACGTCAGCGAAAAGTGTTCATGAATTATGCAAAAATTATAAACAAGCACTAAAAATTTCTATTAACGAATGCATTGCCTTGTTCGTCGCTTATGTACGCGGATTTTTATATAAGATAATAAATAAATACCGGATGCAATTATATTCTGTCATGTTTTATGTACATTTTTCCAGTTGAATAAGATGTAGATACCTTGACACTTTTTTCCTTGTTGTAATTCGTAGAAATGTGCGCTTTCTTTAATTTGTACTTCTATAATAAAAATATTTAGGTTGAAAGTTAATGTAATTACTTGGTCGTAACTAGAAATTGCTGCATTTCAAATGCGGAATTCTTTCTAAGGTAATTTATATTGCTCATTTCTTTGAGCCCCGTGCATGACGAACGCTTACGTAAAAATTAAATAAAAAAGTTCAATTTTTGTCCAAGGTTTCCTCTTCAAACGGTAGAAAGATGTTCATCCAAGTTTGCAGCTGTAAATCCGGTACATGTAACATAAATAGATATCGGAGTTCCTTAGGGCTCCGTGCTTGGTCCGTTATTACTCAGGGTCTATAAATCATATTTAGTTATATCTAAAGATTCATTCCCACTGAGGTACAGATTTTCTTTATTTTGAAAAGTAAAATAGTTACGTGCACAATATATTGGCAACTTAATGGACCTATTATGAGGAGTGTTTTGAATAATTACCTATAAAATAAATTGTACTTTATTTTTGCTACTTTTCTTCATTTATTTTTATCTCCAATTCTATTCCTTTTCATTCCTTAGGAATCATCTTTCCATATTTTATTTATGTTACCTCAATATCCAGCTTGTAATGGTTTCCATTCTAACCGTTTCTTCATCACGTCATTCGTCCTCGAAAGAGTTTGAACCAGCTTCAGTCAAATACTTTAATATACCTTCCCTTATTTTCATATTCATCATTCATCATCAGTCCCAATATAGTCTTGAATATTGTACGCTGTTCTTCCTCGTTTTTCCGAAGAAAATTGTTTGCGCTACGTATGTTACCACCAGACGTATGAGACTCACATCTCGAGCCATATAGGCCAACCTTTTTTGATGATCTTCACCCATCTACTTCTACATCTTGCTGTGCGTTCCTTCCTTGAATTCCCATCGTCTGCAAGTCTTCTTGTACGCACTTCATCCATCTACTCCTTGGTCTTCCTATTGCTCTGATATTATTTATTAGGAGTTCCTTCGGTATAGCCATTTAATCGTCTGTGACTTTATGACGCCAGTTCTGCGTAGATTTCTTGTATTTCTTGGTTTCTTCCTTTTTCCAAATGCTCTCCCACCTTCTTTCCACCATACATTCTTGTTAAAATTCTTCTTTCCCACACACTTAGCTTTTGTATGCCACCTTTATTTAACACCCACACTCCACTTGCGTAAATCATGGTTGGTCTTACAATGGTTATGAGATTTTATTATGTAACTGGATTCCTCCGTTTTTGATTATTTCGACTTGTACATTTCTGGGGCCTTTATTATTTACTTATTACTTCTTGAACCTCCTGTAGTTCAGGGGGTTAAATTCTTTTTACGTCTTGTTCTTACCCTACTATATGGTCTGCTTCCACCTCTCCCACATTCAATTTTTCTGCGAAGCATTCCTTCCACGTTTCTATGACTATTGTTTTTGCAGCTAACTTCCCTTCTTTGTCTTTACAAAAAGTTGAGATTACTTGGTAGGCACTCTTCGGTAAAAGTTCTTCTCTTTGTTATTGTAGTTTTCTTGTATTTCTTTAGTATAATACTAATGTGTTATTATTATTATTAGCTTATTATGTTCTTTTGGAGTAACCTAGAAGTATAAGTTATTGGATGTCTAACTGGGCATTAGATACATTTTCCTTTACTTTGAAAACGTTTTTGAAGTTTTAATCTAACGTTTCTATGGCTTTACATATTTATGATACCTGCTCGTAAATCATCAAAAATTAGCAACTAAAAATGTTTAAAATTCCCGCGAAGCAGTATGTAAAAACCTTAAAGCCTAATATCTAGCGTGCATTAGAAATTGTAAAGCCGAAGGTCAGTGGTTCAAATCCCTGCGGAGGTGATATTTTTCTAGTCGAATTTATATTATTCGTTAAGAATGCACTCAAGTATTTCCCCAAAGGAGCTAACCCAACAAAATTGTAATTAAAAAAAATTAAATTAGCAGGAAACAACTCCAAATTTCTCCATCATTACTAAAGACTCTGAAAAGCCCATCGAATTTTTGAAATGATTAACTTAAATAATTTGTTATAAATTTACATTATTGTCTTGAATGTGCACCAATTTAAAGTTAACCTGTGCTGATGGTCTTGTAGTCGAAACACTTTAATAAAACAAAAACAATATTGTAACGAAACGCGCAATCTGGCGGCAGAAACTCTCGAATAATCTCGTTCGCTCTAGAATACCCTAGTAGGTTCCAGAATGAAGCCGAAGCCTGCAATAGGATATAAACACGTTCAATTGACGTGCTTGGGAACAGGTTACTCGTAGCGACTGCATGACTTTAAATTAGAACTCTTGATATACGAGGTTTGTCCTACCAAGTATTAAGCTTGCCCGAAATGGTGGTTGCGTTTAGAAGAGGCATATTTTGTGTTAAATAAAATTAAACATAATGAAGTTATTGGGTGGTGTGGGTATAAGCGCCTGTGTTTGTGTTTTTATGTATTTTATGTAGTTATTTTCTTTGATAATAATTATTATAATTCTGTAATATTAAATGTAACCTGTAATTAGGAAACTGTTGGCTGCAAAGCAAAATAAATAAATAAATAAATAAATAAATACGCGGAATTTTCGTTTTTCTCAAAAAATATTTATTTATAAATCAATATTAATTTTGGCCCCTTCAAAATAGTCCTCAGTAGATATAATACACTTGTGCCAGCTCTTTTTCCAATCTTCGAAGCACTTCTGGAACGCAATTTTCGGTATGGCGTTTAGCTCCTTCAGCGATTCTGTCTTTATTTCCTCAATATTGGCAAAACGTCGTCTTTGGAACAAATTTTGCTGCCACACGTTTCATGCCCAAAACATCCGAAAAAATTGCTTGGAACATCATCAGCAACCACTCTGATAGTGATTCGGCGATTGTCCATAATCATTTTCTTCGGTTTTTTGACGTTGTCATCTGTTGTTGATGTGCTGGTGTGTCCAGGGCGCTTGTCATCTTCAAATCTTCACGGCCCACTTGTAAACGCTAGTTTTATTCATAGAAGACTCGTCAAAAGCAACATTCAACATTTCTTAAAGCAAATTTTAATGCAAGTTCTTTTTTTCCACAAGTAAAAAATCACCAAGCACACCAAAACACGTGTAACTTTTTCGACAGCCAATGATAAAGTAAGCATCCAATATGGCTACATGTCAGTATACGCCAGGGACAAGTGTACCAACACAACAACAAAAAATTGTGACAATTAGACTTATACAGCCCGCGTATTTTTTTATCAAGCCTCGTATATCATTCTCAGTATTCTTTTTTCAAATCTATCATCCATAAGTGCCTTGTCCAATCCGTTCCATCCATTCAATATGACCTAGTGTTCGATGAAGTCAAAGGCCTTTTCATAATCTACAAAGGCTAGATGTAATGAAAGGTTGTACTCTACGAAATTTTGCATTAACATCTTTATACACGTATTAAAGCGCTGGCTGGAGCGGTTGATACAAATCTAACTTATTTTGTAGGCGATTTAGATGATTTTATTTGCTATTATCTAACGGGTGTTCATAAACAGTCGTCATCCCAGTAGGTTTTGACTTCAGAAACGTATGTCTATTAAAATTGAGCAAAAATGCAAACATCATTATTTACAACAGCAAGTTTTATTAACTGTCAAACAATGTGTCAAAAGTAAACCAAACTGAACTGAGATTACAATAACTGTTGGAAATGGTGACCATTTTCTTGAATACACAAATTAACTCTTCGCTTCATGCTTTCAAATACATTTATTAGCATATCTGGTGTTATTTGGTCGCACTGGTGTTGAATGCTGTTTTTCAAATCCCCCAATGTGTGTACTGGGTTTCTAAACACATTATTTTTAATGTACGGAAACACGAAATAATCCAAAGGCGTAAGGTCGCAAGAACGTGGTGGGTAAAGGTCTTTACTTATTAAACGGTCATAAATAATTTAAAGTAACATGTGCAACGTGCGGACGCGCAGAATCTTGTTGAAAATATCCGGTTTGCAACTCGTCATCGTGGAGTTGATTTATAAACGGTTCCAGCATTATGTTCCGATAGTTTTCAGCATTTATAGTCTCTTCAAAAAATATTGGGCCTATTATTCTTCTACGACTTACTGCTAACCACAACCCTATTTTAACAGGATGCATCGTTGCTTCTCTAAAGTAATGAGGGTTTTCGGTTCCCCACATACGCATATTTTGTGCATTAATGTAACCATTCAAGTGCACCCAGGCCTCGTCTGAAAAAAATGTCTTATCGAGTACATCATTGTTGTTCAAATTTTCATTAAACCACTGGCAGTACTGAACTCTTTTCACATAATCTGGACCTAACAGCTCCTGGTACATTTGTAATTTGTATGGATGCGAGTGAATATCCTTTTTTAAAACATTGTACAAAGTTGTTTTACGAATGTCTAGTTCTTGGGAAAGCCTTCGAACTGAAGATGTAGGTCGCTCTTCGATCGCGTTTCTAACCATATTGACAACATGTTCCGTGCGAAGTCTAGGTCTTCCACCTCCCCGTTGTTTATCAGTTGAAGCAGTTTCCCGAAAATTTGCAAGTGATCTGCTCAACTGCTTCCTAAACTGATTGTGGTTAAACACTACATTTGGAAACCTCAATCTGAATTCATTTTTAGAAGCTTCGATCGAGTATTGCCATTCTCCATTTTCCAGTACTCCATTGCGAAAATAAGTTTCGAGCATAAATGCTTTCTGTTGCGGCGTAAACATGATTTCAAAACTGAACAAACCTAAACGCGCTACGACAGTACTCAATGACGTTTCATAAAACTAGTTGACGTTTTCCAAGCTTCATTGTGTTGCACGAATTAATCAAAGATATAAAATTTTGTTTTTAAAGGCAACTGGGATGACGACTGTTTGTGAACACACGTTATTATCTGTCTTATTTTCTTCTATACTTTTTCGGAAATTTCTTCATAAATTCTAGTTACATTTCTTGCATCTTTTCGGACTACTCTCTTCTGTTCTGTTACGTATTATCCATTTCTGCATAACATTCTTCGTTCTTCATTTTTTTTATGAACGAAATCTTCAACATTAATAGCTACCAATGAATAATCTACAAAAAATTTAAATACAGATTGGTGGTTAATCGTAGCTATTAATTCACATTATCAATATTTCGTAGAATGCTATTAGGTAATTGTTTTCATTGGTAAGCTGACAACTGATCATACTGGATGAAACCGTTTTATGTCCAAGTTGTATTATTCGGAGCCCGACTTTCTTGGTTTTACGAGCTAACATCGCTCTACGGCCTGGGCATTTTCCCCATATACCTATTGTTACAGTAGACATCACTCGCTTGCACTGGTTGTGTATTATTTTCTTTAGACTTTCCCAATTCCTGGTTGCATACAATAATGCATACGTCACGCTTCTCTTACTATGAATTTAGTCACTAATGGGTTTAGAATCTTTAGGGAATTCGTAAATCTTTAGGTTGGTTTTCTTTAGGAAATTCTGTTGCAAATTTTTAGTTAACCTTCTTCTGTACTCAAACACCGTCGCGGATAGACGTCGTGTACCTTGGTTTTAGAAATTGGTTTTCCAAAATTAGTTTAATCATCCAGAGGTACGACATTTTTAAAATGGTTTAGTTAGCCTTAGAGGCCTTTAGAGAATTTGAAACGTTAGTGAGTTTTATATTGAATTACCATTTTAAACCTTTATGGGGATTTTAACTATTCGACGACAATTTTGATAGAAGCATGTCGAAGGGCATTTAAGAACTTTTGGGTATGTAATGCATTGGTTTTATTTGAAGATTTCTTACGATATTCGTTGTATTTCAGCCCTTATTTTAGTACGTTTTAGTACGTTCTAGTACTTTCTAGTACTCTGTAGTACATTTTGTGGTTGTTGCTGTTTTTCCTGCACAACGTGTTCGTAAAATCACCTATTTGTTCGACATCTGTATTCCACGTGTTGTTGGTTTGGTTTGGAATTCGTGATCCGAAGAAATCGTCCACCCCATGATAATTAGAAGGCAATTAACTGGAATTTTCCTGAGTTCTACTTCGTTATTTACACGTTTTAAGACTCAAGGTTAAGGTGTGATTTTGTGTTATTTAGTTAAATTTAAAGACGTTTAAACATTTTAGTAAATTGAATTTTTTTTATATATTTAGTTCATTGTTATTTAGATACTTTCAATTAGAAATATTTGCCGTAACTAAAATAGTCATTGTATTGAAAGTATTTTGTTGCAAACTTTCAATGTCAATTTAGTAAAGCGTAGTTACGCTTAAATAAAATTGTGGTTGCAGTCACAGCAACGTGAGTTTATAAATTGTATTTTTGATTTTGTAAAGGAATATTCAAATTCAGTTTCAGTTTCAACTTAGTCAATTATTATTTATTTTAATTTAAATTCAGTCGTAATTGAATTTTGGTGCCGACAGGTTTTGCAAGATATTATTAATTAGTTTTGTGTTATTATGTTTTCTATAACTGCGACGACGACAAAAGTGAGCTCATTTTTCTACGTGTGCGTTAGTTATTAATTTAGTTTAAGATTACCTGATCCTTGCGAATCCTCAGAGGATTTACTTTCGTTTAATTACGATTTGGGTTAATTTAAACCTTACATTTTTCTTTCGTTTAGTTACGAACTTCGTTATTTTGAACATTCCCTATAGTTTTTTTTGTTTGTTTAATTAGATCTCGTTGTTAGAAATATTACATTTAGACTTACGTTTGGTTACGATCTTAATAAATTTCTTTATTGGTTTATTTGAATGATAACTTCATTATTAATTTTCAATTTCAATTTTGTATATGTGTCATTTTGCTTATGAGTTAATATATATTCTATTTCGTTAATTACAAAGCCTTGCTTTTTATTATCAAGTCTATTCACTTTGGAGGTCTATTCTTCAGGAGGTCCGACTGAAGACGTTTACGTTATAAGAACCTGGCGCCCAAGGAACATCGTTAGTTTAGGTATTTAGTGAGCACTACTATTTTATTTTAGGAACCTCCCGCCCACGCAACAGAGTAGCGGGTTTATTTAGTGTTATCACCTCCGGATAGCGTGTAGCACTATGATTTTGAGAAAACGCTAATTTTACAATAATATTTGCATGTTTAGGTTAACAGCCAACAAAATTACTGTAAAAATGAATTTAATTTTAATTTACAGTGCGGTTCAAAATATGCTAACTTTGTGATAATTCAGCATTTCAGAGGTATAAATAAGAACAAAAAATTATACGAGGGCGGGTTGCTAAGTGATGCGAATTAATATGAAAGCAAAATTCTTATTTTATGTTTCTACATAATTTCTCCCTAACGTGATGCACTTCGTTTTTTGGCTTTTCCCATTTTATAATATCAGTGGTACAGTATAGGGTTACGTATTGTAATTAAGGTTTCAATTTTAGACTTTTAGATCCTGGAATAAACTAACAGAATACTAAACAACGAAACTGACAGATTTTTTTTCAGAAATTGCAAATTTCAAACTTCATTTAGCTAAGTAATGCCAATATTTAAAAACTGTAAATGTCTTTTAAATATTAGGTGTTAAGCAGTCTTATAAATGTTTAAAGACAATATTAGTACCTATATGAGTTACTCGTACCAAAAGTGATTAGATAATATCGTAGAAGAAATAATTATTATTTTATCTATGATAATAGATATATACTTACCTAACTCAAAAATGTTTTTCAAAATGACAGAATTTGTATGACAAATGCTGATTAGTACATAAGCTCTGAGCTTTAAAGGCAGGCTTTGTTGGACAACGTAAAATAGTATCGAAGTAATAAATAATAAATTCGACTTTGAATACAGGGTAGATTATTTTGTGTTTCAGCTCCCCACACAACGTCGTTATAGCAAAAGTTGTACGTAAAACCACCAATTAGGTCTGATTTGTGATGATAACAATTGTAATAGAACTAAAACATGTCGAAAAATTGATAAAGAAAACTTAAACTCTTTTGTCACACAAACCTATAAAAATTGATCCACGTCCAAGAAATTAATGAAGTCTTTTCATATCATCCATTATACTCCCGAAAACTCATTAAAAAAGTTTCAAAAAATTTTTGTTTAAATAAAAATATGGACAACATTTCTTAAATGCCAAAAATAAAAAATAAATAGATTTCCTAAAAATCAAAATGGTGAATGAAATCGTGTAACCCATATGGGCGTTACAAAAGGCTCATTCAAAAGAAGCTTACATAATTCCCGTCACTTAATCACCCATTTGAAATTGAAGAAGGCAAAAAAATTATACCTGCTCCTTTCGTCGGACAAATCTTTGGCTATTTAGTTTTGGTCCCGCCTTTAGTTTAGAAAACCATCCCACCAAATTCTACACAAACTGTCCAGATATCTCGTTTTTATTGGACGATAGGTCTGTGGTTACGATTTTATGTTACTCTGAAACATGGACATTGGACATGGACGTTTCAAGATTTTAATTACTTAAGGCTTTTATTTATTTTTAATTTTAATATGGAATGGAATTTAAAAAAACCTAATAAAGTAAATCTAATTAGACGATTCAAAGAACGGTGTCGTAATTTTTTAGCCCACGCTTGAAACAAATCGTCATAAATTGGAGCTCGTAAATCTGACGACGCAAATTAATGCATAATATTGCAATTGAGAACGTAATTGCACTAAACGTTTCACTAAATATAGCAGTCCGTCGACAGATTCGATGATAACTATAAATGGAATACTACGTATAAACCCTGCTTCTAATTAAAACTTACGGCTAACTGCCGATCGTTCATCATTCTGTGAGAACCGACGAGTGCGACCGTCGTGGAACGGGTATATAAATAAAAATATATTTAGCCGAAGAAAAAAAGGTTAATGGAATATTCCTTGAAAATGACATAAATTGTACCTACATAAACTACCGTTTTTACATAAATTGGAAATTATTTCCAAGTTCCTTTTTGCAATTACCCGTAATTAGATTAAGAAAAGAATAAAGGTCAGCTTGTAAAATATACATTGCTTCTGATTTTTAAAGATATGTTAGAGGATTTTAAATAAGTTAATGATTGTTAATTTAGTTGACTTGAATTTTCATTGAATTTAGGTAATATAAAATTTTTATAGAAAACGATAGCAAAATTAGAAAAACCGAACTTTTTTTATAATGTTCCTCCAAGCTTAGTAGGCTTTATTTTACAATTATTTGATGAATTAATCTTTCCAAATAGGCCATGCTAACCACCAACAAGGATACTGCAACAAACATTGCAACAAACATGTTATAGAAGCAGGCCATGAATTTTTAGAGAAGTGAGATTCAAATTCTTTTTCAAAAAGCCTGTTTAGGGCCGAATAATTGAGTTGTACCTAATAGTTTTTTTCTAGAATTGCTTACTTACATACTTTACACCTATTTTTAAAAGATAATCATTGATACCTATACAAAGCAACCTTTTAAAATTCTTTCTGTGTAGAAATAACAAAAACTAAACACTTAGTTTTTAATTAAAGTCCTTGTAAAAGTAAATTTCAGCACTTGAAATTCAACTTTGCGCCTACTAAAAGGCCAGAATTTACAGTTTTGGATTTAATTGGTTTAAAACAAATTTCAAGTATTCTTAGTATTCAGCCTTGGAATTCATTATTTCAGACTGAAAAGCCCCAGTACTTACGATTATACCTATATTTAATGGTTTTACAAATAAACTTCAAGTTTTCAGTCTTCATATTCACAATCCGAAAACGAAACTCCAGAATTTACTTATAGTTTCTGATTTAATGAGTTTGAAAACAAAATTCAGAGTTTTTCTTATTAAATTTCAAAATTGCAGTCTAAAAAGTCAGTAGTTAAAGTTTTAGATTGAATTGGTTTAAAAACAAATTTCAGGTTTTCAGTCTTGGAATTACTTATTTCAGATTTAAAAAGAAACTGAACTAATGATTTTATGTTTACTAGTGGTTTTACAAATAATCTTTAAGTTTTGAGTTTTGAAATTCGCAATTCCAAACCGAAAACCATTTTAATGATTTTGAAAATAAGTTTCAGATTTTTCCTTTTTGAATTTCAAGATTAGGTAGGTACGTCTGAAAGGTCAGAAGTTACACTTTCGGATTTAATTAGTTTGAAAGCAAATTTCAATATTACAGACCGATAAACCTAAACTGTTGGTTTTGTATTTAATGGTTTTACAAATAAATTTTAGGTTTGCAGTTTTGAGTTTCACCGTTTCAAATCCAAAAGCCAGAATTTATAGTTTCGGGTGCAATGATTTTAAAAATAAATTTCAGATTGTTAGCCTCGAAATTAAACCAGACTAAAAAGCCAGATAGGTTCGGTTTTAATGGCTTTAAAAATAAATTTCGGATTGTTAGCCTTGAAATTCATCTTTTCAGATTGAAAAGCCTCAACTCATGCTTTTAGATTTAAAGAATTTAATAATAAATTTCAGTTTTTTCAGCCTTGAAACTCAACTTCGTAGACTGAAAAGCCAGAACTGTTAGTTTCAGGTTTATTGATTAAAAGAATAAATTTCGCGTTTTCAGTTCTGAATTTTAACATTTCTCACTGAAAGGATCTTGGTTTCTGAACAAAATATTTAAAAAATAATTTTCACATTTTCTCCTTTAAAATTCATAATTGCAACCTGAAAAGTCAATGTTTATAGTTTTTCATTTACTTGCAAGTAAAACAAATTTCAGGTTTTCAGTTTTGGAAGACTGAAAACCCTAAACCGATGGTTTTGTATTTAATGGTTTTTCAAATAAATTTTAGGTTTTCAATTTTGAGTTTCACGATTTCAAACTGAAAAACCATCAGAATTTATAGCTTCGGATGCAATGATTTTCCCTCTCCAAATTCATAATTTCAGACTGAAAAGCCAAAATTCTTGGTCTCTCAGGTTTAATGTTTTTAAAAATAATTTCCAGGCAATTTTCAGCCCTGAAAGTCATCGTTTCGAAGAATAATAAATCCAAATTTTTAACTGGATTTAACGATTTTAGAAATGAATTTCATATTTTCAGTCCTGAAATTCGTTATTCTGAACTGAAAAAACATATTATTAGATTTATTGGTTTTCATTGTAGGTTCCGAAAGTAATGATTTTAACAGTAAACTTTGATTTTTGCTCTCGAAGTTATTAATTACAGACTGAAAAGTTAGACTGTACAAGGTGGTCCAAATTGGACACTTTTGATAGGAAACACCAATTTCTAGAGGAGATAGAAAAAAACTAACCTACATGTTACGAGCTCGATTTTTGTGAGAAAGTGAATGCCGAAAACCGCACATCGATATCTTGAACTGTTTAGAAGATATAGGGTGGTTTTCAATTTTGTGCATTTTTGACCCACCCCCGTAACTTATTTATTTATGAATATTTTTTGTTTCTGTAAAAACATTCTTAAGGCACTTTTTTTAAAGGAATCCAATGGTGTCCCAAGTTTTTTTGAAAAAAGAATGGTTTTGAAGATATGACATAAACTTGTATTTTTTCTTATGGACTGCCCTATATATTTTTGCATATTCTTTTTCTAAATATATAAAATACTTGCTACTATCCTTTTTAAACATTTATTATATAACAGCTGTAAGTTTATTTCGTTTTATTGTTCAACATGTCACTCCAAATTAACAAAATTCATCTATAGTATTTTAGAAACAGCAATAAGAAAAAATACAAGTTTATGTCATATCTTCAAAACCATTCTTTTTACAAAAAAACTTGGGACACCATTGGATTCCTTTTTAAAAAGTGCCTTAAGAATGTTTTTACAGAAACAAAAAATATTCATAAATAAATAAGTTACGGGGGTGGGTCAAAAATGCACAAAATTGAAAACCACCCTATATCTTCTAAACAGTTCAAGATATCGATGTGCGGTTTTCGGCATTCACTTTCTCACAAAAATCGAGCTCGTAACATGTAGGTTAGTTTTTTTCTATCTCCTCTAGAAAGTGGTGTTTCCTATCAAAAGTGTCCAATTTGGACCACCTTGTACAGTTTCCGATTTGTTGGATTTAAAAATTAATTTCAGATTTTCCATCTTGAAGTTTACCAATCCAGAAAGTAGATTTCAGGTTTTCATCCTTGCAACCAGAAACGCCAGAATTTCTACCTTCAGAATTCAGATTCAAAGATTTTCAAAATAAATTCCAGATTTTCAGTCTTAAAATTAAAAAGTCAGAAGATTTGGTTTTATTGCAATGATTTTAAAAATAAATTTCAGATTGTTAGCCTTGAACTTCAAATTCTTAGATTTCAGATGTTCAGCTCTGAATTTATCATTTCTCACTGAAAAGTTCTTAGTTTCTGATTAAAAGCTTTTGAAAAAGGTCAGAATTTACAGTTTTAAATCTAATTGGTTTATAAATCAATTTCAGGTTTTCAGTCTTGAAATTCAATATTTCAAACTGAAAACCCTAAGCTGATGGTTTTGTGTTTAATGGTCTTACAAAGGAACTTCATGTTTTCAGTTCTGAACTTCACAATTCCCAGAATTTTTAGTTTCGAATGCAATGATTTTAAAAGTAAATTTCAGATTTTTCTTCTTCAAATTCATAATTTCAGACTGAAAAGCCGAAATTGTTGGTTCTCAAGGTTAATGACTTAAAAAAAAATACAAACTTTCAGCCCTGAAAGTAATCGTTACAGACTAATGAACCAGAATTTTTAGTTTCGGATTTAACGATTTTGCAAATGAATTTCATATTTTCAGTTCTGAAAGTAGTTATTCCGAACTGAAAAAATAAATTTATTAGTTTCGAATTTTTTGGTTTTCAGTCTTGAAATTTGAAATCTTCTACCTGAAAAGTCATAATTGTATCTAACTGATTTTAACAGTATCTAAACTTTAATTTTTCCTCCCGAAATTAACAATTGTAAACTGAAAAGTCAGACTTTACAGTTTCCTGAGTTTCCAATTTGTTAGCTTTAAAAATTAATTTCAAGTTTTCAATCCAGACTGAAATTCAGCATTTATAATTCTGTAGGTAGATAAAAAGCAAATGTCAGGGTTTCAAACTAGAAATTCATCATTTTAAACTGAAACGGCAGAATTTATACTTTCAGATTTAAAGATTTTCAAAATAAACTTCATATTTTCAGCCTTGAAATTAATTCAGAATAAAAAGCGAGGTAGTTTGGATTTTAGTGATATAAAAATAATAGTTTTGACTTTAAAAAACATTTCAGATTTTTCCTTTTCAAATCCGTAACTGCTGCCTGAAAACCAAAATCTGCAGCTTCGGATTTAATGGTTCTAAAAACAAACATCAGGTTTACAGTCTTGAAATATATCATTCCAGACCAAAAATTCAGAATTACGGTTTTACAAATAAACTTTAAATTTTCAAGCTTGAAATTCAGTTTTGTATGCTGAAAAGCTAGAATTTTTAGTTTTCAATTTACTCTGACTTGAAATTCAACTTTTCAGACCGAAAAACCAGATTAATAATTATAAAAATAATCTTCAGAGTTTCAGTTCTGAAATTCTTCAAGACTGACAAGCCATACTTTTCATCTTAGAATCCTAATACATATTTTGTTTCTAATGTGTGTAAGAGAAATATCGTATCGAAAATGTTTCCACTTTGTAAACAAATCGATTTTACGTCTATTACATCACATCGTTGTACATTAACTATTCATAACAATATCTTGTTTGTTTTGTAAAAACAACCAAATAATACAAACGGAAAAGGAAAACATTCGATTCGTGTTGCTTTATAGATGATTGGAAATAAATTGAAGGTAAAAATGTGTCACATAAAGTACTTCGTTAGAAAAGTGAACTGCATAGGTATATCTAACGGGAAGAATAGGTACTCGTAGTTTTTAATAAATTTAATTTTTTTTTAAATCTATTGTTACGAGGTTCATTCGCTTGAGAATAACGTTAGCGAGAGAACGCTCCTATAAAACAACCTTGTAAATACAACAGCAAATTCAATGACAAGCTGTTTGTCATCAATACAATATGTAGTTAACGTCAAATAATAATAATATTTTATTGCAAATAACTTATTTAAAAGCCTTTTGTAAAATAAAACCAATAGGTTAGAAGTGTAAATTGTAATAGCTAAAAGAACAGTTTGAATTCTTTATTTAGCTGTAAAACCATTTTAAAACATTAAAAATCAAAAGTTTCGAAATTCAAACATTTTTGGATTTTTGATTGGAAAATTTTACAAATTGAAATTTTTTGTGGCTTTTTCAGCCAGTGATTTGTTAAAAATCACAGCATTGTTTATTTTGTTTTGATTTACCTCCATTTTATCATTTATCAAAACGCGCTGTGATTTAAAATCATCTTTTTTAACCTTGAGAAATTCAGGGCCGACGTCCATTTACGTATTTAATGTACTGGCACTAGTAATATTATAATAGTAGGCACACAATTTAAATATACACAAAAAGGTTAATTCAATTATTTAATGTACAAGTGATTGATAAATCATGAATCAGCTGATATTTCTTTTATTGCACTACATATAAAAAAATGAGGGTAGAAGAAAAAACAACTGAATATCTGCAAAGCAAAGAAAGATAGTGTACGTTGATAAAAAAAAAAAAAAAAAAAAAAAAAAAAAAAACGCAGAAATAAATAAACAAATGAACAAATAATAACAGTAGGCGATAGGAAAACAAATGACACTAGTTTTGTCCAGCGTCTTCTTGGCAATTGTTAATTGTTTCTTTGTCACCTACTCTGTTATAAAACTTGAATCTTGAGAAATTCACGACCGACATGCATTTAGGTACTAGCTTTTCAATGATTTTAATGTACTGGCATTATTAATTAAAGTACTATTTCAAATAAAAGTTAATTCTATTATTTTAAATACAGTATGACATGAATCATGAACCTAACATATAGAAAAAACTAGCGGAAAAGTAATCCAACATTTCATGTTTACTAATATGGTTTAGAAGGAAAAAACAAAGGAATATATGCAAAACGAATAAAAATAAAGTATGAAAATTAACACATGTTGGTTAGTTATTTATTAAAAAACAAAGCTAATATCTATATAGAAATAATCTAAGTCATATCGTTGACAAATTAAGTTTCGCCCAATAAACAAACAAATAATAACAGCAGACGATAGCAAACAAATAACACTGGCTTCATCCAGTATCTTGTTGGCAAATGTTAATTGTTTCAATTGTTCATAACCTCAAACGAGATCCATTTTACATTTTGTTCTTTCCACTTAAGTTTTAAGGGTCAATTTGTCAATTTTTCGATTTTAACATATGCTCTAGTAATACATACTTTCAAAGCCACCTGTAATTTTTTAAAGGAAAATGGGCTTTATATTAACTTAATAATTGTTTTAAATGGGATTGCAGTGTCTTTAATATTTTAAAAGTACCTCAAATGCTCCTTTTCAATCATGTAACGTAACTGTTTAAAGTCTAAGTAAGTTTTAAATAGCGGTTGAACGGGTTTAGCTTTATTACTTAGTTCTTTTTTATTAATCAATGTGTTGTTTATTTGGTAGTATAGTTTACTACTTTTGCTTATTCTGTTTTTGATTTCTCGGTGTATTCTTCCATCATTGCTAATTATCGTTCCAAGGTATCGGTATGTGTCTACGTTTTCTATTGTTTTCTGGTTTATTTGTATTACTGCCCTATTTGCTGCTGTTTTTGATATGCACATGATCTTGCTTTTTTGTATGTTTATTTCCATTCCCTTCTCTTCTAGGTGATTCTTCCATATATTGATATTTCTCTGTAGTTGTTCCGGATTTCTTTCCAAAAACAGTATACCATCTGCATATAGCAGATCTTGCGACTTCACTGGATTTAGGTTCTGGTATTCAAGTACCGTTTTTCTTGTTTCACTTTTGCATGTTTTATGTATATTGTTCATGTATATTACGAACAGGTGGGGGCTTAGGCTGTCGCCTTGTTTGATTTCTCTTTCCATACGGAATTCTTCTGAAACTTTTCCCTTTAATCTTACTTTTCCTGTTACGGTCTTATGTAGTGCTTTGACATTTCTTTCCAGTTTATTACTTATTTGCATAAAGGCTTCCCATATATATTTTCTTGGGACTAGGTCGAATGCTGCTTTTAGATCGAGGAACGCTTTGATTTATTGATTATATTAAATACAAATTAGTGCCCCAAATGTCCTGGCCAACTGTAGATGATTGATTAAAGGCACACCTGCAGTGTATTTCTCAAAAAGAATCAGTAGATGTAAACAAACTAAGTAGTATGGCTAGAAGCTTAGTACTGCATTCTTGCGCTATGATTGGTTAAACTTGCAAACAGAACAAATAGTATCGATTTCAGTTCACAGTAATGTGTGAATTCTCAGTAATAACCAAGTATTACCCTTCCATGTGTATGACATAGATTTATAAGTTCTTACCTTCTACATTTACCTGTGGCGTAAGAATATAAATTTTGGTAACAATGTACATTATGCAGTTAGGTAAAAGTAATTGTTAGAAAAATAGGCGAAAAGGCAAATTCACTGCCGACGTTAAGCTACCAATAAGTTTCTTCACAGGGCATGCCTCAGGGCTCTATATTAGGACTACTTTTATATCTGATACTCATGATACTCGGGTCTACCGTTCATTTCCACCAATATATTTTGAGTAAGTTGTGATTTCTTCAAATCAATTAAAGTTAAATTCGTAAACAATTCGTGCCATCCTGTTGATCAAAGTAGGCCACAGGATAAAAGTGAGTAGAATATGATATTAAAAATAGGTATGAATAAAGTAATATGCTAATCCTTATAACAAGGTCTTCTTAAAATACGACAAGAAAAAAATTGAAGGGTTTGATGTTTGAGAACCACAGATACACTGAAAATTTACAAAAGCTTCAACTTTTATTTATGAAAATTGTTTTCATTAAAAGTACCCTAACTTAATTATTACAAAACAGAAAATGAAATAATAGTCGTGGGGCATAACACATCCCGTGGGAAATTTGATGATGAAATTGTGGGACCAATTTTAATACATTCCTTATGCCCTCCATAATCATACCTTAGCAAGTGCTTTGCTTGAATTTGTGGCAGACGACGTATATGACGTCATATATCCAAGATGGCGGCCACCCCAGACACCATCGGAAGTTCTCGATTATAACTCTTGATAGGGCCATCCTATCAGTATTTTGTACTGAATCTTTTGTGTTCTAAATAAAATTTTAAACAACAAAGGTTATAAAAGTTTTTGTGGTATCACCTACCGGTTATCAGTTATAGCCAGTTAAAAAGTGTGTTAGCCAATTTTTAATTTTTAATTTTTGGTTTTAAAGGATTTTTAGATTTTTAGGTTGAAAAATAACAACTAGTCAAGAAATTAATATTTCTTTTAATATTTTTATTGAATTAATTGTAATGTTCTACTTATTGCACGTAAAATGTTTTCAGCTTAATATTCTTCATCTGAAAGGTCATCGATATCAAAATGTTGGCCATGATTTTCGCATAAGTCTTCATCGCCTCCACACATACAAAGCTCAGTGCATAAAATGTTTTGGGATTTACATTTACAGGATACAGCACATTTCCCGTTTACACATGAACACCGAACTAATTTTAAAATGGTTTCAGGTGCACAAGGAAGCGTACACAAAACAGGAACATAGTAATTATCTTGCATTTCCCATCCGTAATCAGAAGGTGTTGGTAGATTAGGGTGCTGCTGGTCAGCAAGACGCCATTCCATAACCTGATAATGTGCTCTACGAATAAAAGGAGATAGTGACGCTTTTGTAGGAGACAGATTTTCACTTTGCGTCTCGTGCTTGGAGAACATCCACCAAAGCCTCCTTAATGTCTGAAATCTTCGTCCCTGGTACAAATAAAATTTTCAATGATAGTTTCAACTTCATCCCCGAATTCTTCAATAGATCCAAGTTTCCCAAGAGCATCAAAAATGTCATTATCTGGGGTCTTATAAACCTTCCAAAACGATAGTTTTCCCTTCTTTGCAAGTGAACCTGTAACATCACATCCTGGCAGAGCATGCAGACCTAGTAATCCTTTTATCTTTTCTGGTCCTAATGCAGTGCAAATTCTGCCAACGTCAAGCATTCTTCGATTATTTCCTACACCAGTGGCAAATATGCTTGGACATGTAAAATATTTTGACCACCACAACACTAGTAGAAATACGTCTGTTGTTGTGTTGATCAGTTCACTGCCTTCATATGTTATTATAGGGTTAGTCGATGTTCATTTAATGAGCATAAAAATTCTACATCTGTTGCTTCATCCGAAATGCATTGGGGATCTCTATCTGGGGCATGAGCAGATTTTTTTTCGCAACACATTAAATACATGTTTTACCCAGTAAGGTTTGTGATATAGAATGTCTTTTGCATGAGGATCTCCTGGATCTGTACAATCACTAAATCGAATTTTTGTGGCTTCATTTGTGACATTTCAATTGCATCTTTTAATTTCAGACCGACAGAAAAAAATATTTTTTTTTGTCATCCGCAGGGATTTTTGATTTTGTTTTGTATCTTCAGAAGCGGAACTAGAACAAGAAGGCTTATTCTTTTCCTGTTCAAATAATCTCTCACTTCGCTCCATTTTGATTTTATGTGTATGCCATGATGGGTTTTCGTTAACAATTCTTCAACAGTCACATTTCTTAATCGATTATCAATTAACACGTATTCACTATCATTCCATTCTGCTCTCTTTCTAACACACTCTAACACTTTATCATAGTTAATAGGTTTGACCAATGGTGACTTCTTGCCTTTTTGCAGATGGAGGCGGGGATACTTGGAGACGAATTTGTGGTGGAGTAGACATTGTGTCCAAAGTTAATTTTAAACTATTGAAAGTATTAAACTGCTCGGCTTACGATTATCAATCCGTTTCTATCCGAAACGAAAAAAAATTGAAATAATACGAGTGATAGCAAAATTAAAATTGTTTTTATACAAAACACCTAAACGGCAAAAGATATCGATAAATTCGTGAGGACCTTTTTTATAGAAGATTTCCTTGTAAATAAAAAACATTCAGTACAAAATATTGATAGGATGGCCCTATCAAGAGTTATAATCGAGAACTTCCGATGATCTCTGGGGTGGCCTCCATCTTGGTTATATGACGTCATAGAGGTCGTCTGCCACAAATTCAAGCAAAGCACCTGGTAAGGTATGATTATGGAGGGCATAAGGATTGTATTAAAATTATTCCCACAATTTCATCATGAAATTTCCCACGGAGTGTATATTTCATAAAGTATGCCCCCCGACTATAACTTTGAAAGAGTGAAATCAAAAATATTGTAACAACTTCCGGTCAATTTTACCCAAATATTAGAGCTTTTAACTCTGTCTTGCTCTATTCCAAGAATTACAAAGGATGGAAGATTCTGTTATATTAATATTTGGTTTAGCCTGTGGTCTACGCACCCTGTATTTAAAATGTTCAATCAAGTACGGAGTTGATTTATCCCCACAGATTATTCTTGCGCAAGCAGCAGAAAAGAGTTTCAGCTCACTTGTTTTTCGGAAACTTGTGGTCATTTATTGTGGTTTTCAGGGTTCAATAGCGTTCCATTCGATCAGACCACTGGCTCGATTTCAAGTTTAATCACCACAAGTACAGACAATAAAAGCCAGATTAATGTATAAATGAATACTAAATAATTGAAGGATCTTAAATGATACTTTGACAAATTCAAGTTATAATTCTAACTGACATCTCTCATTTATCAAACAAAAACAGCGGCCCACCTGATTTATAATACACTACAATTAAACGCGTTGCTTTTTAAGGAATTCTTCAGTTAGGTTTGAATTATTTGGCCTTTCTGAAAAATTTTAAAAATTTAATAATTTCGTGATACCTATAACAACACAGTTCTGTCTTATTAAATTACTTAACTGTTTAATATATGGTTGGCATTTTTTGTGCTTGCTTACGCCATGTAAATATGAAAATGAGTTATATCGGCGCTTCGTTCTTCGTAGGACACCCTGTATCCTGTATATATCACTATGTATAATCCATACTTCTTTTAAGCAGCTGCTAGTTAGCCATGGTGATTTTTAATAAATTCTGTCACTTTTTCGGGTCAAGAAGGATTTTAGAATTTTAATCGGTCAGGTGTGTTACGTTTTACAGATTTTTTTAACACTACACAGGTTGTATGACCTTGATTCCCAAAGCTTTATAAGTCCAATTTACACAGAAAAATCTCTGTCAAACGGCCTTAATCGACGATGAATAAGTTCTTTTTGTATTTTTTTTTTAAGCAATTGACAACGATTTGTAAATTGCAGATTTAATTTATGGATTATCAATTGTTTGTTTTTTTTTTAAGTCTTATTCAAAATGCTACATAAAAATCGGTAAAGTTTCATTAGGCAAATTGCTAAATTGCATCTGTCATTGTATAAACCTGGTGACAAAAGCCTTTTAACAGCTTTCGTAATCCAAAATCATAACCTTTTTTGAAAATACTATCAAGTCTAGTTCACGTATGTGAAGCTCTTAGATTGTCACGACTCATGACCAATACGCAAATAAATTATATGCAGAGTGTTTGAGAAATCTTTTAAACTTATGTTCTTCGAATTTTAAGCAAACAAATTATACCAACACATGATTCGAAATAAAAAATCAACTTGATAATAATTAACTCGATCTTTAGAACGTCAAGGGGACCATGTACATACATGGCCATCGCGTCACCCTGATCTAACTCCACCCAAATATTATTTTGAGGCACCATATCAACCAATTGTGAATGATGTCGCTGAGATATTCTTCATCTACTAATAAATGAAATAAATTCCTGTTAAACTGTGTCCAGATATTTAGAAAGATACGCCATTTCCATTTTGTTGATCCGTGACGGGAAGACTTCTTTCTCGGAGATGTTGGGTTCTATTTACTCGCCTAGGTATTTAAACTTTTCTCTAACTCTCTGGGCGCCGGCTTGATGTTCGTTATGAAGTCCGTTTTCTCAAAGAAGACTTGGAGGCTCGCCTTTGCCGCTTGTGTCTTGAGTTGGTTGATTTGATTTGCAGCTGAATCTAGGGAATCAGAAAAGATTGCCAGATCATCTGCGCAGGATAGGCAGTCAACTGTCAAATTCATGATCCTATAACCCAGTCTGACGCCGTTTTCAACACCTTCCTTGCTCATCTCTTTGCGCTTTAACCCTCAATGTTAGGTTTACCTTCTACACTTAAATTAAGTATTTTTAAGGCCTACTTTGGTTATCATTCTAACTAATTAGCAAACGAAGCTGCCATTTTTCCAGTAAAGTATAAATAAATTCTCGCTCACTTGTTAGTTTAGTTAAATTAGCTACATGCAGGTTTCAATTTTTCTAAAAAAAATTGGTGTTTAGGAATCTTCATTTACTAATTTTTTTATTGGTGTTTAGTAAGAATTCAAATACTTTAGTTAAATTTTGCGATATATATTTTTTTTAATTTTTTGGCTGCTAAACGACTTCTCTCAATAATTAAGGCTCGTCCTCTGGGTTTCTCCAATTTTTTTAGTGTTTACTCTTCATCACAAAAAAATTATTATAAAAATTCTTTTGGCCTAGTTGTGTGGGTGAAAAGCGAAAAACGCATTTGTTGCTATGTAAGAAAAGGTAAAGGTATCAGCAGTTACACTCCACGAACGAGTATGGCCAGCAACATGGAGGGTTAAGGCCTTTTACTAGTCACTTTCATCCTTTAACCTAAACAATTCTCAAATTTGTTTTTAAGAACTCGAGTTTGCAAAATATTAAGAACAAAAGGACGTTTGTTTGGTTATAATTTTAGAAAATTTTATCAATTTTAAAATCTAAACTAATTTTTAATTAATTGTATTCAAACCAAGCGAGAGTTCTATTGAATAATTAACTCTAACGAGAGTTGCATTAAGTATCCGAGTTATTAATTCATTAATACATTCCTAACGATTTTAAAATTCCAAATGACTCAGAACAAACACATCTGAAACAAAGCACAGTCATGACATCATCATTGCACCATCTCCATAAATCCATCATTCAACTAATTAATTAGAATTAGTACAAATCGCTATTAAACTGTCAACATACTAAATAAAACCTTTGTTTTTAGGAAATCTCGAAACGCCGAAGAAGAGAAAAACCAAGAATCGTTTCAAACAACTTCTTGGGTTTTCTACTCCACCATCTGGGAGGTTTGAAATCAGGAGACCCCCCAAGACTTTTCGTTATCAGCAAGGACACCACCTAATCTGAGTTTGTTGTATATTTTTCCAATTGCTCTTATAATTAACCTTTTGCTTTTTATTGTTAATGTGTGTATAAAAAAAGCGAAGCAAGAGGTTGAGTATTTTCATAATAATTGTCTGGTTAAGTGTTTACGACACGTCACTTAGGTGTTCTATGTACACGCCCATAATGTAATCGAAAATCCGAAACATTCCAACCCTGTTAAAGTTAATGAAGAAAGGTAATGTTCCTGGATGTATTAAAACAAATATTATTATATATGTATTTCTTGTAAATAATACTTAAAAACAGGTAGGTGTACGATTAATGTTATGTTTGATGTAATTTTATGTAAACGGTGTTAACCTGTTGTTTGTCGGCGTCATATTAACGTTCTTTTCCCTTCCTTTATCGTAAATATGTTGTTCCTTTGTTGTCCTAAGTTGCACTTTGTTTAATCGTCAACGAGCTGTGTAAAGAATGCGTTTTAATGTTCAAATTGTTATCCGAAATATTTCAAATTCCGATGTTTTCGGTGTTATTCGTCCTTCGTTGTTGATATCTACGTGCAATATTATTCTTTTCACAGCATTTACAGACCTTTGATTACAAATAAACGAAGAATTCTTCGAATTCAATGCAAGTTTGATGCGAATCAAAATTTTCGTCATGAGGCAGAAATAAACCCGAAAATAATTCTTTCCGTGGCAACTCACTTGCATTACATTACTTCCCTCCTACGAGCATAAATAGATTAAAGAACCAAACGTTAACTTTGATGTTTTTTAATTCCGACCAAGAACTAATAATTAAATACCTTGAGATTAAGTCAGAAATTAGAGACAAACTTCGAATAAAGTTTATTCAAATTCATCCGTGCATAGTTCCGTTTTCGATTACCATCAAATAACGAAAACTTTTATCAGCCTAAAAGTTAACTTTAGGTATCTCTAAAGAGCCTGAAAACTCTGCAAAACAATCCGGTTCATATCTAAGTTATTTCATTTTAAATTTTAACCTTTGATCTCTAACCCGTACGTTTTTATTAAACGAATGTCTAAAGAACGTTACGGAGCAGAAACAGAATCAAGGTACAATTTTATCAAAGCATGAACAATACGTGAAATATGCTTCTAAAAGTTTACACCCTGAAACGAGGATCGAACATGACGCAGAACTCCTGTTAATGGCATATTGGCTAACGTCAGTACTAGTGATAAGATTTCGGAATTACGTAAGTGAAAATAATTTAGTTGACAGAACGAATTTGCCTATTATTATCGTGTCGTAAAAGTGGGCTGTGGTATTTCGGAATTTATTGATGAATTATTGCGAAAACTCAGAATGTTTCCTTGATGTACAAAAAATATTTCTTCTGGCTTGTTTCAGTTTGCAATTTTAACCATTTTATTCCAAGTTGGCCATAGTTTTGATGATAAAAATGTTCCTCATTTAAGCACGAATTTTTAATATGAAAAGGAATTCTTTCGATTAGACAAGGATTTTAACAAAACTAACATCTTATTTAGAAACAATGGATTTCGAAACAGATTTAATTGTTCGTCCAATCGATGTTTCCAAACCATAAAGCGGTTTTTAAATGACTTCAAGACATTTATACGTAAGCAAAACTATTGCGAAATTATCTTAGATTTTAGAACCGAAACTCAGTGGTCCAAATTAAAACAAGAAGCTCCAATAATAATTTAACTTTCAGTTCCGGAACTACAAAGCGTAAAAAATTGTATTTTATATACAAAGTATTTTGGAGAAAATTTGAGTAAGAAAAACTGTGCAACGAAGAGTCTAAATGTTCAAAATAATTTCAAATCCGCGGAATTATGTACCAAAAAAATCACGGTCTTTTTCTCAGGCGAAAAAGGTATGGACAAGGTCTTGAATTCCATGTGCATACTAACGGTTAACCAAGAAGAAGACAACGCAACATCAGGGGTAGGACTATGAATTGAAACAAATACAATAAAAACGGGAACTGAATCGGTTTGTTACGAGTAAGGCAAAAGAAAAACCAACATAATTGAAGAGAAAATTACAAACAGAGGTAACGGTAACAAGATAGTTATAACGGAAGACTGTAATGGAAAGACACATCAAAAAGAGTTTCAAAGAAAATGGAAAAATTGAAAATAAAGAGGGTCTCATTGAATTTTGCGCAGGCACCCTTCTAAGAAAAACGAACACCTTTTATATTCACATAGCATAACACATATGTACGTGGAAGTTAAACAATAGAAAAATTATCAGTGAAGTGGCCTAGTGTTTAAGGCATTCGATTACAGCGCGAACGGTCTCAGAGTCAAACTCAAATCGAATACTCGGCGGGTGGCCTCCCAGTCACTGAAAATAATTGGGAACCGAAACACAGTGGTGGAGTAAGTAAGGAAGGTAAGCGGTTGTTGAAGGCGTGGTGCTTACCAGACCACCCCGTACATATAGCGTGCGAAACAACCGAGATATGAAACGCGACTTAGGAGGCCTTAACCCTGTATTTTTTCGGCCATGCTCCAGCATGGGGCGTTAGTACCGATACCTTTACCTTTAGACTGTATATTAACCAATCGTAATTAAACTAGAACAAATCAGCGATGGAAGATACTCAACCACTGTGTTTCGGCTCCGAATTACTTCCAGTGAGTGACCCACCGAGCACCCAATTCGGATTTGACCACGAGATCGTCTATGCTATAGTCGAAAGCCTTAACCACTCGGCCACTCCGGCAAAAATAATTTTGCACAAAACGCAAATAAATGAATGAATATAGGTACGTAAAAGCATAGATAAATTAATTTATCTATGGTAAAAGCAAATAATAGTTATTTACATAATCAGTTATGAAAAGAGCGATATTGTTTGACGAGTCGTAAGTTTGCCAAAACGAGCGATAGCGAGTTTTGCAAATTACGTGAGTATACGCACAGATAAGTGACGAACAACAAGGTTTTCGTCAAAATAAGACGACCACTAACGCTATCTTTGCACTGAGGATGCAGAATGCCAAAAATCAGTATGTTTCTGCATTATTGATATGATTAAAGCCTTTGGTAGAGTGAAGGCATCAACAATAAACAATTCGCACAAACCAAAAAAATTATTACGCCTAATCTATGAATTAACCACCGGAAATATTACTGAAATAAGAAATAATGAGCTTACAAATGAAAGGGAAATAAACAATTAAATAGGAGACAGCCTCTTTCGAAGCTCTCTGGAACCCCTTTACGTATAGATCAACCCCCACTGTCGTGTTTTATATTTTCTTGCATTTTCCTCCATGGTTTCATGTCTTTCACTTTATCCTTCCAGTTGTTAATCACTGATCTCCGAAAGTCTTCTTCCACTTCCTGTAACCATCTTGATCTGGGTCTTCCTCACCTTTTTCTCTCTTGGCTTCCATCGTAGAACTGATTATGTTATTGATTCAGCTCCTGCTCCCCAATATCTTAACCAGTTTACTCTTTGTTTTTTTATTTGTCTGGGCTCTATCCTCTGTAGGTACATAAAAAGTAAGATATTCGACAAGTCCTAACATATGGCACCGAAACAATGACATTTACCAAGAAGACCATGAAAAACTTAGCAACAGTACGAAGAGCAATGGAATGGAGAATGGCCGAATTAACACTGAGAGATAAAAACAGAAGGAAAAAACAACGGTCAAGGATATAACGCACAGCGTCGCAGAACGGAAATGAAGCTGGGTATGACACATAGTACGGCCGGATGACAAGTGGACAGATAAAGTGCTCCACTGGCAATCCAGTGCAGAGAAAGGAAGCATCGGCAGACCATCCAAGCGATGGGAAGGTGAAATAAGGGAGAAATAAGAAGTAGCCTATCGAAGAAATTATTAGGGTATGCAGAAAACCTTCAGGAGTTGTTTCAAACATGGACTGAATGTGTGATACACTACACATTGCATAGTCATAAGACGGACCACAGATGCAGTTGAATAAATTTAACCCAGCACCAGAGCGATTTAATATGATGATAATCACCGACGAAATACAATGCCTCACAGTTGATAAAGAACCACTCAAATGCAAGTTAGAAAGTTCTGGAAAGATTATCGATCAAGTAATGAACAGGTTCTAATATAAGAAGGGCATAAGTTCACGATACCAAGCTATTTTAAAATGTGGTTTTAACCCCCTTGGCCAAGATGCGTAACTGACATGGCACCAAGAAGAAGAAGAAGAAAAAGAGGGTTATTAATAACTAGCTACAGAGACGTAGCAGAGGAAGTCAAAATACAAAAAATAAAGTTACAGCAACGTCAGGTGTCCTTAGAGATGTTGCGAGGAAAAACAAAGATCTAAGCATTGAAGCAACAACAATGATATATAAAGCTTGTGTAAATCCAACCATGGAGATACTGCTAAACAAATATTACGAACTAACAAAATGAAAGTATCAGTTCTATGGCCATTGGCATAGGCTTCGGCCATTAACAGAAAGAAGAAAATAGGGTAATTAATAACAGGATACGACGTCAAATCGTTTACAAATGTGGATTTGACCTCCATCGCCACCGTCCGATAATGTACAAGGCATCACAAGAAGAAGAAAGAATGTGAGGTTGAAGATTCAGTTAAAGACCAACTGGAGGAAATGATTAGAAGAAACACGTTCAAAAAATCACGGACAACAAACTGTAACAACAATATACAAAACTTCAAGGTCACAAGGAACAAGGTCAGAAGGATGGCTACCTAAACGGTGGAAAGACACCTTACAAGAAGGTTGATGATAACACGATGTAGAACAGGTCGATACTCTATAAAGAAGAAGTAAATAAGTAAGAGTTTCCTGCAGTTTCTAAACTCTAAAGGGCAACTGATTTTAACATATTGTAGAAGTTCCTTTTCGTATCAACAAGATCTGAGGGAGTTGTCTAAAATCCCATTGCAAAAATTCTTCCAACTTAAGGACTTAAACCGTTCCAAACCAGAAAAAGCAGTGAATATAAAATATGCTTAAACTATCAACGAATTGTAATAGAAACTCTTTTCAGAATTGGGTTATTCGTCCTTAATTTAAGGTATCGAAAGACGAAATAAGGCAACTGTAAAGAAAATGCTTTGACACATAAACCGTTAAATGTAACTGCTTCCAAGAATAATTTGGAGGCTCCGCAAATAAGTAAATAAATTAGATTTGGGGAAAGTTGTTCGGATTAGCGCGATTTTGTTCGGATTATCGAGATGTTGAGAGTCAAATAAATTCTGTCCGGATTACTGAGCGTTCGGATTAAGGTAGTTCGGACATTTTTAACATTTATAAAGTACTTTCAACCCAATTTAGTTTTGCAGCGTGTTTTACAAGCTTCTTCCCCCTCTTGCTTACATTAGTAAAAACCTCAATTTAAAAACCGTATTAAACGTATTAAAATTTATTTTGGTTTTAACTTATTTTTATCCCAAGGACTTTAAAACTGACCAGACGATTAAAAATAGTGGATCAGGCTGAAATTGTATTCCCTAAACAACCAAAAAGGTACGAATTCGAAAGTATGGCAACGCAAGTTAGTCCCACCGTTCTTCAACTAAATTTTTGACCGATAATTATAACATAAGTTGCAATAAATATTCGTAGTTAATAACTTGCCGAAAATTATAGTTTCTTCATGAAATTTAATGGCAGAATTTAAAAAACATAGGTGTTAACGTTTGGTCCGGTAACTCCAAAAAATATTGAAATCTCCAAGATAATTGTATTTAGTTTATATTTATTGTCTTTTGGTGTAAAAGAATTAGTGTGGGTAATCTGTATAAGATGTAAATAATGTAAGGTGTATCCGAATCATGTAGAGCGCACTAATAGAGAGTTACACGGTAAAAAAGAAACATAAAATTGTATTGGTAAAAATTATATTAGTCAAAAATTCTATTAGTTTGAATAAATTTGTACTTATATGTAACATGTACATATAGGGCTATTTATACGAAGAAGAAGAAGAAAAAAAGGAAAGGAAAATCTGCAGTCTGCCTTAGCTAGCTGTTTTCCTTTTGTTACTGTGTAAACTTATTAAACATTTAAATATGTCGCCATTGATTCACCTCGGACGGGAAACTAATTTCTGCTTATTATTCGTATAACCTTGTTATGCCGGACCGTGTCGGTTGTATTGTTGTTTTCCGAACATTCCACACAAAAATAACCTGATAGCACATTACGATAAGAAATTACTATCATTTCCCTTCATTTGCGTAATTTAAATTTTAACACGGCATTATACAACCGGCACGATCCTCGTTGTTGTTTTTTCTGATTCTACTGGCCTGTTTTTCTTCCCAAAGGTGCCCCTGATTATCAAAAAAAAAATGGTTTGGAAGTAGTAATAAGGAAAAATCAATATAAATTAATCAACACGAATAATCAAGAAGCATTCATTATTACTAAAGTACTAAAGATAAAAATGTGCAAGGTCGTATTACAGCCCCGTATTTTTCAACGATTAAAACAATGTGTCGAAGAGAGATGTAAAATGCGAGGCTGTAACGCGTGCCGACGTCTTTATATTCTTGTTAGATTACTATAGTGTTAGTTTATTTACTCGACTAGGGGAATAATTTTATCAAAGACCGAAGGCCAAAGTGGACACCTAAAATCGATTGTTTATATACATACATATTTAGAAAAGTAAAAAGGGTAGCAATTAAACTCGGGTGTTGCGGTGCCCATCGAATTACACGGCACTAATGGTATTATTATATCCTACGTGACCATTTTCTGTGAGTGGTTTTAGGCCACACGACTATTATGTACTGATAGCTCTACATACATATCGCTGTAAATTGTATTAATTTTATACATACATAAATTTATTTCTCAAAAAATAAATGAAAACTTTTAAAAAAGTGTAGACAATAACATTGTGAGAATTGTTTGTAAATCAATGGTCTTTAAACGCTTAATAGCAATTCGTTCAAGTAGTTGTTGTAGGATATATATTTAAATGTATTTATTAATTAATTTTTAATTAAAATACTTTTTATGTCCAACCAAAGAATTATTATAGTTTTAGAAATTGGCTTATTTAAAAACTGTAACGATCTTAATAAATGATTAAACAACGATTGAATTTTATTTTATTTCTTATAATTTGGGCAGCTTGCTCTACAAATAAAACTAAAGTATATTACAATTAATGATGGGGGGGGGGCAGTAGTACAGCGTGAAAAAAAGGTTTAAAAGGTCTTCGACATGTATTCAGAAGATTCTTAAAGCGCTCAATAATATCTGTGAGTAAAACACAACCATTTGTGGAAACCTTTGAAAACAAAAAAGTATGTCTGTTCTTAATTCATAAATTTCTAAAAACAATAATTGAGGGGAGAACAGAAGGAAAGAATGCACCTGGACGATCAAGAGAGAGAGAGAGAGAGAATTCATATGGTCATATTTAAATATAAAGTTCAGGCTAGTAAGTTGCAGCAAGTGAATCAATCTACAACATATGATATTTTCCAGTATCTTCCAGTTGTTGATTACCATCTGCTCACTTTGTATATCTTTTGTTGGAACGGGCAAAGGTAAGTTCCTATTTTCCAGTAAAATTTCAACAAAGGATTCAAAATCTATTTTGTGTATTAATTAAAGGCATTAACTGCTATGATCATATGGTTGTCCTATCTAACAGGTTTCAGACCTCAACAACTCGTGAACATTTCCATGCCATTGCCTGGATTTGCATCTGAGTCAGCTGACTCCGAAATAGACTCTCAGACTACTTCACCACCGCTCCTTCATAATGTTCTTTAGCTTTCTCATAGTGTTCAATATGCCTCTCCCTGCCCTTCGCGTCACCTCTTTGCCTGCGGGACTCTTATCCAGGTTAGCCTATCGTCGTATTATATAGGTATTTGTCTTCCTCTGGACCTCTAAGGTGTCCATGACCTGCATTGACCAATGTTAAAGCGCGTTTCCACTGTAATTCGTTTTGTCAATCGGTTTGATCTATCAGCAAAGCTACGACAATAGAAACAACGAATTCGGACAGGCCAATCGAAGAACCATTCGAAGTCGGCTCAGATCAAAGAGAACCCAGCCGAACGATGTGGTCGAAATGCAAAAACCACTACGTAGGCTTTTCGCCATATTTTATTATTTTAATATGGAAACGAAACCACTTTTCTTCTGATATTGCCCACTGCACTTGAACTCAGCGGCTTATTATGCCCCCTAGGATTTGCATCCTACAGATTGGCTCCAGTTTCGTGTCCTGCCACCCATTTCATGTTCAACCAGTGTAACCAGTGCTTCAAAGCATTCGAGAACTACTTTAAATTTGATCTTAAATGCTGCTAAAGCTTTTAATGTAGCTTGGCTATCCAACAATATGTGTATTTGTTCCATAACATAATGTTTACACAGGTAGTAATAGCAATTACTTCAGGTTGAAATACTGTAGCAAATCTACCCAGGTTGATGCTTAAGCATTCTCCAGTATTTTCTTCCTAAATTCCAGCTCCGGAACTTTCCAACGCTTTTAGTCCATCCGTTGCCAGATGTAGGTCACCTGCTTTGCAGCCCCTTGCCTTTTTCCTTGCCCTTTTTCTCAAGCATATCAACTATGAAAGGTTTTCTGAAGTCAAAAGTAGGGCTGATTTTATCAGAGTATATATCGTATTTAAATAGTATAGCTATTTACAGTATCAAAGATTTCGGTATGGTCCCCTTTCTCCAGGTATGCCTTTCGTATCCCCTAATATTCAATCCATATGCTGCTAGAAGTACCTGTAATTCCAATTCTGTAACTTTGAGAGTTTATTAGTAGCGTTCCTGGTCATGATTTTATGCCACCATACCTGAATACTACTATTATAATGTACACTCACAGCACCCCAAGTTTTCCCTATGGTCCTTCTACACGCCCATAGAGTCCTTGTAGCTTTTGTAACTGTTTATCTAAGTGTGAGTTGAAGGTAAATTTGGTGTTAAAATATTTTCATTACTCACCTGCAATTTTTGTTCCCACATCGTTAGGCCCTTCATACCTCGAAGGTTTCCTCTTGGTGTGAAACTTATGACCACAGTTTTATTAGGATTGACCGTTAGTCCCTCTACTGTTGGATACTAAAAACCGATTGAATAGACTGAAATAAAGGACATGATGCCCTGACGGAAATTGTCCAAGGACTGACTACAGGTAAATAAAGACTCCTCTGCGTCAACTCTTTTGGCCCTGAAATAACCTGAATGATAAGACCAAGGAATATTTCCATTTGCTTTGTCAATCGGCGCCATTTTAATTCTGTTGATATTTGGAAATGTTGTTTTATGGCTCATTCAGTCTTGGCTCTCTGCATAACCATTGTAATCTTCAATGTTTAAGCACTATTATTACAGGCAGTAGACACTGGTCATATATTTCGATCCGAAGACCTATGTTGTAGCGTTTACGAGGTTTTCGGACAATTACCGAAGTCGCAATCTCCTTCATTCTATTTATTTTGTTTTATTTTTTTTTAATGTGATACTAGCTGTCCTAAGTACACATATTTGTGTATGTTTTGTATTCTTATACTTCTCTTTCTTTTTTGCAGGAAATCGAATTCTAAATTCTAAATCTCAGTGGTCAGCCGCATACTGAAGCTACTGAGCCATGGCCGACGGCGGAGTGACATTTAGTAAAACGAATTCCATGTTAAGCTGACTGGTTTCAGATTAAGCAACATACCTGTCTCATACACTTCTAGTAACTTTAAAATTAATCTTGACTTATTCAAGTCAAATAACAATGGAGTTAATGTACCACTGTGCTTAATCGGAAACATGTGCAGCTTATGGCAGAACTCGATTTATTTGAATTTTATGTTCATTTACGAACTGTCCATTCAAAACCAAGAAACTTCTTGAGCAGCGTTTACCGTATTTTTATTGTTTTTAAATATTCAACTAGATAGTTATCATTTTGCTCAACTGAAGCTTCTTTAAAGATATATGTTTACTTTTCGTGGCATAGGTGTAGTTTTTCTCGTTTTCTCTTGGTTATAAAATCGCAGTTTTTGTCGCCATTAACCAGCTCTCTACCAGTTGAACAATATCTTTATCAAAGTCACTTAATGCAAGTATTCGTTTAGACCTTTAGTTTTTCATAATTGAAGTTTTGGGTTTTGCTCAAAACATTTAATATTTCGCATGAGTAGTTCATGTATTTAATATCCACTCCAAATATGTTTGGATAATATTGGCTGAATATTTGGTAAACTGGATTTTGTTAAATGTGACTGGTTTTTTTGGAACATTGCCAGCAGTTACAATTAAAAAAAATATGTAAATGTTGAACCTGCAACTTAACAAAACGAAAGCATGGCCACCCCTTACCCAAAAACATTTGGAGTGGTTTATAACAACCTTTCAGTTTTGAAACTCTGTACTATACTTGTAGGATACTCCCGTTCTAAAATTCCTCTCATTTTTAATAAACTAAAAATTGCAGCTATCCTTTCTGTAAATTCTGCACAGCTTGTTGCTTATTTTTGAAACGGCAGTAGCGGAATTATTGAATTATGCAGGCGCAGAAAAGGTAAGTCACTTAAGAGCAATAAGTCAAGGTAAATAAATAATCGATAATAGCTAACCATAAATCGTAAACTAATAATTACATCAGAAAACGTTCGATACCTTAAAGAGTACTGTAAAAAATCAAACCATGAAACAGCCGAGTTAATAAGCATTTAAGGAAAAGTCAAGGCCTAAATGGAAAACCCACTAGAAATTTTTCTTTTTGTGTTTAGAAAGGACAAAAATTGCTTTCCACAATTAAATAGATGATATGTAAAACTTTACTTGCAAACCGAACTGAACATTCTAGAAAACTTGAATCGATCACCCACGCAAATTAGATGAATTAAATGCGGAAAATCTGTAAATATTGAGGCCAGTAAACAGGAATTAAAATTATAGGAAATCAATGTAAACCGATGAGTAAACGGGTAATATTTTTATTTACGGAAAACTACCACAAATTAAATTTTTAAAGTCACATATTTATAACTCATTTAAAAGCCAAACTCGCTATTTTTCCTTCCGCTTTTGATAAATAGGTCGGAAAGCAGAAAGCAGTAGAAAATTCCTAATTACCAACGCCGCAAATCAAAGATTATCGCATAAAATACTTTAGATAAATTCAATGTCAATGTGAGTAAGATGCCTGTACCATTTTAGTCGTTTATTTTCAACCTTATGTATAATTAGTTGTTGTAGTAGCTCATCCCTTATGCTTCTATTCCTAATTCTATCTCTTCTAATTTGTCCAGTACTCTTCGCAGGTTTGTCTACCACGTCCCAGGTCTCTAATTCGTATAGTGTAGTGTAGGGATAAGTACTGTTTTGTATGGATGCATCTTTGCTTTAGTACTTAGTTCTGTTCATTTGATAGTATAATTTACTTGCTTTGCTTAGTCTGTTGTTGATTTCTTCATCTATTCGGCCGTCATTTCTTATAATCGTGCCTAGGGACGTACATGAATGAAAGAATGATGCTGATTGCCTTTACTACAATGCATGTGATGTGTATATAATACCCGTCTATGCACCGACCATTAATAAAGAAGAAGGAGAAGGTTTCTACGACAAACTTCAAGAGTTAATTGACACATTACCCAGAGAAGGTAAAACCATTAATATTAAGGGACCTCACTGCACGTGTAGGTGACATACTAATCGGAGGAGTTAAGCAAAGATTTAACAAGCCCATTATTAATGAAAATGGTGAAGAACCTATTCAACTACATATTATGTTTAATGTATGGTCAGAATTAATAATACATACTTCAAACGTCCTACTCAGCAAAAACTATATGATCAAACAGCAGAGGTTAAAACCCTATGATGGACTTCGTAATAACAAACCGTATACACCCAAACAGTGTAACAGATGTCCAAACGTTAACATCCGCAAACATCGGAACCGATCATGGAGCAAGCATGTGCAAGCTCAATCTAAAACTCCAAACTAAGAAACGAAACTCCATAAGAATGGAGAATATCAATATTCAAAGCACAAAATAACTCCAACACTACAAAACAATTCAGTAGATGAGATGTGGGAAGTATTAATTAATGGCAGCTGAGGAAGCACTAAGAAAAAGAATGGCAAATTCGAACAAAATAGGGAAATCAACCACATAGTTCGATGAACGGATGAGAGAACTGACAAAGGAGGAGAAAACAGCATTCCCAAAATATAAAAACACATCAACTCAGGAAAAGCATATCGAGTAATACAGTAAATCGAAAGGTTAGAGAAATAAAAGAAGAATACTGGAAAAAGTTTACAAAAGATGCGGAGTTTGGCTTGTATAACACCCAAAAGAAAATATGGAAGATGATCCAAAAACCTCGTTTTACTCCTTTTCGTATATCAAATTCCTTTGATTTTTGTCCGTTTATTCTAACTTGTTTATGCTTTTTACAATTCTCATTCGTTTTGGGCTTGTCTGTAATTCTTCAAGGGCCTTACACATGTACGTGTATTCTCTATGTACCTGGTCAAATACAGCCTTGAGGTCTAGGAATGCTAGGAAAATTTCTCTGTTCTTATCATCTTGTTGATGATCTGTCTAATTGTATTATTATAATTTCCGTTTCGATTTTGACGATGAAGTAATCAGTGATAGACCTGAGATACCTTTTTCTTGTGCCCACGTCTACTAGTGGATCTCTTTGTGGAGATGGAAGCCATTTGTTTTTCTTAGATTGCTTATTTCACATAATTCAGTCTTGTCGTTTGCTTTTTTCCTGTTCTGCTATTTAGGTCTCTTGCTAGAACGAGTTCTTGGTTATGTTTAACTTACTCAATTTGGGTAGTGTTTCCATGAATTAATCTTTCTCTATTTCTGGTCTGTCATCTGTTGGTCCATATGCTCTCAGGATTACAACTTGTCCTAGCAAAGACATTTTAATGATCCCTTCATTGATGGGTTCCCAGGCTCTATCAATTTTTTCTTGATGAGGATTTCTACGTCGTCTTTGGTCCTTTCTTCTCTTTTTACCGCGCTCCGGCAGTGAAGGGCTTCGTTTATTTATTCTATTCCATTTACTTCATTCTTCGTCGCACTGATGATCATTATGTCAATATCCACTTCTTGAATTCATCAGTGACTTCGTTGCCTTCGGTATTTCAACCTCAGATGTTCTAACAAGTTTCACAGGCGATTGACTTCTTTTTCTTTTATCGTTGTTTCTTTTTGTAGTTGAATTTTGAGTCTGGGTTTTCTAAGCTACGCCAACTAGTGGCGGCTCGTGGGTCAAAAAATAGGTGAAGTGCTATTGTGGTAAATTAAAAAAAAAACTTTTTATTTGGACTTATCTAATTTTTGAACACCAAGTCAATCCTTCTGTCTTTTAGGGTAGCAAATTTGTTGGTAATATCTTCGTAAAATGGTTGGTTTTTAATTAACCCTACTAAAAGTTCTTTTTGAATTGAAATATTCGCCGAAGAGGAGAGTCTATCGTAAAATATTGTATTCCTTAGGTATGTTTTTATCCGTTTAAGGCAAGAAAAAGTTCTTTCAACTGATGCACTTGTCGATGAAATGGTTAGTATAAGGCAAAACAGCTTATAAGCTTCAGTAAAAATTTCCTTATTCTTATTGAGATTTTTGAGTAATTCTTGTAGTGGTATAGTTCTATAATTTTCATTGGCATACAGAAGATGTAATTCGTTTGTTAGACGCTGATTTCTAGGAAATAATTTTCCATAAAATTGGCTTAAGCTTTCAAACGCTTTAGAGGGAAAACATAAATGATATTGTTCAAATTTTGTTGTATCAGCCAGACACACACATTGCAACTTATCACAATCTTGAAACCTTTCTTCCATTTCCACTACCACGTGATCTACTATTTCATAAAATAGAATTTTAAACTTTGATTTAATTTAAGTTTTAATGTCGATTTGCACCATTCCGTTTGCCTTTTCGAAAACTAATTTAAAAAATTGATCATTCCTTTTGTTTTTGAATATTTCAGTTGTTTTTTTTTATTTGAGTCGCTCAAAAATTAATATCAAATGATTTTTTTTTTTGAAGAACATCAAACAGTATATCAGTAGAACAGAAAAGATCATTAAATACAACTGCCAAAAACGTTAACTCAAAATTGTTGAAATCATTTAGAAATCCTTTTGCAAGCTGAATTGATTTGTTGTCCGATTCTTTAGAAGTCATTATAAATTCAAACACTTCTTTTAATTTATTCATGTTTAATAACACACACTTATGGCAAAACAAACACACAAACAACAAACACCAAAACAAGACCGCAGTTTCAATATTATTTGAAATCAATGATAACCGACACGCAACACGATGTGGATGTAGTGAAGTGGTTCGTCGATACAAAACTAAACATTTCACTCTTGCGATTCAACATGGGTCAAAGAACCGCTCGCAGGTGTTGATGACGTATGCGTTACCATGGCAACGAGCAGAGTTAAAGCCAGTCAATTCCAACTCTTCCCTTCCGGCGCGTTCGCCGCGTTCGTTTCATTCGAATGCGGTGTAGACAGGGGAAAAATAGGCTAGTGGCCAGTGACGTATATTATGGTAAATAATATGCATTTGTAATAAAAAATAAAGTCCTCTCAATACGGAGTATTGAAGTGTCGATAAATAAATAATAATTTGAATATAAAATAATTTGGATGCACAAATTTTAGGTGAAGAGGCACTTCACCTACTTCACCTGGCGAGCCGCCACTCCGGGCCAACACTTGCTAAACAATCACTTTGCAGCCTAGCCAGACCAACAATCATGCCAAGTAAAAATTATTATGAAATTAAAGACTACTTTTAATTACATCGACACACGCTTAAGATCCAGGATCCAGTTGTTACAAAAACAATTTCTAAAATTGTATGTTTAGTATATACAAGCACTTCGATTTTCTAATCAATTTTGAACTGATGTACGAGAAATTAAATTTAATTACATAATTATCGAGAATAACGTTGTGGTTAAAGCCGTTAAACAAACATTTAGGTTAATACCGCAGTGCAGTGAATCCATAAAACCTGTAACTTAAAAGATATTTAAATTTATAACCGACCGTACGTGGTTGATAGCTATTACGTAACCATACAAATAACATATAATTGTTTAAACAGTGCAACTTTGTAACCAAACATTAAAATTTGTATAAATTGCTGCGTGAATAACTGTTTGTCACGACACTTTCAGTTTTTCATTTTTGAAATACAAAGTGCCTGATGCTTTTGGACATTATTCTTTAATTAAAATACATTTCACCCAAGGAAATAACACAAACCTTTGTAAAAATGTTAATAATAATAATAATACGGCAATGAATTTAATTTTCTGTTGTAAGAAATCCATGCAATGTAATCAATAAAATTTGATCGCCGATAGGCCACATTGTTTTTCGCATCGCTGAATCTTTTCTAGGCGTAAATATAAAGAGAACGCATAATAAAGAACTGGAAATACAAGACGAGAGGTGTACTTTACCCTACGCATAAAGTCCAAAAACACCAATTTTATTTTAATGACAATAATGTTTAAATTTGAAATTAAAGAGATTATAAGAAACCTTAATTAGTTAAAATGTAACGTAATTGTTGGCATTGTAACTCATAACCAGTTGTAATTGATCGCCACGTGTGTAACACTTCGTATCGCGTGCTCCATAATTACCAGTCTAATATTTTCCATTCCTACACAAGTTTACGTTTTAAATCGTCTAAATTGAATTGCCTATTACTATACACATTATATATTAACGTAATTCGTGATTTGAAGCAGCCCCACGCAGAAAAATGTAGCATTGTTAGGTCAGGTGATCTCGCTGGCAATTCAATCGGCCACCTTCGCCCTGCACATCTCTCATAGATTATGTCATCATAAGTGTGGTGGACTTCTGCACCACAATAGCTAGGGTAGGAATTCCATCTTGTTGTAAATACTTTGGTGGGGCACAGCACCATCTTCATTGTTGGAGCTGAGATTCATGTTTCTATAGATTTAAAGTTTTTTATTATACAAATTTTTATGCGACGTAGTATTTCCTTTACACCAGTATTCAACATGTGGAGAAAAATGGGGGTCGTAAAAATGTCAAAGCACCAAAATGAAGCCGATAAAACAAATTTGGACGAATTTTCCAAAAGAACATTAAGGACGGGTTGCACACCATAAATATGATGTTAAAGCTTCGCCAAATCAGTCATGCTGTTTTGTTAACTTTGTAACATTCGTTAAATTAACAAAAGTTTTGCGCAACTCACCCTCAATATCAAATTTATGAATTTAGTTATTGTTTCTTTGGTCCCATTTATACTTAGGCCTTTGGGCCGTCTCGTCTGTCCATTTTATGTTGCTGCTTCTGTTTTTCTCTCCGTTTCTTGGATGGTTTTGCTTCTCTTCCTTGCTGCTTCCTTGATAATCTTCTTCCACTGGCCTCAGGACCTATCTTTAGCTCTTCTTCTTTCTACTCTCATTTCGTGGACTTTATTGGGGTTCTTCCTATGCCCATTGTGCATCCGCCACAAATTAAGAGATGCCTCCATATAGACTGACACCTACTGCAAGGACGGTGATGTTGTCCATGTAGGCGCTAGAAGACCGGCACCAAATAGCACCTTAGTAGAAGTAGTCAGGGTCATCGCAAAAAGAGGTAAAGAGAGGTTTCTTCTACTCTGTTGCTAAATCTGCAACTTGGCTCCTCGAAAAGGCCCATCGGATGCAAATGTCTTTTAAAGACGCCCCGTAAAGAGGCCCGTGGCTATCCTGATCTGCTTCTTTCTAAACCTAATGGGCTCTGTGGATGAGTTTCTCCGCTTGCCTCCGCCCAAGGCGCGAAGCCCAATATGAGATAAACTGAGAGTGAGTGCAGTCTTGCATTAGATTGGCCGAAAGCCGGTTCAGAGCCTAAAAATGGTTCCAAGGAGGTCTTCCTCGCCAAACCGTTAACCTCCTCGTTGCCTAGAATGCTACTGTGACCGATGGGGTATCTTGCATTCTTTACTCAAGTGAGGTGTACATACCATTTCAATAATTGTTCTATTTCGATTTCATATACGTTTTCCTATTAGACAGTTCTCCTCGTATATGCCTATTTCTTATTTTGCCCTTTGGCCTTCGCTGCCGTTTCTAAATTTGTTTTCCATTTCTCATAATTGGTGCATCTGATATGCAGCATTTTGCTTTTTCTCATTTACCTTCATTCCCTTTTTCTTTGGGTTGATTTTCCATATATTTATGTCTTCTTGCAATTGCCTTGAGTTTCCTTGTATTACCAAGACATCGGCAGCAGATGCTAGGTCTTGTGTCACAAGGGGATTTAAATTATAGCATCCAAATCTGGTTTCCTTAATTTCGTCTTTACTTTTTACTAAGCAGTATACCTGATGATTACATATGCTACGAAGGACGATGAGCTTATACTATCATCTTATTTTACCCCTTTTTCCGTAATAAGTATTTGCTTCTTGCTTATTATTTATGCCTTCTGTTGTCCTTACTGTTTTGGATTTACTTGCAATTCTTCAAGTGTCTTCCAGATAGATTCTAGGTATCTGATGAAAATTTTTCTATTTCTATCTATCAGCTTTTCTACGATCCTTCTAATAGTAAATATGAAGTCTTATGCTTGTTCTCCTGGGCACAAGAATGCTTACTTATCTTTTAATCTGATATATTTCCGTGCTCGCTCGTTTTCCACTACTTCAGAGTACATATTTGGTACCATATTGATTTTACTTGTCACAGTTTGTTTTTTTTTTATTCTTACTGTGGACACTATGTTTTTCCCAGTCTGTTGGTACTTGCTGAGTTGGTCCAGTTTGTTGAAAGATTACTTTTAGCATCTGTTTCACCCACTTTCTTCAGTAACTTGAGGGCAAAGTGGTCCTCTTCTGGAGCTTTTCCATCTTTCTTTATTGCGATCATGATTTTTTCTTCGTCTCATTTTTCCTACTGTTTTTGAATTTTAAATTTGTGGTAGTCTTACTAAACTTGTAGGGCTCCTTCTGGTATTGTACTCCTCTTTGGTTGATAACGTTTGCGAACGCACATGTTAAAGTTTTGGCCTTTTAATCGCATTCCAGAACTGCTTTTGGTTTACTTCTACTTTTGTTCCAAGTTCATCCCAGGATACCAGCGTCTGTTATGATTACCTTTGATTCATTCATTTTAAACGTAGATCTTCTACCGTATTTATCCATTGAATCAGCTCCACGCTTTTTTTTCTTTAATCCTAGTATTTACTTCTTTGCTCCACCATTCCGCTGTCTTTTTCTAGTACCATAGTAAAGTTCTCTTGGTCCACATATGTCTTAGCCGTGTGAAATAAACTTACTTTCATTAGGATTCCATGGAACCTCTAATCGGTTCTCCTCAGTCTCTAACAAGTTAAGTCGTATGAATCTATTGATGTTCGTTCTTTCTCCAAAACCTCTATATGAATGCGTTTTCTTTTTCCAATACTGTAAGGTATCTGCCATTAGCAAACTATGCCAGTGAATAATTCTGCTAACCTTATTTCTTTTACATATTTTATTGCATATCTCGTATCCTTAGCTACGGTGATACATTCTATCACACTTCTGTGCCCCAATGTTTCAGACAATAATAAAGACAGACCTTGATATGGCTAAAAAAAATTCAGAAATGGCGCTATTCAGCTAAGGGATCTTGGTTATTTCAATTTTTTTAAAAACTCGGGAGATTCACAACGGAATGTTGTAACCGTGTGATGACGCTCTGCTATAGCTGAATGTGAAGGGCCACCTAAGCTTGGGTACTTCTCACTCCGACAAATACGTGAGGGCATAGAGCGGCCAATGAAATTTTAAAACTCATAAAAATTGGCTCTCCAAAAGTCAAATCGACCAGAGAACAAGGAAGACGAAAAGAGATCCAGATTAACAAGGCATTCCATAGAGGAAGTTCCTATAAAAAATTCTCTTAAATCTACGAAGAAAAACAGGGCTCCAGGAAATGACATAGGTCCTGCAACTAATTAAATCTGGAGATCTCTACGCGCGTCGACTGCTACGATCATTTAGCACTACTTGACTAGAATTATGTCGAACCCAAAGGACTTTCACTCGTGGAAAGAGTATTTGCCTTGGTATGGGACTTACGATTACATCTCGCTTCCTTTCAGATTTTTCCGTATTCAAAATCTCATTACCATGAACAGGGAAACGAACACATGGGCAAAATGTTATCGATTGCCTGTTATAATGCTAATAAAAATTCTCATTCTATCCTTAATAATACTGAATTCTAGTTCATTAATAATTATTTTATATTTTTAAATAGAAAACCATAAAATGCAATAAAATGCAATTCAATACTAGTATCAAAGCTTATACGAAGTATTTTGCATATAAAAATCTTCACCTGCTTAAGATAAATTCATAGTCCAGCACTACAATAAAATTGAGACCTAGAGGTTCTGAAAGATTATACGAATACCAAATGTTAAGAACAGCGAATATAAGGATGTGAGTTCTCTGAAAGAAAGATAATTCAGTACAAACGTATCCATGTAGAAAAATTCTGGACACGTGGCATATTCTGCATGTCCTTTACTTGAGTAAAAGGATTAAATTCTAGGTCAATGCAAGCTTTATGCATATAAAATAACGGATAGGAAATCAGTTAATAATGAATAACATGAATAAACGTCGTCAGCATGTCGTGGTTTCTTAAAGTTTAAATTTAGACTTTCGAATTAATGGAAAAATTAAAACAACGTAACACGTAACCACAAAGACTTTCTTGAATATAAGATTTCAGAATTTCCAGAATTAAATAGGTCTCACAGTCAGTTAATGAATTCTCGACAAAGTTGATCATCATGAAGACTTTTTGGTTAATTTAGAAGGCAATTCAAATGTTAAAAACCGCATTTTTATACAGATTTTTAAGGCTCTCTTGCAATTTTATTCTGAAAACAATTCGTGTATTTTGAGAAGCCAAAATAAACGTTTTTATAATTCACTTTTTATTTAAACCATAACAAATATTCCCTTATTTTGACACAGTTGTTAAGTATGATCGTAAGTGACGCCTTAAGTATATTTTACAAAAGAGGTTGTTATTAATCCGACTGCGTTAAGGCTTCTTCGTAGAATTCCATTCAGTTTTTTTGTAATTTAGTGAAGCAAACATCTAAGAAAACCGTTTCACTAACGTTGACAAGCTCATTTGCTTTACATATTTCCCTCTGCATATAAAAAAATATAAAAAAAGTTTTATTTTGTATAGAGAATAGTTAAAGTTCATAAAAATATATAGCTACGAATACTTGAATTCAACACTTTAAATATTTAATTTCTAAAAGGGAGCAAAATCGTACAAAAAGCTAATAACAAAAAATGTATTTTCAGGTCTAAATATCTTAAATGGATACATATCTTTGAAGACTGTTAAATTTCTAATTTAAAATTTCAACTAAAACACGTCGTCAGTTTACAGTACCAATTATGACTACCTGAAGAAAATTTACAAGGTCTTCTAAATAAAACAGCAATACTCAATGCTTACGAGCAGAGCTATGCACCCACGGTGAAGAAGACAATCAGAAATGTTCCATGGTGTAACTCAAGGTAGACACTAGAAAATCTTTCAATCAGGCGAAAACATCTGGTAACTGGGCTGAATACAAAACAGACCCAACCAATTACAACAAAGCAATAAGGAGGGCCAAAAGAGCCTTTTGGAGGAAGTAGAAAGCACCCCCGAATGTGCAAAACTCCAGAAGATACGAGCCAAATGGACTCCAAGGAAAGTGGAATCCTTAAAGAAACCACACGAGGGATGTACTTAATCCGCAAAAGAGACCCTTGAGATTACAAGCTCATTTTCTGGGTAGCGCAGACCGTACACCTACAACCGGTGGCCTACAACAAATGACTCCAAATAGGAGATCCCTCAGGGGAAACTGGAAACTAGCAGGGAAGATTATTGACCTGACAAAGCTTAGATGGGTAATAGATTCGTTCCAACCATTTAAAGGTCCTGGAGGGGATAGGGTCTTTGCCACCTTGCTTTTTACCATTTAATGTCTTCCTGTTCCATGTCGCGATCGTTATTTCTTTAACTTTGCTCCTTTCTTTTTCTTTTACTATTATCTTTGGTTTACTCATTTTCCTCTTCGTTCCATCAGTGATATTTTCTTCTAATTTTTTGTAGGGGCCTATTCGTAGTTACCTTTTCCGCGCCCTATAGGTTGTCATTCCAATCATACCTTTCTTCTACAATTACGATTTTTTGGTAATACACTCTAGCATCTCACCCTTTCTTTCTCTCCTATCTTGCAATATTTCTCAAATCCGCTTGAACCTTTCTTTTCCTAATCGTTAGGACATTTTCTATGTAAACGTTGGCATTTACAAGTTCTTGCCCATTCTTTCATTCTATAATTTGTTTGTTATCCCTTCCTTTCATCGAATAGCTGTATTTTACTTTTGCTTCGACACTAAACTTGTCTCTTCTTCTTCTTCTTTCGGCGGTGCGAAGCAGCAGCACTTAGGCCCTAGGCCCATTGTGCATCCACTGCAAATTAAGGGATGCCTTCATACAAATCGGCACCTAACCCATCGGTCTCTAGAAGATCGGCCCTAAATAAGCGATACCTCAGAAGAAGTAGTCTGGGGCATTGCAGAAGGGGATGAAGGGGTGTTTCATTTGCTTCGTTGCAGAATCTACAACTTGGGTCCTCAGAGAGGCCCATTAGATGCAGATGCCTTTTAAAAAGGCTATGGCCCGTAAGGAGACCTGTAACTATCCTAAGGTGATTCCTACTAAACCTTGAAAGCTGTTCAGGCCTAGCTTTTGAGGGTCTGTGGATCAGTTGATTCTCTTATCTTAGCCAAGGGCGCGAAGCCCAATATAAGGTGAACTGAGAGTGAGTCCAGTCTTTAATTGCTTGCTGACTGCTTGCTTTAGGTAAACTTGTCTCTGAAAAACTGTTCTAATCCTGCAATTAACTTAATTATCTTTTTTTATGTTTAACCACCACATTGTTTCTGCGTTCTTCCCTCGTATTTTTCTAGTTTATTTTCTAATTATGTTATTTTTGTTTCGAGCTTCTTCTTTTCTTTTTCTCATTTTTTATCTTTCGCTTTTAATTCTTCCTTCAGCCTTCGGATTTCTTCTGTTAGTGTATTTCTTATATCTTTTATTAATTCCTTCATCTTCACTTCCTCTAATTCGAATTCTGTTTCTTGTTCACAAACCTGATTATTTTCCTTTGACTTAGTTTATTATCAGTAGCATTCAAAAGAGTAGTTACAGCTTTTCTGAACTTTATCTAGGACTTTGACAAGGTAGGCACCTATTTTAGTTTGAAGACAGGTTCCTTCTATTAGATTATCATTTAGAATTAGGTTTCTATTACGGTTTCTGATCTAAGTTTGACAAAAGGAAATGAATTGAATTGTAGATGGTCTTGTATTTATTGTTCAGTATATGGTTGAATTGAAATTTATTTTAAATAAACTTGTAAACTTCTGTAATCCATACGACATAATTCTTGAAGCAATATATCATTGCCGATGGTACCATCAAAAGGTATATTATTATCATCTTCGATTAGATCGGTAAGGAATAACCTCTAGGTTTGCGCTGCCTACTGTGATCACTGGTATATGGGTTGATAAATAATTTATTGGGGGTAGGTTCAATACCAGGGATGTTTTCGAGGTTACGTAAGCAGACTGCAACTCCAGTATCGAGTAGAAAATAAAACTCTGATCCTTGATAGTTCGCGACTACAAAGGTCATATTTGAGTTCGCGAGGAAAATAGGATAATCCACTTCTTGTACTTGAGCTAGGGGACTGACTTACTGCTATTAGGTACGGGTGTGTATGTGAGTATGAGCGATGCATTGCGCTATCTACATTATAATTTATATTACGAGAGAAAATATTAGTAGAACTTGAAGGTTCGTTCGCGTACCAACGAATGTGATCATTGTGTGAACTCAGGTTTGAGTTTGAAATTGAATTTGAAATTACTGAGCCAGTTTAGGAACCTTCTACGTGGTCTACTTCTAGAAATTCCTTTATTTATTAAGTTGCTTGATCGACCTGAACGTCGATTCGGGTTATTTCGAGGCTGTAACTAATTTCAAATTTGAGTTTGAGATTTCGTATTTAATTTTGAATCAATGGTATTTTGAAGTTGTTGTACAGATGTATAATCTACGTTTTAACCAAAAGTTTATTGTTTCCGGAAATTGCGTAAACTATTTTTATACACTCTGCTTTAAGTGGTACTCTGCCCCTAAACACAATTTACGCTAGTAAATGCCCATATGTAAAAGAGCCAGCTGAATTTGGGCACAAAATGAAATTCGCCAGTTAATAAGGCACATTCTTCCGGTAAGAAGCATTCAACTTTCTTGGTGGTACCTGCGTGTTGAAGTACCAGTTAGCCAACGCACAAAAGAAATGTTAATCGGTTACGAAAGCGATGCCTACCGATTATTACGTAGACAGACTGTAGACAAAACAATTTCATTCCCAGTGGCAGTCAAAATACCAATTATTATTGTTGCCAAGCGGTGGCTCGCCCTGATATTTCTCTCTTCTTACAAGAGTGAGTGTTTGTCAACGTACTCTCATCTAGCGGAACTAAAGACAGGGAGCAACGAGCGATTATCGCCCGTACCGCACTCGCCCTGCATTACTGCACGCGTTCAATCCTTGAGTGGTAAAGAGATACAATCTCTGAATTTTTATTTGTGAAGCGTCTCGTTGTCAAGGTCACCGAGGGACTGCTGCTTCAATATCATACATTTCAATGCACCGGTACAGTCGATGCAAGCGTTTTAATGCACTCAGTGCTCTTTGTAACCTTTCTTTGTTTACAGCACGTTCGAAGGAAGTTTTCTGTTAATAGAATTCAATCCATTGTTTCTACGTTTGTTACAGAGGAGTTCAAAGGTAATCCTTAACTAGCGCAGATAAACCCAAACCAAGAAGTCTGAAACACAGCGGGATGCTTTTGTTAACTAAGTCGAGTGGTACCATCGCGATGGAACACATTTACAAAATTAAATATTAAAATTTCTTACGTAAATGCAAATTAGTTCCTGTGTTAACATTCCTGCCTTCGTAAACTGTAACAACACCTAATTGAATAAACAGCACTTGGAATTTATACGGTTTTGTCGAGGTCAACTCTTCTAATTAATCAGCAAATATGAATCGACCATGATGATCGTTCATCAAATCAATTTATAAATATTTACATAACTAAATGCAGGCTTACCGTATTTTAAATAAATAAAAGAGAAGCACACATCGGTTATACGTACTTCTGTAACTAATTTTCTTGCACGGATTAACTTGATATTCTGAATTTAAAACTGTAGTTTGAAAATGATATTATAAGTTAATCACAGTTACGTTCCGTGTGAATTATTTTTATTGAACTAAACCAACACATATATGCGGCTTCTGCTTATTCTAGAATATAATAGAAGCATCTAGGGTGTTCTGGGCGATTTTTGAAAACCGCTTTCCAATACTGGCGAGTCGCACTACAGTATTAACAATTGTCAGTACAGAAAGGTACGATTAAATCTCAAATTTAGACCTCAAACTACAAATTAGTAATTAGGTACAAAAGTGATAGTTACAACTATATACAGGGTGATTCACCAAAGGGTTTTCCTCTAGATGCTGATATATTGTTGTTCCTAAAACCGTCCAATATAATAATTAACTCTCTCCTCTCTCCACATCAAGTTTTCTAAAAGCAGAACTTGTAGTAAGAACCGAAATAGTCTCAAAATACTCCTGCGATTTTTTTTAACGTTAGTTTTAGCCCTGATCACATAACAATCACATTCGCCAAGTTAATGTAAAATTTGGCAGGCAGTTTTATGATTAGGTTGCCTTCGGTTGCCAGATGGTGGCAGCACTGCACGAGCAGAAGCGACCCTGAAGTGCTTGAAATCAGCTGATTCTAAGCACTTTAGAGTCGCGTCTGCTCCTACTATGGTGGCGACGCCTGGCAACCGAAGGCAAACTAATGATAAAACTGCCTGCTAAATTTTACATTAACTTGGCGTATCTGATTGTTATGTGATCAGGGGTTCTAGTTATTAAAATCTCCAACACGAGTAAGTTGTATATAAACAAAAAGTTCTTAGGTCGTTTGCTTCATTTGACAAACAAAAAGGGATTCGACTTTTGCTTGCGAAATTATTACTACTGCAGTCTTAATTTGGGCTCATTGTCGACATATTTTGCCAAAGTTATTCTAACGAAACGCTACATGCGTGCCAGCGAGATGGGTTCCGCATCTGTTGTCGGACGCCAGGCCTCATTCAGCAAACGCTACGAGGCAAAAATTCGACAGATTAGGCTGGGAAACGTTGGAACATCCTCCCTACAGTCCAGACTTGTCACCTTGTGTCATCTTTTTGGACCCCTGAAAGAAGCGCTTGGAGGCCAACGTTTTTGACGACGACCAAGCGGTGGGGGAGCTTGTGCTCCAATGGCTACGTGAACGTCCGAAGAGTTTCTACGATGACGGGATTAAAAAGCTCCCATTCCGCTGGGAAAAGTGAATTTCTAGGGCGGGAGGTTATATGGAAAAATAATATGTTTTTGTAAATATTGTAAAATAAAGCTACAGTTTTAAAAACAATCAGTCCCGTTTAAATTTGATATACCCTCGTAGCTTGCCCCAAATAATACAAATACACCTGTCCACTGTCCACTGGTCACCCGACATACTGCCTAACGGACGCGAACAAATCACCTGATCTTTTGCACACTAAAAGGCCTTCCTCTAAATCATTTTCAAAATCTCACCGTCACCAGACCCAGGGGCAGATGGGACGGCTGGGAAGACGGTAAATTTGACGAACGGCCGATCCTGTTTAGAGCCCAATTTTTGCATTGCAAAATCTTTTTTAGAACCACTTATGCGTATTTTACACCTATTTTGAAAACATAATCATTGATATACCTACAAAGCAACCTGATAATATTCCTTCTATGTAGAAATAACAAAACTAAACAGCATGGAATATAGGAGTAATTAATTTCATTGTTTTGACTAAACTCATATTGCATGGTGTGAGTTAACCATTGTATTGGAACCAAAGGGTTAAATATTTATGAATAGTCATTTATATTGTACTGATCCACGCTTTGGCAGCAAATTAATGTTATAACGCCTCACGTTGGATCGACAATTTTGAATACTTTGCCCTTTAATTAATTAGAATTCCTGATACTCAGAAAAGGGTGGATTTATTGAAGATATCAAAAAAGAGTGGAAACAAATGTATTTACGAACAAATTAAAGAACATGAAAAGACATGCCTAGTTATAAGGTATGCATATTCAAATCAAAACCTAACAAGAATCGCCCTTTCAGGTCGATACGGGCGCAACCTTTGAACATAATAATTATTAGTCAATGTAGTGTTTAATGTTATTTAAGTAAAAGTTTTTTTAACTGGCACTGGTATTAAACTACGTGTTAAACATTAAAATCAAAAGCCCAGACCCTATTCTGAGTTCAGCAAAGCTACTAATTTAATTCTATGATATAGGTAATTCAAAAAAGTTTTAATTTGTTTTTAAACGAAGTATGTTAAACAGACAGTAAATATAGTTAAACGCGAAATACAATTTCAACTCATCCTCAGAAAATAAACAAGAACACGTAAACCTATTTGTACTCGTACAGTTCTATTCAATAAAATGTAGTACAACTCTTGGGAATGATTTTTAGCATTTTTTGCTATTCTAAATTGGGTTTCTTGGCTACTGTATTATTATCTCTGAATAAATACAGAAACACATGGAAATTTTATGCATTTTAATATGAATTAGTTTAATTTATTTGCTGTATTTATTTTACTGCTGATTAAATTATGGTTATCATTACTGCTTTTGCTTATACAACCAAACTAGAAATATATAACACGGTAAATAACATAGAATTCACAAATTTATTAAGTGTTGTTACAAAATAAACTATTTAGGTATACAAATTAGCAGATACTAGATACATACCTAACAGCTAACAAAATCAAAAGAAAAATATTAAAACAAACAATTCTATTTAACTCAATATTTGGTCATAGCGCCATCGTTTGCTATTATATTATTCAGTCGATTGGGCATTGAATGAATTAATTTTCTAAAAAAATTCTCATTATTGGCTAAGTCTTCCCAAGTTTCTTCGATAACTGACCAAAGTTGTTGCGAATTTTCGTCACTGAATATAACCCTTTCCCAAAACTAAAGATATGATTTAAAGCAAATATAACACGGCTTTGCTTACATTGTTCGTTAAGCAATATCTTCTTAGAAGGAAAACTTTTAATTCCGATTGCGTAATTATTCTACATACATGCAGTAGGTTGGGATCCATGAAAATTTGTTGTTTGCGTAGCTTGGCTTACACTTTCAAAGGGATTGGCCCTTAAATAACCTACAAGAGCTGCATCCTCGGCTACAGTTGTAATTCTTGACCGGCCAGATCCAACTTTCCTTGATAGACTTCCTTCTTGCTCCCAACGCTTTTTTGCAGTCATGACTGTACTTTTGTTAATATTTAATTGCTGAGCTACTGCCCATATCGAGTATAAAAATAAAACGCCAAATACCTCTTGACGGATATAGCTAATTTCATCTTCTATGTTTCTCCCCAAGTCTAGAGAGTCTGCTTTATATTTATATAGCCGATATTTTAAAAACCACAACAGAACAGGGCGGCCATACTAAAGAGTCTTTTAGTAAAATTAACCCGTTCGGAAAACGTTCTTGCAAAATTTTCACTTCACTTTTATACTTAAAAATAGTGCCACATTTGTTCAATTTTAAGTGAGAATCACCTTTCTCCATTTACTTTTTTTTTAATGAATTGCAATAACCAATAGGAGCGCCCACACGAACCTTAGCTATGAAGTTTAGTTTAGGTAGGTCAATGTTTAAGGCAAAAGAGTTGGTCCGCCATCGACAAATGTAAAGAGAGAGGTATTCTTATACACCATCCTTTTCTAATGGATCTCTTCGTTAGGTACAGAACATAAATCAAGAATTTCGTTGACTGAACTTCATAATTATCACAAAAAAGTTGGTCCTATATTATCCGATTCATCTACCATTTTCGGCAGTTTTTCGAATGTTTCAGGCAAACAACACGAAACAACGTGACCATAAAAATGGACAAGTGGTGGACGGAGTTATTGATATGTATTATCGTTTTGTTAAACGTTCGTATTAATTTTTAATTACAAGTAAAATACATGTGTATTAAGCTTTATCAGGCCATTACGGCCCATAGTTTGTCGAGGAGGACACACCGAGCCGCAGTAAGCTCAGCCTGATTCAGGTCACCCGTCCGAGCTCTGACCATGGGTACCAATGCTTCACTTTGCAGAGCGATGCGCCATCCTAATACTCACTACCGTACCGCCTACCCAAATAAAATACATAGGGATAGTAAATGTTTAAAGTTGTAAGAACTTAATATTAGTAAATATTATTATGGCTGGTTTACAGTAGCCCATCCGCTCCTGACCAGACCCCTCATCAGATCATTATAGGGGGTATTAGTCGAATGGAACACCGAAACAAAAAAAATAGTTAAACAACCTACGTCAATTAGTAAAAAATCGATTGAAATCAATTTAATGAGATCGTCTCCCCGCTTAACACCGAAGACGACATCGACCAAGTAGATCCTTCTTACGCAAACCTTACAAAAAGCAGCATGGAATTAAATCCCCACAACAGAGGCGACAACTACTGATATGGAATGTCTAATGTTTATCGTAGAAAAATTCGCCGAAGAACGAAAACGGACTCACGCTCCTAGTGACAAAATTAAATACAATAAGGCCACAAGGAAATTGAAAGATCTTTCAGATGAATGTAGGAACCGCGGAGTGTATAGTCACCTCGAAACTTTAACACCTACCGACGTTACCAACTACTTTACAGCTTTGGAAAGCGACAAGGAAACTTAAAAGACCCCAGAGACATATACCACCAATCAAAAAACAACCAAGCTAATGGGCAAAAAGTGACATTGAAAAGGCTAACGCTCGCAGATTATTTTACATCGGTCTTCTCACCACTACTCCGAGAATGTCAACCCCAAACCCCAAGACACGAAATTTATAAGATACCGTCTTACCGTCAACTGTAGTGGATGATCGGTCCAAAAAACTCAATTACCACTAGAAAATGAATTGCTGCTATTAAAGTGGTCTTGAAACAACTATAGTTTTCAGCTGGCGCCACAAACATTGCAAAGATCCAATCAAAAGTACTCAAAGCAGCTATTAATGTTTCTTGGTACTTCCCTAATACAGAAGTACACAGGCAGGCAAGAGCACCCACAATACAAGAAAAAATTACCAAACTCAGTACCAGCAACAAATCTCACCTTCAAGTGCACCCCAACACTTGCAGTAAATCTTCACTCCCCCCAAAGAATTAAGCGTCTTAAGCGATCGGACCCTCTGGACCTACCACATAGATTTTAAGCTGTAGTATTTAACTCCATGTACATCGTCTTCTTCTTTGGGTGGCGTGCCCTTTACAGGGCGTTGCCGTCTTCTCTCTATATGTCTGTAAGACCTACTAGGCAGAATACCTCGGTGGTTTGCTTTTGCCTTCCAAGGAAAGCAGTTGGGTGTTTTCGGTGTATATAGGTATGGCCCTGGGAGTCGAACCCGACCCATCTCAGTGGTTAGACGCACGCTGAACCAACTGAGCCACAACCGCGACAACTCCATGTACACAAAATAACTTTTTTACATTTAAGTTTAGTAATTATGGGAGGGAGTCACTAGACGAACCCCAATATGTCTGTACTCACATCATACATTATTACTAAATATCCTTAGATAGAGTATAATAACTCATAGATTTTTTTTATTGAACTGCTTATTTACAATCTACTCCTAAGTACTGGGTAATAAGTAAATTATATACAAGAGTATAACATGAGTAGAGTAATCGTCCATTGACCATTCTCTAAAAATACCACTAATAGGTTAGGTTTAATTAATTCACATCATCCATCGCTTGTCTTAGGTCCGTAGGCCATCGTCTTCTAAGTCGCCTCTCTGCCTCAGGAGGATTGATTATTTCTGCTACCAGATCATTTTCGTGTTCTTCAATTCTTTCGAAGTAGAGTCTTGAACATCTTTTGATTTCCTCATTAACAAATGGCATGTCTAAGCCATTGTGTAGAGTAAAGTTCGACACGTACCATGGTGCATTGGTGATAGAACGTAATATTTTAGATTGTAATCTTTGAATTATTTTTTGATTTGAAGGTTTTGTACACCCCCATAATTGTATGCCGTAAGTCCATATGGGCTTAAGGATACATTTGTATAACAATAGTTTATTATCTATTGATAATTTGGATCTTCTTCCCATTAACCATGACATCTCTTTAAGTTTTAAATTAATTTGCTGGCGTTTCATTTTGACGTGTTTCTTCCAAGTTAGTTTTTGGTCCAGATATAATCCTAGGTATTTCACTTCATCTTTGACTGGTATTTGAGTATTGTTTAGGAAAACTGGTGGACATACTATGCGTTTTGTAGTGAAGGCAACTTGAACTGATTTTGTCTCGTTTATCTTTATTTTCCATTTACCATTCCAGTTCTGTAAAACATCCAGATGTTGCTGTAAGTTCTGTGATGCGAGCACTGGGTTAATGTCTACTGATAGCAAGGCAGTATCATCCGCAAATGTTGCTATAGTAGTGTTGTTTGTTGTTGGTAAATCTGAAGTATAAATCAATAAGAGCAACGGTCCCAGCAGTTGGAGTTGGAGTTGTATTTTATTTGAAAGTGTCGTTCTGACAAATACGATTTTAGTAGTTGTGTTTGTTGTACAGTTGAATGATGTTCCCGGAAACCAAACTGAAAGTCTGGTAATATTGTTAATAGCTCCAAGTCAGTTTTAATTCTACGCGTCAGCAGTTTTTAAAAAATCTTAGATAAAATGGGAAGAAGACTAATCGGGCGGTATGAGCTTGTTTCATTAGCAGGTTTTCCTGGTTTGGGCACCATAATAATTTGGGAAAATTTCCAGCTTATAGGATAATATGATAATCTTAACATACTATTATATATGGTTGTTAGTAATACTACTGCTTTTCTTGGTATATGTTTAAGAACTTTACCTGTAATGAGGTCATGTCCAGGTGCTTTATGTGGATTTATTTTTTTAATCTCCTCAAGTGTTTCTCAGGGTGAAAATGCTTTGATTGGAAGTGACATTCGACATGGTATGTTAAGTGATTCCTCAATAACATTATCGTTGTAATTAATGTTGGGTCCCAGTGGTGTAAAGACTTGGACAAGATTTGTTGCAAACGTTTCTGCCTTGTCTTCGTCGGTTTTGGCCCAGGTTTCTAATTGGAGGTACTGCGATCTTCGGTCTTTTGAAACTTTTTGTAGCCTTCCATATCGTATGATCATCTTTAGAGAGTGAGTTTATGTAATGTTCAAATGTCGCGTTTTTGGCTTCGGATAGGGTTCTGTGTAGCCTTCGTTTTAGTCTGTTGTATATTTGTTTGTCTTCATTATTTCGGGACCTCTGCCATCTGCTTCGTGCTCTTCGCTTTTCACACACCAATTCTCGGATGTAGAGGGGAATGTTATTGAATTTCTTTGCTTCTAGTGGTTGTTTGGAAGTTGAATACCAAGCTGCCTCTTGCATTAGTGTGGTTAGGTAGTTAGTAGCTTCATCCAGTTCATCGGCCTCTTTAATTCGAAGTTTTAAGGTTATCTGATCTTCAATATAGTTTTGAAAACTATCCCAGTTCGTTGCATTATTGATTAGTGTTGGTATGTGTTCTTTATTTATAATGTACGTATGATCTGAGGATATTTTATAATTGGATTCAGCATGTAGATAGTTTGTTGTGACACCTTTGTGTACAAAGAAATCTAAGAGATCGGGCAACTTATTGGGGTCTGTTGGCCAATAAGTCGGTTCGCCGGTCGATAGATAATTGTAGTTAAGTTCGTCTATAGCCTGAAGTAAATTTCTACATTTAGTTGTAATTAACCTTGCTCCCCAAATTGTGTTTTTGGCAATCCAATCTCCTCCTATAAAGAATCTAGGTCCCAGTGATGCAAGAAACTCAGTATATTCTTCTTTAGATATGGCATGTCTAGGTGGACAGTAGATAGATGAAATTGACAAAGGCCATGGCTTGGTATTTATCTTTATATTAGCTGATTGTATTTTGTTTGTCTGTTGATGAATTAGCTCATAATGAGATATTGAATTGCGGATTAAGACTGCTGCACCGCCATGTGCCATATCATCTGGATGAATTACATGGTATACTTTATAATGTGGTATTTTAAACTTTATTCTCGAGGTAAAATGTGTTTCTGAAATTAGAGCGATATCTATTTTTTGTAGGTGGAGGAAGTTTTCTAGTTCTAGTTTATGGTTTAATAAACCATTGGCGTTCCATGAAACTAGTCGTAGTGGGTGATCCATTACTGTGCTAATTTACTTATTACTGTACTGAGCATATTTAATATTATACTGTTTTGATTAATTAGTTGGTTGAACATTGCTTTGAACCCGTTTAAGAATACTGTAAATTGCTCCGCCATGTTTGGAGGGTTCCGATTTTGAGTACTTGCTTGAGAATATGTAGGCCGACCATTAGGTACAAACTGAGCTTGTGGTGGTTTGCCGGTTTGCGCTTATTGATGGAAACTGATTATTGTCTGGATGAGAAATATTGTGACGTGGCTGATTAGTTGTCCTACCTTTAATTTTTTGAAGATTTAAGTAGATATCGCATCCTATATAGTTAGCAGGGTGATTACTTTGGCAAAGCGCGCATCTGGCGGGTGTAGTATCTGGTTTTTTGCAATCTTTTGTATTGTGACTGTCTCCACATTTTACACATGTATATGGCCTTGTACAATACGTTTTTGTGTGCCCGTACAATTGGCATCGGGTGCACTGCTATTGTCTTTTTCTCTCTTGGGGCTATGATTCTCATATTACTTAGATATTTGATATCATAAATATTTTTATTGTTATTTTGAGGTTCCAAGTCTATAAAAAACAATGGTAGTGGTTCTTTAGTTGTTTAGCTTGACGGTGTCTAATATTTAATATGTTACGAACTACGTGTCCTTTTTGTTTTAATTCCTCCGTTATGTCTTGCTCCGGTATTGAGTGGTGTAAATTTCTGATTACTATTCTGTACCCTCTCTCTTGTTTTATTTGATAAGTGTGATGCACCACCCCATCTTCTTTTAATTGCCTGATTATTTTTCGGTAGGAATCAGACGTATTGACATTAACTTTTATTGTATTGTTTGATTGAATTTTGCTTGTGTATTGTTCTTGTTTTAAGGGTTTATTTAGATATACAACCATTTAAAATATCTTCTGAATGGTTTTCCAAGTTATTTTCGTCACTCAAGTCCATTTAGGAATTAGATTTCCAAAACAAATGTATTTATTTGTTTGAATTGAATTCTGTTGTCAAAAACAGTTCCTGTCAGATTACCTACTATGTTATCGAGAATCCGACTACTTTTTTCAGTGTTATTATTATTTAATTCTATTAAGTGCCAAACGTTTAAAGGAAATGACAAGAAATACCTTAACTTTTTTGGTAGTCTGACAACCCTTAAAAAGTTTGTATTTTGTATTATACACTTTTCAGTAAGATATAATTTAGGAATTCTTGTTTTTTTAATACTTACTTTTTATATATTCTTGCAATAATTTGAGTAAAACACAATATTAGCTTTACTTTATTTTAGCAGGATACCTATTATAAAATTTCCATTTGAAATGAATGAAAAATAATACGAAATTAAGTAACTTTGTATTCTGTGACTGCCCAGAAGTGAGACTAATTAACAGTAATTAATCTAACGGTTTTAAATAACTCAGTAGCCGCAGAAAACTAACGTTAACAATCGATTAATTGTAGATAATCGATTTATTGGGAATAATGGACTAATCTTAATAATCGATTATATCTACATAGTAATCAAATATTCGTAATAATTAATTACTAGTAATACTAGATTCAAGAAAATTAGTGAAATTTTTACAAATAGTCGTTTGGTGAGATAATCGAATATTCGAAAATCGAATAACCGAAGAAACGATTTAATTCGAATAACTTGCCGACACTATTATTACACCCCAGAGACTAAAGAATGGACAAAACCCGGTTGCTCAGCTTCAGAGAAAGCAATGGCCGTAAAATCTCCCAAAGAGGAAACTGTAAATAGTGTATATTACGCTAACCTTCTGGAACCATTGTACCAAAATGTCCAAGAAAAAAAAACAGGTTTATCAGATATTTTCTTTGAATTAAGGTAATGTACGCCCCCCACACTGGTGTTACTATAAAGACTAAAATCAAGGAACTAAACCACGATTTGCTTCCGAATCCAGTTTATTCCCCGGATTTAGCTCCCTCTGATTTCCATTTATTCCCTAAGCTTAAAATAATTTTCTTGAGAAAACGGAGATTTTAAGTTGAGGAGGAAGTCAGCCGTATTTTGCGCTGACCTCGGGAAGACCACCTTTCGTGATGCGGTCAGACCATTAGAACAACGTTGGACAAAATGCATTGCAGAGTCAGGCGACTATGTTGAAAAATAAATGTCGCTTTAAAAACATGTAACTAGCTTCTTATTATTAGGCGAATCACTTAACATCCCGCTGTCGTATATGTTGTGACAGTGTTTTACAATCTGTTTAATCAAATGGTAAAATAAGTTGACAAAAATGTTTCTTCGTTTATTTTGAATATTGTACGAGGAGGGTTCAAATTTAACCCGGAATTTTTTTGTAACTTTTTATTTAAACAAGATCTTTACAATATGATTCCCTTTCTAACTCTACACACTTTTGCCATCTCTTTGGAAGCTTCATAATCCCTTCTTTATAGAACTTTTTTGGCTGAGCGGCAAGTCAGTTTTAGACAAAATTTTTGACCTCCTCATCATCGTCAGATTGAATACCACCCATTGCTTCCTTGTGTAGCCGAAACAAATGAAAGTCACAAGGAGACAAATCCGAACTGTAAGGAGGATGTAGAATTCCAGTGTTATTTATCCAAAGTTTCCTTAGTTGGACGCTGTGCGGGCGAGCATTCTCCTAACCAAACGCTTCAGTCTGTTCGTCCGAAATGCAGACTTACTTTTTCGGCAAGCAGTTGAGCGTAATAAGGGGCATTGATTGTGCACCTGTCTTCTAACAAAATCTGTAAATAAATCCCCTTCTGCGTCCCAAAACACAGTGGGCGATATCTTCCCAGCTGAAGGGATAACCTTTGCTTTTTTAGGCTTCGGTGAAGTTTTGTGTCTCCATTCCATGCTTGATTTTATGGATTCTGGAATAAAATGTGTCACGTGCCAATCCTGCACTACGACATTAAACGGGGGATGATAGAATCCCTTAAGCTCGCGGCTAGACTAACAGTGAAGATGGGTGGTTGGAAACGTTAAAACCCTTGAATGAAGGGTGGCCGTAAAAGGGGATGGAAATTGTTGAGTGCCACTATGATATTAAAGTCACCCTAAGGTGACTAAAAGAAGGAAACCCATCATAGAAGATTTCCATCGTAGCTGCTTTCTGCTGCAAGATATGACTTACCTTGCTACTGAAATTAACTTACTTTACTGCAATGCTCAAACTTGTAGACAGGCTAACACTTATTAGACGTAAATCTTTAACAAAACGGTGAAACACAATACAAAATAATATCTTAAACTTGACTTAATACTGAACTATAAACTGAACACTAAAAGGCTTTACTTTAGCACAAATGAAATCGTTACTTTACAAACACCAAAATTACTACAAATAGGCCAGTCACCTGATTTGCCAGGGGCCCTCAATTATGCAATGTGAACATTAAAACCGCCCAAGGTGAGGTTCACAAAGCCTTCACCACATACCACTGGACAAAGCAGATTGGTCAGATATCGGCTATTACTTTACAAGTTGCACACCAAAACACGAAAATACTAAATGCAAAAGGGGGTACTTCTTAACTTCAAAACCCAAGGAACATTGAAGAAAGCCTGCCGGCAAGAGGCAATCGTAGAGATCAAACTGACGTTAAAACACAAACGAAGAAAGCAGGAACAGCATAAAGAGAAATAGTTTTTATCTGGCGATGTTGATGCTTAAACGATAAGCCAGGGAGTGACGTGAGACTGAACGAACTAAGATGTTATTCCTTCCAAGACGGGTGCAAGACGACGAAACATAATCCAACAGCTATGGATTTACTGAATCCCTCACTGAGGAGGAAATTTGCATGGGAACGGTACTTCAATAACGCAAAACACAAAACTAAATTATTCCGGAGTATATGGCATTCTTTTTATTAATCCGACTAAGTTGCTAATTGCAATCGTACCAGAGGATTGCCGATTGCCTTCCGGTTTATTTGGACCCAAGCGGCAAACGATACACTCGCACCACGTCTTAGAAGACGTCCGATAGGATTATGTTGTCACGCACTAAAGAGGGGAACGGAAAAAGAATCGAAAGAACGCCATAGAATGGCTGACGTGGCCCAATGTGCAGGGAGGATTCCCCCGCACCGTATCACGAGACGTTGCAATAGCGGAAGCAAGATGAGATCATGCCTTGATGAAATACGCGTGAATTTAGATCACCTTGGGGTTTTTAACAAAGGGAACTTTTACAAAAATGAAACACACTGAAATTACTTCAAGAATTCGTAGAACCGCAAGGGAAGAACGTGCCAATTTAGGCTTAACCTTTCATGTCCTCCAGACTAAATGAAATTAAACTGAAGTAGAAATAAAATAATTAACACGGAATCAAACTTAAAGGACAGGGCCGTACTGAAGAATCTTAATAATAATTCAAAATAACACGGGATTGCAAAATCACGCGACAAATGGTGTACCCAGGTTTCGTCACAGGTCAGTATTGAGTTTAAAAAAGCTTTCATTAATAAGAAATTTAATGATAATTCCCAACGCAACAGAATTATGAACTGGTTGTTCCGTCATGGCTGCAGATACTAAACAAAAACAATTGTAACCATAACAACAGCACACACGGCTTCTAGATTGTTCAGTGTATTATCAAGAAAAGCTATTTCGTCATATACAAATTATTTTGTATATGACGGCAAAAGTCCGGGTTAAATTTGAACCCTCCTTGTAATTGTATTTTAATAATTAAAATATAGAATGTACAGCCATTCTATATTAATTTAAAAATACGAGGATTGCTCAATAAAAACACGTTTAGACGCCGTAAAGCAATTTTTATTCAATGAATTTAAAAGAAATAGCAAGTAACATTAAGGCATGAGTTCCACTGGTGAATTAATCTATAGATTCTCTGCTAGTAAAATTCCTGCGGCTGTTTGCGGAACCATTATATAACAGCAAACTCTACCTCAGCGTCCGAGTTGAACCGCCGCCCTTTTAGCTATTGTTTTAATGGAGCAAACATATGGAAATCGAACGGGGACAAGTCGGGACTGTAAAGTGGACGTTGTAAGATTTCCCAACGCATACGAACAAGCAGATCGTGCAGAAGGATGACACCGTTTGTGAGGTTTATGGGACGTTTATTTTTGATGCTGGCACGTAAACAGTTTAGGGTGTTGACACTAGGTTCTCTAAAACCTAAGAGCAGTATAAATACTGTCACCATAATTTTCCTGCTGAAGGTTGAGATCGATATTTTTTTGCCTTTGAAGATTCTGCATGCTTTCACTTCATACTCTGACGTTTGTATTCTAATTCGTAGTGATAACACCAAGACTCATCACCGACAACAATTTGGTGTAAAAAGAAGGCATTACCTTGTTGTTGATAGCGTATCAAATGTTGTAGTGATAAAGCCGAACGCAAATTCTTCTGATCATCAGTAAACAGTCGTGGAATCCACTGAGCAGCAACTTTGTGATAGCCAAGACTATGAATACTGGAATGAACAGTTCCCACACTGATGCTCAACATTTCAGAAAGTTCTCTAACTTTAATGCGCCTATTTATTTGTGCGTAAAGCAATTTTCAACTGTCTCACATTTTTTTTTTTTTACTAGATTGCTAATGTCGAGAAAATTAGAATAACAAAAATAGCAAGGAATTCAAATATCTGAGAGACATACCCAAACCACTGAGCTTGATAAAATTTTACATTGAAACATTTTAATCGAAAGAGAAATGATTTAGTAATATTTTTGTAAAGTTTTTATACGATTGTCATAAATCCAACTCACTAATAACAAATCACTCATTAAATAATTTCAGCATAACCATAAAAGGAGAGTTACAAGTTAGTGTAAGACGTGACAAAAGGTACATGAAATAATGCAGTAGATCGAGTAAATCTCGTCAAAACTTTTAGCATCATTAATGAAAAAAAAACTTTGATTTATTCTATAATTCCATATTTTATAACCAAATTGCAAAAGGCTAAGTTTTCTACGATTTACAAGGCTCTGAATTTGAAATTCTTGTCGTAAATATGAAGTGCGAACGGTATTGTAGTCAGGATAGACGTGAAATTTTTTGAGCACAAAAATATGTTTGACGAGGATATCATATTATAGAGGCGTATTCCAGCTTTGGTCGACCTAAAGTAAAATACAATATTTTTATAGTGGAAATATTACAAAAATATTTGGTTTGGCTAATAACAAACCCCAACATTTTATATGCTTCAACAACCATGATGCTACAACACGAGCATGTCCTGGACGGGCCAAATCTTGAGTGGATTCTCTTCCTTGTCGAAATGTTATAAGAATAACTATAAGCTTTCATTCTCGTATAAATTTCCATTGGCTGGCGCCCTTCAGCGGCCACAAATTGACGGATTTTCTACCATAAATGCCGTTTTTCAACTTAATCACAACGCGTAGAAATAATCAAACAGCAAATGCATTTGACAGACACGTCACTAGTACTTAAACAATCATATAAACAACTGAAATCCGTTGTCGTGGCGATGAAGTCGCGGCTGCGCAGTCCAAATGTGTTTCGATTGAACGATCCTCGTGTGTTATTTAAGCGCAAAATAAAAATACATAGGTAAATAAAAACAAATTGTTTTATTTTAAATACGAATTTCAATCCGATTATCATATTTGATTTGTATAAATCTTATACTAGAACACGAAATACAGCGATTTTAAAACTAAGTGTATATTTTTTGCTTGAAAAACAGTTTCAAATTAAGGACTTTTTCACAGCAAACCACGACTGTTTTAACCTAAATATATAGAGATTTTTTTACTACAAATCAGAGTAATATATTTCAATCAAAATTATATTATTTGTTACCACCAAAAAGATATTTATTTGCACTATTTAAAATAAGGGTTTCTTTGAATACAAGATTATTTTTTTATTCAATGCAAATAAATCTTTTTCTCTGTGATTAAATGTAAATTGTGTAATGAGAAAACAAGCTGCAACATATTACGTGTAAACAGGGAATAAATAAATATTAAATAATTAAAAACACCATTCAGAAATTAATAAATATTTATCCCTTGATACACACACACAGTGGCGTAGCTACCGTGGAGCAGTTGGAGCAAACTGCTCCAGGCGCACAAATTATGAGGGCGCAAAATTAGAAAGGGCGAAATAAAAGCTTGTAAAAACATTTGTATAAAAAAAATTTTGATTTGCCAGATTTTCTATAAAATATACAAAAAATAAAGAAAATCATAATTTTGATTTCAGAAAATATACATTATAAATTTAATATTTTATACACCTAAACCTGTATAACCTAAAAATGTATGATGTTTGCCAAGAATGTTTAAAAGCACAACTATAGGCACTCACTATATCACTGTATACGTATTACAGGTTGTGTTTTTACAGCAAAGAAGTTACATGTATCGGGGGAAATATTCGGGGATTTTTTTTAAGTGTTAGTATTTAGCGCTTCATATTTCCTTTGTTTACCATGGCCATGACCAAATTTGAAGTTTATTTATATCAAAATAAATTTTTATTGTCTGTCAGTTATCAATTCACGTACAGCGCCACCAAGCAAACAAATCCATCGGAAAATATGCCAACTAATTTTAAAAATTCGTGGCGGTAAAAGTTTAAGCCAATACCTACAACTCCTGCCGGCGTTGTACCTTCCGTGTCAAAAGTGAAAGTAGCTAACAAATTGACAGTTATCGCGTGTTTGTGTTTCTTAATTTTCTCTGCTTTCGTTCCTCTTTATAAAAAAAATCAGTCTTTTTTAAGATTATTTTTGTTCGACTTATTCCTAATAAGGTAGGCATATATTTTATAGATAATTTAAAGTATTTTTAAAATGAAACTTTCGCATAACCTCAAAATATATTTTTTACCTATTAGGTATTTGCTATTTATGTATTTATTTATAGAATCCATTTCTTCTAATCGCTTTTATCGCTATGGCAAGTAAAGGAAAAAAACTGTTCATTCCGAAGCCAGAAATATAGTAGACAAAATTTATCTAAAATAAAAATAAAATTTCCTTATTTATTTCCTTCTCAAATCTAATTCTGGTACTTGTCTACTAAATTTTCTTTTAACAGTTTTAACAAATTTATATAAGAACGTAGGTACATAATAAAAATTAATAAACTTGCAAATACACAATGTTACACGTTTAAATTTACCGCCAAAGTACTATTGACACTGAGTGTACCTCTAAAATACAGCGACACCACACCACGCCAACTTGACAGACTTGTTTGATTGGTGGCGCTGTATCTACCTAATTATTTACCTAATTAATAATAATGTTTAATATTCTAAGAAGGAGAGGGTTTTTATTGTCAAAACATTTTATAAAATATGTAGTAAATATTGGTAGGTACTCCGTACTTAAAGAATTACATTTTGTTTTATTATTATATTTGTATTTATTAAATTGAATATCTTATTGTTGAAATGCCTTGAATATGTTATTAAAAAAGTAAAGTTTTAAATTGAAATAAGTACATACGTAGCGAACATAAAAAACCGGACACCGCGAGTTTGCACTTTCTTGTAACTTTTCCGTTCCAGAACCATTAAATTGTTACATAAATATAAGGGATGAATATCCAACCAAAATATAAACAAAATATTCCTCTTTACATCGTCACATCGATATCTAATATTTACACCTGTTCAAAAAAATCCTGATGTGATACGAAAGTTGATAGAATCAATGTCTCGCTGTTGCAAAGCAGTTATCAAAGCTTACGTATATCCTACAAAATATTGAATTTTGAACTTTTAAATTGTTGAATTTTTTTCATTTTCTGTTCCTTTAAACATTATTGTAATTTTTTCATTTTCTGTTAACTAATGGAGTTTACTGAAAAATTTACGGATGTTGCTTTATTTCAGAATTAAAAAATTTTTTGGTTACATTTATCCTTTTTCAACTTTCTTTAAGGAAACTTGATGAATAAACATACAGGTCTCCAAATATAAGTTTGTCGATGGATGCGTAGATGAGGAAACAAGACAGGTTTAATGTTAAAAAAAGATACCCAATTCTTGTCAGGCGCACAACGTGTTTTCAAGTACACTTCATAACCGCAGTAATGAATGGAGAGGCTCTTCTTATGCTTTAGAACGAATTAATGCAGGGCCTTAAAACATTTACAAATTAACTAAGTTAGCTCAGTACTCACTTTCTTATAAATGCGAAACGTATTAAATATTATAAACAGAAATCCCAAAACTTTTATTCAAAACGTTCCACGTCAAGTGCTGTATGAGTGTCAAGCCTGCTATGACGAGTCCCCACCACTTTCTTAGAGATCTACGGAGTGTCGACAAACTTATATTTGGAGACCTGTATGTATTTAGTTGACATTAGTTGCGATATATTAAAAAAAAAGTAAAATACTGCGTGTCCGGTTTTTTATGTTCACTGCGGTATATGTTTTTGAAACTAAAGTTCAAAACAAATTTCGCCAGACCTCTTCCGAAAAACAAGGGGGCGCACGGATTTTACTTGCTCCAGGGCGCTGAAAATGTAGCTACGCCACTGCACACACACACACAGACACACAAATAGAAAATTAGTGGAGTTTCTGACCCAATTAAAAAATCCATTCTATTTTTTATCGTCTACGGTTTTAGTTATGGTGGTGAAACTGGTACCAGCAGAAAAGTTGCCATAATTGTAAAATCAATAAATTTAATAAAACTATTCTAAAGTATCAATTCGGCCAATCTACTTAAACATATTTATTTCGTCCACAATTATAATTAATTCATAAACCAGAATAGAATAAATCGTTTAAAACAACGAGGACACAAATTAAATTTATGCTAATCCCATAAATGTATTTCGCTTCAGACTCGCCTTCATATTTTTAACTAAAGAACCTTGGCCTGCTTTTAGCTACGCCCCTGTTTATAATCCTCCCCATAATCCGCCCCTGGTCCTAAGTGATAAACAACCACAGTATATTGACCTGCTTTTAAACTAAGTCAGCGTGTTTGTTCGGGTTGTACGTGAAAAATTTTATTTTTTTTAAATTAAACCCAAAATTATACCCGTTCGTGAGCGAATGCGATGTTCAAACTGCATATTTGCAAGGTTGTGACCGGTCATAAGTTAATGTCACTCTTAAATTATACACGTTTCATATCCACATAATTTTAGTTACCGGCACATCCGCCAGATGTCACTACATCCCTTTAGTGGCACCGAAATCGAAGTCGGTATCTCCCGGAACGTGCAGTTTTCTGTTTTGCGACTGAAAATGATCAATACATTTAGGTCAGTAATTTCGCGACGTATGAATACACTTTGTTGGAAAAAAATCGAAACGAAAACGTCCTACGGAAGATGTAGGACACGAAAATAATTCGGTATTCGAAGTACGTGGTGCCGCGTATGCTGTACTTCATGTTCAGTGATGTGAATTTGTAACGCACTTGGATTATTTATAGACCGGACTTGTAATTATGGTACGAAGGTAAAATTTTATCGGGTGATAGTATGAACGGCGGCCACCTCGGTACTTGTAATGAGAGTAAACGGGTCCGGGTACGTTATTAAAAAACAATGACATAACCAAACAAATTAAGGGCATTCATAACAAAAGTCAGCAAATGGACAAACCATTAAACGTCCCATTTGAACCGGAAGGTATGGACGTTTTTGCGCAAGAGGACGCTGTCGAGAACTTTTTAGCGGGAGAAACCAAAGATGAGTTTAATGACGATCTTTTGTTATCGCACGTTGATAATGATAACGAAGAGATCGAATTTAAACGTGAAAATGTGTTGGACTGTGGGGAGTTAGAGGAAAATGTGCTTGGAGAATGCGAACTTAATGGGAACGATGGGGTTAAAGATGAAAAAAGTATGATTGTGGACTATAAGCGTTTCCGACGAAATTCTTTGGTTAATGCCTTAAAGAAGAGGAGCATTAGATGGTGAGTACCATCGTTAAACAGTTTTAAATATTTAATTTAAGACCATATTTTGTATTAGACTCAAAATTACTTGAGACTTTCCAAAATCCACCCCATCAAAACTAATAAAAAGTAGTACCTAGGATCTAGGATCAGAATCTTTCCTACACATTTTTTAAAACTAGACTAACTCCAATTAAAGAACAAATATTTACACAAAACAAATATTAAAAAAACTGCAAATAGTATTAACGCAGGTAGTAGAATTGATAAGACAGTTGAATCACATTGACAAAGAAGTAGGTTATCATCAGTAAACAAACGTAATCGATAACCAAAACAAGCTTCCAAAAGGTAGCCGTGGTAACCTATTAATTTTTCGGTATCAACAACGCGTCGTCAAGGAATTCACAGAAAACTATGGTACCAGTGATGGTGATCGATTCAGCTGTTTAATTTTCCATTATCTGTCCGAACTTGAAATGGGTCAGCCTAGCCCCATTTGGTTAAAACTGTAGATGACGTCATGTAACCCCGTAACTTGTTTTATTTTGCTTTGCGTAATTTCAGTTGCCATTTTTTGAATATCTCTTTTTTGTTGTTTTGTTTTTTATCGGGTGGAAGCTAGGCCTGCGGCTACCAAGTAGATCAAACCCAGTTTGGAAAAGGGCTTGCCGTCATTTTATAAATCAATCGCCCAGGAAACTTTGTCACATGTTTATTATTTATGCAAAAACTTCGTTAAGTTGAACTGTTCAGAATTAAATGGGTCAGTTGCTTTCGAAACTAACCGTTCTAGTTTTCTTTATTTACTGTTTAAGAATTGCCTTTCGAAGTGCGAAGCACTCCCACGCTCATGATTGAAGTAAATGGTTATCCTATAAACCATATTTCGAACAAAACTTGCTAAATCCTAAAAACTTTTGCCTTCAAAAATCTCCCAAAAGTTCGACAATTTTGAACAATTTTCAAAATTGAAACGTTCGATTTTTTCAGAAAAGCAAGCTCAAAAGTTATAAAGTATATATGTCAAACATTCAACAAAAGTAGAAAGGCGGTCAACCTTGAACAAAAGAACTTTGCACTCATTCAACGATATGCAATGATCATATCTGCACTTTCTTACACCTGACGTAGTCTGTTGTAGCGAAATAAACTTTTTAAGCTAATTACCAACATTCAGTACTAAGTACAACAAAACACTCATTAAAGTTTAATAAACTGACTCACCCATAGATTTGAAATGGATTCGTTCTTTTGATTCCTGACACTTTTCAAAGTTTTTTGCAACATTAAGCACTTAGTTTTGTTTGAAATTTTTTACAACCAAGTTAGTTTATCTTCGAGGCGTTGTGCATTGAGGCACTCCTTTGTTTTTTAGCAAGACTCCATTATAAACCAAAGATCTGGCGTTCGATCCGACATTTTTAATAGGAAAAAATTTGGATGTCTTTCAGATACGAAGTAAACCGCAGGTCCTATGTCAATACAATGCTTAGTACGATAAAAATCCCTTCCAAGGGTGGAAATCCCTTGGATCCGGTAGAATTCTAGTCGGGTAGTGCTAAATGATCATAGCAATCGATGAGTTTGTAAGATCTTTAGCATTCACATGTTTAAATCTCACCCAATAAATAAATAAACAGATAATACCTAGAGAAGCTTCCTTAGAAGAAAATGAATGGAAATCCCTTGAGTACGGTGGAATTTTAGTCGGGTAACGCCAATGAACACGACGGTCGACGCGCGTTGAGGACCTTGGCACCCGCAAGCCCAAACCTCACCGAATAAACACAATAATATAGACAGGGTCGTAGCCAAAAATGAGTATCAAGTCGGGAAAATAATCTTATAGAGCAGGCACTAAGTTAATTATGTGGCAATTCAATAGATATTATAGATGAGATACGAATAGCGTGTGCCAGATAACCGCATGGGCAATATGGTTTATAAGGTTCGGGCTGGGTCATTATTTTACCTAATACCAGCTCTACAATTTTTTCCATTCGCCTCTTCCTGCTAGCTTTCCTTCTCCATCCTCTAACTTCCAATGTTTTTAGGTGTTCCTCGATAACTTTTTCATCTATTTTTGTCTTGGGTCTGAAGAACCTTTATCAGTTTTACAATTTTTTCCGATTGCCTCTTTCTGCTGTTTTCCTTCTCCAGTCTCTAACTTCCAGCATTTTTAGGTATTCGTGGATATCTCTTTCATCTACCTTTTCATCTATCATTGTTATTTCTCTTTACCTTCATCCTTGCGGCTTTCCAGTCAACATAACGTTTTGGTATCCTCTTTTAGTCTATTCCAACCATGCGTCCCATCGAGTTTAGTGTTTGTTTTTTTCTTTGTAGTTACCATGTCGTTTTTACCATACAGTTGGTCCTTATTCTCCACACGTGTATTGCCTGTAGTGCTACGTTTCATTTGCTTTAGTATTTTTCTTTAGAAAATATGAAGTTCATCTTCACCGTTGTTCCTTAAAGCCCATGGTTTTCCCACATGTATTAGTATTCAGCCTTACAGTCGTCTTGCAAATTCTGATATTCGCTTTCCTTCATTTGTTTCTGGATTGAAAACGTCATATAGGACCCAGAAACCTTTCTTTTCTAAATTAATTGGGCCTATTGGACATCTTTGATTTACTCTGGTCGTTAGCGTACACAGTATGGGAACGTCAAGTGTGCCATGTGGAAAAATCAAATATTGTTACAGTTATTAATGATACTAAGTAGTTCGATATGAACGCTGTAATGAAACGCGTGTAACGTTAAACCACGAGGCGTTAGCGACGGTCCAAATCGTTTTTGTTTGCACAGATTCGATTTATAATAGAAAATACCAGAAATGTTTTCATTGATTAAAATTGATTATTGCAATTTTGACTTTGGCAACTTCATTATTGGCGTCCAATTTTGAATCATATGTTCAGTTTTAGTGAAAAAGAATATTAATATGGGATATAATATATAATTAATAATAACAAATAAAAGTGGTGACTAACTTTCTTTTTATTTGTTTTTTATTTTAAAATTTGCGTGTTATTATGAATTCATAATAGCACTGAGTGTTATTATGAAGGCCATAATGACATCCAAATGAAGATACTAAATGTGTCATAATGACACCGTCGTAGATTATAGTTATTAAGGTACAAAGGGCATTATGAGCAAAATAAGCGCCCAAGATTGTTAGTTTACAACCCGTGGGCCTTTGGCCCGAGGGGTGTAAAAGAATCGCGGGCGCTTAGCTCATAATGCCCGTGGTGCCTTCAACGTTTTATGTCCTACCAGTTTTCTTATCTAATTCACATTTATTTTGTAATTTAGATTTGCGACATTCACTGAGCTGTCATTAATTTTCACTGTGACAGTGGCGCATAATAAAGTTGTATCCATGGAAACAAATGGTTTTTACTGTTTTTTATTGGTCATAATACGCTCTAGGGCATTATAAAAAAATAATAGCCCTAGGGCGTTAGTTTGTATACAGGGAATTTTTCTTTTTAGTATACATATCCCCTATGTATACTTTTATAATAAATGCAAATAGGCAACCCACTATAAACGTCACGTCACGTGGTGCGTAAAGGTTATTTTCCATGTTTGTAAATAAAAAATAAATCAAAATTAGTGGAATATCAACATAATTTTAATTCAACGATTATTCTAAAACATAAAATATCAACAATACAAAACAGAAAGGAAAATAAAAACAGCAACAGTTAAAGACTAATTTTTTGACATTAACTTAATTTGATGATTTTTGCCACAGCATGCTAATTTTTTAACGTTTATAGTGTATAGTGGGTTGCCTATTTGCGTTTATTATAAAAGTATACATAGGGTATATGTATACTAAAAAGAAAATTTCCCTGTATAACATACCTCAAAATAGAATCATTATTGTCAATTAATATACCGGTAGGACATAAATATAGTAATTCTTAACGTATACTAGATTTAATACATCGAATTGTCGTATGGGCACACTTGACATCCCCAAGCTAAATACTACTTTCCATTAATGATATAAAATAAGGATTAAAATTTAAAAACGGTAATGTGAAAAACAAAAAGAAAATCAGTAATGGATTGCATTCGGTTATACGAGGATGCATACTTTCTAATAAATTATTGGTATCAGCCTGTGGTATGTCATTCCGTACTTCGAATATCCGTAGCTGAAGATCATTTAAGTTGCTTGGAGGGTGTGGTAAATTGCTCGGTCTTCTACCGACCGTATGCCAAACATATTAAATACCCGACAGATCAGCCGATCAAGCATACCATGGAGTCACGACAACATTCGCTTCTTCCAAAAAGATTGTTGTAACCCTTGCAGTATGGGGGCGAAGATATGGTATTGCACCAAGCTCTACCACATTTGCAATGCGACCAGCTGAAGTTACCCATATCATCACCGTATGTTAAGTACCCTGTTGCGTTCAACTAAAATTCCCTACGCATCAACCTGGCCCTCCTATTCCATCGTTGGTCCATAAACAAAATCTGATCTCATCACTGAATACAATTTGATACCATACCCAATTAACTCTTTCTCTGCACCAATCCGACCTCAGATCACGGTGGTGTTGGGTAAGCGGATGACATAAAAAATGGACGGTACGAACACAGCCAAGGCCCGCTGAATTAATATTGCATATAAGGCCTTACCACTTCATTTAGCCAAGACGCAATTTAGAAACAACGGTGGCGCCAATTGAGGTAAACTATACATTTCTCCATTAAAACAATTAAAACAATTCTACTTCTTGTATAAGTAATTTGTCTGTGATAAAAATAAGTCGTTTTTCTACGACTGTGCCTAAAACAGGCTTTTGAGCAATATCTACAACAGCGCCCAAGGCTTGTACTGAAATTCATTTGCTCGTTTCATATTCATAATGAATCACTTTACCCACTTATTACGTATTATACTTATCATGGCAGCCACATTACTAATAAACGGAATCTCATAATAATAATAATAAATGATAACAATTATTCAACTACTAATGGAAAACAAAACCAAAACTAAAAATTTTATCCTTTGCAGCTACACCTTATGAAACTCTATTTATAGGCACTCAATTTCGCTCAAAAATAAATTCTACTAAAATTTGTTTCTTTGAATTTCGCACCATTAATAACCTGTCAAGAGGTGTTAACTAGCGCCATGCGGATGACACCTGTACTAAGCACATGCGCAGGCCATAGAGATGCGTTAGTTTGTAAAATCAATGGCGTGTTATCAGCCTATTGTGATAGAAAAATAAAATCCCGTAACCTGTAACACCATTTTACACTCATTTGTTTCCTTTTCTTTGTTAATTAGTTTCTTTAATTATGTTAAATTTTTTCGAAATCGAAGTTTAAATAATAATTAACAATTGTAATTCGGGTAACTACAACAAACAATAGCTCGACTATTAAAAGGGGTAGGGTGCGTGCTGGCAATTCGCCCACCAAAACTACACCTACCCTCATAATTAAAGCATCAACAATACGTATTTGGCTAACTGAGGTTAAAAAGGGGGATGGGTGTTGCAACTTTGCTATTATAGATTGCAGGGTATTAAAATGGGGGTTTTTCTATTCCCGTTCTAGCAAAACTCCAGTTTTATATGCGGAACAACACGGTACGGTAGTTTAAATATTTAGAAAATTGACAATTTTCTAAATATTTAAACAAATAGATAATAAGTATGCCCCAGTGCTTCGTAACAACGTGTCGAAATTACTACGGAAAAACAAGAGCCACGTCGAAAGTAATTTACCATATGTTCCCTTCCTCAACGGCTTTAGCCTTAAAGTGGGCTGAATTATGTGGTCACAAGAAAAATACATTACCACCCCCGTATTCCCGGGTCTGCAGCGATCATTTCTCATGCTCTGCGTACAGAAGGGATTTACAGCATGAATTATTAGGACTGCCACTTCGAAAGAAACTCAAATGTCACGCGGTTCCTGATCGAAATTTACCAAAACTTGTCGAAGCTGATAATAAAATTAGGGACCTGGATAATAAAAATGAAAAAGTGCCGTGCAGATCTAGTATTAGAATCGCCAAAAAATTGTCGTTAGAGTCGGCCCTCAAAGATTGTTCTCGGAGTGAACTTTTAAAAAAGTTAGTCGAGTTGGAAAACGCAACCACCAAAGTGGAATTTTTAATGAAATTGAATTTAAACCGAAGTGAAAATGACGTGATTAAAAATGTTGCTAAGATTAATGTGTCGATTTCGAATTGCGAGTATGAGTTTTCACAAGGGAAGAGTATCTTATGTGTAAAAAGTGATTGTAGGAACCAGTTAAGGTAAGGCTATGGGCAGATGTTTGTTGTTTTTCTGGTGCACATTTTAATAACAAAAATGGTCTAAATTTGAGGCTTTATAAATTTAACCCATTTGCCCAATCTCTGGAAAAATAAACAGCGTAACATCAAAGAGAATTTGGACACCTGTAATACCTGAACATTATGTCGTATTAATCTATCCCCGAATTTGTGGTAGCTTGCATTATTTAACATTTTCCTCTCCTCACATCATAAACTTGTTGTTGGTATTAGTTATTCCACCTACATATTCTATGACGTAAGATGATTCAGACATACCAGAGACATAACACTTCTAAGAAGGAACAAATATTTGCCCCATTTGCAGATTATCATCTTATCGTTTCCGGGTTTTCGTCTGATAGTATTGTGACGTACGCTTCCTAGAAAAAAACATAGATATCTGTCCAGTTGCAATTAAGGGTCGCTGACTCATGAAGCCGCCGCAGTCTGGGACCTCCTCATCTCGATCAATATGTGAGCACCACCCTTCAGGCCATACCTGCCTCGCCCTAAACGCTCCCTTCTCGAAGACCCAGACTCCAATGTACACTAACATTCATTAACCAATCAACCAATGTAGTTTCAGTTAATTTTTAATTATCGTCAAGTCGAGGCTGGAAATTCCATTGTCAAACGTATAATCAGACGAATTATCGAAGTCCTAAATGTCAAAGGAAATGCAATTTTCTGGTAGCATCCCACGTTTCGTTGGCAAGGATCGATGGACGGACGAGGATCACCGATGCGGCGGAGACGCCTGTGACGTCACCGGTGCTCAGATTGCCATTTGGTGGGGGGCGCAACAGCAGCCTATTCTGAGTCAGTTCGTGTCCTCTTGCGTTGAACGTTCCGTCTACGCAACCGATAATAATCGGGTCCGACTGCAGTTAATTGCATAATTTTATGCATCAAAGCGGTGTTACCACCGGGCGTTTAAAAATTGTGACAGTTTATAATTAGTTAGACGGGGACTACCGAACGGGAAGTGATAATTATTACCGCATCTAAAATTCTAAAAGAGGGTGTCGTCGTCAGTTTCGCAACGCTGAGATAACCAAGGGAAATGCCGATCGCTATCGATTACAAAACGGTCCAACATGGTGTAAAAACGCCGGTAATAATACGCAGCGTCTTAAAATAGGCCGGAACTGTATCAGTTCCGCCGGTACTACATACAGGTGAACACCACCACGGCTTAACGATTTTCTGAAACTCGGTATAAACCGTAAAGATTCAAAGGTCAAGGACTCGTGAACCTCGTTACAAGGTCCATTTACCAAGAACGACTATACCCATGCCTACTCGATTATTTGCAATATCAATAATTATTCAGCACGTTGGCACTGCTTACTTCCATATCTAGTACGGTGTTAGTTTATTAGAGTGACGCAGTTGTAAACAGGAAGCGGTAGAAGGTAACGATTAACCGCGAAAAAAATTGTAGAAGAAAAAGGTAATTTTATCGTTTTATCGGTGACTTCCATGCTCGGTGGCGAAGGTTCTTAAATGCTGAAGGCCCAAGACCTAAACGGGTATGCAGTGGCGTCACGCGACGTCTTTTTATATAAAACACTCTGGCGTTATGCGCAAAAGATGCATCTGAAGGTGCACGTCTTCGTACTTAAATATTATTGGAACTTTAAAATTCCCAAAATTTCGTCCATAATGCTTTGGAAAATAAAAACAAAACTAGTGACCCAATGTAAAAAAGGTTCGAACTTCCGACTGCTGTTGCAGACTATTTAAGAAACAGTTGTTCTAACGGAAACTTTTTATCGATTTAGAGAGTTAAGAAATTGCTTCGTTAGTATGCATTAACTTATTTCGGAATAGCACCAAATATTGGAGAATATTCTACGGATACATATTTCTAGAAAATGCTAAAAGTCTTTCCAACTGTCGTCAGATAGATTGTTAACTTTTACTTAAGCATTTAATTATCTTTGCCTGGATGCCTGGATGGCATTACGGTTAGCATACCCTTATTGAGTTCAATTTCCGGTTCGGTCGGTTAGATTTTAATCCCCAAAAAATCAGAAAGATAAAATCGTAGGTTCCTTGTCAATTCATTGTTTGGCCCCTTCCAAGGTTAAAAATCCCTTGGGTTCGGCAAACTTCTAGTCGGGTAATGCTGAATGATCGTAGTCGACAGGCGTTGAAATCCCTGGCATCCGCAAACCTAGATTTTACCCAATCAATAAACAAATAAACAGTTAGCCTTGGAAAGAACCATTTTGTAACTGCAGGCTTGGTACAACAAATGCGCAATTTTACCAATTTTTCCTTGACTTTCCATACTTGCTACGCAACTAAGAAAAGTATTAAAATTGCAGGAATTTTTCCCCAAAACTGTACACATTAATTATACATTAAAAATATTAAAATACCATTTTTCAAAATCATCAAAAAAATTGGCATTTCCATACGCCAGTTTATCTGCAAAAGTTATCTTTTTAGTGCAGCTTGTTATCACCGAATACTGTCGGAAAAGGATTTCACGATTTTGAAAAACACTGTGAACTTTTGTTACATTTTCAGCAGCACATGAATCCGTTTCATTCATCACATAACCTAGTGATTGAATTTCTGTCAAATTAATTAAGAAACTATGCCAACCAATCAGCAAAAAAACTCCCACACTTTTATTACCAACTCGGACAGTATGTCTCGATCAGATCAGGCCAAAGATTTCTATCGTTTCTTGAATTTAATATTGGCATCTTCGCATTGTTATGTGAAGTGAGGCAGGCCGGACAGGCAGTGTACAATGTACGATATGAATCAACGTATGTATGTCTCTTCAAAACGTTTTGTTGTTGCCTTGTCTTATGCTGTTTATTTCAATCCTATTAAAAAAATTTGATCGCTTTGACGTTTTTAAATATACAATTAAATGTTACTGGCGAAACACCCAAAAAAACTCACTTTTAGTACTTACTGCATACTACATAAAAATATAATTTTAAAGTTCTCAGTGACCTATAAAATTAAAAATCATGATGTATTAACCAATAACAAAGGTATTTAGATTTATGTGATTATTTGGTATTTGTTTTTGTGCTCTGTCAATGTTTTCTGAGCCAACCTAAAACATGGCTTTTAATTGAATAAGTAACTCAGAATGACTTTAAATTAGATCGCTTGATACTTCATATAATTAGTAATTAAACATAAATCATTATTTAAATTTCTTTTACATAACCTTTAAATTTAAATCGTCCGCTTTTCCAGTCGTTTTTGCGAATATTGAAGATAACCGGCCTGCCTCACTTCTGATATCCGAGAGATAAATCTAAGTAGAATAGAAGTCTATGAATCAGGCTGTAAAATTAATCGACCACACAATTAGGTCTTTTATAAAATTTTCTTGATAACAAACACAGATTAGGTAAATGCTAGCTATTGCATTCCATTTTATATTATTATTTGTTATTACTTTTTTATAGTGTCCGACCGAAGCTTCGGCTTCGGCCACAAAAAGCACATTCGGCCGCATATTCGGCTTCGGCGAAACAAAGGCCGAAGGTATGGCCGAAGTCGAAGGTTACATCCAGCCGAGCGTACAATGTAGAATATTATTCATTTTATTATGTTTATGTATTTCAATAAATAAAGAAAAATAAAATTAAGTTTACCATCGGAAAAAATATGTTTTTTAATGCTATTTAGAGTATTTAATTTATTTACACTAATTTAAAGTAAGGGTTCTAAGTCTGGTTGCACCTTCGGCTTCGGCTTCGGCCGAAGGTGACGGCGATAGCCGAACATCGGCTTCGGCTGACAAACTGACCTTCGGTCGGACACTGCTTTTTTACTACATATTATTGGTTGCAAGCTTTCTGAGAGGGTGGTCCACAATGCGCCATTGTTCAAATATCTTTCAATAGGCTACATAGAAATTATCATTGTTGAGAAAAGAGAACTCAACATCAGGAGAAAAAGGGGGCACTAAAAGAGTACGGCAACTCAACATGTCAACCACGCCAGAGACGAAACTCTTTTAGCAAAAGGAAAAAGGGTACGATAGCTCAACTTGTCAACAAAGTCAGAGGTGAAACCCTTCAGAAAACGCTAATTTTCGCGTTATCGGCGCTAATTACCCTTCACCTCTGGCTTGGTTGAAAAGTTGAGTTCCCGTACCCTTCTTCCTCTTACTAAAAGAGTTTCGTTTCTGGCCTGGTTGACACGTTGAGTTACCGTACTCTTTTAGTGTCATCCCGATGAATCCCCTTAAGAAAGTGGGGGAAACGTTGAGTTCTTCTTTCTCAAAAATGACACGGTCCCAACCCCGAAGACGTTCTTTTAACCCTCACACTGACCGTGGAAGTTTTCGAATTCATTACATAAAACAATAGTTAGCTGGTAAATTCGCTACACATTAGCATTGATCATCAAATGGTAACGTTCTGACCTTATTGAATCCAAATTTGGTGTTTTCTGGTCTCATAGTCATATCACCTTGGATGCCTAACCATCCACTTATCTGTCACTGCCTTATAAAGAAATTCAAAAGGAAAAAGTTAAAGTCGAAAGGCTGTAGTTTATGTGAGTATGGTGACAGTTTGTTTAACAATGTTAGTAACCTGGATTAACATAATGACTTTCATGATTAGCGTCATTCACTGGCAACGCATTTTCTTAGATTTATTTGATGAAGTGCTTCGGAACTTCAGGCAATAGATCCCCTGAGCTAGCCCCTGTCTTAAAAGCTTGTTCTTCAGCTTAATCCGTAGCTTCTTTAGTGTTAGGTGTGAGGCAGGGCTGTTGTTTTCTACATTTCCCTCTTGTCTTGACGAGCTCTTGTCTGTTTTTACATAGTAATCCAATACGATTTTGCTTGCAGTTTCCTTTACCGTATCTTTCTATGTTTTTCTGGGCCTTCTATACCGTTTTTCCCTTTTCTTAGCCTGGTAAACTCTTTTTAGACCTATATTTCTCTAATCTATACAGGTATCCCATCTATCGTAACTGTTCTTCCTCTATCCTTGTTGTTATCAATTCGTTGATCTGGATATGTTTTTGTCTATTGACCATGCTGACTCTTTTCCTTCTATTCTCCATATACACCTCATTCCTTGACCTGTGATTAGACTTCTATGTTTCATAGTTCGCTTGCACATGGACTAGACAGTAGGTACATTCGTTTGAATATTTCTACCTTGGCTTTCTTAGGTACTTCCCGTCTTACTTAGAACGTTTTTTGAACGTTTTTATTTTGCACATTACCACACTTACGCCATTTGTCCAGAAGGGACCACTAGAAAAAAAATTATTCTCTTGGTTATTAAATAATCTGTTTCGGTGCCTTTCATAATGCACTCAATTAAAAGAACACCTTCAATGTCCCAAAAAATTGTTGCCATGAGTTTTCCGGCCGAATAGTGAATTCGAACTCTCTTCGTCGGTGGAGAACCCATTGCATGGACTCTTGTTTTTGTCTCAGTCCCAGTACCAGTAGTGTACCCAAGTTTCATCTACCGTCACAATTAAAAGGTCAGGATCACTCTCCAGTGTCCAAATGACTGTGAGATTTAACGTCCTTGCCGTTTCTGTTCAAGATACGACAACCTGCAAACCCATCTTGGTGACTCCTTGCTGATGCAATATGTTTATAACGGTAGGTTGTAGACTTTCAAGCGGTGATCCTCGAGAACCATAGTCTCCATTTTCCTACAAATCTCCGGATTTGTCGCTTCTGCAAGTCTTTCATCCTCGATGGACTCCCTTCTCCAGCGAAACTGTTTAGACCAAAATTTGACTACATAATACGAAGGAGTTTCCGTAAATTGCAGGTATCTGCTGATGAATAACTTTCGGTTTATTGCTTTCTTTTGTAAAAAATTTCATCACACTTTGATGCTCCAATTTTACTACACTCATTTTCTACCACTTTCGACCCACAATTGTGAACCTTTGAAGGACCTGCCACTATCTGATTTAATTGCACCCGCTTGTCAATTGTTTCTATCATGGACAGGTAGATAACTTTTCTAGTTCCCCTCGTATTACTGGGTCTATGTTTTACTTTTATTCTTGTTTATTCTGATTTATTGTCTGTATCTCGTTAACCAGGATGTGTTGTAGATCTTTCTCGTTTCAAGCCGTATTCAGTGTCATCTACAAATGCAAATTCTGAGTATCTCACGTTATACTACTGTATAAATTCGGTTTTATATTTTTGAAATGCATCGTCTAGCATTAAGGTGAGCATTAAGGTAAACTTGCCCTACCCCCAAGCTCACGTCGAAGATTTCTGAGCTGTTACTTCTTATTCTTGCAAGACTTGCACTGTTCGTATATAGGGTTTTTATTAAATTATAGTTTGTTCCCCATTTTTCTTATAAGTAAGTCTACGAAGCAGAGATGCACTTCCTTTTCGTTCTGCATTGCTTTTTCTTGCCTCTCTGCTTCCTAAACCCACATTGTGTGTCCTCAGTTCTTTCTGCTATTCGCCCCCTGCCCGCTCTTAGCTGGATTCCTCAAAAGTTGAAACATTCCATTCCATTCCTTCTTTTCATGAGGGACATAACGTGTTTCTTGAAACTTCGTTCTTTATCTAAAAGTAAGTTGAGGAAGTATCTTGAGCGATAAAAGGTTTTTGATGTAGTCTTTCATTATTTTTAGCAGTATTCGTTGTCCTTCCTTGTTCATGTACCTTAACATCGCTAGAGGGATAAGAATCATCACATCCTGCAGCTCCGCCCATTAAATTTTCCTTATATTTGTATTCGGTTAGTTGTTAGGAAGATCGCAAAAAAAAGATTAAATCTATGAATGCAGACTCACAATCGGCCCGTTTTGGAGTCCAACCACCGCCTGAATAAAACCTAACCTAAATACTAAATACTGGTTTTGCAGATGGGTTCTTCGAAACAAGCCTTACATTTAAAAAAAAAAGAGAAAGGGATGAAAAGTAGGCGCCGAAGAACAAGTTTTAATCAATGCTTTATAAAGGAATTTTATCCAACACTAAATAAACAACTTTTTATTAAAATATCGTAAAAGGAATGTCGTTAGCTCTACGAGCCCTTTGATTCTCTTACACGTGTTCAGGGGTAACCTTAAAACTTTTCTTGCGAACAAAACTTTCCCGAAGTTCTTAGAGTAAATTCTGCTTTATCGCAGTTTCAAACTTTATGTATGTTGATCAGGGCCGCGCCAAGCCAGTTCGCCGCCCGTGTGCAAAACTAAATTTTGCGCCCTTAGGCCCTTACAGATAGCTAATTATAAATTAAAAGGTTTACCTATTTACCTTGTTTGACTGTTTTATAGTTAAATACAGTAAAATATGTTTCCTTATATACACGGTGATTTAAAACTATTGTCATTAAATTAAATGGGTATATGCTGACCTTAATAGAAGAACATTACAGCAAAAATTTAAAGCTTATTGCGATTTTTGTTTATTTTAAATTTTGTTATACACTTTTGAGAACCGCTGGCTAATATGCATTTAAAAACCTGCAATAGAAATTTGACCTTGCAAAAATAAATGAGACATCAGAATCAGACAATTATGTAATTTACAGGTTTCACTTTCCTTTCGCATTTTTTCAGGCTTGAGACTGGCATTAAACAATAATTATTGGCATGTTTAAAAAGTGATATAAAAAAAATTGTTGTAAATAAAGAGAAACGTGACTTACAAAAAATTTTCAAATGTTCCTCCATTAACTCCTATACAAACACAAATACACACAACACAAACAAAACAAAATTAAGTACGATAACATCAATTCTTTCAGTTGTTAAAAGGTTAACCCGTTAACCTTCCATTAAAACGTTCGATGAATGCATTCTGAAAGCTAAGAATGAACTGATATTAACCTTCTTACGTATACAGCTGGTCTGTATCAGTATCAACAACAAGGGCGTTTGATAAATTTAAATTCCAGTGACCACCAAATAATTTTTGTGTTGATATTTTTAATTTTTTTCCGAGTTTACCGCTTACTTGCGACACATGCTTTATTGAGAAAAGTTGTTCTATTTGATATGCTCTACCTACCCTTAAAATTAATGACAATACTTTTGAATCACCCTTTATGTAAATGTAAGTGAACTGTTAGATGTTTATGAACCACATAAACCTTTTTTATTGAGAAAAACCAAACACATAACAAATGACAATTGTAAAAATTATTTGCATTCAATTAAAACGGTTCCAGTGTTCCGTAAAATTTAAAATAAATTTTATGTTTAGTAGCTTTACAACTATTGAAGAACAAAAATTTCTCCAGAGTAGTCATATTTATAACATTTTTTTTCCTTTGTCGGTTTCCGAAAAAGAGCAAAGAAGTCGATAGAAAATAAAATAATTAAAGTTAGCAGTTAAGCACAATACCCGTTTGTTTTTGTTTTTTGCCGCGGCCGCTCTAATTCTAGCCACGTGCCAATTCATGCTTTTGTTTATTCGTGCTTTTTGTTTATGTCGTCTGTCGCTTTATCGGCTGTGCCGTTTTGCCGCCTTTGGTGTGGCCGCCTGTGTGCGGTGCACGCCTTTGCACCCATGGCGGCGCGGGCCTGATGTTGATTACAAACTGGTACTTTTCCGTAGTAACCTCGTTACTTCTGTGCCTTTATTAACATTGTTTTTAACGTTTCGAACGTACATTTTTGTTTAATAGTAATATTTTTTTCTGATAAATATTTAAAAAGCGTACGCCACTGTCCTTCAATTTGCTTCGTTACATGCGTAATAGTTCTTGCAATTTATCAAAATAGGTCATTGTTATTACTATCGCCTTGCTATTGTAGCAGCAATAAAATTTCAAATTACGCTTTGTTATATCAGTTTATTATAAGCAATTATTACTTTGCTATTATCTAAAACATATTCGTGCAAGGTTGTGGTAGGAAATTAACAAAATTATGCACTTAATAATTTTTTTTCCTTAGACTATCTCGGCAGCCAACGCAGCACATTCTTAATGCTCACTTTTACTTTACTTTTACTGACAGCCAAAATAATATACGTTTATGTACAGTTTTTGACCTTTGCTTCTTATTAAAACCTTCTTTAAAAGGTTTGGTTTCATACAAAGACGGTTGGACGCTGGGGAATTTCTTTAATGAACAAATGTGATGTTGTTCACTTGTTAGACGGTAAAAAATGGGGTCACTTCAGAATTGCAAGTTGTCTCATTTAAAGCATTCTTTAAAAATAATTTAGGAATTTAACGAAGTAAGTAAAGATACAACATGGTGCGCAGTTTAGCAGTATCTAGGGTAATATCTGGGCTACGAGGGGGACAAGCATTGTTCAATTTTACATCCAGATAGTTTCTCACCTTTCTTTTATAGCGGGCAGGAGTCCCGTCATGTTGAAACCTATAACGAATTTCTTCCAAAAATACAGACAAATTATTTCGGAAAAAATTGAAATGCGTGTCACCAATTAAAGGACGTTCAAATATCAACCGCAATCGTTTTAACTATATATTCTCACCTCTTTAACCAAAACCGCTACAGGCCTAAAGGCCCAGGGCTTCAATGGTCTTCTTCCATCCTCTTGTGTCCCTCGCGAGTAGTTTCCAGGCTCTAATCTGACACCTCTTTGATCAACCTTTTTTCCATCTTCATTCCACCCTATTTTCCGATAACGTGCCGATATGTCCCAGCTACCTTAATCTTTACACCCTTAGAGGCAAGTTTCTTAAAAAAATTCAAATACATAGCACCAGTTAAATGTCCTTCAAATATCAAGAAGTCTAAAGTTGTATGCCTCAACCACAATCATTTTAACTTTAATGGTCCATATTTTCACCTGTTTAACCAAAACCGTTACAGGCCTAAATGCCCAGGGCTTCAGTTGTCTTCTTCCATCCTCTTCTGTCCCTCGCCAGTAGTTTGCAGTGTATAATCTGACACTTTACCAGTTTTTCCTTCATTGCCTCCATCTATTTCCTCTTTGGTCAACCTTTTTTCCGTTTTGTGCCTGTTTCTGATTCCACCCTATGTCCCGATAACGTATCGTTATGTCCCAACCACCTTAGTCTTTGCACCCTTACAAAAGTTGTTATCGCTGGTTGTTCATATAATTCCATAACATACACTCACGTAGCCTTTCATATGTCGTTTATAAGGGACAGGAACCCCATCATTTTGCATTTCGTCCAAAAGTAGAGACCAGGTTCTCATATTCTCACCCGTTTAATCAAAACCGGTACAGGTCGTGAAGCCCACGGCTTCAAGGTCTTCCTTTACTACCTCCATCCACTTCCAGTTTGGACGACCTTTTTTCCATTTTGTGCATGCTTCTGATTCCAATAGAGTTTTTACCGCCCTATCTTCCGATAATATATAATCTGCCGGTATGCCCAAGTCATCTTAGTCCTTGCGCCCTTACAAACGTTGTTTATATAATTTCATAACTTGCCGATTTGTCCAACTTCTCCATACCTCGCCTGCTTTTACACCACCAAATATCCTTCAAGCAGCGTTCGTTCCCATACTTCCAATTTTATTTCCATATCCTTCTTCATAATCTGTTCCGCAAGCGTAAAGTACTGTTGGACGTAGTATAACCGTCTTGTATATTCTTATCTTTGCATTTCTCAGTGTTACCTTGTATTTCCCTTAGTCACTCTAATTTCCTCCATTTTTATTCGTTAATGTAACGCCCAGGTAATCAAAGCTTTTCGCTATTCTTTCTTCCCTACATGATAGCTTGAGGACTTGTCCAACACGATCTTGACTACCACCCATCTCCGTATATTTGGTCTTGTCTTTATTTAGTTCCAGCCCGAATTCCTATGCCTTCATTTCCAATCTTCGGAAAATTTCTATTTTCTCTCGTAGTCTTCGAGTTAGTTGCACTAAGTCATCTGCATAAGCTATTACTATTACTTTTTTCAATATTTTTTCTAATACCAGATTAAATAAGCTTGGTGATAATTGGTCATGCTGTCTTAAACCTTTATCGACCTCAAAAGTATCGAAGACTCTTCCTTCCGTCCTGACCTTACATTTGTATCGCTTAATATCGTGACAATACCGTGTCTTACACAGCCTTATACAGTTTTAAATGTGTGGAACAGAGATATACGATCTTGCCATGGTACTTCAACAGGTCTTTAAATTCTGAACCTGATTTGAAAATACGAATCAATATGATTATGAACATCCCAATCGTAAGAATCCTAAAAATGAGACAACTTATATTCAAGTCCAGAACCCCAAAGCTAAACAAACGCCATTTTCAGTTATAACACGATTTCAACCCTAAACATCGCCACGAATTCAAATCCATACGGTTATTTCCATCCCAAAGGAGCAAAGTTAAAAAAAATGTGAAAAGTTTACCATGCCACAGTGTGCCGTTGCAAACTGCAACAATACCCATAGAAAGACAAAGGGCCGTTCGGTACGTTACCATCGTTTTCCGGGTGATCCAAGGACCCGTTCACTGTGGTTGAAAGCTTGTGGTCGTCATGTGCATAATTGTGCAACGGCTAGAATATGTTCGCGACATTTTACTGATACGAATTACGAAAGGGATGTGCAACACGAACTTTTAGGACTGCCTACAAGGTGTCGACTTAAAAAGGGTGCTTTACCGGAGATAAATCTGCCGTTTATTACAAGCCAGGACGAAAATCTCGTTGGTGATAGTAATATTGCGGTTTTGTTGGCTGTGGGTTTGGTACCAACTTTGCAGTCTGTGGAACGAACTGGTGGAGGACTTCCTCAGGAGTGAGTTTACTTTGTTACTATGATATATTTCGATTGGCACATAGAAACCTTGCAGGTTTACATGTGCCAATCAGACTCTTTTTTTGTGTAAATTCGGCTTTGTAACGATTGTTATATTTTAAATTTAGAAATAAGAATGGGGCGGGGGCTCTCGGTGGTGTGGGTACTTTATTCACAATCGAGAAGTCCTATATTCGGGCCCAGGCATTGGCAGATTTTGACCTAGGGCACGAACCTATTAGTTTAAGTTTAGGTGGCAGTGCCAGCAAGGAAAAAATTGGCGAAAAAGACCATGCTATCATTGTCACAAACAACTGATACCACATTGTGGTACAATAAAGGCATTTAGAAGACAGTATCTTGCTTAACGGTCCCGATATTGATAGAATTTATTTTGCCAAAACTGGCTTATAAATTCACAATCCAACTATACTTCATCTCTTTCTAAACTAGGTTTTCATTACCTTCTGCGCACGAACGCGTGTCTACCCATACAGTTTTTGGGCGGAGCAAGTTGACGTCACAACTCAGATGCTAGATGAAAAATACTGTATATAATGCAGCCGGACTATGTCGGTTAAATTTGAACAAACAAATCTGCCTTATCTCTTTTGTGGGGGTTTCCTTAGAAAAACGTGTCATTAATCTGGAAGGTCTTCCTGCTTAGCTCAGAAAGCTCTAAGGCTTTTCAAAAATTGATTTTTCTGATACTTAATTCCCTCATGCAAACCAGGGGGACTCGCCATTGTAACAGTCTTATTCAATAATGGAACAATTCATTAGGAATAGTTTTAAGTCTGTCCTGGGCATTTCGATGCGCTTTAAAGGCTTCTAAGGCGGTTTAGAGCAATTTAACGAAATATTAGGGTAGCCGCAGCAATTAGTCTCGTAAATATTTAAGGCCTTCTTGGCGTATTCCGATGCATCATCATCATTCAGCCGCTTTCGTCCGTTGCCGAACATAAGCCTCCTCAAGACGTTTCCAGTCTCATGAGCAGCTGCAACATTGTTTGTCCATCTAGTCGGTGGCCTTCTTTGACGTTTATCGGCCCTAGGCCTCCATTCTCTTGTCTTTTAATCTGGCCATGTGACCCGCCCAGTTCCACTTACCCTTTGCAAGTCTTTCGGTAAAATCCTCTACACCAGTTCTTTTCCGTATTTTCTCATTCCTGACCAAACATGAATCTTTCCAGACGCCCTCTATCGTTTGCAGTTTTCTCGCTGATGTTCTTGTGTTATAGTGTCTTCGCGCTGTATGTGAGTACCGGGAGGACACATTGGTTGGAAGCTTTCCATTTCATGCTAATATAAATGGTCTTTCTTAAATATATCTCTCCGTTTTCCATATGCTGCCCAACCTAACGCCACCCTTCTCGCCAGTTCACATGTTTGGCCCAGATAAGTATATTTCTCAACAATTTCGATTTCTTATCTACACAGGTTCACTGTGTATCAAGCTAGTCATTATTTTTGTTTTTTGATAGTTTATTTTCCGACCGGCTTTCTGTAATTCATACAACGTCTTTCAAGTTGTCCGCTATTAAACCTATGTCGTCCGCGAAACGCAGATGGCTAAGTTTTTTTTTTCTCTATTTTCCAACTCCATCATTTTGAAAGCATGCTCCTGGCCCGTTGTAAACAGTTTTAGAGACATAGTGTCTCCCTGTCTAACACCTCTTTTGATCTTTATTTTCGTGGTAATATTATGGAGATTTATGGTTACAGTAGCATGTTCGTAGATATGGTAGATGATGTTGGAGTATCTTTGATCTATTCTGGATTCTTTCAATGCTCTCGAATAATATGTTGCACTCCATAATTTTCTCATTTCTATCAATTATCGATTTTCAGGTGGAGTATAATCAACATACTAGGATCCCCTTATTTCTTGATAATTCTACCCAATTTATGTTTCACAGAAACCTTGGAAGAATACAGGGTAATATCTAGGTTATCCTTTTATAATTGAAATGAGAGAATATATTATAAATACAAACCAAGAGACGAAAGAAAACCTGGAAGAGCCACGAAGAAGTTGGTAGGGCAAACTTTTAACAGAGGAACTCCAAGATATGGCTGAAGAAGAAGAAGCAGAAATAAGATTAATCATGTTTAATCTTCCTCTCATTCAATGTGTTACCTTCGGATTATTTTGTTCTTAGTTGCAGTATTAACTACACTAAATATTTGTCAATATTTATCTGATTCAATTTTTTGCACGCATCAAGGCGTACGCCACTCTGTGCTCTGCCTTTTTGTTTCAGGAGTGTATTCGAATACCCATGATTCAAGTTTGGTTCAGTTTTTATGTGATCCAACATTTATTAACTAATGGACAAGCGATTTTCTGTTTGTTCATCGGGCAAGTTCTTGAGCATCATTTTTGCAGTCAAAAGGCGATGGACGGAATTCTTACTCATTCCTACCTCATCTGCAAGCATCCTGACCGTTAATCGTCTGTCTTTAGCTAATACTGAGTGCACCACGTTTTCATTGGTTTTCAAAGTTGATGACCGACCAGAACGCGGTTCAACGTCTTCTGTGCCATTTTTAAAAGCCATGTGCCATCTGAAAACTTGTGCTGAAGACAAAGCATCATCTCCATATGCTCTCCTTTACAATTCAAGCGTCTCTGACGCAGTTCTCTCGAGTTAATGCAAAATTTGATGATGTAATGTCAATACATCGAGCAGAGCCACCTACTGTAGCTGCTTACATAATAGGTTGCTCAATTTATTTGTCCCTATCACACTGGTGCAGTGATTCTCATTACTTCTCATACAATCCTCGTGTTTTGTAGACTGATCAAGCTACGTTATTTCTAAATAAGATTTTGCACATAATATGGACCAATGGACTAACGATAATCCACAAAATCAAGCAACAAATTCGTTTTATTGAATTATAGGCTGGAATCATCAGCAACAGGCTTGGGATCAGAAATATTTAGCCTCATCGCCTAACTGCTGACCATTTTGTTGAATTTTTAGACAACGATTTACAAAGTACAAACACAGAATCGAAGCCAGCAATAGGAGCCTTTAACCAGGGGTTAAAGCCGACCTGAAAGACTGGCCCACCAAGTGCATGAAGAGAAACTTACAGACGAGCAAAAAAATTAATTAAAGGGCCAAATCTGGGGAAAGCCATGTACCTTAAGGAGACAACAAGGCAATCTCTCAAACTAGTACAAAATGGGAGTTAAGGTAGATCCATATTACAGACAGGCTGAAACAGAGGAATAGACTACTATACATTTCTTACTGCAGTGCCAGAGATGACTTTGAAAAAATGTATTAAACCATAAGCGATCTTGCATTACGTTAAATCAACGGAAAGATTATGAGGAGGAGGCGTGATTTGGATCTAAACAACCTTGATCACAGTAAAAACAACCTTAACCCCCGAATCGATCTATCTATCTACAAAGCACATTTAATGATGTACTTTAAGAAGAAATACATGGTTTCAAATGGTCGGAACACCGACCCTTTAGGGAGTTCACAGAACAATGGATTGGTTGTGATAGCCCAGTGGCTTGGCATTCAAGAAACCCAAACCTGAACTGTTTATATATTTTTTGTGTGTATTAATACCCAGGGTGTGTAATGAATAAATAACGTGATTAGAAACTTCAGGACGATAATGTGCTTGGTGGCGCAGCGGATCGAAGGTCTATTTCGCGACTACCTCTCGTCGGTGACATCAAAATTTTACATGAGCCACCACGATTTGAATCCTGTTAGTTAAGAAGGGTTTCGCCTCTGGCTTGACTTACACGTTGCGTTACCATGCTCTTTTAGTGCCCCCTTTTCCTCCTGATGAAGCAAGCCCCTTAGAAAAGTGAGTTCTTCTTTCTCAACAATGACACGGTTCCAACGCGGAAGACGTTCTTTTAACACTGGCCGTGGAAGTCTTCAAATTCATTCCTGTTGGTTAAGTTTAGCTGCAGTAATTGAATTCAACAATTAAATAAAATAGTGTGCTCTGCACTCTAAAAAACCATGATTCGCAAGCCTAGGAAATATATAGAAAATCAGAGGTGGCTGGCTAGTCTGAGCAGTTATTGTAATTATTGTTTGTTAAAAAAACTACCTCAGCCAGAATTAAACCAACTGTATTTCTATGCTTTCATGATATTGTAACGTTCGGTGTGTGAATTATTTATTTAACAACAGCAGTAACTAACAGTAACCCGAAAATTTAAACTAATTTATTATTTTAACACTATTTATGTTAGCTCAGCACTTGCGGTTACCACAAGTAGACTGTCCCAAGCGCGTTCATCTTTGTCTTTGTATATTACCACAGTCTTCGATTTCATTCTGGAACGTACTGGGGTATTCTGTAGCGACCAAGATCATTCGAGATTTTCCACCGACGACGATGCGTTTCGTTACAATATTTTGAGTGACTGAAACGATTGTAACAAGACTGTTTATGCAATTCTTTACCCAGTTTTTAATTCCGAATCGCGCAGTACAAATACTATCCGCCATTTAGGCTTCACCCTGTATATTACCACGCAAAGTTTGCTCGAATTTTCTTCCCAAAATCATTTAATCGTTTTCAAACCTGCCAACCCAAAAAGCACCCCGTTGTGTCTTTAAAAAATATCGGGAACGTTAAAGATTTTTCGGAATTCCCAAAAGATGTTTGATTTACAAAAATAGCTCAACCTCCGTAATTTTGCCGCTTGGAAACAGATCATTTCGTGATAAAAATTAGATAAATCCAGTACAAGTACGAAGATTAAAAATCGTCAAGGAAAAGTGTCTGAAATTTGCTGTTTGTTTATTTATTAGCAAGGACGATGGTAAACTTTTATATTTCTTTCACCAACGGAATTTACAACAAACTGTTAACTTAGCAGAATAAAACAAGTAACATACTAAAATTACTTTAATTAAATTTATTTTTAGATGTTCATTTATTTTTAATTAAAAATGTATACTATAAAAAATTGTACATAAAAACATACTTTGATCCTATTATTCATGTGTTTATCTTTCGATCGCAGACTATTAAAATGCAAATTTCTGTGTTTAAAAATTAAAAACTGGTTTTTACGTACAGAATTTTAATTATTTAAATTAAATTTGAATAACACGTTTACATTATTTAACGTAACTTCATAAATATTAACCACCAATTTCCGATCAAAATTAAATTTGAAAAAAAAAACGAACTTCCGCCATTCAACATGTTAAAATGGATCTTTAAGGACGTGCTCACTCGATGATAATTGTTTTAAGGCCACGGAAAAATATGTTTTTTAAAACATTGAACATGCATTAAAAACAGGTCATCACTTATCAGAAAATCAATACACTACTGATAATAATTCTGGGCACTTTTGAAGAAATGCAGTTTTTAAATACGTTGTCGACGCAATAAATCTTACAAATTTAAGGAATTTCCGAATAAATAAAACCTTAATTTTTCTTAACAGACCGGTTGGTTTAAATTTAAATTTTGTGGTTAAAATTTAAACCTACAAGGAATGTATGAAATATAAACAATATTCTTGTTCTTTTTTGCCGCATGTGCTCCGGTTGAAGATCTTTGAGAGAATAATAATAAATGTCTGAAATCAAAGAACTTCATGAATACTTCGAACTCTTTTCTGATTCAAATGTTTCACAAAGTAAATACAAAATTTTTAGCATAAGTACCAAGAGGGCAACAACCTTTTATTGCTGATTATCTGATTACAAAGAAATAATTTAGCAATTCGTGGTTATTTCACCATGCCGACATTCTGTAAATAAGCATTTATAAATTGCATGAAATTGTGTTAAATTGCAAGTTGGATTTCTGTTTGTATAAAAAGTTTTGACTTCTCTTTTTGCCTATATATATAGATAGACCCTAATTCTCATTTCAGAAGGCTTCCAAAGGTAAATCATTTTTAAAAATTCCTTAAAATGTAAAAAATACAAAACCGTTGAAACTTGTTTTGTGTAAAATATAAAGCAAAAAATTTAAGATTGAAATAAATAATTATATTTTGGGAACGGTCAAAGAGCGTGTATTGACCTTAACTTTTTTCTTAAGCAGCAACATTTAAATGTGTATTAATTGCGAATGAGAATTTATCTCAGTTTTTTAGTTTATTATATTTTCACGTATTTGGACAATGTAAAAATTACAGCACAGTCAGGATCGTTTTGATCCATTTTAAAAGAATTTTTCTTATATAATATAAACTAAAATAGAAGGTCGGCCTTGGGTAGTATAAAAGATCGAGAAAAGTAAAGTTGCCTTGTAAACTACAGGCCTCGGGTTCGATCCCTGCTAGAGTCAAGTGAAATTTTTTAACGCTGAAAAATCTGAAACTACGCCCTCTTTCGGATACGAAATGAAACTTGCTGCTTTATTCAAGGCCCGCTGAATTAATATTGCATATAAGCCTGCCCGCTTTATTTAGCCAAGACGCAATTTGAAAGGACGATGGCGCCATTTGAGGTGAACTATATATTTCTCCCTTAAACAATGTATAGTTCACCGCAAATGGCGCCTCCGATGTTTCTAATTTCGTCCTGGCTAAATGAAGTGGTAAGGCCTTATATGCAATATTAATTCAGCGGGCCTTGTTCGTACTGAGCTAAATTTTCAAGTTCTGCAACACCATCTAAGGTCGTTCTATTTAACTACATGCCAATTTCAAATATGATTTATGCACATATTAATATTTCGAATCTGTTGCTTCGTTGACAAAAACTAACGTTCTGTACGGCTACCTCACTCATACTTAATAGTGATTTAAAAAACTAGTTACATAAGACACGATTTTACAGCACGCGTCCAAGTTTAGAAAACGAGTTGCGCAGCGGCGAGTATCTAATGGACAAGTGCGCTTGAATGTCTTATGAAACGTGTATTTTATAATATTTTTTCTATTTTGATTATTTAACGTCAATAAATACCAATTTCGTTATTTAAAAAAAACAGTAGTTACTATACACCCAACAGTCTGTAAAGCTCCGCCCCTTTTGACATTTTGTATTACCTTGTTTTGCCTTGATTGACGGATTCTTTAAAGTGTTACTTTATAACACCCAAACGAGTTTCATAAAGTAATCATTAAAGAACCCAAATAGAAAAACTAAATTTTCCAGTTCTGCAGCACCATCTAACGTCGTTCTATTTAACTACATGCCAATTTCAAAGTTGATCTGTCTACATATTTCCTGTACTACTACATGAACTAAATCTGATCATTTCCATAACTTATGAAAATCATTGTCAATCTTGTTTGTCAAGCCCCACCCCACGGTTGAAAGAGCCAATTTCAGTAAGTCATGCTTCGTTTCAATGCGATTTTTAACACTATAAAAATTCCTGTGACAAGTGGAAGCCCTCAGGATCGACAATATTCTAATTGAATTGCCCCGTTAATCAAAACTGTTGGACGTTAAGGTACTTGGCACCCACACCCCATAACAAACAAATGAAGTGCATTGCAGAATCGGTTGTAGTTATAAAGATTTTATCAAAATCAATTCATGGCCAACTGTTGTCCAAATATGGAGCGAACTGAGTATACCTGCGGAACTTGCAAAATATGAACAAATTCAGTTTCCTTTCACAACTTTGGTGAATTTTTATTTATAATTACATCTTGGATTGTTTGAATGTTGATTGGAAAATGTTATAGAAATAAATAACGAAGATTCGTCGGTGGACTTTCCATATTAATTCTGTAAAATATCGATCCCTGTTAGTATTACTTTTTATAAACTACATACTTTCTTTCTATACTTGGTGCAATTTATACAGCCCGAAGAATTAGTCAAGGTTAGATCTTAGAAATAAAAGACAGTCGCTTTATTATTACTGGATATATGCTACCACAAATTGACTGAATTTTTTCCAAAATGCTTCGGAATGATCTAACCTGCCTCAACCTAAGAGATTTCAGCATATAAGAATGCCATGGACTATCCTATCATTTAACAAGACTGTCTCAGTAATCTAACACGTATGCTATATTTTTTTTAACTAAAAATACTTATACATTTCTTTAACATAACTAATATTAAATTGCTTTTAATTACATCAGTAGACTTTTACAGTTTCCAGTGTGTAAAGTCCTGCTTTTGCACAGTATTGACTCTATTTCTATGGTAAGCAGCTCGAAAAATACAGAAACGACTAACTTGATTTCGCTCTTTTTCGGTCTGGTGTAATCCAGGATAGATCCAAGGGATCTGCTCCATGTTAATTGACGATGATGTTGATGGTCTTAGATAAAACAATGTAAGCAACACATACCTAAAGTGTCATAATGTAACTCGTATATTTTCAGCACTCGTCTACGGCTCGTGCTCATTATATGCTATTATTTATAACGTATTTAATGAATTTTTAAAAATTACACCTCCGCAGGGATTTGAACCACTGACCCTCAGCTTTGCACGCCAAGGTTTTACCAATTCAAATACAGTGGTTGAAATTCCTACAGAGATGGTGCTTTTTACGCAGAATTGGTAATTCGTCATAATCTACGTACATTAATATTAAATTAATTTGTTTTCTCCAGGATTTGACGTAGCACAGATACTTAGTCTGATGTTGAACTCACTATTCTAAAACGAGGGATTGGGTATACCGGGTGATTTACGTAAGACGCGCCCCTTAAAAGCTTCAAATGCAACCCACCATACGAGGATTAACATAGATCAAGGTTATTTATGAAATTGTAAGTTGGGTTGCCTATACCAGTTGTTAAGGGGCGCGTCTTACGTGAATCACCTGGTATAGTCTTAGTCGCTCAAAAAGTATGTTAGAAAGAATTTTGCAGGCGACATTTTTGTAAAAGTGTTATGTCCTTATTGTTTTGACAGTTCGACTGGTCTCTCTTTTCATGTAGCCTCTGTGCTCTACTCCTTGGGCAGACTATGATTCTCCCATACCTTGGTCCTAATTATGTAAATTTGTGTAGCTAGCCTGTAGCCCCCAAATTCAAAATAAATATTTAAGACGAAAAAGTTGTTGGAAACTGTCCGATTCGTGGTTTACATTCTCGGATTGGTGTTCATTTACAATTTCTGACAATTTATTCGAAAGTTTCCGGCAGCCACGAAACTATAATAGCTGTATACGTACAATATTGACTTGGCCCTATTAAAAACCAGTAAAAAACCTTATTGAACGCTTAAAAGCCTTTCGGCAACTCATTTTCTTTGAAATGAGGAAGGAAAAAGACAAATCGTCTAAAATGTAATATGAACAAATGCCAAATTTTAAAAATGTTTCTTCTTTCTGCGATTCGAAGTAACAGCACTCAGCCCCTAGGCCCATTGTGCATCCGCCGCGTATTAAGAAATGCCTGCACACAAACAAGCATCTATCCCAAAAGACATGATCCTATCCGTTGAGATATCATCGATCCCTAGAGGATCGGCCTCAAATAGAAGATGCCCCAAAAGAAGTAATCTATAGTATTGCAAAAGAAGATGACGAACTCGAGTCCTCGCAAAGGCCCATCAGATGCAGATGTCTTTTAAAGAGGCCTGCTAATCGTAAGGAGCTATTGGGACCTGGCTTTTGAAAGTCTGTAGATGAGTTGTTCCGCTTGCTTCAGCCCAGGACGAGAAGTGAGTCTCTCTAATTACTTGCTGAACGCTTGCTTTAAAAAGGGTTCCAAAGAGCCCTCCCTGACCAGGCAATCGACCTCCTTGAATGTTACTGTACCGAGCATCCAGATTAGTCGAACCTAGTTGACTGAGCCGAACTTTTCCAGGGCTTAGCAACATTCCGTAACCAGGCTTTGAACGCTGCTTGACTGTGGAAACCTATATAGATATGCCTATTTTGGTAGACTCTGGCTCAGACCTCAGTCTGGAAAACGGTAGGAAGACAAGCCTAGTGCATAAATGCACACTTAATTAAAACAGTAATTAATTGTACCATTGGAAAGAATGAATGAATGAATGAATAACTTCCCCAGGAATCAGGAAGGTATTCTGTATGAGCTGAGGGTCAGTGGTTAAAATCCCTGCTGAAGTTATATTTCTTTAAATACAGATGACGAATCATGGGGATGTTTTACAAAATACAGACGACGCCAGTAGTCTGATCCAATGGAACGTTAATAACCGTTTAAAATACACAACAAAGTATGTATTTACGAGTAGTTGCCGAAATACATATTTGGTTGTTTCCTTGGATCATAGATGACACCTACATTTAAGGTTTAATATCGTGTATCCAGGAAACCCGTAAAGAAACTGCCAAAATCCAAAACGTTGGTTCTGAAGGGTTGCCCGATATAGAACAATACGAATTAGAGAACGCACTAAAGCAAATGAAAACAAATAAATCACCTGGGAAAGACGGCATTATAATAGAACTGATAAAATGGGGTGTACAAAAACTAAAACATAAAATACTAAATTGTATGCTAAACAAATTTCTGATCCAAGCAACTATACCGGAAGACTGGAACGATTCTATTGTTATTCTTCTACACAAAAAAAGGAGATCATACACGTTTCGAAAATTACAGACCGATAAGTCTAATGACAAAAATAATAACTAATCGACTATCAAACTGGACACATACCAGTCAGAGACCCAAGTCGGATTTAGAACCAGAGATCATTTATTTACTACAGTGAAACTATTAATTGAGAAAACAAATGAATTTACCTGGTTTTCCTAGATTTTGAAAAGACCTTTGACTCGGTGGAAACATGGGCAATCACAGAAGCACTTAAAAATTGTAGAATTGACCAAAGATATATAAATCTTTTGAACAACATCAGCAATAAAACCACTGCCACCTACAAATTACATGACGAAACAAAACCAGTAGTTAAAACGCGGAGGTCGACAAGGCGACTGTCTGTCGCCTAAACTCTTCACTCTAGTATTAGAAGATATGTTTCTAAAATTTGATTGGGAAAACTACGGGATGCATATAAATGGCAGAAAAATAAACCACCTAAGGTATGCAGAGGATATCGTCGTTATTGCTACGAACAGAAATGACCTAGAGTATATGGTAAAAGATTTAAAAGATCAAGCAGAAAAGATCGGTCTGAAAATGAATTTAAACAAAACAAAGACAGTGACGTCAGAACAACAAGATATAGACGAAACATTAAAAGTTGAGAACGTAACGATTGAAAACGTTAATGAGTACATATACTTAGGCCAAACACTCAGGCTTGACCGAGACAGTCAAATAACAGGAATCAAACGAAGATCTCGATTGGCATGAGTAGCTTATTGTAAACTTGGTTTTATTTGAAACTCCAGAAACATTGCCCAACATCTAAAAACGAAAGTGTTTGATAAATGTATCCTAACCATAATGATCTACGGTAACAAAAAGCTAACGTATGGATTAGGGAGAAAACAAAAGTGACGGATGTTAGTGAAAGAATAGCAAATTTAAAATGGAGCTGGGCCGGACCCCTTGCCAGAACACAAGAAAACAGATGGACAAAAAGAATACTCCAATGGCGACTGTGAGAACATAAAAGAAACAGGAGAAGACCACCTAATAGATGGTACAATGACATAAAAACAGTAGATTAAAATGGATACAGGAAGCTCAAAATAGAACCAAATGGAAGTCAATGAAGGAGGCCTTCGTCCAATTATGGCTCGAAATGGGCCAAGAAAAAGAAGATATCATGTATGCGCCTGCGCATTTGTTACAATGGCTATGCGCATGTGCACAGTGAGATCGGCGTCGATTGCTACGATCATTGGCCTTCTAAACTTAATCCTACTTAACCTACACGGGATCAAATTCCAACCACGCTCCAGACCAAGGTCATGGTTAGATCCGAACCCGGGACTTCTCGATCGAGAAATGATGTTGTTGCAGTAAGCAATTGTCAAAACCGTTGTTGCCAGCTTGGCGGATTTTTCGCTAGATCTAGCTTATTCAAAAGTCAATCTGTTATCGAAGGATTCTTTTGTTGTCAAGCTTAATTTAGTGTTCTGTTGAGCCCCTACAGTTATTATGCACAGGTGAAAGAATTTATGGTCTAATAAGCCATGGGAGAATGTTATGCGTTCCTTGGTTGATAATCTTAAATATTAAGTGCGTTTCAATAATTCTGGAATCAGATCAATTTGTGTAATGTAATATGCTAGTAAGTGCCAAAAATACCCATAAAAGTTTTAGATTAGTACTATTTTTCCTCAGTTACTAATAAAACGAACCGGTTTTTGCACACGCAGTTATTGTTTCAAAACCACAATTGAAAGCTTATGACCCAAAATGCAAATGGTATCATTTGTAAGTCACCATTTGTAAACGACTTGGCCACTGGGAAAATTATTGTCCGTGTTGTTGAAATGGTAACCCTTGGATGCTGTTAAGTGCAGTGTTTATTATTACTGATTCAGTACTGTGGTGTTTATCTTATTTAGAGCGTTCTATTTCTGGGTTAAGCATCGTCCAATTATTATAAATACACGTGGGTAGAGACTAATTAACATAAAATTCGCGTTTGAAAGTGGAATTACGTTATGATCGTAACTTCATCTGGTTTGTCCCAATTATTCCTACGCCCCTGAGGTTTCACTTTCGCATTAATAATACGTCCTCGAATTTGCACATCGAACCCGCTCTCTCTACTCGAGCTAGCCTGCGATCGTCACGTCCTTCTAAGCCGCACTTCAGGTCGTTTCCCCGCAGGTCTCTGACCTCCATAGCTGCAGCACACAAGTGCAAAAGCCTCCCACAACGTCAACCTAATATCGTGAAACCCTGGACAACTAGCGGAGCACGTGCCAACCACATGATTCATTGCAACTGGAGGCCAGTATTCCGCGGGCTTTCGTTATAAACGAACCTTTTTGTTATCTCTTGTCTACGAAAAATCATCTTCCAACGCGGTCCGTTCTGGAAAATGTGCACGCTGGTGGTTGAAATACGTATTCGTGTCCATTTTTAAACTGGAATATTTTAAAAACGGTCGGTATCTGTGTCAAAAGTTAAAATTTGCGAAACAGATCAAGGTTGTTGGAATTATTATTTACAATTGCCTCGGCGTATTTGCATCCTATACCTGAAGGTTAGCTTGATACATTACATTGTCTGGAAAACTATTACAGAGACACGCTCTATTTAAGGCTACGCACAGACCGTTGAATATTGCTTGTTATTATGGTTCTAATTTTGTATTATTATTATTTAACTTTCGCCATTAGGTACGTCTTTCAATTGAATTATATTAAATTGTCGTCTTGGCAACAACCGAGTCGAAATAAACGAACCATACCATTCGAAACTTGCAGCCCTTTTTTAGTTTAGTTATGGAAAATACGAATTTTGGGCCGTTTTCGAATGGGTCCAGTATCTTTAATTGCATTTTGAACAAAATTTGACCTTGGCTTGCTAAGGACGCCACTGTCTTGCTCAAAAACAAAACGCTACACAAAGTTAGTCGTTTAGAAACTTTAAAGATCAAAATCCGGAATTGGTAAATCAGTCCCAAAATATCGTCATGTTTGAGCATAAATAAATCCCCAAAAACCAGAAATGCTTGCAAAATATTTTACCAAAAATAAACCAGTCGAATTTTTGAAGGTTTTCCATCAATTCGAAGTACGTTGCCAATTCCAGAAATTAAAGCTAATGAAATTGAGACTACAAGGTGTTTATTATTTTTGTGTATCTACGAATTAAGAAATGCGATTTTATCGCTTACAGATAATTTGTTTGAGTTCTCAATGCCAAAAATCAAACAAAATAATTTGTTTGGCCGCAGAAAAAACTCGCAAAATACTTCGATGTATTCGAAAATAGGTCAAGATAATGCTTGGGTTTAACAACTGCCACTGTCCCAAGCTTTCGTAATCTAACATTGTAATTTTTATTTATGGTTCCATAATTCACTTAGTTCTGGCACAAAATAAAAAAAAAACATTTAAAAGCCAAAACTTCCGCGACTCAAAACCAAAACAAAATCCGGCTTTATAATATTATCAAAGTAGCTGTTGATTTAACCAAAAGCAAATGATTAAATACGAAACTTTGATTAGAATTAACTTTCTAATTAAAAAACCTTCAAAAACCAAAACTTGCGTGGCTCAAAACCAAAACAAAATCCACTTTTATAACAATATCAAAGTAGGTGATTACTTAACCTTAAAACAAAAGAACAGCGTTTATGAAAAATGAGCATCGAAGCGCCCAGAACAGCCTATAACAAATTGCAAATTTTAATAATTTTAAAACTAATTAATAAAAATTTGTTACAGCCTGAACAAAATGCATGTAATGGAGGATGTCCGAGAAGGTTCCGATGTCCCAGGAGCTCAACCTTCATCACCAGGCCACGCAGAGCAACGTCCAAACATGGAGGAATCACATGAATTAGAGGCACAAGCAAACAACGAAAATAGCATTGAATCCGACAATAAACAGCCCAATAAATTTTCAAAGGAAGCAACCCAAACGAATGGAACTGACGAAACTAAAACTAATCTGCAAGACTTGAACAACACTGAAGAGGCTAAAAATAAAACTAATCAAGAAAATAAACAGTCTGAGAATGAAACTGGAAATAACGGAGAGGCCTTGACTGAAAAGGAAGCTGAAATTGAAACAAATTCGGTAACCGAAGATGCCGGCAGTAACGATAGTGCAATCGATGAAAATCAATATTCGAAAAGAAAACTAGAGTCGGAAGAATCTCCATCGAAAAGGATGAGATCTGAAATGGAACAGAATTATATACTAAGGGATAAGATTTTAAATGAATACATAGACGGATCGAATTGTTCGTCGATTCAACAAATCCAGATTCAGATGGACCAAATCGTTTCGGAAATTAGAACCTTGAACGAATTAGCTAAAGAAAAGGAGAAAGAATGGAACAACATAATTCACTTAAAGAAAATAAAGGAAGAGTTACTATTACGTATACAAAGGCGGAAGCAGGTTATGATACTGAACAATGATAAGATAGACTGGAGCGAACACGAAGCATCACCGGAACCACAATCAGATATCCTCGAGGAACGCCTTCGACACAGCGGTAAACAACTCCTAAAACACAACATTGCAAGTGCTAACAACAGTGGATTGGTAATCTTCTCAACATCGTCTGCAGGATCAGGCTTGAAAATACCTGGAGAAACAATACTGTCAAGTAACAAACAGAAGAGCTTGACAAACAAGCAGTTCGCAAACGCCATCATAGAAATAAATGGACAATCGGGTGACCTTAAACAAAATAGACAGCGGCCAGTGTTAGACGTTCAGTCGATTATTGCGGATTATAGGCAACGACATCCTGAAGCGGTACCAAGAAGAGGACGTCGAATTCGTTCCTTATTAAATACGCAAGGTGATAGTTCAATGGTTAAGAGAAAAGGACAGGAAGGTGTAATGAATTTTTCCTCAATTTCATTAGGTTCCGGTTCCCAAGTGAAACACAACTTGAATACTGCTGGCATCGAAGCCAACAGTGAACTCGGTCTTCTTTTAACAGCGGTTGATAACGTAAGTCTTAATTTCCTTCCTTACAAGTTTTCAAACACTGATTTTCCTTTTTATACCGAAAACGATCAAAGACCGAGGTTATGTTGCTAAAGATTTTTAAAAAGTCTTCGTATATTTATTGTTTGTGTTTAAACATAATTTTAGAATTGGCGAGCTTTAAAATAAAATTAAAACGTTTAGGTTTGTAAAATTGTAAAAGCTTCCGGTCAATTTCAAAAAAAAAAATAAAAGGTTATGTTGATAAGCAATGACCGGTATTATTTCTTTTACTTTCAAATCCTTTCCTTACCTGAGAATTAAGTCGATGAATAGAATTCAACATTAATGAACTTTGTAAAATAAAGCAGGCAAAACAAACGGGTTCAAAATCATCAAGCGCTGATGGACAAACACATTTAGAAACGACATCATTCAAGGACGTTCTAATGCAGTTTGCTAAACTTTCCCAACACGAACGGCAAGATTTGCTTCAAACGGCCATGAAACCGCCACCCTATTCTGAAGTTACCGTACATCCTGTGCCAGCACATACTCAGTCAGCATCGAATTCTTTACTTCATGGAATATTAACTAAGGTAGTTTTATTTATTTATATTTTTTAATTATTATACCCAATAAAAGCTTATCGACTACCTTTTTACACTTTGTGATGCATTAACGCTGATTTAAATAATTTTTTTGATAGCTAGTATAACATAACCTCAAAACACCGCTTAACCTAACTAAAAAAAGCTTGCTTTGTTAGAACCTCGACACACATTAACCTTACCTAATTTAAAAGGCAAACAAACTAATCAAAGCTTTATTGGTTTCGAATATTTGTATAAAATTTTCGTTATGACTTTGCCCAACATAACCTCGAACTTTTTGTAAATTTGTATAAAAAGCCTTTAAACAATTTAAACGCAATAAATGTAACAACTGCTGTTTTAGACGCAATCAAGATCTGATAACAGTAAATCAACGTTTAGTCCAACATTAGCACGGTTACTTACCGCTCCTGAAAGAGCCGCAGCCAGTTCGCCACATTCGAACAACCACGGTAATGTCGCGCCCGTCTCCATTTCTGATATGTTATCCAACAATAAGGTATTAACGAACATTTATTTCTACTTACAAACAAATTTAACTACCGTTGTTACAGGCCAGAAATGAAATTACGATAACTCCAGTTGGCGGACAATTTGATATAACCGTAAAAGAAAAAGTAAGTAAAAGTATTTAAAGACGAACTAAATAATAATAAATGAATGGTGTAGGAGGAGGAAGAAGCAGAGGATAGTGCAGATCGACTAGTGATAGACGAAAGTGATGCAATTGATGCACGAAACCGTATGGATAACGGTTCCGATGCCGGAGACGAGGTTCCACAATGTCAAGGTTGTAATCAAAAACCCGCTCAATTCGTCTGTGCCGGTTGTGGAAACCAATGGTATTGCAGTCGAGAATGCCAGGTATTATGTGTAATTTGTAATTATTTCAAATATACATTTCGATCATTTGCAGGTGGTAGCATGGGACGAACATTCGGAAGTATGTTCAGGTTAAACGACACTAAAATTCATGGAAATTCCTTTAACATGTTTAACAAACGGTACTCAGTTTATTTTTGATAAAGTTTGTGTTTCACATCAAATTCGTGTAGTAAAATCAAAGAAAGAAATCACTATATTAGGTATTTAAATATGTAAACACGTAAAAGACATGCCTGTTGTAGCCAAAGATAGCTAAGGGCTGAAATTTTCCTGCTATATATTTGTAATTATTATTTTTCATACTGTAAAACGATAAACGGTTGAAACCGTTTCTTTTTAATTTGTACAAACTGAAACCATTCTGATGTAGCATATCTTTATTTATTAGAAAACCTATTTACATACGATTATAAAATTTTATTTAAATTAGTTTTCATGTTGATAAAATGAGGCTAAGCTTTTATGCCACGAAAAAAACAAGTTAAACGACTAGTTTTATGTTTGTTGAGAGCGGAAACAAAAAAGGTTGTAATGTATTGCACTCTCGGTTGTTTTTATATACATTGACAGTTTTAAACGTGAATCCTCGTGAATTATATAAATGGTTACATACAATTAGTGATGGGCGAATGCGAGCGATGTGAGCAGCACAGTGAAACGAATACCGAATCGCGTTATTTTAGTCCTGCATTAGCCACTCGTTGGTTGTCTAATTGTTCCATCATTAAAATCATTCGATTAAGCCCATCGCTACAAACAATAAATAAGTCGGTTGTTTGGTTTCTAAAACTAAAGCTTAAATTTCATAGGAGGCTAAGTAACTTTTCTTTAAAAAATAATTTTACAACGGAAGACCACCCACACACAAAGCTGTCCGAAGAGAAAGTATTTTCTAAGTTTATTATCCGTAGTACCTACTTAACATTATTATTATAATTGTTAGATTTTAAAGTTTAGTGTTAAGCTAGCGTTAAGTGTAGTTTTTATTTAATATATGTTTGTGCTAGTCAATTTAATTTAAAAGTTACCTTTTGTGAGAGTGTCTTGATTTAATTTGAAACTAGGTTTTGAAGTGCCATTGAGTATAAAAGTGTGTGTAATTTTTACATTATAATGCAGTCAGTAAAACGAATTTAAATATTAAGGTACTCTGTGATATCAACATTTGCAATTTTATTTATCAGCCCACATGAAATTTACTATAAAATAGAATCATTTCTTTCTTAATGATGGTTTTTTTTCTTTTGTATTACCTCCAAGTAACCTATCCGTACTTATTTGATACTTTACATGAAACTCAACTGTTTTTTTAGACATAATTGTTGCGGTTTAAAACCTATAAATACAGCAAAAAGAACAACTGACAAACGTCGAACTACGCTACACTGTTAATTTAATATCGAGAGTTTCATAATCGTCAGTTAGAACACAAGTTACAGCTAGAAGAAAAAAGGAAAAGAAATAATATAATTATCAGTATTATAAAATCTTCGAATCTATACTTCCCGGATGATGGGGTCCTTACTGTTGAATCAAAAGGAGTCCAGTATTTTTCAATACAATAATATGTTACCTATATAAAATTATGCGTTAATTTTGCCGGTCAGTGTAGAACAGTGGTTCTCAACCTTTTTGTGACCGCGACACCCTTAAATATAGGTTTTTATGCTGCGACACCCTAACCCTAATGTCTAATTGCAATCACAATATATGTGCAAAATATTAAGTAAATTAAAACTTGTTTACGCTTAAATAACTTTAATATTCTTCAAAAACAAAAATACATACGTAGGTATTTCAGTCCAAAATAATAATTTTTCATACTCGAAAATGTACCGTTTGTAACAGGGACACATGGGTTAAGAAGGGTAAGTTTGGCTTTGTATTTCAGTCCAAAATTAATAATTTTTCATACTCCGATATGAACTGTTTGTAACAGGAACACATGAGCTAAGGAGGGTAAGTTTGGCTTCGTATTGCAGTCCAAAAGTAATAATTTGTCGCACTCGAAAACGAACTTTTGGCAATAGGAACACATGAGTTAAGAAAGGTAACTTTGGCTTTGTAATTCAGTCCAAAATTAATAATTTTTCATACTCGAAAGTGAACTGTTTGTAACAGGAATACATGAGTTAAGAAGGATAAGTTTGGCTTTGTATTTCAGCACAAAACTGGTAATAAATTGGTCGCACTCGAAAAAGAACCTTTGGTAATAGGAACACGTGAGCTAAGAAGGGTAAGGGTAATCTATGGCGGCTATCGGGTTAAACGCAAACAACCCTAAACGGCCAAGACGGTAGTTCCTTAACCGTAAGGGTTGGGAAGAAAAGTTAAATTACAAAATTGTGCGGGGGGTTGGGGGGAACAACTTTTCCATGAGACGCGAGTCCCTATCTATGGCGGCTATCGGGTTAAACGCAAACAACCCTAAACGGCCAAGACGGTAGCTCCTTAACCGTAAGGGTTGGGAAGAAAAGTTAAATTACAAAATTGTGCGGGGGGTTGGGGGGACCAACTTTACCATGAGACGCGAGTCCCTATCTATGGCGGCTATCGGGTTAAACGCAAACAACCCTAAACAGCCAAGAGGGTAGCTCCTTAACCGTAAGGGTTGGGAAGAAAAGTTAAATTACAAAATTGTGCGGGGGGTTGGGGGGAACAACTTTTCCATGAGACGCGAGTCCCTATCTATGGCGGCTATCGGGTTAAACGCAAACAACCGTAAACAGCCAAGAGGGTAGCTCCTTAACCGTAAGGGTTGGGAAGAAAAGTTAAATTACAAAATTGTGCGGGGGGTTGGGGGGACCAACTTTAACATGAGACGCGAGTCCCTATCTATGGCGGCTATCGGGTTAAACGCAAACAACCCTAAACGGCCAAGACGGTAGCTCCTTAACCGTAAGGGTTGGGAAGAAAAGTTAAATTACAAAATTGTGCGGGGGGTTGGGGGGACCAACTTTACCATGAGACGCAAGTCCCTATCTATGGCGGCTATCGGGTTAAACGCAAACAACCCTAAACGGCCAAGACGGTAGCTCCTTAACCGTAAGGGTTGGGAAGAAAAGTTAAATTACAAAATTGTGCGGGGGGTTGGGGGGAACAACTTTTCCATGAGACGCGAGTCCCTATCTATGGCGGCTATCGGGTTAAACGCAAACAACCCTAAACCGCCAAGAGGGTAGCTCCTTAACCGTAAGGGTTGGGAAGAAAAGTTAAATTACAAAATTGTGCGGGGGGTTGGGGGGAACAACTTTTCCATGAGACGCGAGTCCCTATCTATGGCGGCTATCGGGTTAAACGCAAACAACCCTAAACGGCCAAGACGGTAGCTCCTTAACCGTAAGGGTTGGGAAGAAAAGTTAAATTACAAAATTGTGCGGGGGGTTGGGGGGAACAACTTTTCCATGAGACGCGAGTCCCTATCTATGGCGGCTATCGGGTTAAACGCAAACAACCCTAAACGGCCAAGACGGTAGCTCCTTAACCGTAAGGGTTGGGAAGAAAAGTTAAATTACAAAATTGTGCGGGGGGTTGGGGGGAACAACTTTTCCATGAGACGCGAGTCCCTATCTATGGCGGCTATCGGGTTAAACGCAAACAACCCTAAACAGCCAAGAGGGTAGCTCCTTAACCGTAAGGGTTGGGAAGAAAAGTTAAATTACAAAATTGTGCGGGGGGTTGGGGGGAACAACTTTTCCATGAGACGCGAGTCCCTATCTATGGCGGCTATCGGGTTAAACGCAAACAACCGTAAACAGCCAAGAGGGTAGCTCCTTAACCGTAAGGGTTGGGAAGAAAAGTTAAATTACAAAATTGTGCGGGGGGTTGGGGGGACCAACTTTACCATGAGACGCGAGTCCCTATCTATGGCGGCTATCGGGTTAAACGCAAACAACCCTAAACAGCCAAGAGGGTAGCTCCTTAACCGTAAGGGTTGGGAAGAAAAGTTAAATTACAAAATTGTGCGGGGGGTTGGGGGGAACAACTTTTCCATGAGACGCGAGTCCCTATCTATGGCGGCTATCGGGTTAAACGCAAACAACCCTAAACGGCCAAGACGGTAGCTCCTTAACCGTAAGGGTTGGGAAGAAAAGTTAAATTACAAAATTGTGCGGGGGGTTGGGGGGAACAACTTTTCCATGAGACGCGAGTCCCTATCTATGGCGGCTATCGGGTTAAACGCAAACAACCCTAAACAGCCAGGAGGGTAGCTCCTTAACCGTAAGGGTTGGGAAGAAAAGTTAAATTACAAAATTGTGCGGGGGGTTGGGGGGAACAACTTTGCCATGAGACGCGAGGCCCTATCTATGGCGGCCATCGGGTTAAACGCAAACAACCCTAAGCGGCCAAGAGGGTAGCTCCTTAACCGTAAGGGTTGGGAAGAAAAGTTAAATTACAAAATTGTGCGGGGGGTTGGGGGGACCAATTTTGCCATGAGACGCGAGGCCCTATCTATGGCGGCGATCGGGTTAAACGCAAACAACCCTAAACGGCCAAGACGGTAGCTCCTTAACCGTAAGGGTTGGGAAGAAAAGTTAAATTACAAAATTGTGCGGGGGGTTGGGGGGAACAACTTTTCCATGAGACGCGAGTCCCTATCTATGGCGGCTATCGGGTTAAACGCAAACAACCCTAAACCGCCAAGAGGGTAGCTCCTTAACCGTAAGGGTTGGGAAGAAAAGTTAAATTACAAAATTGTGCGGGGGGTTGGGGGGAACAACTTTTCCATGAGACGCGAGTCCCTATCTATGGCGGCTATCGGGTTAAACGCAAACAACCCTAAACGGCCAAGACGGTAGCTCCTTAACCGTAAGGGTTGGGAAGAAAAGTTAAATTACAAAATTGTGCGGGGGGTTGGGGGGAACAACTTTTCCATGAGACGCGAGTCCGTATCTATGGCGGCTATCGGGTTAAACGCAAACAACCCTAAACAGCCAAGAGGGTAGCTCCTTAACCGTAAGGGTTGGGAAGAAAAGTTAAATTACAAAATTGTGCGGGGGGTTGGGGGGAACAACTTTGCCATGAGACGCGAGGCCCTATCTATGGCGGCCATCGGGTTAAACGCAAACAACCCTAAGCGGCCAAGAGGGTAGCTCCTTAACCGTAAGGGTTGGGAAGAAAAGTTAAATTACAAAATTGTGCGGGGGGTTGGGGGGACCAATTTTGCCATGAGACGCGAGGCCCTATCTATGGCGGCCATCGGGTTAAACGCAAACAACCCTAAACGGCCAAGAAGGTAGCTCCTTAACCGTAAGGGTTGGGAAGAAAAGTTGAATTACAAAATTGTGCGGGGTGTTGGGGGGACCAACTTTGCCTTTAGACGGGAGGCCCTATCTATGGCGGCCATCGAGTTAAACGCAAACAACCCTAAACGGCCAAGAGGGTAGCTCCTTAACCGTAATGGTTGGGAAGAAAAGTTAAATTACAAAATTGTGCGGGGGGTTGGGGGGAACAACTTTGCCTTTAGACGGGAGGCCCTATCTATGGCGGCCATCGGGTTAAACGCAAACAACCCTAAACGGCCAAGAGGGTAGCTCCTTAACCGTAAGGGTTGGGAAGAAAAGTTAAATTACAAAATTGTGCGGGGGGTTGGGGGGACCAACTTTACCATGAGACGCGAGTCCCTATCTATGGCGGCTATCGGGTTAAACGCAAACAACCCTAAACGGCCAACACGGTAGCTCCTTAACCGTAAGGGTTGGGAAGTAAAGTTAAATTACAAAATTGTGCGGGGGTTGGGGGGAACAACTTTTCCATGAGACGCGAGTCCCTATCTATGGCGGCTATCGGGTTAAACGCAAACAACCCTAAACGGCCAAGAGGGTAGCTCCTTAACCGTAAGGGTTGGGAAGAAAAGTTAAATTACAAAATTGTGCGGGGGGTTGGGGGGACCAACTTTACCATGAGACGCGAGTCCCTATCTATGGCGGCTATCGGGTTAAACGCAATCAACCCTAAACGGCCAAGACGGTAGCTCCTTAACCGTAAGGGTTGGGAAGAAAAGTTAAATTATAAAATTGTGCGGGGGGTTGGGGGGAACAACTTTTCCATGAGACGCGAGTCCCTATCTATGGCGGCTATCGGGTTAAACGCAAACAACCCTAAACAGCCAAGAGGGTAGCTCCTTAACCGTAAGGGTTGGGAAGAAAAGTTAAATTATAAAATTGTGCGGGGGGTTGGGGGGAACAACTTTGCCTTTAGACGGGAGGCCCTATCTATGGCGGCCATCGGGTTAAACGAAAACCACCCTAAACGGCCAAGAGGGTAGCTCCTTAACCGTAAGGGTTGGGAAGAAAAGTTAAATTACAAAATTGTGCGGGGGGTTGGGCGGAACAACTTTTCCATGAGACGCGAGTCCCTATCTATGGCGGCTATCGGGTTAAACGCAAACAACCCTAAACGGCCAAGACGGTAGCTCCTTAACCGTACGGGTTGGGAAGAAAAGTTAAATATTAAAATTGTGCGGGAAGTCGGGGGGACCAACTTTACCATGAGACGCGAGTCCCTATCTATGGCGGCTATCGGGTTAAACGCAAACAACCCTAAACGGCCAAGACGGTAGCTCCTTAACCGTAAGGGTTGGGAAGAAAAGTTAAATTACAAAATTGTGCGGGGGGTTGGGGGGAACAACTTTTCCATGAGACGCGAGTCCCTATCTATGGCGGCTATCGGGTTAAACGCAAACAACCCTAAACAGCCAAGAGGGTAGCTCCTTAACCGTAAGGGTTGGGAAGAAAAGTTAAATTACAAAATTGTGCGGGGGGTTGGGGGGACCAACTTTGCTATGAGACTTTTGGTAATAGGAACACACGAGCTAAGAAGGGTAAGTTTGGCTTTGTATTTCAGTCCAAAATTGATAATAATTTGTCGCACTCGGAAGCGAACTTTTGGTAATAGGAACACATGAGCTAAGAAGGGTAAGTTTGGCTTCATTTTTCAGTCCAAAATTAATAATTTTTAATCCTCGAAAATGAACTGTTTGTAACAGGAACACATGAGTTAAGGAGGGTAAGTTTGGCTATGTATTTCATTCCAAAAGTAATAATTTGTCGCACTCGAAAACGAACTTTTGGTAATAGTAACACATGAGTTAAGAAGTGTAACTTTGGCTTTGTATTTCAGTCCAAAATTAATAATTTTTCATACTGGAAAGTGAACTGTTTGTAACAGGAATACATGAGTTAAGAAGGGTAACATTGCCTTTGTATTTCAGTCCAAAATTAATAATTTTTCATACTCGAAAGTGAACTGTTTGTAACAGGAATACATGAGTTAAGAAGGGTAAGTTTGGCTTTGTATTTCAGTCCAAAATTGATAATAATTTGTCGCACTCGAAAGCGAACTTTTTGCAATAGGAACACATGAGTTAAGAAGGGTAGGTTTGGCTTTGTATTTCAGTCCAAAATTGATAATTTGTCGCACACGAAAACGAACTTTTGGTAATAGGAACACACGAGCTAAGAAGGGTAAGTTTGGCTTTGTATTTCAGTCCAAAATTGATAATGATTTGTCGCACTCGGAAGCGAACTTTTGGTAATAGGAACACATGAGCTAAGATGGGTAAGTTTAGCTTCATTTTTCAGTCCAAAATTAATAATTTTTAATCCTCGAAAATGAACTGTTTGTAACAGGAACACATGAGTTAAGGAGGGTAAGTTTGGCTACGTATTTCAGTCCAAAAGTAATAATTTGTCGCACTCGAAAACGAACTTTTGGTAATAGTAACAGATGAGTTAAGAAGGGTAGGTTTGGCTTTGTATTTCAGTCCAAAATTGATAATTTGTCGCACACGAAACCGAACTTTTGGTAATAGGAACACACGAGCTAAGAAGGGTAACTTTGGCATTGTTTTTCAGTCCAAAATTAATAATTTTTAATCCTCGAAAATGAACTGTTTGTAACAGGAACACATGAGTTAAGGAGGGTAAGTTTGGCTATGTATTTCATTCCAAAAGTAATAATTTGTCGCACTCGAAAACGAACTTTTGGTAATAGTAACACATGAGTTAAGAAGTGTAACTTTGGCTTTGTATTTCAGTCCAAAATTAATAATTTTTCATACTGGAAAGTGAACTGTTTGTAACAGGAATACATGAGTTAAGAAGGGTAACATTGCCTTTGTATTTCAGTCCAAAATTAATAATTTTTCATACTCGAAAGTGAACTGTTTGTAACAGGAATACATGAGTTAAGAAGGGTAAGTTTGGCTTTGTATTTCAGTCCAAAATTGATAATAATTTGTCGCACTCGAAAGCGAACTTTTTGCAATAGGAACACATGAGTTAAGAAGGGTAGGTTTGGCTTTGTATTTCAGTCCAAAATTGATAATAATTTGTCGCACTCGGAAGCGAACTTTTGGTAATAGGAACACATGAGCTAAGAAGGGTAAGTTTGGCTTCATTTTTCAGTCCAAAATTAATAATTTTTAATCCTCGAAAATGAACTGTTTGTAACAGGAACACATGAGTTAAGGAGGGTAAGTTTGGCTATGTATTTCAGTCCAAAAGTAATAATTTGTCGCACTCGAAAACGAACTTTTGGTAATAGGAACACATGAGTTAAGAAGGGTAACTTTGGCATTGTATTTCAGTCCAAAATTAATAATTTTGTGGCACCAATAAATGCTATGACGGGTTTCTTCTCTTTAGCTTTTATAATTTAATTTCAATTTTAAAATTTACTTAGGATCCCTGACAGAATCTTTATTACTTTTAATTTTATTTAAGCTCCGGCTAACTCAATATCTCTTAGGTGTTGATGAGATTCTTAATTTGAGATTTATTTAAGTTCTTAAATCATTCAGTTATTTTGTACTAATAATGTCAAGTCAAAAAGTGTTATACAGATTTATTAACAAATTGTTAGTTATGAATTAAACTCGCATAAATTCCCTACTATGCCCTAGCTAAATAGAATCTAACTTAATGATTACCTACTAATAAATTCGCTCACATTGGTTGACTTCTTATTTAATGTTCCCACTTTCTACCCTAGAATAAACTTGCAGACTTCTTCCAGTTCAATGAAATATAGGTCACACTCCCAATTCTTCCTTTATACATTCCACTATCCAAATATTTTAATCACTTAATTTTTTTATTATGCTAATTATTTTATATTTAAACCATTATATCTTCATATAAATAATTAATTTCATTTACTAATCTTCCTTGTAATTAATTAATAATTTGAATAATCTCTTTTTCAGAATTTTTATGTTATAATTTTTCTAACATTCTCGTTGTCCTGGTTAATTTATCCATCTTCGTTTACTTCATTTTCAACATGAAGTTTGTTTAAATATTTTCAAATACAGTTATTATGATTAAACCAGATCCTTCTAGCTAACTTAATATTACATTTTTAACATGTTATAATTAATGTAGGTACATAATTCAATTTTAAATATTCCTAGCTATCTAATTGAATATTAAATCTGTATACAATTTAATTATTTCATAATTCATAACATTTTAAAATTCCTATTTATGAAATATGTAACATTACAATATATAGCTAACATTGTAAAAAAATAGATTAATTGGAGAAGAGTTTTTGTAAAAATTCACATCGGAACTTCAGCGACACTGTTATAGCTACTTAAAATTTTACAATTATTCAATATATTTTACACATTCTCCATTTTGATAATATTTTTTTCTTATAAATAAACTTGTTAAACCTGCATATTTTATAAGAAATAAATACAAGAAATTCGAAGTAACAATATATTTTATAAACTGACAACCCATGTTACAAATTAATTGTGTATTTTATTTAATAAAGCAGCTCTACGATCGGTAGTTTGAAAAAGCGCCTTAATAAGGTTCCTAAGCTCATCCGGAGTAAAGTGCAATGTTAGCGGTCCTTTTCCATCAGCCCATCTGTCATCTATTGCAATCAAAGTAGCACCAAGGATAAAGACCAAGTCGTTTAACTTTTGCCAACACTCCACGTACAAAGTAACCTCTTGAGGATCTGTAAATAGCTTCGGTCCTCTTGTAAGTATGACCTTAAACATTTCTACAAGTTGTTCGGAATTTTTTGAAGGAATATCTTGAGCATTAAGCACAACATCGATTAGCTTCTTAACGAAGGCACTTAATAAATAACCCAGCGTTTTGTTGTATACAGCATGCGGGAGAATTTTATGCCATATGGTTTTGAGTAACTCGTATTGTCTCACGCATTGGCGTAGGCATTTATCCGTATCGATGTGTAGACGTTCCGATAATTGGCTAGAAGTGAACTGATATTGTTCTAAAGTATATTCCATCGACTTAATATGTTCTTCGACGTAACCGAGGAATGTATCGCCCCCGACCGTTCTTAACTGATGAGGTTGATCTTTAAATACTGGCGGAATAGGTAAAGCAGCTTCTGAAAATTTCTTGCTGTACACCTCGTTAAGCATAGTTAGTTGATGTGCGAGGTACATGCAATTATTTCGAAATAAAACGACCTGTTGCGGTATCGTCTGCAACAGCTTTTCGTGATGACCGTGAACTAGGCTTCCGTACTGATAGAAAATACCCTGCGCCGTACAAATTAAACGAGCCGCTGCTTGATCCGTATCCGCGAGTGCTTCCTCGAATAATTTTTGTACAAGCTCGAGAAGGTCGATGGTGCTACGAGAAACAGCCGACTCGGGAAATTCGTCGCCGGTTAGAAAATCACCGTTGCTATGTGTTACGCCCACCTCTACCATATCGTGTAAATCCTTTTTCATGATCGCAATCGCCGTAGACGAATACTCTTGACATTTTTTATTAATACATATCACATCCATGTCGTTTGTGTATTCCAAAATTGGATTTCCGGCGTTGCTTAATATTTCTAATTGGACTAACTTGTTATGGAATGTTTTCACATCCTCTATAATTTGTTTATAAGCTTTATAATCCCCATTGCCGACCGGTAACTTATCACTCAAGCAGTTCTTTATAAGGCTTTCGGACAAAGCAAGTTTTATTTCGTCTCCGATGTAGGCGACAGTTTTTAAATTTTCATCTATTTGGTAATTAAAATGCATGTGCACAAAAGAAAATACATTTACCAGTTTACTAAAAACATCTTTATGGGAATTTTTAAGCGAGGCCTTTTTTATTAATACGTTCAAAACATAAAAATCGGGTTCATCTTCAACTTTAACTATGGTTGTGCTTTCCATGATGGGTTTACAAATACATTTCCAAAGAAACTTGGAAAATTTAGTCAGCGGCACAGTAACTGTCTCAAACAGTCCCAAGACTGTAAGTATATCCGTAAAATCTTTCGAATGTTTCGTAATTTTAATCGAATTCGTTTGAACATTTGCCGATTTACTTTGTATTATTCTTACGTGATTTTCAAACATTTCAGTTATTCTTTCAACAACCGCACTCTTTTCTGTCGAAACGGTCATTTTTAAAGCTTCAATTGCGTCAGTAACTTCGTCTTCGGGTACGCTTTGAATGTGTTCCTCAACCCGGATAAGTTCGAAAGCGGCTTTGATATACAAATTTTGCTTCTGTAATTCTTTTACGTTCATGAAAAGCTCGTGAACTTGTACTAAATGTATAACAATAGACAAGGCAATATTAGCTTTTTCTAATTCTATCGAAAGATTATCTAACTCTTCCGTTTTGTTTGCGATATCTTTCACCGTTACGTCTTCTACCTGTGCCTGTAGATTGTGAATGTCAGTCGATAGACGCATCGTCGTATCCAATAATTCCTGATTCTTTTTAGGCCATTCACTAAACTGATAGTAAACATTATCGATGTACTTGTTTATTTCTGCTTTACACGTCGAGACCTTTGTTGCAAGTACTGGTAAGTTCTTTTTACTGTTTTCAATACCTGCTTGTTCGGCTGATGATAATACTTCGGAAAGGAAATTCATTGTAGCTGTTAAGTCTGAAAGTACATTGCAAAAGTTTATTACGCTGTACTTTTAGTCAACAAATTTACTGAAAAATCAATACAATATGTAAATTTAACGCTACAAACCTGGTTTACTATTATTAATGAATGAGACTTAAGTTTGTTCCTTTAGTCGTTACTTTTGATGAGGTAACAAATTAATTTTCATTTTACGGATGCATCTTCTGTCAGTTCCTAACCTAAATCCCACCGGTTAAAACCGCAGCGTCATATTAGGTAACTCTTAAATTAATTCTATTTAAGGAAATTTTAAACAATTATATTTAAATCCTATTACAAATTAACTACAAACTGGAAGCCTGACATAATCCTTTAATAAACTAACTTTAATTTGAAAGTATGGGAATCTTATTTAAATAATAGAATTTTAAGTAGTGGGATGACGTTTGTTTATATTTAACGTTTTTGGAGGTTATAAGAGACGAAGTTGTAACTTTTAGCTAAAATTTAAAATATTTATTGATTTTTTACCCCAATTTTAATTATGTTAGACGGTTGGTATTGTCGTTCTATGGCTAATGCAGCTGCAGCAGCTGAAGAGGAGGAACAAGCTAATGAAGAATCAAAGTGCAAAAAACAGTACAAATTCCTTAAAAGAAAATTCAAGCATTTGATTTATGTAAGTACATAAATATTATTATCTAATATAATTAAACTGTTGTTACATAACGATTTAGGAAAACGAGGCATTTAGAGTTGCTCTTCGGGCAGCGCAGAAACGTTTACTAACCGTAACAAGGGATCGTAATTTTTTGTTGGACCGTTTACTGCAATATGAAAAAGTAGAAAGTAGTTCTGAAAGTGAAGACACGGAGTCATCTGATGATCAAGATTCCGTAAGGGCAGAACCTGCCAAAAAGTATGTTGGGTTAAGTTCGTTCGATTTTGTTTTAATTTTCGACTTTTAAGGCGGAAACTTGATTCGAATACATCACACAATAATGGATCTAGCAGTACTTCTGGAAAAGTCTTAGCTGCCGCTAAAAGAAAGAAACCACCCCAACCGTCAAGACAACCCAAACAAATCAATCATCCATTAGTAAGAATGAATGAATTCAATTACTGCTTGCTAAAAATGATTTAATATAGTTACAGATGCCGATAAGCACGATTTCATCAAGTAGCAGTAATATCTTATCAGACGGTCACATGACACCTGAGGAAGTGGAAAGGCATCTGCAATCTCGACAAAGTTACATGGAACTTGTACCGGAAAGGGCACCGTTAACGGTTCCCACAGAAATGTTTAGCAACGAACCATCGCTTGATAGGTAGGATTATTATAAAATGTACTTTGTGATACGTAAAGCTTATCGTGTGTTCTTACAGTGAGTCGAACGACATTGGAGAATTGGAAACTTCACCGAGTAATATCGGAGAGGAATTAAGTATCGACATGATTCCCGAATAATGTAATGTGTTAACTTTAAAATATTTATTATATCAATTTAAATGCGATATTTGTTTGTAAGTTTGTAAAGTGCTAGGTATTGATATTCATAATAAATTGTTGTAATTGCTGTAGTTTGTCCATAATTTTAACGTAATCTGTTGGGCTTTTGATGAGATGAATATTGTATTGAGGTGGATTTACGTATTTTCAGTAATTCGAATACGATGTGTACTGACGATACAGGCAATCGTATTTACATTGTCGATATCTTTCTGTCCGATACAGTTCCATCAGGTTCCCACAATTCAAGTGAGAGTTAACGAAAAGTGTAATTTGTTCAGTGACTTCATGCTTAAGGTAAGTACATAACTTTGCGTTTGTCCATATACAGCAGATGTGTCGATGGAAAGGTATAATTGTGATGTGATGAGATTATTGATAATATAACCTCACTTTTTATTTTGTGAGGTGCTTTCGTAGAGTGAAGCAACGAATAAAAATTCAACCAACTTTTGTGATCAATTATTCGATATCCACTGATACGTCGAAATCACACTTTTAAAAAAGCAATTGAGTTTTAAGCATTAAAATGAATGTTCCTTTGTGATTATTATTATTTGTAGTGTCGCTTTGAGTATCGTTTATTGTGTCTGTGCTTTTGATGTCATTCCTATTCGTTTCCATTTTCATAACCGTGTTCGTTATCTTGCGCCTTACTTTTTGGGTCGTTATTAGTTTTTTGAAGCCTGTTCTGCTTTCCTGTAGCCTATTCTTGTCTTCTTTTCTTTGTGCTTTTTTTCCCTTGCTGTCTGGATTATCATTTCTTCTCTGGTTAAATCATTTTCTATATCTTATTTCTTCCTAGTCTGGCCTTATTCTTCATAATCTCTAGCTTTTCCGTGAATGAACATATTTCTGCCACTATTTTTCTTTCTTCTAGCTTGCTAAATGTGAACGCCTTTTTTACTTTTGCTCTCACTCGTAGATTATCCTGTAAGAAGTTTTCTACTTCTGCTTCAACCATATTATTATTTTTTAGTTCCCAACCTTTTATTATAATATTGCTCCTCTTGTTTTCTTTCTCCTGCTTTTCTATCTTGATCTTGAGGTCGTCTACTTCTTTGCATAGTTCTGCTTTTTCCTTTTTCCACTCCATTTCTGTCTTGATTAAGTTCTTCTTTAATTGCTCGAATTTCCTCTCCATATTTCTTGACGGTCTTGTTGTTGGTTATCATACTTATTATCTCATTTCTTGTGCTTTGAATTTCTGCTTTTATTTCTTTCATCTCCATTGTATCACAGAGCAGATATTTCTTGGGAATAATAGCAAAATAGTGCCTATGCAACCCAACTGACAAGGCCCATAAGCCTGTATCTGTAAACGGTAAAGAGAGGGAATTAATCGAAAATCTAGGGGAGGCAAATTATTTAGCGGTAGGAATAAAGATATACCCAAAGAGCGAAGAACTGCCATAATATAACCTATACATAAGGGTGGAAATACAAGAGATTGCAGGAACTACAGACTACAGAGGTATATCTTTGCTGTGCAAGGCACTAAAAGTCTTTGAAATAATACTAGAAAATAAACTTAGAGATGTGGTTGAACCGGAGCTAGCAGACGCACAAAGGGGATTCAGACCACCCCACTACAGTATACAGGACCACATATTCACCTTCCAACAAATAATTGAAAGGGCAATAATAAAAGACCTTTGTTTTATCGATATGGAAAGAGCTTTGGATAGAGTTAGCAGAAAAGGAATATGGAAGAACCTAAAGAGTAAAGGAGTAGACAACGCGACCCTCTAGCTCTAGAGACCACAAAAAGCCTATATAATGCCACGACCAACCTAATTTCGTTACTATTTGCAAATAATAATGGTTTGTAGCCATTAAATTTTAAACACCCTGTACATTTTCTTTTGTTTTAAATTACAATAAAAAAGTTTTAAGTAATAGGAATTTTAAATTTTGAAAAACGAGCCCAAAAACAAATTCACACCGAAATCTTAAATTATTCATTAAGTTTTGTAAAAGTGTTTTTCTGGAATAAATATCAATTAAAAATTAATAATATAAATAAATAGGTACAAAATTTCGGTTACAAATAATTACATCAGAATACTTTGGAATTTAGCAAGCTGTGAAAACAAATGAACCATAAGTCATTGACAAAACCTTATAAAGGTTTATAATGTCAACGTTAAACTAAATAACAGCTTAAGTTTAGATCTATTTAGTTTAACTTGATTCCAAATATTTAGTTAATAATGAATTCGTCGTGTTTAACCCGTGAGTATTAGCTATCGATTAAATCCACTTCCCGCTCTATTTTTTAATATTATTTTAGGTTACTTGGAAGCACTTAAAAACTATTTTAACTTATCCGAACCCCAAGTTTCTTGGGTTGTCGCCATCAATATTGTTGGACTTGTAATAATCATCGTTTTGCTATATTTCCGGAGTCGGAAAACTACAAGGATCAATAATACATGTAACACCAATTCTTTAGCAATGTTGCAAGATCTGCACAGAGCCACTTTTGTATGTTTTCAGTTTAAAGTATGCAATTTTGTAACTTGAAATGTTTTAGGAAAACGATGTAATTTCCAGTATACGATTAATACAAAAATATCCGCAGGGAATTAATCAACCACATCCGATCGATGGATATACACCGTTTATGGTTTGTATTACTATTACAATATTACAAACAACTGAGTTTCTAACTGTTTTATTTTAGAGAGCTTCCCTACATGGTAACACCCAACTGGTTAACATAATGTTAAGTTTTGGTATGTTTGTGTAGATATAAACCGTTTAGAAATAACGTTTTATTGCCCAGGTGCAGATCCCTCATTGAGGTCAACTAAAGGTGAAACCCCGTTTTACTTAGCAACTTTTTATCTGGTTCAAAATCCATGCGTCAAAGATGCTTCGTGCATTCGCACCTTATTCTATGCAGGATCCGATATTAATGCTATAAACGAAAAAGGTTACACTCCTTTACATTTAGCATCAATGTTTGGACATACAAATCTTGTTAGATGGTTACTTAGTAAAGGTGCTAGCCCAGTCGTACAACCGTTTCCGTATATCCTTGCACGTTTACAAGGTAAATTTATGAGCTTTAATTTTTAGACTGTGATCAGTTTAAGATTATTTTAGGTCATTATGGGACTGCCATGCTTTTAAAGAACCGAGGATTACCAGCAATTGAACAGAAGTAATCTAAATGACGTGTTAACAAGGAAAATTGTACATTCAAACACTGCTTTTTTAACGTCGATTATATAGCTAACATTTTTATTTAATAAAAGATTTCTTCTAATCGTTGGTTTTATTGTATAAGGCGGCTGAATAATTTGGGGCATTTCGAAGTAAACCTAGCCTTCGTAATTCTTTCTGATTTTCATGAATTTGTAGAATATAACTTTAAATCGCCCTCAACTTACGAATTTTGTTTTACAAGATAAAATTTGTGTAGAATTCAGAAGTGTTTGATCAAAACCATGGACGCCCGCAGGATTTTTTCTCAGGGGGGGCAAAAAATTGTAATTGAAGAATTTTTTGCAATTAAAGAGTTGAAAAGTGTATGTTTTGAAGCATTCTGAGAGCTGTTTTAGTAGGAGAGACTGATTCTGAGTTAAATTAAGCCGATTTGAACGCTTTCTTTGGTTAGTTTCAATTAGAACAAAATTTTAATAAAAAATTTATATTGTGTTAAATTCTCTGGGGGGGCCACGGCCCCCTCTGGCACCCCCCTGCGGGCGCCCATGATCAAAACAGCAAATGTTAAAAAATGAAATACCTTCAGTAACGTCAGTATTTCTGCAGTTTATTAGTAATGATTTTTGTGAGTCGTAAAACGAGGGCGCCGTGCCTTTTATACAAAATCTTGCAAGACAAGTGTAAAAGAAAACTATTAGAATAAGTTGTTATGTATTTATTACACACATTTTGTCGTCTCTATTTTGGGCTTGTATGAGTGTTCCACTGTTGAAGTAGGTACTAATAAACGAATTAAGTAAATCAACACAAATGAATAGGTACCTTTATTTAGCACTTTCGAATTTTTCTACGGCAAGTTTGCTTAAAGTCTTCACAAGCAAAATATTTGCGCCCCCATTTGAAGCGATTTCTTTTTCGTTTGCATTACTTGTAAATCACTTCTGTAAACATATAAAAGTCTTCGTTTAAATTAATAATTATTTGCCCCACATATTAGATTTACTTTACTTGAAAACCAACTCGCCGATATGCGATTTAAATTTAATTTATTTACTACAACTACAGAAACTACCACACACGTAACCTGTGGAGTTGGGCAGGATTATGCATTGCACCCATAAAGATCACATACGCTTACACACCAGCCTCGACACAGGTTACAGATACAGATACATCTACAGAAACTACTAAAGCAATCGGTTCACTCAAAAAATACACCATCCTAATTAGGGTTGCCACCTAGCCGGTTTTCACCTGGTTTAAAAAGGTTTCTGCCGGTTGCCGGGAAAAGTTCTAAAAAGCCAGTTAATTTTCGTATGAACTGGTTAAAACTACGTACTATTTTGACAATATGGAAATAATATGCTCTCTTTACCAAGAAATATGAGGGCTGAGTTAGAGACATTAAAATAGTATACCTTTCTTGTATAAAAAAGATGACGCAATTGTTTTTTTTTTCAATTAAATCTGCCTTAACTTTAAATACACAAAAGTTGAAGTATTTTTAAGGTATTTAGGTGCAGCAAAAATAGGTTATTTTAAGAGCTACATTAAAACTGAGGACGGACCTATACAGGAATTGTCCTTGGTGGGTGTTGTAGAGGATTCCCAGGCAACAAGATTTCGTGCGATTTTTGTTTAGGTCTAGGTAAATATAAACTTGTGACCATTTTTTAAGTCCAAAAATCTGCTTTTTCTGTTGTTATTTTTATTATGACCTATGAAAAATTTAATTTAAAATCACGACTCTAATGTATCTCAACCTTTGAAAGGGGGTTTACGGAAAGCAGTGTTGCCATATCGCATAATAAAACTGACAATGCTGCTTTGTTAGCAAAAGACGATGATCGAGAAAACTCTTGAATTGAACGAGAAGACAAATATACTGTATAAGAATCGTAGTTCAAACGTTTAGATGGATTACAAGAACAAGATTTTAACTTACATATTATTTGGTAGCAGTAAATTTGTTGATGATAGCTTAATATGTTAAAAGGCTGGGAAAAGCACGATAAATAATCCAGCACCAACTATTCAGTGTAAGGTTTAGGTATACCAGTTAATAACGTTAGAGCAATTCTATAGATAACCGATCAGTAAAAATTAACATGTATAAAACAATCGCCACCAGCAATATTTATAGAAGATACATTTTAAGACTGTTTAACCTTACTGGGCATTGACTGCAATGGGTTCGAAGCCAGCCACGTTTGGCCATGGCTTGGTTTGAATCTGGGACATCTCGATCGCAAAGCAAGCATTCACCCAATTACAAACAACTTTATAACACTCGTGCTTTATTGAACACATAATAAACAATTTATTTTGTTGGTTAAGTATCTACAAATAGTGCTTTGATATAATTAATAATCGTAAACATTTCTATCCTATAAATAAGTGCACTTATATGTTATTCAGGTAAATACAATACAAATTTATATAAAAATAGTAAAAATACATCAAAAAAATTAAAGCTAGATCTATTACACTAATAATCAAATCAACGACTACTAAAACATTTGAGTTAAAACACCATAAAAACCAATAAAATTGGTTAACACATAATATAAAAAAAAGTACCTCTAAACCCTGCATTTTTTGTACTATTGGGGAGTTTCTATTAATTCTTATTTGAGAATTATCACAGAGTAAGAGATTCTTGTCAGTTGATAAATTCATAAATAATTTGCACGTGTAAGGAATACTGTTGAAGTAAAGAGAAGGTACATCGATGAAAAATGTCATATTTATACGTATGGAAGAAGCTCGGATGTATTTCTGAAGTAAATACACAGGGTACGAACGATACCACTGAAAACATTATGTATGTATGTATGTAATCGTTAACCTCTTATACCTTTCGGTGTTGAGGCTGGTGCGTTAGCGTATGTGGTCTTACGCGTGAAATGCACAATCCGGCCCGCATGCGAGTCACGTGATTGGTGCGCCGTTTTTTACCTGCATACAGCACCATGTGTATAGCGTATGTGTGTGTACGTATAGAACCTTGTTACTCTACCTCGTAGGTCTGTATTCGGAGGAGAGCGTCGTTAATTAGGTGCCCAACGACGAATGGTCACCAGAGCTCGATACCGATCTCCGGGAAAACTTGCACCCAGCGAGATTCGAACCGGGGACTAGCGTAACGCTAGCCTGACGCTCTTACCACTGCGCCACCCTGGCCATGAAAACATTATGTAAAAACTAATATTCGTTTCTGCATTACTTACTTCCTAATGTCACGAATTAAAAATCAAGGCGAAAAAACAAAAGAAAATCCACCCATTTAATTACACGATTATTCGCCTCTTTTTACATTATGTTTTCCTAAGTTCCGCACTACCATTTACACTGAGTATACATACTAAAATAAACGATTTTTGGTGTTCTTATTTTTGTTAAAAGACTTACAACTTCAGTCATAAAGTACGTATTATGTAATTATAAACATATAAAACCGAAAATGATCGTAGAGTAACTCCAAAAAACAGAGTTACCAACTATTTAAGGAAGATTTCGTGAGTATACTTGTTATAACAAGTATAAAATATAAAGCTTGTATAATCAGGAATGCCATAACTGTTGAATAAACTGCTCTTTCACAGTACGGTCCGAAATACGGTTCATAATTCGGCTGGAAGATACTGAAAATGAAGTAGTAGCCTAAAATAAAATTAGTTAATTTTTTAAATACTTTGTAAATCGTATTCTGACCTATAATCATCCATACGAATTCTACAACACGTAACACATAAACGGTTCCATCGACTGCCTTTATTTTTCGATTATGATTTGCAAGTGCTAATATTCTAGCCAACATTCCGATCAAACCTAAAATTTATTTAACATAATCCAATTATTAAAATATTACCAAAACTTACCTGCTAAGGCAGCATAAATCGGTACGATGGGATTTAAAGGGCAATCCTTAATTGTTGAAATCCCAGCAAGGAACATCAAAGTTTTAAATAAAAACGACACAAAATTCAAGGTAATCTTAAGTTTAGCTGAAATTAAAGGTGTTAGTAAACATATCGTGTATTAATTCTATGACTTACGCCGATGAATTTTCGATTTTATACCCGTTTTAGTAGGATACTCCCCGAATGGTGATTCACCTCCATGTTGCTCCATCTCAATATGTAAAAATTTTGTGAGTTCCACTCCAACACGGCAGAATTTATTTTGCCCTATGGGTGGAGTAGATGTTAATTTTTAATTGACCTATTTCAAGTTGCCCTGCTTTCTAATGCACCATACGTTTTAAAATCTTACCGAGTTATTTAACAGGATTTACAGCTTCTTAAGAGTCATTGCGAACTTGATCTTTATAATTATAGTGCTTAAGGCAACATTGTTTGTGTGAAATTGTTGTAATTTCCTGGATAATTAAACATAATTTGAGGTTATGACTAATTCAAGGTCATGAACCGCAACAAACAAAAAACACATGATACATCACTTAGTGATGCCAACATTGCCAACATAAATTCGAAAATTACCTAAAAGAACGGGGGGAAAGTTAAATTTTATCATTACATATGATTATAATTACGTGATTACAGCTAATTACACCTAAATTAAATGATAAAGCTTGTGATAAATAACACAGTTTTCATTTTATAATACGTAGTAAATTAAGCATCACTGTGTCAGAGTTGGTTTGTGCACATGTGGCATTATTTATTTCTAATTTTAGTATAAGTATAAATACGTGTTAAAGTTAAAATGCCACAAGGAAAGCTGAAAGTGAAAACTAAATTACCACAAAACGTAAAAAATAAAAAGGATGCAAAGAAAGGTTCTGCTATATCCAAAAGAGCAAGTAAAGTGTTAATTTAGATAAAAGTAAGGTTATGTATTATAAAGTACTAAAACTTTTCAGATCATCCAGTTAAACCTAAGAAAAAGAAGTTTGAGGAATCACAGAAGTTTAAGCAAGCTGTAACAAAGTCACTAAACAAGGCTGTAGAAGATGAGATGCGATCGAGAGCTTACGATAGCTCCCAAAAAAAGTTGTCGAAGGTTCAAGAAGCGGTAGCTGCTTATAATAAAGCTCAGAGTTCATCTGAAACAACATCGTGACCTTAATGATATAGATTAGTAATTGGGGTAATCCTGCAGTTTATGTCGATATTACTGCATGTTAAATAATAATTTTAAAATTCTCTACAGTTCATTTACACCGAGAAAAGCACTTCCGTTGCAATTGTATATATTTTTTTCTTTTTGATTCATGTAACTTTATATGTGTAGGTTTAACACACGGCAGGGTTAAGTCATTAAACTGTAAGATTATGCTAATTTATACATACTAAGATTTATTGTGATTTTTGTGTAAATACAATATCGATTACAGGCAGTTTCATATTAAAAAAAGTTGTTTGTGTAGTTGTGGTAAGCCAATTAACATATTCAAATATTCACCTAAAGAAAACTGGGTATTTTGTGATACATAAAAATTACTTGCAGTGTCGGTTGTGTGCGTTTCTATGAAAATCGGTAGTGCTGATGCTACAACGTTTTCGATATGTGAGACGGTTTGATTACATAATAAATTAATGTACGATTTAATAGTTATTTGTACAACTAGTAATGAAAGCAATACTTTTTTTCATGAGTTTGAAGTTTGATGCACGACGGCGAAGCCGGAGTGCATCAATCGAACGATCAATCAAAACTCCTCCGCGTCTATCCGGTCTGTCGCTGTGATGAATGGAGAAATCAGGCATGTGTATCAGGGAATCAGGAATATTTGAATTCGGCCAAGATTTCATGATTATAATGATATCTGGTTGTACAGCATCAACTTCCGGCAAAAATTGGCCGAACTTTGGGATGAGAGAGGATGTATTAGTGTAGATACATAATTTTTGGATTTATTACTGAGTGTCTTATTGCTGCCCATTGCCATTTCTCTTCCCACTAACAATCTAGGGGTTCAGGGGTTGCCCCTAATGTATTTGATAACAAAATTTGGATTCGATTTCTGTCTGTTTATCAATTTTTCGCTGAGATCTATCAATTCTTTTCTCTGCATTACTAATAATTATTTAAACGATTATTTTTGGCAGACTTGTCCTTTCCATATCCAAGTGCTATCAACATTTATGATAGCATTTCAAAAATAATTTACAAACTTATGTTATGTATGATAGGTATAAGGAGATTACGATTTTGCAACTTTACAAATCAGATCACATTTTTGATAAATTCTGATTCCTTCTGCTGTTCTCTTTATGAATCCCTAAAAAAAAACTATGTCATAGAGAGGATATTTTTTCATAAAAGGCACAAAACTCTTGTGATCGAAATCAGAGGTGAAGCTTCTGTCAACGCCTGTAGTTTTTATTATATTTTTTGAATAACTTAATAAACATTTAAAGAGAGTTCACAGCAATATTTGTTAAGTTAATTTAAAATTGCTTTATTAATATCTACCGCGAGTGTAGTCATGCAACCTTTTTCTCACGTTGAGCGTCTTTTGGGTTGCCTATCGTCCTGCTTCTAGAGACAAGACAATTTCGTTTACGGGATTTATGGCCTTCCGTTATCAGTCCAAGTTATTACTATGTAATTGCAAGAATTAGGGTCCTGCATAGTAGAACTAGTGGAATTAAGAGTCGAACTAAGAAGAAGGAAAGAGGATTACAATACTACCAAAATTAAAAGCTGATTTAAAAAGAAAAGAAAGACGAGACAGGTCAAAGAATTAGATAACTTAAAGAAGAATATACAGAAACAAAAAGCAAAAAGAAATGTACGAAAGGGGACATACACTTCTGAGAAACTATACAGTTAGCAAAAGTAAGATTGAAAGGAATTGTATTAGAAAACTGTCTAAGGAAAATAGAGGAAGTAGGGATCAGATCGACTAGGAGAAATCTGGGCAACACGAACTTGAACATACATACACATACATAGTCACAAAAACACAAGAGAAGAACGACGATAAACAAAGGAAAACAAGGACGACGGGAACTTGGAACACATAAAGCATAAATGGGAAGGAACAAGAACTAATAGAAGATTTATGCTGGCTGTCTGTGTAACTAAGAAAAAAGCGAAAGGGATCAAAGAAATGGAAGAAGGACACATACTGCTTTTTAGTAGAGTGGACCTAAAAGCGAGAGCCAGAGGAGTAGGGTGCGTAATAAAACAGAGAGAATTATGATGATAGCCGAAAATAACAATACGACTATAGTGATAGTGTATGTATAAATGTTTTTTTCGAAGAGGTCATTCTAAGAAGAATATATCGATATTTCAGTAAATACCGCCTTCTGACAAATAAACAATTTGCATACCAACCTGGCAGGAGCATACTAGAAGCCATGCAACATAGCAACAGTATGCAGAGCCTTAGAAGATCGACAAAAATATGCAGCTCAACTCTGCGATGTAAGTCACGCATTTGACACAATGCCACGCACAACATTCCTTGCAAAGATGCATCAGTTCGGAGTTCGGGGAATACCACTCAATCTAATAAAGTCGTAGTTAACGCAGAGAATGGAGCGGGTAACAATCAACGGCAAAACCAGTAACATCCGCGAGACAACAGTAGGAGTGCCGCAAGGTAGTCTTCTAAGTGAAGTGTTTTTCATCAGCTATATGAATGATCTACCATCATACCTTAACTGTAAAGCGATCATCTACGCTGACGGTACAACCCTAATAGCAAATGCAAACAACCAAACCTAGCTGCAAAAAACATGGAAAGTGAACTGACCAAGGCTAAACAATGATTTACACAAAACAGTCTTTCGCTAAATGAAAATAAAACAGAGGAAATCACATTCCAAATTGATAGATGGGAGAAAGGGCAACCGGCCGTACGCTTTCTGGGGCTGCACATCGACCCAAGACTTACAAGGACTGATCACATTGAGACACTTGGAAAGCCGCTATCTAAAGCCACCTATGCTGTTAGAAGATTTGAGAAAACATCAAGGTATGTTAAAAGGGTTAGAAATTTGGGGTCACCGTCCACACACCACATTAATCCTAATCCAATTTTGCACCACTGTCAACAATGGCAAATCATGGTGACCAACTACATCTGTACAATAGGCTCCCAAGAGAGTCGAACTTACAAACCATAAAGCGAATTAGAAGAACACTGAAAGAACACCTCTTGATGGCAACACCTTACAATGTTGAGGAGTTCCTTGTGACGATCACGGAAATGTCAACTAACCGGAAATAATCACTATTTATATCACGAGAGCATAGAAAATAATCGAAAATACTTTGACGAGTTACGAGACGTATTGTCAAGAAATACCACCAGTCGCGGCAGCGACGAGTGGTGTTTCTTGACAATACGTCGAGCAAGTGCCGTTTCACATGGAGCGTATGTTCAGCACTGATCGTCAGCGCTGACCATGCGAGCCATTTCCATACGCGACTTACGCCTTTTCACATGCCTATCGTATGGTCAGCAACCGACAAGTCGCTGTTGCCATTCTTGCTGATTATGGGGATGTTCATTTGACAACGTATCGACGTAATAGAATATATGCACCTTTGATTTTCTATTGTGCAAATTAATATTTCCGTATCTATTTTATAATTTATGGCGGTGGTCCAGTATATAATCTACTAGAGCTAGACGGTCACGTGTTTACTAGAACAGGGCAAATTCGACAACTAGGCGAGATGGTACGAAACGGACCATCAGTTCTCATGTGAAGCTACTCATTATAAACAACGGCCCGTGCGCGTGCTGACAATACGACGACGCAAGGGCTCGACGTATGGCCGTCGTACCAAATCACGCGGACTGATAATACGCGCTTCATGTGAAATTAGTGTCGTTTCACATGGAGCGTATGTTCAACACTGATCGTCAGAGCTGACCATGCGCGTTATTTCCATACGCGACTTACGCCTTTTCACATGCATATCGTATGGTCAGTAACCGACAAGTCGCTGTTGCCATTTTTGCTGATCGGATGTTAATTTAACAATGTATCGACGTAATGAATAGTTGCCGTGGCTTGGCTGATAAAGCGAAGAAGAGAAAAAAACGGAGATTATGGGTGCATCCTATAGTTAGTAAACGGCTTTTAGTAGGTTTACTACGAAGGGCAAATCCGACAACTAGGCGAGATGGTACGAAACGGACCATCAGTTCTCATGTGAAGCTACTCATTATAAACAATGACTCGTGCGCGCGCTGACAATACCACGACGCAAGGGCTCGACGTATGACCGTCGTACCAAATCACGCGGACTGATCATACGTGCTTCATGTGAAATTACTCATTTAAACACATGGCGCTTGGTTATACGTCCTGATGATCCGTCCGGATCATACGCTCCATGTGAAACGGCACCAATCCTTATGAAATACTTAGTGCCGTTTCACATGGAGCGTATGATCCGAACGGATCGTCAGCGCTGACCATGCGAGCCATTTCCATACGCGACTTACGCCTTTTCACATGCATATCGTATGGTCAGCAACCGACAAGTCGCTGTTGTCATTCTTGCTGATTATGGGGATGTTCATTTGACAATGTATCGACGTAATAGAATATATGCACCTTTGATTTTCTATTGTGCAAATTAATATTTCTGTATCTATTTTATAATTCATGGCGGTGGTGCAGTATATTATGTACTAGAGCTAGACGGTCACGTGTTTACTAGAACAGGGCAAATCCGACAACTAGGCGAGATGGTACGAAACGGACCATCAGTTCTCATGTGAAGCTACTCATTATAAACAACGGCCCGTGCGCGTGCTGACAATACGACGACGCAAGGGCTCGACGTATGGCGGTCGTACCAAATCACGCGGACTGATCATACGCGCTTCATGTGAAATTACTCATTTAAACACATGGCGCTTGGTTATACGTCCTGATGATCCGTCCGGATCATACGCTCCATGTGAAACGGCACCAATCCTTATGAAATACTTATTGTCCCATTCCATAGGGCAGATTGTAACGTGAGTGGTGAGTTCAAAAAGTTTTTACATACCTAAGGGTTGGCCATGAGACACAAAAGTAATGTCTACTGCAAGATTTAGAACCTTTGTTTTTACAATTTTATTGAAATTTGCACAACAGTATTATGCCAGTAACACAATGATGGCATCATCATCATCATCATCATCAATTGACATGGAGCAGATCCTCGTGGATCAATCCTGGATTACGCCAGGCCCACCCCATGCCAACAGGGAACACTGTATGACGTTAACATGCGGTAATAAATTCTAAATCTTGCAATTGACATTATTTTTGTGTCTCATGGCCAACTCTTATGTAAAGACTTTTTGAACTCAAGGTATTAGAATTGGTTTATACAAAAAATTTTGATTTATAAAAATTAAGATTTTAAAATTTTAATTCAGTTTAATAAATAAAAACAATCCACAAAATTATAATAACTGTATTTGAAAGACATATTTGTAAAAATGTGTGTTAATAAAAATTAAAAAAAAGTTATGCGATGGCCGGGAATCGAACCCGGATCAACTGCTTGGAAGGCAACTATGCTGACCATTACACCACCATCGCACTTGAAAATAACCTTCTACTGCTATATTTAGAATGGTTAGAGTGTTTTTATTGTAGTTTTCTTATTTAATAAATAGTAAATTAAGTTGTTAAGTATACGAAACAGTATAATTCTTTAAATTAATGATTAATCATTAAATAGTTTTTTATTGTACTAGGCTTCAAAGAAAATCGATTATTTTTTAATGGTACCTACCTTAAGTATTTAAGTCGATTTAGGGGTGCACAGTCGAACAAAAATATTTATAAATAAGCGAAGTTAATATTAAATAAACAAATAATAAAACTAGTATACGAGTTCATGTAAAGCAAATTTGAAGTACTTCAATTTGCTTAATTTTGCCACAGTTAAACTGGTAATTAAATTCATAAACATTAATTAAACAAATAATTTTCAATTAAATGGCAACTAAGTACCTACTTCAATACAGTTTCAGAAAACATAACCAGTACTTTCAATTTATTACCTATTTTTTCATTAAAATAAAAACAGTGTCAAGGTCTTCTAAACAAAGTTCAAAATTTTATTTAGATCATTAGATTACCCAGAAATATTGGTTTTGAGTTAATTAAATAGCCTGCTTTTACGTAAAAACTCAAAATTGAAAAGATCAATATTGATTAGTTTTCTATCTGTTTTTTGAACCGTAACTGCTACGAACTAAAATTAATTTGTTGTTGTTTTATTCAAAGTTTAACATTGGTACATTTTATTATTAAAATACGAATATATAAATAGAGGAAGTAGGTTTTTGTTTCGTTAGTCCTATTTGAAATGTCGAAGTTTTGGGTAAAAGTGGTTCTTTGGATGATATTGGTTCAGGAAGTGATACCTGTAAGATTTTTTCACTTTCATTTTTTTTGTGGTAGTAATATTCAAGTTGATTGTTTCTGGAGTTAATTGCAATATTTTCAATATTTTAATTCTAGTTTTATATACAGGGTGGTTGAAAAGCCTTTTTATGTTGATTTCTCAAAAACATTTTATTCCTGTTAAGAGTGTGTATTTTTTTAAATGTAAATTGCATTTAAACAACGTTTTTTTAAATAGTTTAATAGCTCTATAGTAAGCTATGGTTAATGTTTAATAAAAACTAAAGGTATGCTCGAAGGACCGTACTAAATGTGTGAATAGCTTCCACTCACCTTGAATATGTTTCCTGGTTTGGCCAAATGCTATTCTTCTAAATTGTAGTTGCCAATAAATGATCTTCGACTAATTTATTTTCTGTTCTTTCTAATGTTCTTGTTTTTTTTCATCAATAAAAATGGTTTCCCAAGAAACCAAAGCTTGTCGACGCAATGCGATATAAAAATGAATATTCAAATGCCAAAAGGAATTTAAACGCGTATACTGCCTAAGATCTTATTTTCTAAAACAATTCAAATTATTAAAAACGGAACAGGTAATAATCATTCTAAACGTTTCTGGATAAGGCTTAGTTAAATCTGGGTCTACGTCTTCTGCCAGCCAGCTACCGGGGTATTTGATTTTTGGAATCCTTTCGATTCGTTTACCATACAACCCATTATTACCTTCTGGGACATAGGGATGTGCTGGTGTCTTATTGTAAATCAAAATTGAGATTTCTATCATCAGCATATCGCGCCAATCTATGCAGCTATTGCCGCATTGCGCTTCTTAGTCATCGGTACTTTCTATCTTGCCAATCCTCATCTTCCAGGCTTCAGGCTTTCCTCCTTGTTTTCTTCTATTCGAGGTCCATTCATGTATTCGTGTTGGCCATCTGTCTGTCTGTATTCGTCTGACGTGTCCGTACCATAACAACTGCTTGGTATTGATATTATTGACAGTATCTAATTACTTCGTTTCTTATTCTGTTCATCCCTGACTCTCCGCAGCTTCTTCTTCAAAAATTCATGCAAAGCGCCTTTAGCCTATACTCAATTCTTTTATCTGCTCCGTATGTGGTTACGCTTTCTGTAATAGCTGTGTATTTCTTTATTTCTTTGTGTATTTGCTTACTCCACAACGTTGAGTTCAACATCTGTATCGTCCTGCTTCCTTGCCTAATTTATTTCTGATTCCTTCCTTTGTTATTGTAACTCTGAGGTATTTATATTCTGAGCAGTTTTTTTACAGTTCCTTTCTGTATAGTAACCATGTCTCCATCTGCACCCATCCCCATATATACTATTTTGCCTTATCTAGACTTATTTCCAAATCTCATTCTGTGTAAGTATTATTCACCTATTTATTTGCTAAGCATGTATTCTGCGTCATCCTGCAATAATCACTTGATCATCTGTGAACAGTAGGTTATACCAGTGGCGTACCTATCTTTGGGAGGCGGAGGGGGCAATATGTCTCGAAGGCGCCTTAGGACCCTTAGATATTATAGGAAAAAAATGACAGGCGAAAATTTTAGTTTGGGCTAATTTTAGTAGCGCGTGTTTTTTGTCTATTTTTTTAAATGGTAGGTAGGTTTTCTGTGTTTTTAAATATAGTAGTTCTAGTTCAGTTACAACAATTTAAAATACTTACGTTATAAGCACGGAACATAATATATTATAAGCAAATCTTTACTCTACAAAATCAAATTGCAAATCGTCGAAATTAAAAACAGAACACTGCTCTATTCTGTTTAATTTTGTATACAATATGTTTGCATTTTGACGGATCGGCGGCTCTTTTAAAAATAAAGTTGCACATAAAAGGGGTTCTTTGTCGCCGCGACGTAAATCGTAAATAATGTACTTTTTTAGAAATATTTATTACCGAGAAAGACGATATGATGACAAAGGACAAAAGTTACCGCTGCTAACGCCCACCAGTGCGACGGCATCGGCAGGTTTCTAGATAATTATTTCTTTGTATAGAAAATTAAAGCGGCCCCACCGCCACTATCTAAGAATATTTAAGAGGCATGCAGACATTATTTATCAGGGCGGTAAACAATAAAATAAATACAATGTGGGGGCTCGGTTGTCAGAAGGAATATAAAGATCTTGCTTACTGTGCCATTTTGATCTTATCACGTCTATAGAATTATGTAGGTTTGGTTGAATTAAAAAATAAAATATCAAAAAAATGCACGGCGCCGAAGACGCCAAAAGGAAGAAGGCGGGGGGGAGGCAGACTTTCCCCCCTAGCGTCCCGTAGGTACGTCACTGGGTTATACCTATACAATATGTTATCTCGGATAGGTATTCCCATACGGTTATATTTATTCCTCCAAATTTCTAATGCTGCTTGTAAGTAAAGTTTAAATAATGCGGGAGACATGGGACATTCCTGTCATAATCTTTGGGATACTTGATTTTTTATTTTTATTACTCTGCTTATATGCGACCAGTCCCTTAATCGGTACAGTATCATACACTTTTTTGATGTCTATGGACACAAGGTTTATTCTTATTCTGTTGATTTCTCTATCAACACTGCGCTAATGTAAAGACATTGTCGATGAAGGACTTTCCCGTTTTTCTTCTTCATCCTCTTCTATTTCGTTTTTACGCTTTTTTTAATTATCCACCCATGCAGTCGTCCAATTGAGCAAGTAACACCAATTTCCCTATAGCTGCTCCAGTCTGCTTTATTCCCTTTCGTATATTGATGTTATATCAGCTATTCTCCACTGCTTTGTAATTTGATGCTTGTGTAGGCATTTATTAAATATATTTTTGAAACACTTTAGGCCTCCAGGGCCTGATGATTTTCTATTTTTCATATTCTTTAGCGCTTTCTTGATCTCTTCGATATTAATGACCATGTTATTCTCATCTATGGCTTCTAAGTGGTTATAGTCTATTTCTTTATATTGGTCTCTATCTTCGTTTAACAATGCTTCGTACTACCGTTTCCTCGTTTCTAGTTTTATTGATTGTATAGTTTGTTTTTATTGGTTCTTTGGTTCTCTTACATCTTCTATACCTCGTTTGACCTTGTACTTCCCTTCAGTCTTTCTATGTTTGTACCTACACTTATTTTTCCATATTAGTTTTCTGTCTTTATCACTTCGTTCTTCGCGTTCCTAATCTTCTATATCCTGTATCACCAGCCACTCTCCATACGGCCTTTTTCTTTTCTTTTATTAGGCTTTCCATTTTCTGATTCCACCATTTTTCTCTTTGTTTTGTGTTTGATTTTCCACCTCTCCAAGTGCCTCCATAACTGCTCAGAATGGGCATTCCTTTAGTTTTTCGTACAGAGTTGTTCTTCTGCTTTTATATAGTTTGCGGTGCTGAACTTATATAGAAATTGTATGAATTCATCAGTATTGAACTTAGGATGTGCAACTGAATCTTTTGGAATCATTTGCTCGTTGTTGTTCAAATTATAATAGAAATATATTTTTGCTCGTACCATAATACATTCCGCCCCTCCTTGCATCCTAACATCGAAGACCTCTAATTGTGATTGTTGCCCTAATTATTGATTTCACATCTCGAGTACTTTCCACATGCGTGAATTTATATATGCGTTTGTGTTGGAAGAAACCATTCAATATTTTAAGGGAGAATTTCTCTCATAAATCAATTAACCTAGTTCCATTATTGTTAATTACGCCTTCACCAAATGTTCCGACTATACTACTACCTTTTCTTGATTCCATGCTACGATTAAAATTTCCCATTTTGATAATCTGCCGTCCATCTTATATCGTACTAAGTACATTTAAGTCCTCCATGATATCTTCTTTTTATTACAACGTTGCTGTATCTATTGGCGCATACACTTTGCTACACCAGCACTAGGCGTAGATATCAATTGTTATCCGGAGGTGATAACACTAAATAAACCCGCTACTCTGTTGCGTGGGCGTGAGGTTCCTAAAATAAAATAGTAGTGCTCACTAAATACCTAAACTAACGATGTTCCTTGGGCGCCAGATCCTTATAACGTAAACGTCTTCAGTCGGACCTCCTGAAGAATAGACCTCCAAAGTCAATTGACTTGATAATAAAACGCAAGGCGTTGTAATTAACGAATAGGATATATTAACTCGTAAGCAAAAATTACACATACCGGGTGTCAACGAAACCTGGGGCACCCCCATAAATTTTTTATTTTTAAGATATCTAAATGAAATTTAGTATATGTAATACACTCTTTAAACGGCATTTGTTGACATAGGAAACAAGCTTCTGTCACTTCCGGTTTAGCCGGAATTGACATCAACTTTGTTATTTTAAATGGAACACCCTGTATATTTATACATTTTTGGAATCTCCATTCAATTCTATGTATGTTAGTATCAAGTTCGATAACTTTTATAACTGCTTTAGTACGTGGCTCATCTGTTTGTATTTGATTTTTTTGATATCGTCATGAATGCCGATTTTAGTCAGACATTTGGGGTATCCCCTTTGTGATATATTAAATTGAAGAGAAGTACCAGAAGACCAACATTCTCGTCATTTATTAATTTTAGAAATTCACTGCAAATTTCGACGGGTCCAGTGACCTTGCCATTCTTTAGCTTTAGGAGAATGTAGAATTATCCTTGGAGCGACGAAAAAAGTATATATTCATTAATTAATCAGATTAATTTTAAGGTTTATCAGATTGTTCTCTAAGGAATTGCAATTACACTAATTTAGTACTAATAATAATGTAATTTACACAATTCATTTTTGCAGCAATACTTCCAAAACGATTACCATGTTTATCCTCACCATTCAACAATTCTCTGGTTTAATAAAGAAGCCTTTAATGCAGTGGACCTAGTCAATTTTAAATACAACAGAACTACAACCGCATACAACGCGACAATGGATTTAAAAAGAAATTTAACGAATGATTTAAGTGTAAGATTAAAATATTATTTTAACTTCCAGTATATCATCGAAAGACAATTTTAGGCGGTGGTTGCAGGTTATAAATTTCTAAGTAATGAATACCGGCCATTTCCTATCAATTTTAAGATTGATCTTTGTAAAACGCTGCGTTTGGATAGCTTTGGGGTAGGAACAATGGTTGCTGAGTTTAGTGATATACCAAATAAATGTCCCGTTCCTAAGGTAAATCAAGGTAGTTTTATTTAAATCTTCTTATAAAGTTGGGATTCTCATACTAACGTTCTATTTTTTGCTTTCCTCTTCCTCTTCTTTCTATTAATAGAATCTGACTTGCTTGGGATTTTCCTTCTTCTTTCGTCCGTTTGTTTATACCATCTTTCTATGCTCGACGTCTCTCCCTTTCATAGCCTCAGTTATTTTGTGTATCCATCAATATGAAAGAACGTCCATCGCCATCCAAAAATTAGTTTTCATAAAAGCATAAAAAGATCGTCAAGTGGACTAAAGGTCATCCTCAGTTATCAGTCTCCCGACTGGTTTGTAGCAGCTCTTCACTCTTCTTGGTCTGAAGCTTTGCCTTTCACCTCTACATAATTTTTGTAGCCTTTGTCTACTATTGCTTGTGATTTATAAATTGACGAAGGGGCCGTCCTTTGAAGATTTTCCCTCAACTCTTCCTTCAATTATTGTCTTGATGAGTTGGCCTCTTCTCATTATGTGCCCATGACTTGTTTTCTTCTTTTGGTTAAAGGTATATTCAATCACTTAGAAGTATTTCAATGAATGCAACCTTTCGCATTCATTTTGTACATTATCTCCAAAGACAAAGATCCAAAGAGGACTAAGATCTGTGTCTGCCGCTGTTACTATGCAGTTCCTCATGCCCAATTTCTTTTTCCACTCCGTCTCTCCACCTAAGCTTAGGTCATCCTACATTCCTTCGACCGTCCGACTTTCCTTGTAGGAACTTCTTTGTGGGCTGCTCGTCTCCCATCCTTGCCACGTCGTTACCCCATCGAGGTCTACCTGGTTTAATTACTTCTATGGCGTCAATGTCCTGGTATCACTGATATAGCCCAAAGTTATATCTTTGCAATTCGCGTACTTTCTGCACTGGTCCATAGATCTTCTGCAATATCTTCCGTTCAAATGCTCCTATGCGGATTTCGTCATATCTCAGAGGTATACGTAAGAACCGGTCTAATCTAATCTCTCAGTTGATCCCGACCTTACCTTCCAGCTAGGTTGGTTACCAAATCCCAAATCTCTTAGCGTTGCTCGGGTTAAGAGGGTTTACCACGTGAAGGTGAGAGTTGGGATTGAGTAGGAGGGGCCATGTGGCGTTATCTTGGTCCGATGACGATCTTGGTGTGTTGTGTTATCTTGCTGCCTCATTCCAGACTCCGAAACAGCTTCCCATATTATTTTCAAATATGAAGCCCTTTATTGTTGGAGATATGCACTCTTGAGAGAGGAACTAACTTTCGAGAAGCTCTAACAAAAGAGGACCTGGTGAAAAAGCTACTAAACCTGATAATGACTGAATAAGTAATATGATTATTAATACAATAAGCCTTAAGGGTGCAGTGTTAGCGACCCCAAATCTTTCTCATCAATCAGTATACAACAAAAAAAGGATACCCAATCTTACGTACCCGTTTAAGTAAACAAGAAGTATTTAAGTTAATATCCTCGTTGTACAGCTACCCAAAATAATGTTTTGGTTTAAGGTAAGTGTACGGGTTCTTCGAGTGAATGTAAAATGTCGACCAGAAATAATATCTTTCGAGAACTAGAGTGCAGAAATAAAGGATTAAATATCAACAGGAAAAGTTACAATTTGCCTGTAGCATCGCCATAATATTGGACAATTAAAAGAAAAGTTTAAAAGTATTACGACAGTTAATTTATTTTACGATGGCAGGGTGTTCTGTATGTAACATTTGCAATATTTGTTTCCTCCTTCTTGGTACGAATACTATCTTGTTTCCAACAAACAAACAGTTTTTATAAATTGATAAATTCGTACATGTTGCTGTTCCTTTTTGGTCAACCTTTCATTACCTAGAATTGATGTTCTTTAGTTGTGAGCATCAACTGTCATATGCGCTTGGGATTATGTAACCTGTTCCTGACGAGGCAGTCTGCTTAAAGCATCTGCATGAGGTACCTTTTTTCTTTATATGTAATCAGTTGTAATAGTAACCACCATCAAATTAGAGGCGAAGAAACCATCCTAGTAATTGGCTTATTTTTTCCATAATGCCAAATAATAGGTGATTTGTTTGGATTGGGTGAATATAATATAATCTCTAAAGTTCCATACGCCCTTTGCGTCTTGTTGATGTTATAGTAAAGTTCTACTGAGATATGCCACCGGAATTTTTTTCTTCCTTCTCTTTCCTCAGCCTCTGTTCATCCACCCTTGAATGTAGGCCTCTTCCAAAACTTTCCAAGTCCCTCTGTAGCCAGTTTTTCTCTGCGATTTTCTGGATGTCATTTGCGGTTGCAACGTGCAACGTGGACAGCTCAGCGCCATTTTAGTTCCGTAGTACGTCCGGTACGTTCCGGTGCGTCTTCTGATCTCATCATTTCGCCACGATTTTTCAGGTTGATGTTCAGCATTGCTCTCTCCATAGTTGTTTGGCATGTCCGTAGGCGGTTGGCACTGTGTTGTGTGAGTACGATTGTCTCCAAGTAAGTAAGTGGGCACTGGGAGCAAGCAGGAGTTGTACACTTTCCGCTTGAGGTCGACAAAATCAGCTCACGATCTTCGAAGTCTGGCTTTGCCGATGCTTCGTGCCGCTGCTTTAGCGTGGTTTTGAGTTCTTTAAGGTCGCTACTTATGGGGATGATGTTGTTTGCGAACTTTAGGCGGTTTAGGTACGTGCCATCGACGCAGCTGCTCATTCGTTCCCAAGACCTATTCCTAAAGATGTCCTTTAGCGCCAGGGTGAAGAGCTTGTGAGAGATTGTATCTTCTTGGTGGAGCCCTCTCTTGATTGAGACCTTCTTCGTCACCATGTCGTCTTAATACTTGACTTGTAGCGTGATGTTGTCATGGACATGCTGGATCGCCTTAGTCATGGTTCTCAGGATCGCCTACGTCTCGATAGAGTCGGAAGCCTTTTGGTAGTCGAAAAAGGCTAGATGTAGTTGGATGTTATATACGGTCGCCTTCTCAATAAATATGTATGACTTGTAGGTTATCCATTGCGCTGTAACCTATTCTGAACCCCGCCTGTTCGACCAGTTGATAAAAGTTGAGTTTATTGGTGAGGCGGTCCGTAACTCTCTTTGCTAATAGTTTGTAGAGGATAGACATGAGGCTGCTTGGCTGATGGTTCTCCGTATTGCCCTCTTTAAATAGCAAAATAATATCCGCGTTCTGCCAAGCTGTGGGGATCCTCTATTCCTCTGTGTTTTGGTAGTCACTGAGAATGACTTTAATGTGATATTCCGTAGTATCTCCATTTTGCATTTATTTTATACTCGGATTCACAGTTTGTTGTTTCTTCTAGCCTTGCCCGAAACTGATAAAATCATCCCAAGATGAGGCTGTACGCATGGAAAGGATTTTGATCAGAAACTGTTGATGGCGCCTAACCTTGGAGGTAGAGATGATGTTTGTATCTGAGGTTATGTCTTATTTCAAAGTCTGTTATGGGAGAGCAGCAACCAAGTTGCCGAAGGGTGGGAGTACTCAAGCGTCCAATTTTGGTCAACTGAAGATAGGCCGGAGTTACAGTTTGTTCTTCTTAATCCGTTTTGCCTTTCTTAGCAGCTTAAACTACGTCCACAGCTGTTTGTTTCAGAAGTGTTAGCATCGACAGATTCAGCGGGTGACTTGTTTATGATGTTCTTCAATTTGACGTAGGGCAAGTAACACTCCTGAACGAAGCTTTTTAACGTTTAGTTTTATTTGTAGGGAAATGTTTTTAACATATGACTAGCGTTTTACACGGGAGGTGCCTTTTAGGAGTGATTCTTTATTAAATATGAATTATCCTAACTTGCCCAATGTTTTTAACTTTATATGAACGTCTATATGCCTTTTTACCACGGGTCTTTTAGTTATATTAATTGTTTTTCTTTCTTCTCCAAGAACTTTTTGTTTGTTCTACATTCTTCATTTTCTAGGTTTTTCTCTTTTTAGTATATTACCTGACTGTCTTTATTTAAATATCAGCCCTCAAGATTGAAGATTTATTTGGTTGATGTGTAGAGGAGCAAAAAAAAGAAAATGACAGAGGGTTGGGTGTTGGGATTTGTGGTTTTAGTTTTAGCAAAATTGAATTATATTTGAAATATTTTTTATGTTATACAGGGTGTATACCATCTCAGCAAGTACGTTCTGGATGAATCCAAGTTTCCTCCTCGCATTCCAAAAGGGAAATATAAAATGGCTGTTGAATCGTATGAAAAAGATACCCATATGGTTTCTGTTGAAGTTTTCATCGATATTGTACCAATAGAAAATTATCGATATGAATAATTTTTGATTAATTAATACGCTTTAAGCATGTGGTGTACTTTATAAAAAGAATGAAGGGTATATGGGTTTAATTGTTTTTTGATTTTTCCCCATCATTGTTTAATTGTTAACTTTCATGCATTTTTTTCAATTGAAAATTAAACTGATATTTGTTATGAATAACTTATGACCTTTTCCGGAATTTTTTATGTTGTTTTGAATATTAGGTCCACAATAATAAAAAAGCAAATGAGACATTTTTTGCAGCGTAGTAGATATGACAAAACATCCTTTTGATAATAATCTTGCAAGGTTATTATAATTTCCGTTGTATTGTCAAAAGAATTATATTTTATTTAATTCTATTCTTATATTTACTTCATGTTACACGGCCAAATTTTGTTAGAAAAATTAACCGATCTAGCAATTTGTAAATTACATTGTAGCAAAGAATAATTTATACTCTTTGGTTCTAGTGAATTATGTGGCAAAAAATGTTTTGCTTTGTTTGCTTAGTTGTCGTAGCGCAAATGGTAAGATTAAATATTTGGAGTATTTTTACTTAGCTCTTAAAGCATTAAGTTTACTCAACAAATTTGTTTTTAGTATTTTCAAAATGATTATCACATAAAACCCCACCACATGTCCGTACCTTGGTATAACAAAGACATTTACAGAAAGTGTGAGATAAAATCGTTTAAGTTTAACAGAACCACGACTGCCTTTAATGCAACTTTTGATATAAAAATGGAGCTGAGCAACAAATTAACTGTAAAATTAAACTTATTATTTGATTAAATTTACGAACAATTTATTTTAGGCAGTCACAACCGGATATAAATTCCTAAGTAATGAGTATCGTTCGTTTCCCATACATTTCAAGGTTGACTTCTGCAAAGTTGTACGCGAAAACGTTTTTGGAGTTGCAGACATATTTTTATGCTACACTAATATAACCAAATGCCCTATAAAAAGGGTACCTATCATTTATTAAATAAAATTTATTCCATTTCTATTTAATTATTGTTTTTAGGGGAAGTATTACATGGCTAACTTTATTTATGACGAATCAAAATTTCCGCCTTACATTCCGAAAGGGGATTATAAATTCAGTGTTGATTTGTTTGACCAGTCTACTCACGTTAATAACATGGAGGTGTTTTTTGAAATTATACCTATAGAAAACTATAAATATGAATGAAAATGAAGCAAGTTAAATAAACGCTGTTAAAATTTGAATTTGAATTCATGTAAATTCAAACATGACGCTTGTAAGTGCTTGTTATAAATGGCGTAGGACTAAGGGAAGACATAAGTGTCTTTATGGGACCAATGCCACAGTTTCTCAAGTTGAAATCTTTGCTATATTGCACCGTGTGCAAGATACTGCAAACGCGGGGATATCCAACAACGCATGGTCATTCTGTCTGATACCCAAGCAGTTCTAAAAGCACTTGAATTACCTCGAATTAGCTCTTAACTAACCGGGGAATGTCTACACCTCCTAAAGCTTTTATCCTTAGAAAAACATGGTCGAACTCATATGGGTTCCAGGTCGCACAGGTGTAGAGGACAACAAAAGAGCAGAAGCTCTTGCAAAGACTGGTGAATCGACCCCGTTTATAGGACCAAAACCTGTATTTGTAATAACCAAAAGAAACATTCGAACGATAATAGAAAAATGGCCCAGAAAGGAACACCACCCTGGCTGGGATGCCGAAAGGGGTCAAAGCTGGGGAAGATAATAATTGAAACACCTCTCACAGATTGTCAATTGATGTTCTGCAACTAGGAAGAACTCAGATCAGACATTTGGTAGGACTCCTTACTGGGCACTGCTATTTTAACGTGCACCTATAAAGAATGGATGTAAGGAGCAATTCCTAACATACTGCCTGTAAAACGTGTTCCACATAATTTAAAGGATTGGTTAAGAAGTAAATTAGATAATCTTAGAAAACAAGAAATTATAAGTAAAGTTAAAATGGTTAAGTCAACTAGTTATAGTAGAAAAAAGATATGGTGAATTGCGAATATGTTTAAATCCACAATATTTAAACAAAGCAATCAACGAATAGTTTTTAATACCAACAGTAGAAGAAAGTGGTTTTAATTTGATTGGATGTCTTTACTGATTTGGTTATGAAAGACTAATGTTTACAGGTGCCTTTAGAAAATAAAAGCTTAAAATTGCCTTCATTTTTTGGTATTTCATTCGGAAGGTATGCCATTTGGCATTCTTTCAGCAGCAGCTTGAACTTTTTCAAAAGAAAAACATCCAAGTTGTTAAGGTACAAGCATTTATTTTGATGATATTATTATAAGTGTCCTAAAACAGGATTAGAACGTGATAATAATATTAGATATAATTCTTAGCGTTGCTTATGTACATAGACGTATGTGGCTTTTAACCGGCTCACCTCTGCGAGTTATGTGGTTGGCACGCCGTTTAATACCTACATACTGCATAAAGTGTATGTACGTGTAGGACCTTGTTACTCTACCTCTTAGGCCGGTATTCGGAGGAGATAATCGTTAATTTGGTGCCCAACCACGAATGGTCACTAGGACTGGATGCCTCTCCGGACTGCAGGAAAATTTCTGCCCATCGAAAGATTTGTACCAAGGACTAATGCTAGCTTGACGCTCTACCACTGCGCCACCCTGGCATTTAGACAAGTTTTATAACGTGCAAAACAACAGTATAAAGTCGAATGCAAAAAAAAATACAATTTTAGCAAGAAGAAGTTAAATATTTAGAACAAGATGAAATTAAGCAAGATTACATAAATGCTATGCTGACTATAAATACTACCATTAATTAAACTCAGTTGATGTGTAAATTTCTACATAATTTATCAGAATTAACTGATCCATTATGAGTCTTGGCAAGAAATGACTGCAGAATGGCAATGGACTGATGTTCATAAGTCTTGTCACGTGCAAATTCCGCACTATTACACACATGCAACACGAAATAAGTAATCGTCACGACAATTTGCAATGTTTCTAAATTGATAACACTAAAACGAAACGGTAACATACACTAGTTGAAGACTTAACACTTGTTGAACGAAATAAACGGAAGGAAGGATGCTTGAAGTACTTAAATTATTGACAATAAAATTTAACTGATGCCTTTATCCACTAGTAAACACAGAAATAGATATTTGTACAACTAGTAATGAAAGCAATACTTTTTTTCATGAGTTTGAAGTTTGATGCACGACGGCGAAGCCGGAGTGCATCAATCAAACGAGTGAAAAAAAGATGCTTTCATACGAGTTGTACACAATATTTTTTGCATTGACATCTTAAATCCCTCAAAACAGGATAAACAGGATTTGAGAATTTACAGTTGTCAAACTGACAATTTACAATATTTTATTTAAAGCATACTTACTTAATGCAAAATGTAAAATTAAATAGTTAAAAAAAGTGTTGCTTTCTTTATGATTTTTTAATAAAAAAAGTCCACTCTTTTTGTCAAAATGCAAAAAATTAATAAACCAACCTGGTCAACTGGTTTGTCAGCGGTCCTCAACCTTTACAATATGAATATACAAATCCACTTAAAGGCGATTCACAAAGCCTTCAACAATACCACCGGACAAACAGATCGACCAGAAATCGGCTACCTAATTACCTTAAACCTGATGTTGAAACAAAAACGGTGCAAAGCAGGTGCAGCGCAAAAGAAAGTAAATTTTACTTGGCGAGGTTTGTACTTGTTTAAAAAAAACAGGGAGTACGTGACTGACGTGACTGGGGAGGGCTTGATGTTCTTTCTTCTAAAACGGGTGCAAAACAAATGAAGAATAATCCTGAGGCTATGGGGTTTCTTGATCCCAATTAAGGAACATGTGTGGAAACGGTACTTCAACTGTCATAAACCACCAAAAATTTAAAATTACGCAAAATTCAAAAAGTAACACAGAATTGCAAAACCACGTGACAGATATTAGCGTATTTTGATGTAAGCAAGCCAATAGTTATACAGTGTAACACAAAATAGTTTCCTTTTGTTAACGACCGATGTGTTCAAATTGGTAAGTTCAGTAATTAAAGACAAAATGCTGAAAATAATTATTTGTTATAAACAAAAATATCAGTATACAACAGTAAGAGGTAAAAGAGTAGTTAACGAAAAAAAAAACAAGCGTCGCGGCGTTGCGCGTTGTGGTGGACCTGGACCACGGTCAAGGCGGTGGGGTGTCGGCGATATGAGACTGTGCGACGGGGGCGCACTACGTTTAAGTGGGGCGACGGTTGAGAACCTGGACCACGATGTAGCGAGAAGTGTGTGAAGATGGTGAAATGGTAGCGTCCGGCGACGTAAGGGATGGCGTGTAGTTCCAGCAGTGGACAGGGATGCGCTACGTTTGGCAGCAAAGGAGATGGCGATGGCGTCAGGGGTGCCTAATGATGATGATGATGACGAGCGAGGTAGCTGGGAAGGGACAGCCACCGGCGACATAAGCGTACCGTACCGAGGCCACATAATAACATCGAAACGAGATATTTCTTTTTTGCAATCAGTAGATAGAACTGAATACACTTTTGATAAGAACCAGCAGCAAGGTCATCACGACTTCCGTTGTATCGTGAGTCAGAAAAATTATTCTTTTTTTAGTTGTCTGATTTACTTCAAGTTGTATGGTGCTAATATTGATAGCAAAGCTTAACTTACTCAGTAATTTATAAATTAAGCTGCAGTAAATCATGTGGCAAAAATTATTTTGTGTTCTTTGCTTAATTGTTGCAACAAAAACGGTAAGATTGCGATTTTATCTGTAAAAATATAAATAGTGATTCCAGGTTTTTTGTTTAGCTGTTAAGGTATTTATTTTTTCTAACTAATTTATTTTCAGTACTTTCAAAACGATTACCACATAAAACCTCATCATATGACCGTACCTTGGTATAACAAGGACATTTTCAGAAAGTGTGAGATAAAATCGTTTAAGTTTAACAGAACCACGACTGCTTTTAATGTCACTTTTGATTTAAAAAGGGAGCTGAACAAAATAACTGTAAAAATTAAACTAACTGTTTGATGAAATTTAAGAACTCTTTGTTTCAGGCAGTCGTAGCTGGATATAAATTCGTAAGTAACGAGTATCGTTCGTTTCCCATAAACTTCAAGGTTGACATTTGCAAAGCAATGCGTGAAAATATTTTTGGAATTGCAGATTGTTTTCATTACTCAAACGTAACCGAATGCCCCATGAAAGCGGTACCATTTACTAAATAACATTCCTTCCCTTTCTATTTAATTATCATTTTTAGGGCAAGTATCACATGATCAACTTTATTTATGACGAATCTAAATTTCCTCCATATATTCCGAAAGGGAATTATAAGTTTGATATTGATGTATTTAACCAGGCTACCCATCTTAATACCTTGGATCTGTTTCTTGAAATTATACCAATAGAAAAGTATAAATATGAATGAAAATGTAGTAAGTTAAAATAAACATGGTTGAAATTCGAATTTGAATTAGTTTAAATTGAAACCTAATGCTTGTAAAGGCTTGCTAATCTACGGTATGAGACCATGAGACCAAAAGAGAATATAAGTGTGTCTCTGGGGATCAATGTCACAGTGTTTCAAATTGAAATTTTTGCTACATTGCAATGTGTGTAAGAGAATGCAAAATGTGGGTACAACTCAACAACGCATAAGGCTTCGGTCTGACAGCCAACCAGCTTTAAGGGTAGTTGAATCACCTCGCATTAACTATAAACTAACGGGAGAATGTCTACATTATCTAGCCCTTCTGTCCTGAGAAAAACATGGTCGAACTCATAGGGGTTGCAGGGCACACATTTGTGGAGGGTAATGGAAAGAGCAGATGTCCTCGCAAAGACTGGTGCATCAACCCCGTTTATGGGAGCAAAACCAGCGTTTGGAATAACTAAAAGCAGCATTTGAACAACAATGGGCTGTAAAGGAACATCATTCATGCTGGAATGCAGAAAAGGAACAACGTCTAGGGAAGGCAATAATAATTGGAGCACCTTCTCAGAGATTGCCAACTGGTGTTTGCCAACTAGGAAGAACACCGATCAGATGAGTAGTAGGACTCGTTACAGGGCACTGCCATTTAAAAAAGCACCTACAAAGAATGGGCGTAAACCTAGGAAAAACACTCTTAATATTATGTGAAGGAGAGGAGGAGACAATCTCGCACGTTTAGTTTTTTACAGTCTAGCACTCGGTCTTAACTCAACGTGAGACAACCATCTCACATGAGCGTCCTGTTAGAAACATTCCGAAGCAGGTTTACCTTGAAAGGTAGGGTAAGAGGAAGCACACTCATCCACCTACCTAATCCAATATAGTTCCTACTAACAATCAATCAATGGAAGGCTTGTCACCTCCTAAGTTAAATCTGCAGTTTGTTTGCGGAAGTAAGAATCAATCGAAGTAATAACAAAAAAAGTGAATGAAGCAACTATTAGCTATTTTATTTCCGTTTTACAAAGGGAGTAAATAGTGGTTAACTGAACAGTCACCTACAACATAGTGGAGTATGGCGCCGAAAGTGTACAGAAAATCTGCGAAAGAAATAGTAAGAGAAACAAAAAACTTTATTATTTTGGCAGACTGCAAAAAGATTGCAGAAAAACCTCCGAAGAAGTTAATTGTCGTAAGGCAAGGTCTTGGCAGAAGGAAGACAGGCGACAACTTTGTCGCATTTCAATCATTATTGCAAATACAATTGTTATTACAAAACAGAAAACAAGTATAGGTGGTTGATACTTGTAAACAAAATAACAAACCTCTGATCAAGAACACATCTTTCCAGAACAATAGACAAAAATAAATACTCCGCATTACAAAGCAAAAAAATCTGTCTATCTTGTCCACAAGGGTGGGAGTTGCCAACCTTTTTTGCTTCTCTACTTAGGCATGCCAACGTGACATTTCATATGGAAGTGACCACCTAGCATGAATTTATGGTCAATTACGTCAATTTTTTTCATATTTTGCTGCATAACGGTAACGAACATGGCAGACGTATACGAGTTTTTATTCTGAACGCCATAAGTATCAGAATAAAAGGGAATCTTCTTATATTTTTGGCAGAAAAATCGTCAGTTTCTGCAAAATACAGGTGTATGCCGTTTGTAAGAAGCAAAAGATGGCTTCATAGGTGTTGGAAGGCACTGCTATAGGTCTAAGATGTAACATCTGAACTTTCTTTTGGATGGTTCTTGTCCGCATTCTTTATTAGATAGTTAGACGTTATCATCTTCAACCTGGTGTTTGTCTATTTGTTCCTGTATTACTGGTTGAACTTCGATAATTTAATAACGGAAAATAAAATCCATGCGACTCATAAGCCAGGCCCCGAAACAGTTTCGGAGAAAGAGTTCTTAAAAGACCACAAGTCGAACCAAAACGGTTCCAATATGACGAGTTTTCTACTACTAACATACGGTTTTTAACTCACACATTAAGCTGGATGATTTAGTATGAGAATCAGTATGTATTGTTAGTGAGCAATCACAGTTTTAGCACTTGGCGAGCCTAAACCGTGGATGAAATCCTTACGATCAAATCTGTCCGATTTAACCGCTAGTGTATGGGGAGCTGGCTATGAGCGTCAGTTTGGGTCGCTCCCGGTGTAAAAGTAAATTTGAATATTCTGAATGCGTTAAACGATAATCTACCCGATTTGCGCACGTTGTTCGGTGTATCCCGCCCGAAAGCTTTGAATTCATGTATTATGATGTGCGCGGTCTTTTCGGAAGCGATTTAATTAATGTCTAAGTTGAAAATACAATCCAATGCTGTTTTAATTAATACGTAAATGAAATTCAATTTTGTTTATGTAAATAAAAAGTAATTTGATTACTGCTAATAACTTTTGCAAAATTTAGGTCAAAGCTGCAGTCCGGCAGTGTATACCAGCCGCCACTGCTGAAGTATATGTACAATGTACATGTTCTATAATTTTCGGTCACTGTGTATATAACAATTGAATTTGATATCTAGCCTACCCAGTGTTAAGAAAGTTTATATGACATTCATTTGTAATTGTAGTTAGATTATCGTAACTAGGGAATGATGTGACTAGTAAGCATTAAAAGAATAATGCGGGTTTAGGCTGAATTAGATCTTTCGTACGATAAAAATCTATTGTCTATTATTTTATTGTATAATGCATAGCGGAAATCTAACAAAAGTCCAAGGCTTGCAACATAAGTTTCATCTGCCACTTCATTGGAATTGACCGCAAATATGTTCCGAAGATTATTCGTTCTATTTTTGACAGTTCTTAAGGTAATGACGGTAGGTCTAACAGCTTTTGATAATAAAAAGGTACTTCTAATTGAATACGATTTTCAGTACTTTCAGCACGATTATCACATAAAACCTCACTATGCGACGGTGTTGTTGGTTCTTGAACGCGTTTTATGTCCTACCTTAGGTTTCGATTTTATAGTGACCAAGATCATTCGAGAGTTGCTGCCGATAGAAAAAATGTTTCGTTACAATAAGCGAAACTCTCTTACATTTGCAGAAACATGGTTTTAAATGTAATCCATCAAAATCGCTCAGACCTTCTTTGGACTTTTAGCGGCAATCCCTTCGTGATAGTCACATCTGTCACCATAACATGTAAATCTCAGATTCCAGTAGTGGCTCCTTATACTATTTTACGTCATCTTCAGACTTTAAAACCCAATGGATTATTTTTAATAACCCTGCACATTGATAACGAGATAACGGGAACAAGTAATCTGTCTGCTATCCATAATACTATTGAAGGTGACGTAGACTGCGAAGGCAACTTCAAACATGAATAACGGGCAAAGGTACAAATAAAACATGTCAGTAAAGTCCTATAAAATATGCCATAGAAGATGAAGTAACAGCAACTATTATTTCCTTCGGGTTTCTTTCCATTTTTGTGTTTCGACTTTGATTACAGTTTGTCAGTTCTGACAAATATGCAGGTTCTTACATTATCAAGGCTTCCATTGTATGTTAGATTATCCTTGCTAGTTTCAAGGCCTGAATAGCCAGTACTCCTGGATCAGAGCAATGCCAATTCCTTTCGAGGCTACATATTTACAGAAAGTAGCTGTAGCTGTAGCTGCCTTTTTATGCTGAAAGTTTACTTGTAGTACCTTTAACTGCTTCTGTCTTCTCTTCGGTCTTCTTTGAGATCCTGAAAGGTTATCTGAGATAGGCCTAGGTAGGCTTTATATCCCAACTTGCTCGGTTACTTCAAGGATCTCTTGTTGATTGCAAGGACCAGTGTGGTATCCTGTATTTCACCATGGCTCGATATAAATCACCATTCCTTGGTATAGAGATATCCTGTTATGTGTCTTCATCAGCGGAAGGATCTTAGCCGGTTATTTAACCTCCAGAAGATCAGCAAGAATCTATATCACTACCTTGGAGGTTTTGACTACTTCTTGGATGGACACGGACGACACCCCAGCATGGCCATAAGTTTCATGAACAGTGGTCCCTGGTCCATTTCCAGCTTCACATTCGAAAATCTTTTTTGTGAGGGACTGTTGAATCCACTTTACCTGTTCTGGGATTAATTTGTTCTCAGGATAGGTTTGCCTAGCTATTGCCATTTTTATGGCCGAGAAGGATTGACTGTAGAACTGACCCTTGTACAGAAGGAGTGACCTTTTGTACGGGTTCTTTTTTGGATTCAGCTTTGTTTTTTGGGCCATTAGTTGTCTCCAGTTCCTTCTTCCGACGGTTTGCCCTAGGTTTCCTTGGTCTGATGGGCACCCCTCTTACTTTCGTCACCTCTATTGCGAGTTTTTGACGGTGTGCTCCTAATAAGCTTTTCTCAGGTTTGTCTGAAGAGATACCTGCTTCAGGCTGAGATTGGGGTTTACTCTCAGATTTGCTACCCAAGGGAATTGCCCTTATACTCTCACTAATTTCTACTGCCGTGTAGACTGAGGTTTAGACGAGATCGCTTACCTTAATCGGCGAGGGTGTTCTCGAGTTTTCGTTAACTTGATTGGATGCTGAGTATTGTTTGCCGTACCTGTTTAGGTGAACACGATATTTGGGAAATTTGAGTAGCTTCTCATGAGCACTGTTTATGTTAATTTTAAAGTTGCAATGTATCAGGAAGTGCGCTGCCAGAATGTTAAATCACCTTCAATCGTCTGTAAACATCCTTCTCGCCGTACTACGATTTCAAATGTTCTATGTTCACCTAATGATAAGTTACTCAGATTTCCCAAATATTGTCTTCAAACCTCTTATACTTTTGGATTATCATGGATATTGTATGGAGTTTATGACTGACCTTGAAGAGCTATATCTCCATACATTTTGTTTATAAGTGAAACATGTTAAATGCTCTATGTTTTCCGTAAACGTTTATCTGTACAATTTAGGCAGCTTGTATGTATAATAAAATAATTAACTAAGATAGTATATTGTAACTTAAATTACATGTTATGTTTAACATTTCGTATGAGTTTCTTTACCATGGTTGCATATTTGCTTCAATCCAGTCCAAATAACGTGCTACCTTAACGTGTACCATTGGATAGTTGCTTCCACATATACTTGTACCCCACACCACAAATCCCTCAATATGCCACTGACTTCGACGAGAAATCATAAGTGGTGAGCCCGAATCCCCTGAACAGACAAATTCTGTATTGTTTGAGAAATCCATGGTACACATTAGCTTATCGGTTAGTGTTCTGCCTTTGTAAGCAACTTCTTCAAAATATTCGTTACATTCTTCATTAGTGATTAAGGAAGTCACGATTTTTTTCTTGACTACTGCATAACCTCCTGAATCTGATATGTCACCAAACCCTGTTGATATAAGAATGTCACCTGGAATAGCAAACTGAGTACCTGGTGTGGGAAGGCAAATTGGCCGGACATAATCTGAAAAAACAATTACCGTTACAAAGGAACATACAATATTACATCTTCATAAAGCAGAAAATGGTTACAATAGATGAAGATTGCCAACTAACTGCAAAAATGTGATTCTAATTTTCTGACTTGGCGACAATGCCTCTTTGGGAAATTTATGCAACCCATAAACATCAATTTTTACTCTGTGGTTAGGGCACTCGAATATAGCGCGGACGGTGTTTGGTTCAAAACGGAGTCATTGAGGACACAATTGCTTGGAGTAAGGAAGGTGAGTTGTAGAAGCTATAGTGCTTACCACATTACTCGTACCTTAGCATGCGAGTCAACCGCGGTATACGAGTAGAAAGCGATTTAGGGGGCCTAAATCGTCTATATTGCTGGCACCACTCCCTTGTAGGATGGTAGTACCGATATCTTTTACCTATCAAATTCAAGTATATCATATCTTATGATGATCACATCGCTTGTCAGTACTTCTCTATTTCTATCTAATCCAAAGCTTTTCCACCCTTACGGGTGTAAGACGAGGAGAGGTGAGTCACTGAATTGGCTTCATTTTCCATGATTTCTAACCCGTGTTCTCTGTTTTATTCGTTTCTATTTGATGCCCCTCTTTTCGGCAGCTTCTACAACTTCATCTACCCATGTTTTTTGGCCTTTGCCTATATCTATTCTTTTCAATTCTGGCCTTATTTATTCTTTCTACTTTCCTATATCTTGGATCCCACTCTGTTGTCGAAGGTCCTCGCTTCTGATCCTGTCGTGTAATGTTTTGCCGTGGATGCTTCTTATTATTGTCATCTCATCCGTTCTCATCATTTGTTGTGTCTTAGAAGTGTCTGGTCTTGTTTCAGCTGCATATGTTATGATGGGTCTAATCGCAGTCTTATATGTTCTTATTTTACTGTCTATATTGAAGTATTTGTTTCTCCATACAATATCTCTTAAGCAACCTGAGCTTCGGTAGATTTCCAAAACTTGTTATCTCCGCTCCTAGACATTTGATATGGTTTACTTGTTCGACAATCTTCTGGTTGATCTCTAATTTGCATCTTATCGGCTCTTTGGATGTTACTAGGTATTTGGTTTTGTCTGTATGATGACCACATTTAATTGTTTTGCTATTTGATTGAAGGATTAAAGTAGTCTCTGCAGGTTGTCTTCTGAATCAGCGATAAGTACCGCATCGTCACGGTAGCAGACAACATTATTAAAGTAAGTGGTTCCCATTTTCTAGCCTGCTCTTTTGGGTGAATTTTGTCCATAACCACGTTGAATATAAATCGGCTAAGTGAGTCGCCTTGCCTTATACCTGTGCGTATTTGTATTTCTTCAGTTAATTGATGTATTACTTTTATATTCGTTCTGCAATGGCTATTAATATCGTATATTAACTTTGCTAATCTCTGGTTTACTTCCTTTTCCCGCATTATTTTGATAATGTCTATTAGGCGGACTGGGTCGAACATAGCACATAAATGCAGGCTTGTTAAATTCTAAAGATGTTTCTGCTATCTGTTTGATAATGTAGATTGCGTCGATAGTTGACCTATTTTTTCGGAAGCCTTGCTGTTCTTCGCGGATTTGTATAGTTTTACAGATTTCCTCTAAAATTGTTTTGGTGAGTCCTTTGAGCGTGCAATTGAGAAGCGTTATTCCACGATAGCTGTCTGGGATTGTTTTTTGACCTCTTTTAAATATTGGGATTGTTATGCCTGCTTTTCCATTCATTTGGTATTTTCTGTTTTGTTGTAATGTTTCTAAAGAGTTAGTATTTCTTTTTGTAAGCTTTCTCCTCCATATTTCAGCATTTCATTTGTTATCTCATCAGATCCCGGACTTTTTCTGTTTTGCAGATGTTTTAAAGTGTTTTCTATCGTATCTTCTGTTAATTCTACATCGATGTCTTCTACATCTTCCTCAGCCAGCAACTCTTCGCTTTCCTCGTTTTCTTTATATAGGTTTCCGAAGTATGTTTTCCACTCTTCTGGATTGATTTTATTGGTCTGTGTAGTATCCTTGGTTTCTTGTTTATTCTTTCTTAACATTCCCCATATCCTCCTCTGGCTTCCGTACATGTCTCTCTCCATCTCCTTTGTGAAACTTTCCCAGTATCTTTCTTTTATCTCTTTTATTCTTGCACTTACTCTATTTCTTTCTGTGTTATATAGTGTCCAGTTTTACTTAATGTATACTTTTTTCTTTTGTTCACACAATTCCTTTATTTCTGGGGTAAACCATGGTGTTTTATTTGTTCTGTTAATATTCACCTGTTTTTTTCCTAAGGCTTCGTTAGCTGCGTCAAGAATACTATTTTTTAGAGTTCTCCATTGTGCATCTATGTTGTCTTCTCTATTGATTGGATTCTGTTGTATTTTCTCTGTTAATCTATTTTTGTATAGCTGTTTCACACTCTCAGCTTCCAAAGATTCAATATTAAATTTTTGTATGTATAGTGGTTTAGATTTTGGTGTGGTGGAGATGTTTAATCTCATTTTGCAGAGTACCAGCTTATGATCGCTGCCCACATTAGCTGCATTAAGTGTTCTCACATCCAATTCATCTGTGGAGTGAACGTTCTATTAGTGATGATATAGTCTATCACCGACTGATGTCCTCTTGTGTTTTGCCATGTATAATTATACGTCACATCGTGATCAAAAAGGGTGTTGTTAATTCTCATGTTGTTTGCTGCGCAGAATATTTTTAGCAGTTCTCCATTTTCGTTAACAGCTTCTTCGTTGAATCTTTGAGTTATGCCTTCTAGTGGCTCGTTCCCAATTCTACTTTCTCCAGTTCATTAACCTTTTTCTCGCGGGGGTCGTTAAGTTTAAATCAATCCGATTCCGAGGCATATTTCCGGAATAACTAAGAACAGTAAGAAAGGGATAGAACAAACTATGGTACAAAGTATGGGCGATGAGAAAAACTGAATGAAGGAAAATAACAGCAGTAGAAATGGACTATCTATGCAGGAGTCTAAGAGGCTTTAAAAGAGAACGAATAACCAATGAAGGAATCAGAAATCGTATGTCAGGTACCGAAACAGTAATGGATGTAGTCCAAAGAAGAAACTTGCAATTGAGGAGGTGCTCGACAGAGTAGAAACATGTGCTATTGAAAGGGCACTACAAAAATGCAGACTATAGATATAATCACCTGCTACATAATATCTATCAAAATATGTCCTCTACAAAAGTCGCTGACAATACAATAAATTGATAGAGGCCCTGGATCGGGAAAAGAAATCGCGGAAGACCACAAATGCACTGGGTTGACGGCATAAAAAGAACAGGAAGTTTAGATTGGTTGCGAACAGCACAATATATAAAATAAAAATAAAATTAAATTAAAAGCTTTAGAGGAGTCATACGGCCTATGTGCTAAGGTGGAACACAAGAGGCCAAAAGGGAGAATGCGTTTACGATTTATTTGTGTCAAAGGTAGTTGTGAAAATGTGTCTATCTCATGTTTGTATCACTTGTTGTAAATTGTAGTTATCAATTTGAAAGCATTTTAGGTCATGATTTTGAATGTTTTTTGGTTATTCTTTATGTGAAAGGCCTTATTACCGGTTGGTTGTGTATTATACGCTATAATCATAATAGCAACAAAATTAGCATCTGGCTCATGGCATAATCGATGAGACCACTAATAATTAACTAAAAACATTTAATAATGGGATGCTACAAGTGCTCCATTTTTATTTATATAGCTAAACTAAATTAACGTCAAAAATTTAATAGGAGAAATAAAGGTAATTACTCACCTGTAAAAAACACAGTTTTGTTGAGTCTTGTCAAAGCTATATCATTAACACCAGTTTTCCTGCTATACTGGGGATGCATAATATTTTTTTCTATAGGTATCTCTTCGACAGGATCGCTACAGTCGTCAAGATCTTGATATGCTGTACAGTCACTATCTTTCAGTATATTATATTCACCAAGTCGAACTGCTACGCTGCAATAACACAAACAAAAATCAGTTTGTCTTCGTATTGATGTGATGATGGCCAGGTTTAATAGGTCACCTTGCACATATTTTTATTAATCGACTTGAAAAAATTAAAAGTGACATGTTGGTAATTGCCTTTGCTTTTGCAGTTTTTGGTTTGTATTCTATAAGAATATGATTTCCTTCAAGTGGCTTTCTGGTTAGCTCTATAAAAGCAAAATAATCAACAAGATAAGTCTCATTGTTGAGAAAGGGGAACTCAACGTTTGGTCCGCTTTCCTAAATGGGCTTCATCAGGACGACAGAAAAGAACACTAAAAGATCACGGTAACCCAACGTGTCTTCAATCATCGGAATGTCGTCAGCATACCTTAGAACATCTAGTTTTGGTCGTGTATTTTTATGCCTGTCTCCATATCTATTCTGAATTCGTTGAGGGCCTTCTGGATATATAAATTGAACAGTGGTGGGACCAGGGCGCACCATTGCCTTACCTGCTTTTTGATCTTTAATTCTTGGGATTTCTTTTCTATATATTCTCCCCATTTGCCTGACACTTCTTCCTTCTCTATTCTCTATTCTCTATAATTTTCCATTTTTATCTTTTATATCATGAAAAGGGGTTTGGCCGTCCTGAAGAATTTTTTGATATGTCTATATGCCTTGCCTATTTGTCCTCTCTGCATGTCCTTTTGGATTTGCCTACACTTCAGTTTCATGTAGTTTATTATATCCTTTTTGGTTTCTCTGCCTATTTAATTTCTTATCCTTCTACAATTTCTATATATGTTGTATTATTACCATTTTTACAGGTTCTCCTTTCGGTTTCACCCATCATCTCTATTATTCCATTGGTATTCCAATTTTGTTTTTGTGATATAACTTCTTCTGCAGAAACTGTTGTGCATTTTCTAAAGGTATCCGATCTTTTTTCTAGAGTTACATCATTTGGTATTACCTTTAGTTCGTCATCGATTCCAGTCCTGAATATTGTCAATACTTCCTTTTCTTTTAGTTTATCTGTATGTTGTTTATTTGTCTGCCTTTTATTTAAGTTCTTAAATTTTAGTATACACTTCATCATGACCATATTTTGATCACTGTTAATATCTGCCCCTGGATAACTTTGCAATCTTTCACTTAATTTCTATATTGTTTTCTAACTAGAATGTAGGCATTTTCTACGTATAGCGCTTTTGCATGTGATGATTGGACATATTATCGGGTAACTTCTGGCACGAAATTCATGTAAACACTATCCTCTATCATTCTCTTCCAAGGCCAAAGCTTTCTAGACTGGGCTCTTCAGCACCTTCTCTTACGACAGTATTCCAGTCTTCCATGATTATAAGATTATCTCCTGCCCCCGTTTAATCGATGATAAGTTTATTTACATTATTTCGTTGTCAGTATGTTCACAAATTGGCATCTACACTTGAATTATTTGTAACGGCGCCTGAGAGTTTTTACTACTATTATTCGTTCATTGAATTGGATATCAGGTTTGACTCTTCATCCATATGTTCTTCTCAATATAATACCCATTCCTGCAGTTCCACCTGATATCGCTCCGGCGTGTATAATTCGGTGCCTTCCACTCCAGAAGTCTCTTGGTTGTGGCCACCTTATTTCAGTTATGCCTGTATCAGTTATGTTTGCTCTATCCATTTCCGTTTTCAGATTTTCTGTTTTTCCACAGGTCAGCACTATGTGTACGTTCCATGTTCCTATCTATCCAAGTTGTCGAATATAAATTTCACCTAATATTTAATCAATTAAGTTAGTCCCAAAAAGCTTGATGGACACGCATGTAAGAGCACACCCAAACGCGTGGTGTGCGAGACAAGCGACTTGGAGGGCCTTAACCCTTTATGTTGCCTCTGCTGCAATTCCATTGTATGTGATTTTTTCGGAAGTTA